>OZ026519.1:69463018-70663018 GCA_964019695.1 Loripinus fragilis | reverse complement strand
AAATTTAGGGTAGGTCGGGTAACCTGAAGCACACATATTTTTTCTTGGCCTTAACTAATAGAATTATGATGGTGTCTCCTTGTGCATAGTAGGTCAAAGCAATACTTCTTGAGGATAAAATCAAATCATACGGTTTCACATTAACGAAATAATTTTCAATAAATTTTCAATTTATAGTTCAACTTCACTCGGACCGCCTTACATTAGGGCTTATCTTTGTTATAAATCATACATTTTCACAAATTTATTTCTTATCATTATTTGTAATAAATAACCCGAAATAAGTAACCTATTGTGTTATGAGTAGGAGGATAAAATGATTTGTGTAAGCAAAATCGAAAACATTCCAAAGATATTTGTGGACAGTTTACTTTGGCTAATTCCATTGGCTAGGATAAGATGATAAATAAGGCAATAATTAAAGAAATTTATGCGCTTAAACCTTTTGCATGCTGGGTAGTTTTGCAATTTTTGTAGTCTGTGGATTTTTCAAAATTTTTTGGAGGAAAAATTTCTTCAGGAATACCATCAGTGTCAAACAATTTGGACCCAGATTAGGCTCAACATTTTGTTGAGCCTGATCTGGGTCCAAACTGTTTGCAAAGGTTATCAGCAGCACCAACTTGCCACTAGTTGGTATATAAAGCGCTAAATGTATCCATAATATGACCCTGGTCCCAAAATCCATGTAAACACTCACAGAGAAAGGACCCCTTTTTCATGCTTTCATTATAAAACTATCCCCCCTTATATCTTAAAATGCTTATCATAATAACAAACAAGGAAGACCCTGATCGGAATGTTTCTGATCTGGGTTTGAACTTTGTCTTGATCTTTTTGGCAGGCAACTAGGGTTCGAAATCTAAAAACAATTATGATACATAATTGAGCCGCAACATGAGATTTCCATCGAGGTATGTGCAACCAGCAAAGGCGCTGACCAGCCTGGGCGTACAGCCTGCGCATACGGGCAGTCTGATCAGAGCCTTAGCTAGTTGCTTGAATATTCTATGACTCTCAGGCTACTGACCAAAGCATTTGGAGTTTAGCTTAACAGAAAGCTTAGTCCTACTATAGCACAGGCTTTCAGAGTCTACTCATGTAAAAATGAAACATTGTTGGAAATCACATGTCGGAGCTCATATTATTTTAGTCGCAAATGATATCTCTATAGTTCACAGCGATCTTGATAGAAAAACTACAGGTAAAATTCACTTTAAATACACGGTATAAATCTATTGTAAGCGTAATAATCACATTTCACACTGAGTGTCTCAGGTAAATAACAAATAACAATTGACCTACTTTAAAAGTTTACAAAAAGATAGTTTCATTCATAAAGTCGGGATCAGTCATTTGGTTCAGCTTAATGGTTGTTATAGAGATTAACTCACATAAGCTTTAAAAAAGCATTAATTTTATGGCTGCTGACACAGTCGTTCCAACCAATCAAAATTTTGCATATGTTTTGGGTCCCAAACTTTTAATGAAGAATTTTAAAGCACTCAGTTCCTGTGCTTAGATTATTATCAGTCTGTAACACACCAGTGACTGTAATTTGCAGTCATTTGCAACCACGCCCACCAGTGGGGCTAGGTTATAGCAGGGTTATTGACTTTTCACTCTGCAACTTTTAGCTCTCATAGCATATGCAGCCCTGCGAGTGCGGACACCAGAGTGTTTGAATGACAACATAGTGTATTTCACACCTTGGGTTATTTTAGTCATATTTCGTCCTGGTCCTATTTTAATTTACAGGTCCTGTAAATTAAAATAGGACCAGGTCGAAATATAAATAAAATAACCAAAGGTGTGAAATAGACTATGTTGTCATTGGAACACCCTGTGGTCACAGACTGGCCATAGAGGCTGTCATCAAGTGCAATTTAATCACCCTCCAAGTACCATGTAATGACCTGATAATCATCAATCCCAGCCTGTCCAGTATTTCACCATTCAAGTCATGTCAACCTACACAATTCAATTTTATGATGCTATCTACAATGAATACTCAAGGTAATGATTTAAGAATTCACCAGGGAAATGTAAAGCACAGACTTATGCATAATGCATGATTCTGCAAAGATACCCTGGGGAACAATGCATTAAACTATCAAAATGTTTAATTCACTAAATTGAATTGTGAAACTAAGCCACAGCTACTTTCAACAGATCTATAATTCGTTTCTTGTTTACTGTCGTGAGTTGGCTCCCTGTACCGTTAGTTTAACAGGTGACAGGGCCCAGGGCGACGACAGTAAACATGATTCGCATTATAGAGGCCTGTCACCATGTTTATTTTGAGAAAGAAAAATATAGTGACCGTACAAATGCCGCAATCAAAAACTTTTGTGAGAAGCTAGAAAGTGGATCAATGCACCTAAATATACTATATATAAACAGCATTCATGATTGCATATTGTCAGGAATTTGCCATCAAACACAACATACTAATGTTTCTTTTTTGCTGATCTTGGCAAAATTCTTTCAATTGCATATAGCAAAATGACCGCAGGTATTTGGACACCATACGTCTAATAGCAAAATTTGAAAAAGTCCCTTTTATAATAGCCTTGGAGATATGCAAAGCAATGAAGGGATAGCAAAAAGTGAAAACCCAGATAAGACTGCAGAGCATACAGTAAAACCTGCCTTCTGCGGCCACTCAAAAAGAACACAAAAAGTGGTTTTAAATACCGATTAAAGCTTAAAATGCAAACAAAAGTATTGCAGAATGCTGACCCTTAATAATTGACCTACATTCAGCTACCATATTCCATTTAAACCTTTGTTTTGTCTATTTTCAAGTGGCCGCTTATGACAGATTTTACTGTATACCAAAAATCATTCTTTAGCAAGCCACGGTGGAGCTGATGTCTTTATTTGTTTGTCTAAGTTGATGCTCAATGAGATGGTTCTTTTGAGCCCCCAAAACAAATGTTAAACCCAATATTACGCTCATTTTTTTGCTTTATAATCTTGACCTATGTGCAAACCAAACAAGCACATATATTGCTGATGCTGCTCACCTGTGACATATAGAGAAATACGATTCTGTAGTAAAGTGTCATCGGAACTGAATATGAAACAAACACCTCTCATTACAATGACCGAATAGTATTGTTTTCAGTCTAAGAACAACTGTTCCTCTTTCTTATCTCATTACAAAATGTTTTGAACGATCTAATATCAATAATAAATTACTGGTACTGCTCTTGAAAGCTGATCACTGAACAATACTACACATGTTTTAAAACTTCATACGAGTTCAGAGAACAAAGGTTATAATAAAGCTGCACATAAGCTAAAATAATCTAATCACTATAAGCACTTTTAGCAATGTCTTTCTGATTTCACTTCCTAACCGAAGAAATAATTCCAAAATTTGTTATCATCAGAAGAACTTTACGTATCAACTACTATTTATTACTACACCCTGAATGGCCAGAATATGTCTAAGGAGTGATGACTACCCGTACGAAGCTATCCTCTTTTATGATACTATTTAATGACAAAATTTTGTATCAAATTAACTATTTTTAACCTAGCTAAACTGCATCTTCAACATTTTTACTTTCAAACTTAATTGGTAAAACCACACATCTGACTTCATCATCTTTTCTTCATCTTTTTTTCAAGAAAAAAGGCCTTGACATTTGATGCAAATTGTCTTTTAAGACAATTTGCATCAAATGTTAAGTCCTGTTTACTCAGAAAAAGTAATTTGGAAGAGAAATATCTTGACGCTCACTCTCAGCTTCAACAGTTTATGGGTTTAAACAAGTTTTTCAACTTAGAACAACCAATTATAAGCTCGTATTATGCAGACCCATGAAATTGGAAGCAAGTAGACACCATACGATACTTTAAAACTGGGGAGACAAGATTATAACTTCCTTTCCACTATTAAAAAATTCAAATTTATGAAAATTTATTAAAATCTGCACTTCAATAACTGTGTCAAAGCAGTTCATTCTCATTTCTGAGGGCTCAAAGTAAGTCAAGCGGAACCAACATTATAATGTAAACTGGCTCAACTCATGATCAGCCTGCACACTTCCAAAATCTCAACATGTCCTCGGGTTTTACAGAGCCAAAGATGAGACGGTCTGGGTACTACCAACGTGAGAGAATATGACCTATGGTACTAAAGTAAAATCAAAATGGATTCTAAAAAGAAAATTCATTTAGAAGAATCATAACATTTCAAACAGGCCCCTAGTAAAGAGTGCATGGTGTTGTTTTTTGCCAATTTAGATGAACGATATTGGGTCAAGTTCCCAATGGCAAAAACTAAGTTTTCTCCCAATTCAATTTCAAGGAGAAAATTCCCATTCAAGGAACAAAAAATACACCATTTTGTGACATCCTAACTTCACTGTGCCACATAAAAAATTGTTGTTGTTTTTTCACTCCAAATTTGGAAATGGGCTAATTTGTGAACTGAATATTTGATTTTTTTTTTTTTTATTTGATAATATTACAAGGTGTGAGTTTTCCCCAATTTTGTTTAAAATGACACAAAAAGTTCCCAATTCTGGAGGTCAGGTCATGTTCCCAAAATGAGGAAAAAACCCTGTCAGTGTTTAATTAAAAATACATTTTCTTATTTCTCCATCAAAACATAGGTTGTGGGTGCTCAATAGAACCATCTCAATGAGACAGTTCTTTTGATCCCCCAACACATATATGTTAAAAGTTATGGATAAGAAAATATTAACATTTTACGCTCAAATTTTTGGTTGTTTGCTCCACATGCTCTGGTATAGCTGACAGTTGTGTCTGTTGTTGAACATACTTCTACACTGACTATGATGACAAATTATGACAGATTACTGACAGCTCATCAATGACCATATGTGGCTTAGGCAAAATATATATAGCTAGCTTACCATGTATATACATATCATTTTAACACCTGTTTTTATAGTTCAAAGAGACACAGTGTTCAAACATGTATTGCTATAACACAGATTGGATAAAATACAGTCTCATTTTGGCTCCCAATTTTTGCACCATGAAATTTTACAAAGGAATTATAGGAAAATGACCATCAAATGGTCATTTTCCTATAATTCCTTTGTAAAATTGTCCCTTTATAACACAATTCACTTATTATAACACTGTTCATTCCTATGGGCCTCAAACATAGCATTATTACAGGACTGCACTGTAATTTTAGCTATACACTATATAAACACAATTTTCGTTTTACCCAAGCACCATTCACAAATCAGCCTGCACATCCACGTAGTCTGATCAGTAAAATGTCATACATTGCTAAGAGAGTAAAATAGTAACACATTGAATACCAATTATTTAATTTTTCAAAAATGAAGATCTGAGCAGGGATCAAATTTTAGATTTTTAACCACTTTCTAAAAGTAGCGAGTGGCTATTTTCTCACTTGCTAAAGATGCTGATCAACTTGCTTTTTCACTGAAAATGTTAGAACTATCTTTTTAATTAGCATTGCAAATTATGTACACAGCATTAATTGATAGACAAGACCAATTTAGCTTTTTCAGCTTTCTGAACCTATATGACCTTTATTCTGGCTTCCTTACAAACAGTGTGGAGAAGCTGGCTGATTAGGATCTACACTGTTTGCCATACCACGTATGCTGTGTTGCATAATTTGGTTCATATGAGAGTGACTTGTTTCCACTTGCTAAAAATAACAAGTGATGGCAATTTCTACTTGCTTTTTTGAGAAAACTACTAGCATTCAGCAAGTAAGCAAGTGCTAAATTTGATCCATGCTGAGCAGGCTGTTTATCTAATCGCAAAACCAAAATGACTGCCAGGGTTACAGGTAAGACAATATACATAAAAAGTGGGCCACTCTGTGAGTCTGTGACAGTTACTGTTATCATGCCTGTCATGCGGGGACCCCCCTGAAAAACCACAAAAATATAGGGTTTCTTAGCAATACTAGTCCGAATCCCCTGAAAGTTGTACTTGAACAGCTATTTCATCAGATATTATTCAAGTCAGGCCATAAAACTTGATAGAGAAAGCCTCTGCACATTGAGTACATTTCATATCATCACCAATGCATTAAACTTACACTATCTAACAAAAAAGTGGAAAAATCGGGTGCAATCATACTGGAAATGGCTGCAGAATAAACAAACTACACATCATTACCCGAAATGGATCACAGCGTCTGAGTGGAACCGCATGGCCATTACCGATAAAGATGTCATGAAGCTGAAAATGCGGTTTTTATTAATTTTTTTAGAAAGCAATAAAAAAAGGAATGCAGGACTTTTAAAACAGATGCGGCAGTGCCTGAGAAAGCAATTCATTTTTTTTTTATTTGGCCTTAATTTTCTTGTTTCTCACAAGTTCTCTTACCCTCAGACACAGATACCGGTACTGTCATCTCTGGTTTGGTATAATCCACAATAACGGTATCAATGTCGCTGCCATCGGATACAACTACCGGTACAGTTATCTCTTGTTTGCTATGATCCACAATAACAGTGTCAATGTCACTATCTTCAGCTTCCGGAAATATTATATCTTTGGGTCGTATTTCATATGTATCCTCATATTTTGTATACTTTCCACCCATCTCACATGTACAATGTACATGTAGTTTATATTCTCTTCAGTTACACTAAAAGAGTGTCAAAGAGATTGGATCCAGATCAGGACCGACATACTGTCGGTCCTGATCTGGGTCCAAACTATTTGCAAAGGTTATCAGCAGATGATAAAAGTTAGCTGCTGAGCTTCAGGCCCTCCCGATATTGGCAGTTTAATTCTTTTGCATGCTGAGTAATAGTGCATGCTTTTAAGCGTCTTTAAATATTTCAGGGATATGATCAGAGTGCCAAACAGTTAATTTGGCTCCAGATCAGGCCCAACATTTTTTCAGGCCTGATTTGGGTACAAACAGTTGCAAAAAATATTAGCAGATAAAGGTAGAGACACTACCTGATTTATCCAAGAATCGGAAAGCATCTGTATGCAAACTTTGCTCACTTTCCCTGCTAGTGCCAACTTTTGTTTTAAACCTTTTCAAACAGATTGGATCCAGATAAGGCCTGACAAAAATGTCGGGCCCGATCTGAATCCAAACTGTTTGACACTCTGATGGTATTCCTGAAAGAATTTTTGGAAAATCAATTTGGAAAAAATCAGCATGCATATTACCAAAACATGCAAAGAGTTTAAATTACACTATATATTTGTAATTTTGCAATCAAGGTACATGTAATAAATTCCGCTGTGCCAGCTGCACTCTGCTTTCGAATTGCAATAGAATCCTCATGGGCTTTTCAACCTTTTGGATTTTTGAAATAAAGTTTACTTATTATTCCAATATACTTATCTAGAAGAATGAGAATTGGATCTTCATAATTCCTAGCAAGTACACCGAGGAAATAAATGTAAAGGATGAGATGCTCAGCTGAGAAATAGCAAAAAAAAATCGAGCTCTAAAGACTTTAGATAAACATGTTCTACAACTGAATATGAGGCTGCCGTGTTCCAACAAAACAATAGCAACTGACACTACCAGGTAACACTTTCAGGAAACACCCTGGCTATCAGCTGATAGCAAAAACAAAATGCCTAGCATGAAGATAACAGGTAGCGCCATAAGGCCAGTTAAGCAGAAAAAAATGTGTAAAATTGTGATTATTTTCTTATCCATCAGTATAAACATGTGTTTTGGGTGCTCAAAAGAACCGTCTCATCAAGACGGTTCTTTTGAGTACCCACAACACATGTTTCGGTTGAGAAATAAGAAAAATAAATTTAAGTTACGCACTCTTATCTGTGGGCCTGTAGTGGTGCTTTAACCTTTTTGCATGCTGGGTCATTTTTAAAAGATTTTTTTGTCATCTGCTGCTTTTAATGCAAAATAAACTTTATTGAAAAAAAAGTGACAAATAGTTTGAATCCAAATCAGGCCCGAAATTTTGTTGGGCCGGATCTGGGTCTAAACTGTTTGCAAAAATTATCAGCAGTCAATACTAGTATGTAAAGAGCTGCATTTAATCACTCCTACTAAAATTTCTGAGAATTAAGTTATAAACACCCATGGCTGATGATAGACAACACACTCTGTGCATCTTTTAATGTGCAGGGTACCAAAATTATTAACCCTATAAATTGGTAATTTCAGTTATGATGACAAATATCTGGGTACTTTTGTGAGCCTTTATGCAAGTCATTTGCTGACGTTTTTTTTAAATAAACTTTTTTTTCAAAAAAATCTTTCACATATACCATCATAGTGTCAAACAGATTTTTTTATATCTAGATCAGGTCCAACATTGGCAGGTGCGTAAACTTTTTAAAGGTTTGGTGAAGTCGGGGTTTATTTCCACTGACTTACCTGGATTAGTCTGATACCCTGTTTGTATTGAGTGTCCTGTTCGGGGATGTAACCATGTTGTTGACTGAGTTTGGTCGCTGAAATAAAGAAAAGATGACAGAATATTAAAGGGGACAGCAACCCTAATAATAAGTATGTTTTATCAGGAAGAGCTCCATGAACCATGAATTTTGATACAAGTATCATCAAAATCGGTTGAAAAATGGGGAAGTTATGGACATTAAAAGAATTCAATATGGCCAAAATTTAGCCGCCATTTTGAATATTTAATTAGTTTTCAGAATTTTTTCAACTTCTTAATTTTTAGTTATCAATACTATCACAGCATCTGTGTTTCAGCAGATATGCAGCTTTATACATAAGGAAAATGTTTATTAAAGATAGTTGCAAGTAATCCATTGTTTTGTCTTTTATTTTGATTACGCATATTTAATTAGGCTCTGTGACGTCACTAAGCCTACAATATGGCCGCTTCCATTGCAGTCCATTTGCAAATATTCAAACGCCTACAACTTTTTAGTTTTTCAACTGGATTAGCTGAAACTGGTATCAAAATTCATGGTTTATTAAGATCTTTCATATAAACCATAGTGATTGTCAGGGTTGCCATTCCCTTTAAGCTTAAGCCACCACTATTCTTGCACACTAGGTACAGATATCTGAGATTTTACCCTGGATAGAAAATCTTATCTAACCCATGCTATCTTACTCAGGCTGTCACATGAGGGCTACGCTACATACATTGGTTGTATTGGAACTCACGCACATTGTCGTCAAGAGACGTCATTGTTCTGTTAAAGTGATGTCATCATGTGAAGCCGGGCCGCGTAGCGCAGTCGGTAACGTGTCTGGCTACAGATGCGTGTCTGACTGCAGATCCAGGGGTCGTGAGTTCGATCCCGGTCCGGTCCCATACTTTCGTGGAGACTGATCATGAAATTATTTCTACGGTCATTCTCCTCCCTTCCGCTGATTTATTCAAGAAGGGTTGTTGTCAGTTACAAGCAAAAATATGTGCACGAATTACTGGTTAACCGCTTGTTCAAGCCTGCCCAGGAAAAAGTGTGGTTAGGTAACTGACCGTCCCGCCATGACCATAGCTGTTGACTTGGGACGTAAAGCAACAAAACAAACAAACAAAACAAAACAAAATCATGTGAAATTGTATCTTAGCTTAACCAGGACTTCTGGAAGCTTATTTTTAAATAAAAAACAGTGGCGAGCAAGAAAAAGCATCCATTATTCGTGTGAGGGTAGGATAGAAAAATCCGTCCCTCGGGATCACTGTTTGTCATCACTCGGCAAGCCTCGTGATGCCAAACGGCAATCCTCGGGACAGATTTTTCTATCCTACCGTCAAACTCATGATAGATTCTTACAATCTACAATCAGCATCGAACAGGTTCAATTGAAGGCAGCCCAACACACACAGCAGGGGTGGTAGTATTAGTAAGTGTGTGGAACTTAATTTGTGTCCACTGACCTGTCAACTATTTCACAGGTTATTTGGACCAGCCAATCAAATTAGAGAAATAAGCTACAGGAGCTTCTCTGACTGTTATTAAACTTTTGCCTTTGCATATTATAATATTTACATTTTCGAAGCAATCCTTTAATGAATCTTTAGATTTTTGCAACCGTTCATAGCCTCATGAATTACACAAATTTGATTGACAACTGCCAAGCTCACTTGCTTGCTTCCAACATTGAACTCATTCGCCAGAAGTGATACTAAACTCCAGCTGTTAAGTTTTTAGACTTATTTTTTCGCAATAACTTTTTATCTTCAATTTTAGCAAAATGTGTTCACGATGAAAGTTGTAGAGGAGAATTTCTGCCAACTTCTTCAAAAGGTCTTGTGCTTGTGGCGCAAACAGATTTTTGTGTATATAGATGAAGATTTTGCAATAAATTGAATTTGTCCTAAATTTCTAAGTCTTTTAATGACAGGAATAATTCATATAGGCATGACAAAAAGAGGTGGTTTCACAAAGTATTTGGAAGCGGTGCACATCTCGTTCTTCGAAGGCTGTGTACAACATAAAACTGCCGTTAACATACCCAGAATTTACCGCACATATGCAGAATCAACTTAAAGCAGGCTCATTTGTAGGAACAAACCCTGGGTTATATCGCATGACGTGCAATTTTTTCTCTTTTGCACGTGCTATGAAATGAACAGTTTTGAGATGACCCTACTAGCTTAATGCACAAGCGAATCAGGCGTGATTTCTATTATATTTGAACAAGCCATCCAACGCTTCAGTAATTGAATTAGGGCGGTGCAATGTAACTTTTTGACTGACATCTTGGACTTGGTTTATTTGCACTTTGCTTAAAATGTTCAAAGAGTGCATCTAAGCACAGAGGAACCTGCAGCATCTAGGATGTTGGAACCATTTGGAGAGGTTGGCGGAGAATTGTTCCTGAATACTTTTCATGGGGAACACATTTTGCTAAAATTGAAGATAAAAACGTTATTGCGAAAAATTAAGTCTAAAGCTAATAACAGCTGCGAGTTTAGTGTTGTTATTAACAGGTAGCCACACCTGAGTCGAACGTGCAAAACAAGCCTCTTGTTTGCTCTGGACATAATGGCTGTCCGACTGTTCAAGCTGGCTGTCCCGCTTTTCCATTTTACACTCCTACTAAACCGTTTAATAATACAATTATATTTTAAATACAAACTGTTTTAATTCTTAAATTAAAAATAATTTTTATATTTTAGATATTTTTTAATAAAATGTAAATAAAAGCAATAAATTCAACTTTTGGAATGTTCATGAATGGAATCATGAACACTAGGTGTCTCTTGCAAAAATAACGTGAAGCCCTTCGGACTTCACTTACTTTGCAAAAGACCCGAAGTATTCATGCTTCCATGAACATTCCAAAAATTGAATTCATTTCTTAAATGTATTCTTCCTTCTGGTTTGATACAATAAACTTTGAATAGTCCATTGTACATAAGGGCTATCAGGTTATAATTTTCAAAAAGTTTTTTTTCTGGAGATCTATTTTTACCATAACAAACAGTGTAGAACCTAATGAAATGCCACATTGTGGGGCATTTCATCTGTGTCTTCACTGTTTGTAACAGTACCTGTTCACAGGTTTCCCAATATACAAAGGGCTTAAAGACCCGAAGTATTCATGCTTCCATGAACATTCCAAAAATTGAATTCATTTCTTAAATGTATTCTTCCTTCTGGTTTGATACAATAAACTTTGAATAGTCCATTGTACATAAGGGCTATCAGGTTATAATTTTCAAAAAGTTTTTTTTCTGGAGATCTATTTTTACCATAACAAACACTGTGTAGAACCTAATGAAATGCCACATTGTGGGGCATTTCATCTGTGTCTTCACTGTTTGTAACAGTACCTGTTCACAGGTTTCCCAATATACAAAGGGCTTACCCTTATCATGCCCAAAGGTTTAGATTGAGCATAAAAAAAATTTAAATATTTTCTTACCCATGAGTTTTAACATATTAGGTTCTGGGTGCTCATAAGAACTGTCTCATTGAGACGGTTCTTTTGAGTTGCCACAACATATGTTCAGCCTGAGAAATAAAACAAATATTTTTTGTTACGCACTCTTAACTTAAGTCCTGCATGCCATTATTCTACAGACCAAAGAAGAGTGTATGATCAAAAATCAATTTTATTTAACAAAAACGTATGTTGTGGGTACTCAAAATAACTGTCTCAATGAGTGGATTCTTCTGAGCACCCAAAACAAATGTTTGATTTGATGGATAAAAAATAATCTTAATTTAAATTATTTTACATGCAACCATATATATAAGGCCAGAATTTTTTTATTTGTTGATTTACAAACCCTCCTACTGTAATTTTCCAGAAAGAAGAAAAAAATAAAATTTTATTTCATTTTTTTTTATCCGCCAGCTCTAAATATTATTTGTTTAGTTGAAAAAAAAAAAAAAATTTAGGTTCTGTCAGTGTATTTTTGAGAGTGACACTGTTTAAAGTGATTGTCCTGTCCAGATTTTTAGGAAAATGATGAAATATATAAAGATTAAATACAGACTGTTGGTTTACCTCACTAGTTTTACTGTTTTTTCTGGAGATTAAAAAAAAAGAAAAAAAGCTCAAAAAAAAAAAAGCTCTGAAAATGACCAGTTACCTGGTCATTTTCAGAGCTTTTTTATTTTTCTTTTCGTCCCCCGACCCTAAATCTGAAAAAAAAAATCCAGTAAATCAACTAATAAAAAAATCTGGCCTAATATATCTGGTTTATACTGATGAACTTGCCTTGGGATATACATGTATAAATGTATAAGTGAAATTTAAATTAGAACAGCATGTCATTTATGTTCAAATGCATGCAGTGGCGGATCCAGAGGGGGTTCGCTCCAACCCCTTCCCTGCACCCCCCCCCATTTTTAAATATCATTGAGACCTAATTATTTCATTTTCATAGGATATTTAACAAAAATTGAGATACATGCGCGGATCCAGGAATTTTCCTCAGGGGGGGGGGGGGGATCCAGGTTAATCTGACAAAAAAAGCTTTGACAACGTTTTTTTAGTCCTCAGCTTATTTTACAGAAGTCAAATGGTAAATTTCAAAGAAAACTACAGTTTTCAAGGTTCCAGAGGGGGTCCAACATTTTCCAGGGGGGTCCAGTTTCTTATTCCCTATAGAAACCCATAAAACTTGTGATTTTACAATATTGTCCCCCCCCTCTGGATCTGCACTTGCGATAAAATCAGCAAAATGAACCCCCACCCCTTTATACATATGAACTCCCTTTCCAGAAATCCTGGATCCGCCCCTGACATGCTTCCAGATACATTTGGGAGCATAGTTAAAAATATTTTCTTATTTCTCATTAAAAGTATTATATTATGTTCTGGGCACTCAAAAGAATATGGTGTCTCATGGTGAGGGATCTCTTGAGAACCCCAAAACACACATGATATACAAATGGACAAGGCCAAATAAAAAAATAAGTGTGTTTCGGGTAACGGGTCTGAAAATTTTAGGTAGGGTACGCACACATATTTTTTTAATCATTTTTTTTCTGGAAAAAAATATAATTTTATATGCATTTTGAAAGGCATTTCGCCTTTCAAAATGCATAAAATTATATATTTTCCAGAAATCTTGAAAAAAAATCTAGGTTTCACCAGTAAATTAAGGTAGGGTAAGGGCTACCCTAAACACAGGTATTTTTTATTTTGGCCTAAGAAAAAAATCACAGCTAAAATTAGTTTAGAGTGTGTATTAACAGGAAAATAACTTTCTTATTTCTCAACCAAAACATATGTTGTGGGTACTTAAGAGAACTATCTCAACAAGAAGGTTCTTTTGAGCACCAAAACATACTCTAAAACTTATGGTCACAGATTTAGATAAACAAAAATTTTCTGCATAAAATTGTCAATATTTTCTTACCCATAATTTTTAGCATAATTATGTTTTGGGTGCTCAAAAGAACAGTCTCGTTGAGACGGTTCTTTTGAGTACCCACAGCATATGTTTTGGTTGAGAAATACAAAAAATGTTTTTTCTGTTACGCTCTCTTAACTAAAGTCCTGCTTATGGTTAAGAAAGTATTTACAATTTTATGCTGAAATCTTTTGTTTATCTAAACCTGCATGTATGTGATCAATTAACATGATTAAATGGATTCCAATTTCCAATTAACTTTACAGATAAAAGTACTGTATCTAAGTATTTTTAGAGGCTAATTTTGAGCAAACTGCCTTATTCAATCAACCTACATGTACATTGTAATAAGTGCACACTGGGTATTTTAGGCTAAACAAATGTTCTGACCATTTAGAAACCCAGCCAACCCTGTTATATAGGCCAAATAAAAAATACCTAAATTCACTGGTGAAACCTAGAAATTTTTTTCAGGTTTTCTGGAAAAAATATAATTTTTAAAAAAAATGTACCTGTCCCTACCTAAAATTTTCAGAAACACACTTATTTTTTATTTGACCTTATGGCCCTGACTCATTTTTTTTAGGTGCCCAGCTATCTGTAAAAATTGGCAACCTTCATTGCTGCAAGTCCAGAATCTGATGGCATTGCCCATGTTGCCACATTTTTATGGTTATAAAAATATATTGGGCTTATAATTGATGTCTAGTCTAGTAAGTCTACATCTTGTACTCTGAGCCAGGGCTCACCCTGCCATTAGCCATAGTAGCCATTTGCTACTAAAAATGTAGAGTGGCTACAAATATAAGTCATTGGCTAGAAGTACAGTCTAGGTGGTTCAAAAATTACATATTTGCAAAAAAGTGTATTTTTTGATCAGCTTTTGGATTTTCGAATATTGCTTTTTTTATTCCTTCACACTTTATTATTGTGTCATATTTTACTCTTTGGATGCTGGATTTTTTCAATACCATCTGGGTGTCATAAAGTTTGGATCCAGATCAGGCCGACATTTTGTCGGCCTGATCTGGGTCCAAGCTGTTTGCAAAGGTTATCAGCAGACATAGCGGGACAACTTGTTGATACTTTCTGGCTAAAACCTTGGCTAAAGTTAGTTTCATTTGGCTCCAACTTTTTCCATTTGGCTAAAGTGTTGGCTACAACAAATTCTGAGCCAGGGTAAGCCCTGCTGAGCGCATAAAGACATTATGCAATGCTTTAATTCGGGGTGGGTAGTCAAGTGGTTGTTATTTGGATGCATGTAAAAATGTCCGACTTATTTTCCACAATGACGTTTTAAGCGAAAGTAAGTTGAGATTTCTCCAATGTTTTTTCATCGTTACCCAGAAAGTTATATGCCATTTTCCAGCCCACATTTTTCCCAATCTAACAATGCCAGGATATCCTTCATAGAGCTTCTTACTTTGAGTACAGACTCTGTTACAAAATTTTTAGTGGCGAAGATGGAGCCTGAATTATAAAAATAAACTGCATGGATGACATTTTCTTTGTGACAGAGTCTGTACTCAAAGTAAGAAGTTTAAAGAGGTTATCCTGGTATCATTTGATTGGGAAAAATGTGGGATGGAAAATGGGGAATAACTTTCTGGGTATAGATGAGAAAACATAGAGAAATCTACTTGCATTAAATCAGAATATCCGTGCAGTGTATCCAAACAAAAAACATGTGACTACCCACCCTGTATTTAAAACTGTTTTTAATGAGTATTCCTAACAGCCCAGGAGCCTCCTTAGACTCAATACAATATATCACCCTTAATTCAGAGCTCTAACTAGGATTTTGAAATCAGGAGTCCCAGAGTGCTCTTTGCCCAAAAGTGGGAGTCCCACCATACAAAAGAATATTAACTCCTTCAAAAAACAGAAGTTCCATCACCAAAAGTGGGAGTCATCAGTTAGTGAGAGCTCTGCCCTTGCCAACTTCAATGTAGCACGAAATATCCTGGAATGTACAAGATTTTTGGTTGATGAATGGAGTTACATTCCAGTATTGGATTTCTGACCTGTACCAGGAAGATGACTATCATGAGTGGGGCTTAAGACTTATCGTAAGTATAGTACTTATACCTGAGAGGTAACTTAGTGGTGTGACGCAGGTACACTAGGCCAGCCGGGCTAGCTTTGAAGAGTGAAGAGTCAATATACCTGCTATTCAAAGACCCAATGGGGAGGGGACGTGGTTAGACTGGTGGCAGTCACCGCCATTGGGGGCATGCGACGTCTTATAATATCATGGGTCTCCACACGAGAAAACCTGTCTTCGGGGGTTTGCGAACAACACATACAGGCGCAGACCAGCCTGCACACCCGCTCAGTCTGATCAGTGCCTTTGTTATTCGCGTTTTGTAAAGTACAATATCTAAGCTTGCTACACAGGAAACTTCATTTTTCTAGCTAGTCTCTGTAGCTGAGCAAACTGGTTTGTTTTCTTTGTTTGATTTGATTCTTTACGTCCCATCAACAATCTCTCAGTTAAACAGGGACAGGTCTTCCTGGGTTGAACCAGTACTAAGCTAGGATAAAGGTGTCTTGCTCAAGGACCACAATACATTGACGCCGGTGAGGCTCGAATCCACTGACCTTCGGTCTCGAGTCAAGCACTTTACCACTGAGCTCCCTACAAACTGGTTGAATCTCACTTTGTCGGAAACACAGAAGACAGGTTTTGTCGTGACGAGGCCCATATGATGTATAGAATGAATGTGGCTTACTAATAGGCGGGTGGCCGACAACTATAACATACCTGTATTCATTGTAATTACTGACAGCATAGGTCAGATTAAGTGGCGGACAGATTCTTAAGTCACTGTCAGGACTTTCCGACCCCAGTTTCCGACATGGGACATGTCCCCTCCTATAAAATTTCACGATGTTTATAACATATATTAAGCACACGAAGACACAAATCAGCCTTTGCTTTGCCCCCCCATTTGCACAAACCTGCGATTTGCAAACCAAGCCTACCCAAACAGATCAACCAAAATTACTGTTCCCTCAAACTGGTGAATTTATGAACTTTTGTAAGTGTGAAAAATTAACAGGTTCCAGGGATCTGACAGGAACTTACTCGATAAAGAAAATGCGACCATCCCTTGTTACTCCGTAACTCCAATTTTGAGGAAGACGCTCCCCAATCAACTTGGCGGCCATGTTGTCGTGGGATATTCCAGTCACCTAACTGTCCTTTTTGGGAATTCCTTCAAATGTAAACAATCACAACCAATTACTGTCACGGGACAGTTTATTACATAATCCCAGGCACGCGTTACGGTCCCTCCATTGAATGAAAGAGTAATTTATTTGCTGCAAAACTTTTACACAAGTTTAAAAACACACAAGTTATTTCGTTCCGGTCAATAAACAAGCATAATCAAAATAACTTCATACACAGGTATGGTCTACCTGTCGCGTAGAGTAAACAATTATAGTCTGTATCGCATAAACGAATGTGTCGCAGGCCATTAAAGTCTGCTTCATAAAAATATGTTCCACACAGGTACCGGGTCAACTCGGCCAGTACAAGTGGATGTTGTCGAGTACACCCATTGAAGTTGAAGTGAGCGCCGTGTGTCTGTCTCTCCATAGACAAAAGGGGCTCAAAACTCCTTTGATATATTTTGATGGCTAGGCCCTACGGCTGTAAGAAACCGACCCAGGAAGTGACACCCCTGTCCTCAAAACCAAAAGGGATATAGGCCTACATTCGAAGAGGACCCAGAGAGTTGCAATTTAGAAAAAAATGACAGGAAAGTAGTATGGGAGACCGGGGCTAGTTCGGCCTCGGGCCATGTTCGGCATGTGGGCATATTTAGCATGTAAACTGTGATATGGGGCTGGGAAACATATTTAGAAATTACCTGTGACGAGTTAGTCTACATGAGTACACAATGGCTGCATTAAATTGTTGAAGGGTAGATTGATATTGTACCAGAAAACTCGTTTTCTTGCTTGATTAGTAAATATTTCATAGTCATTTCATTTTTTATCTAAAGATGTGTTAGGATTCTGATTTAAATTCTATATTTTTAGTACGAAAGGATAATGTGCTTCGATATAAACATTGCTAATTTCTTCTCCTGCATCTTTAAAGGATCTGTCACGTGATATTTGGAAATAGTCTGTCAGGGGCAAGTTCGGCCACTTAAATTGGGGCATGTTCGGCCCATAGCCAAACTTGCCCCTCACTTACATAAAATATTTGCAATTGTATTTTAGGTCACCTAATTTGTAAATGGTGTTCATATCATGGATCTTAAATACCCCGTGTTCATATTTAGCACAACGACTGACCGCACAATGATTACGTTTATTACATCGAAAGTTTCAGATCGCCATTTTACATTGAAGTCAAATGTCAAAAAAACCTGTCTAAGACACGTAATGCAAACTTTTCCGATTCTGTTATTGTCATTATTGTTATAATTATATTTTTTATTTTGTTTTACAGTACAGCAAATAAAACGAGATGTATTCAAAGATTAGAAAGAACTAAGATTATAAAAAAAAAACGGTAATCCCATACAAACCTAGCGCCTTTCTCTGGTTCATTGGTACACAGTAATGACCCAGATCAGACGCGACAGAATGCGGAGTCTGATCATGGTCTTCACTGATTGTTTACAGATCATGAAATTTGAGGAAAGTTACAACCCAATAGCCCTTTAATTCAAAACTGGTTCGTCCGTTTGGTAAAGGTGGTACATTTTATTTGGCATTAATGGATTAGGCAGGCCCAAAAGCAATTCAAAGAATAAATCGGCACAGAAAGCAAGACGAAAACTCGGACAATTTAACACCACATTTCAGGCTCATTTTTGGTTAATTTGGATTCCGAAGAACCATGCCGAACTTGCCCCGAGGGGTTGCCGAACTTACCCCATAGCGGGACAAGTTCGGCAGCCATGACCCGTTCTCCTTGAATGAAGATTACCCTTTATTTATCGTACAGAGACACATGACTGGAATCGCCCTATTGTGCCTTGCTTAAATATATAGGTTTCGCAGACCCAGATGTTTTAGTCTTTCAACAATTGAACGTTTTCTGAAATGGGGCAGAACTAGCCCCGGTCTCCACAAGAATTTTAGACTATAGCCTGAGTTAGAATAATGTATCAGGAGTGTGAAAACTTATATGCCTATTGCACAAATTTTATGTCTTGCAAAAGATGTTAAATTATTGGGTAACCATAGCTACACCCATGCTAGACTGTTGACTTCATTACTTCAAAAATTAATTTTGGCCAGATAAGTCATATTTCTGACGATATGCATATTGTCTTAAACGCACTTAATCCAGTGTAGCAAACGAATAGTATAAGTTGAAATAGTTTACTCTTCTATTACTGTTATATACATTACATACTCTAAAATATGTTACTGTTTATTACAAGACCATGGATTGCCAAACGACCTATGAAGAGATAGTTTTGTAGACTATGATTTTCTAAACCACACAATATGTGGCAAAATAAATGCATGTAGATTCTTTGGAAATTGGGTAATTACCATGCAACAGCCAATTGTAAATAAATGATAGGAACTCCTTTTCTAGTGTCATTTTCATTTTCCGTGTTCTAACATATCATAAAAAATTATCATCCGTATTTTTTAATTGAATTCAGCTTGGTAACAAAATGATTATAATTAGTTTAGACATCTGGTATTACTGTTATATACGTGACTTTCTTTATAAATAACGTTATTATAGTGCAATTTTAGGACTATAGGAGATAAAATCGCTACAGTGTGAAAACTACTATCATCTATGTGCTCAGTAATCACAAAATATGTAATATTGTCTTATTTAAACCTAACATATTACTGAGACTTAACTTCAAAAGAAGAGCGGATGTTTTTAATGGAACAAAATCTGAATATATTGGGCACACAAAATGCCTTTAAAGATGTCTTAGCAAATCGAGCAAACAGCCTTATTATCACTTTTTATTTTTTTCATAATCAAATTATCACCTGAAAGGCTTAAATGGTTGCTATTATCTCTGTGCCACTAAAATGTATGCATGTAATGCCATTTACCGTGCATTTTGCTTCAAGCTGTCAAGATCTCAATTCAAATGTGAAATATAAAGTATATATTAACTTAGGAAGATCAATCCCTCATTGTGTAAGCCAGCAAATATTTACATAGACTATCAGCAATAGATTGCAACAACTATGTTTATAACAACATGCAAAAAGCTAACTTAACATTCTAAACCAGAAGTGTAAATCAAGACGTGAAACATTATAAATGCGTTAATCATTACCATATAAAAAGGGGGAAATTTTAGGATGTTGCAATGATCTATGTCTCGCATTTGACACCAATCATACCAATATTTATGGCCATAGTATTTTAGCATCTATATCGTGTCCAGTTTGGTGCAATAAGAATAAAATTATTGTTGGTATCGTATATAACAATATAGTTAGGAAATATAATACTTTTATCATTGTTTTGCCTGGTTCTACAAAAATGTGAAGCCACAAAACAGGAGAGCATTTTTGTATAAATTCCATTCTAAATTAATCAGTTGAAATGCCCCCTTGCATGAATAGCATTGTAGACATTTTTAAATGATTGGACTTCATTAATCAGGATTTTGGGCCAACCTCTTTTTAGTATAGGATTTGATTGGTCATATGTACTGAAATATCCTGGAAGTATTTGCAAACGTTTGCTTGTTGTCATAGAGCTTACTAGCATCTGGGATAGAATTTGCTTTAATACTATTTTTTATTATACAGCGCACATTTAAAATATTTAAACCAACAATGAGTACATATGGCAACTGCTACTCGCACATTAGAACTAAGTAAATTTCATAAAATAAGTGCCAATAAATGATGCTATCATTATATAAGCACAGATTCTTGACACATATCAAAATTTTCCTATATAAAATTTGCTTTCAAATTTACCATTTGCATTCTATGTAACGTTGTCAATATTTTGTCTCAGGTATTTAAAAGCACATCACACAATTTTTACTCTGTTTCAAAGGCCATACTTTCCTAACATTACATCTAAGTCTATCATTAGTGACAATTGTCATTATTAGCATAGTGCATTTGCTAATGTGCTTCCATATAAAGCTTGCTAGAAAACGTGATGTATTTGCATTTGCAGTTTTTCTCTTTACCTTGATGTCTTTTAAACTTATGTTGTTATTTAGTGTTTGCTAAACCCTGTTAAAATTAAGGAATCAATTCACAGGATTTTGGCTATAACTTGGTCAAACTTGGTTCAATGACTCAACTTTAATATGTAATGGTACTATGGTAAAAAACAATTTGTTACACAAGCTATGCAAGCACTAATTGCTATCACTACGTATTTGGTTGAACTTATTCTGCCTGTTTAAGTCTTATGAAGTAAAATGGTATCGTAAATAACCCATTCGTTTTTAAGGTTAAGATAGTGCTTGTTTTAGCAAATCATTAGCAGTACAAACTTGATATGATTATCAGTTTCATTAATTGAATAACAAAAGCCACGTTAGAAATAAACTAAAATCATATAAGGAAAATAAAAAGAGAACAAGGTTACTATCTGACACAAATAGATGTTAGCAAACAATTTGCATTGGAAACTTTATCTTCAAAGAATGACTTATTTCAAGCACACACAATGTCTGAAGCTGTATTAGCGTATACTGAAATGGAATGTAACCTTTACAACATTTTTCCTCCTACGTTTGTAAACGTTTGCTACTGTCTGGATTGCAAGAGAATGTTTTTCAAGAAGTGAGTATAAGTAGAGAACGCCACAATCACCGGCTGTTTATTAACCCATGGTACCATGTGAAAGAGACAGAACACTGACTTCACAACATAATTAAAGTTATTCTCTGTACTATGATACATGATAACTAAACTTGTGGGACATCTAGAATCAATTAACAAAACAAGGGTCCAACACAAAACACTTGCAATCAACGAGAGCAACAACAAGCAAAGTGTCAACGAACCACGCATCATTTCAGTAATTTGTAGATATTTATCATAAAATAACCCATTTTGACCAGAAGAACAAATATGTTATGTACTATTTTTGTATAATGTGAACAAGTGTGAACTTGGTCTACATAATTCTTTGGTTGCTTTTAAATAACTGAGTAGATTTCTTTAAAAGAATAAAATATTACTAAAGTCTTAAGTTTTATTAGCCGTTGGGGCTCAGTTTGTACTGAAAACTGCTGAGACAAATATATAATCATCATATATTTGTAAAGTTACTTATGTTACGTTTTCAAATAAGACAGAGCAAGTGAATGTATCTGAGTTTGCAAACCTATCATTTTCTTAGTTAATACATTTTATAACATATCATCAAGAAAATAGCAAGCAGTATATTGTGTTTATAAGCTAATAGGCATACCACTTCACAAAAGAAAATGTTTTTCATGCTCATTAAGATATAAAAAAAGACAACATGTTCTGCTTTGTAGTCTTCATTATTCTTGAGTTTTACAGTGTCCCCATAAGATAACTTTACAGTCTCAGTGCGAGTTATCATTTTGCAGCAATCACGGTTTATAGCTTTAGTTTCCTCCTTAATTGCACCCAGGTTGGGCAGGCCTCATACTCAATGACGGCCCTGATGTAAAGCTTCAATAGGTTTGTGCCTGATGGTGGTCTTTTCCTAGGCTGCGGTGGTTCAACTTGAAGTTGTTGTTATTTTTCTTTAGCTCTTACTATCTGTGAGCCCTTTTCTTTGTTTCATAATAGTATGTTTATACGATTAGATTGTTTCTCTGTGATGATGCGTAACATGACAATAGTAAGGAAGCCTCCACGCGAGCTGAACAAAGTATGTGTTTAAAAACCATAAGAATCTAGGATGAACATTTGTAACCAGTAAAATGAATTTAAGTACCCGCGTGGCTTGTGCTGCTGCCTGTTCTAAGGAGGTGGTTCTGCTGTTGTCGATTGTTTATTAATTGTTGCTCCCATATTTTGTAGGGGCTCTGTGTTAACCCCTTGCTTTGTTATTCAGTACTTTGTGTCCTTCTAGTTTGCAATCAGCACGAGGAAGTGAAGCTGGTTGCTTTGTTTTGGATATCTTCCTGATGTCCTGTGACTGTTAGTGTTCTGTGGCTTTACATTAATTGTTCTCCTGGTGGCTAATGGCTGTTAGTGCTCTGTGGCTCTTTCTCACGATATCTTGGGTTGGTCTGCAGTGTGTGATTGTAGTATTTCCCTGATCATACTCACTATCATTTTGACATCCCTTTCCCCAACAGGTTTGACACTTCCACATTTGGGTTATTATCACTTGAGTTTGATTGGAATCTTGTTGGCTTTTAGAGCGTTTAGTTGGCATTACGGGTTTATCCTGGAAGATACTTTTCAAATCACTAGAAGCCTGGATGATGAACACATTCTTGACAATTATCTTCTTGACCTTCGAGAGGTCACAGTGATAAGTCGCCACAAATGGGAGTATCGTGTTGAATTTACTTAAATAAAAATAAAACAATACAGTTTATAAGTAACATGCTTTATAATCGTACATTATATACAACACAAACATTTACAAAATACTTGTTAAACATTCTTGAAGCAAAGAAACAATTGTTTGTAAATCTGAACATAAGTGTCTAACTCTTTGTATCCTAAGTAAGTTTCATGCTTTTTTGGTTGTCTGCTGTTTTTTTAAATCATTTTTTTCCCAAACAATTATTGCAAAAAATACCATAACAGTGTCAACTAGTTGGGATCCAGATCAGGCCTGATGTTTTTTTGGTATGATTTGGGTCCAAACTGTTTGCAAAAGTTATTAGCAGACAAAATAGGATATAAATAGTTAAAGGGAAACGGGACCTTTGTAACAGCTATTCAAAAATCATAAAATTTTACAAGTTACACAAAAGCAGATTGATTTATTGTGGCAATAAGTTTGTAACAGGTAATTCCAGATAAAAGTAAGTTTCAGACCACATCGTCGTGAAGACCATGCTAGGCTGTGTGATGTAATACTTTTCAAAGTAGCTTGTATTATAATACGATCTAAAACATAACAATACTATTTCTTCCAGATTATTCTACATGATGATGAATACTTCAATTATTTTTTTCGAACTTGTACTATTGTCTTATACCTTGTTTTTCATTTTTTGGAGACTAAATAAATATCTGAAATGTGGACGTTTAGAGAGCTAATCCATTGCCTTGTTTATCATTGTAAATGTACAAAATGGCGTTGTTTGAGCACTGGTGTAAATAACAATATAGGTCTAATTATGATTTGGCTTAAAGCATCCTTGTTTGAAAAGAAATCTGCTGAAACCCGGATACATGTTTTATTAAAATCTCTGTAGAATCAGTTAGCTGACTTCTTCTGATGAATCCAGCTAAACAGGATCTACACTGTTATACAGTCCTATTGAAATACATGCTCACAATTTGAATGATGCAGGTTATCATTATAAAATCTCAGGGGGAATATAGTACATGAAAATATTTAGCATGACAAAGGTGTTTTTCTTTATAAAGACATTATATCTGTCAAACTGCACACTTTCATCTAACACCCATAATCAAACAAACAATGTATAATAGAAACAAATATCAAATACTCCTAATGGTTGTTGAAGCAATGTATAGAGATTGATAATCATTATCATCAAATCATTAAAATTAAAAGCAGTCAACCACAGCAATGAAACCCCAATGTTGGTGATGAGGTGTCTCAAATAATTTCCTGCTACACAGATTTAAATTACCTTCTGTTCTTTTGATGGAGAACAAAACGTTAACCCCCATTTTAGGTGGACGTTTTCTGACCCTTTTTTTTTGTTAAATTGTATATTAATGGGGAGGGGGCATTATATGGTATTTGGACATATATGTTTTGGGTACATTGTATTTCAAACTGATTGCATCTTTTTGGTGACCAGTCATGGACGAAACTTAGCCAGTGTTGCGAGGAAATGTTAGAGTAACTGTTCACCAAGTATGAAGAGCCACGTCAAGCAGATATTTTGAATTTAGTACAGCCAGATGAATGCCTGTATTTTATTATTTGAGATGCCTTCTGTATTAAGATGCAAATAAGCCTTATTTTCTAATTTTAATATGTTACTGACGATTTACCAAAATATGTAAACAGTTTTCCATATGCCTTTATTTTTTTTTTTTTTCATTTTTTTTTATCATTTGTTGTTTTTTTTGTGTTTTGTTTTGTGTTTTTTGCTGTTGTTTCTATTTTTTGTGGATTTGGGAATGCGTAACCTTTTGATGCCCTGCCAACGTGGGGGCGAAGAAAAATAAACAGAATTAATTTGCCACAAATGTTTTCAAATCCGTTACTTGATTTTGGCATTAGGCTGAATCAGGAAAAGTAAAACATTTGTACTGGTTAAGGACCCTGGACAGTTTTCTTTTCAATCTACCCATATTTTGAGAGCCTGTGGGTAGTATAATGTACAATTGACAACTGTATTTTTGTGCTTTAAATAAAGCCTGACATTAAGTGCACCAAGCAAAATAAAAAAAATATTTGGATAATTTTGCATATAAAAGTCAGGACCGTGGGGTTAAATGGGTGGGGTTATTTTTTATGACTAAATTTTATTTCACAGAATGTTAAAGTTTCGTACCGTATTCATCCAAATACATGGAAATACAATGTTTGCAGCATAAAACTTGAGACGAAATCGACGCGTTTGCATAAAATTCGCGTCTTTTTTTGACTATTACCTCTAAATGGATTACACATAGATTATACCTGTTATGTTTCAGTCTGACCTGTTCACTGGGGTGTATCATAACTACATACTGTATACATGCCATTGTAAAGTGATGTTAAGCTACAGGTCTGTACAAAAATAGCGCCTAATGAGCTTTTATAATAAATAGTTTTTGAGTATTTTGACAGCCTTCCCCCAAGTGACCAATCATGCCATTTTTATATGATGTGTATAATGTAAAACTAACTACAAATATATGCAAAAGGATTAGCCTGGTCACGGGTCAAAAGTTTTTTTTTTCTATTTCCTACATGTTGAAGAGCCATAACAGAGTTTTAAAACCATATGTCTAAATTGTTGTTGTTGGATTTGATTCTTTACATCCCATCAACAATCTTTTGGTTATAAAGGGACAGGCTGTATGTCTAAATTGGCACTTTCCTATGAGAAGAGTGTTTTTGTGGATAATTAGATGGTTGAACCTACTATCCTTGCCATGGAAAAATATTATTTTCTTAGAAATTTTTCTCTAGCCATTTTATGGGCAATTCTTCATTAAGACTGTCCAAGGTCCTTTGATATACAACTTAAACATATTTTAGGTTGTGGGTAGTTTTAACTATTATCCATGCCCAATTCTCAAATCGTCATTGCAAAATGAGTTTAAGTGGCAAGCAAAACATGCCATTCAGATTTTAATGTTCGTAAAGCATTTTATTTGAGCAGTGGTATGTGATTTCCAACAATTTGACATTTTGGCAGGTGTGGACTTGGATGGGCCTGTGCGGCCTTCTTCAGGTGTGGTACTTGATTGTATCGATTCCTGATCTTTGCACCATTACTTACTTGGAGACTCCCAGTTGTGTTCGGTCGGTGGATTAGCGGTCATAGAATGTTCAAGCGACAGGCAAGGGCTCTGATCAGACTGCGCATATGCGCAGGCTGATCTGGGGCTTTGCTGGTCGTACATACCACATTGTTGGAAATCTCATGCACTGGCTCATTTTTCAATCAAATTACATGCGTCAAAATTTTAAAATAAATAAATCACTAATTCTATTGAAAGCGTTCTTAGAATATCCAAACTGATCATGACCCTGCTAGTCTTTTCATGCATACAGACTGTTCAGAGCTTTGACATTTCGTTTGCAAAACATATCAACTTACACATGTATATCATCTAACAAGCTCTGTATGTATTTGTATTTCAAACATTTATACTGGCTTCTTTCAAATTACTAACTAACTCACATAAATTCACCACAATGCAAGTGTGTCTGCCATATTGTCTTTCCTGTTCCTAGCAGCCTTGTAGTCACCTACTGGGAAAGGGCTGACCTCTTGGCCCGCTTGTTTGTGATGTTTTCTTGTTCTTGTGTTTTTGTCACTTTCCCATACGATGTCCTGGGTCAGGTGTGGTATTAAATTGTTTCGACTCCTGATCTTTGCCTTCTTTCTTACTTTACTTAGCTAACCATAACTACCTAAGTACTAAGTAATATAAATCCAAAAACACTAAAGGTAACCAATTGCGTGACTAACTATATTAACTATATTTTTAATAAATAAAACACAATTTTAGCAACTGACACGTTTAAACACACAAGCAAACCACAATTTACCTAAATGACTAATAGCAAACAATTCAAGAATAGTTGAACTAACTGACTGGTAAGTTATTAGACTTATCAACTAACTAAAACTGATAACTAAACACAAGACAAAATTCGCTTACTAAATAACTGACTATATTTACTGACTGATTGAATGAATAAGTAAACAGTTAATTAATGTATTATTAAAAACAAACTAGCTCACTTATTAACTACACAGTACTTAAAACTGTTTTATTACTTACGTTGTAAAATTACTGCCTAATTAAACAAACCACAATTGAAACTTCATGTAATTTGATTTATAACTTACTAAAAATCTAAATTATATCGACAAACTAGCTTAAACTAATAAACTTACTAGCTAAACTTAATAAATAAATAAACCACAGTTTAATGCTAACCAATTAACAAACTAACGTCTATATGAACCTCTGTCGTTGATCATCTCTAACTGTTCTAATCCTAGCAAGCTTCATACATGTACAGTCTATGTCTGTGGGTTCCTTTGACAACATCATTTGTAACAACCTGGTGTGACAAGCATGTATGCTTTTAACACTTTCAATTACATAACAGAGAAACAAGCAAACCAGTTCCTATCTGCTGTTGTCGAAATATTAGACCAAAATCAGACTGTTGCCTAAGTTCTGCAGTGCCATGTTATCAGCTGAAACGCTGGCCCTGTACAAACATTGGCTACTCAACATATACCTAGTAAAATGCCATCAAATGCTAGACAAATGTCCAGCAATGGTCAGTTATGCCTAGTAAATAAAGAACCAGACCGACTTAAAACTAAACGGACGTTCAACAATTGGTAGATCCATGCTGAGAAAAGCAAACACACTGATATATACCAGGTCATGAAATGTGTCTTCAGAACATACATGTATCTCCTAATCAGCAGCTGGCAAAACTAAAGCAGCATCTTTTGATACTATGTCGCAATTCAGGTCGTGGAGATATGCAATAGAACATAACAGACTTTCCATACTTCTATAAGCAGGCTAATCTGAACGCAGAACACCCCCATTGCGATTACTCATTTTTCACAAGCTGACAATAGTATGATGAGATAAGTAAGCAAGCAGGTAATCCCTACAAATATCAGACTGCATGCATGGAGTTTGTCGGTAAACTACATAACTAACTACAGTATATACATGTTGACTACTTACCTAATAAACTATATTAACCAACTACCTTACTACAATTTACTAATAAGTTAACTGGCTGACATGACTTAACACATGTAAATAACTCATCAGCTGACTTACAATGTTACCAAATGTAATTAACAAATTAACCCACTGACTGATTGACTATCTGACTGACTCACTCATTCATTCACTAAATAACTTGCTCACTCAATGACTGGCGGATTCACTGACTGACTACCTGTAGCTAACAAATTAATACAAAAGATGCAGTAACACTAATTGACTTAACAATTCCCTAAAAATAACATACCCTGAAATTACTTACAGTTTATTATTTAATCTCAGTCCTAATCTTCTTCTACACATTTTATATGAGAGTAGTGAATGATCTGGTGACATATGACTGGTCGCATATTAGATAATGAGCTGGCTTAATTATCATATCTACTAAACTTCATTGAACAAAAATTTACAAAATGAATACTTGAAATATCTGTATGTTTTACAGAAAGTGAGTTTTTGGTATTTTGCAAATTTGAGCGAGGAGTTCTGCCAGAGCATAGTTCCTTATACAAAGCATGTAATGCAGATAGCGATTAAGACCAGAAATAAGGTCTCTAGCTCCATTGGATATGTCAGAATGGCGTTTTTAAAAAGGAGATTTCTACACATGTGTCATTTACATTTTAGCAAACAATCATACAGGTTCAAAAAAATAAATACACGGATCTGAGCATTGAATTAGCATAGATCAGACTACCCTCAACATGAAATAATTGCATTGGATTGGAATAAATAACTTTTTCTCTATTTGTTTTCTATTTGTTTGATATAAAGTTATTGTACACTTTGCAGAAAGTTTAGTACAAATCAAGTTTATGTTAATGAAAAATTATGAATATTTCTTTAGACATGCCTATGCTTCACTAACGATGTTATAGTGAGTAATTTGTATCGTTCAAATAACATTGCGTAAAACAAATAAACATTAATGATAATAGGAAAACAATAGCAGTCTGAGAAGTAAAACGTTAAGAAAAGAAGGCTTATTCAATATTCAGTAAAATAGGCTTTTGACAAAAATGTGTATCGCTTGATGTAGCTCCTCTCCATTACACATTGGAACCAACAAATTCAAAATACCATAAATGCGCCATTAGCTTTACTGCAGATAGTTTTCATGGTCAATCTTTCACCCAAGTGTATCACGATGGCCATGGCCGTCTTATACATTTGCTCGATTCATAATGGCTACTTTTAGACTCAATAATTATGACTCTTAAATTCAGATAATGTTTTTTTTGTCCTCTATGACGTCATTCTATTTCTTCAATGTGCATATGCAGCAACCTTTTGAGGCTAGTTTTGTCCTTTAGCTTCTTTTATGTTTGATATATACAAACAACAATGACCTCGGCAATCTGTTGCAGATGTGCAAGCTTGCCAGTCTTTGCTCTTTTGCCTTCATAATAATCATATCTTAAATTAGCTGGCACATAACGCATTTGCATGTCTAAATCAGACATTGAGATGTGCTAGCTTATCTTGGCCTTCGTAAACATAAACATGATATTATCCCTCATCTCTCACCATTTGTTTACATTTCGTTGCAGGTTTACTCTTTGCGTAGATCCCTTACGTTCTGACTGCATCATTATACGAAAATGTCCGTTTTGCCTTCAGAATAAATTATTTGCTTTATATGGTAATCATTTTCTATTAAACTTTATGCATTCTTCGCTTCTCATAGATTATCCTTCCTTAACTTTTGTTCCATAATTACGTTCAACCTTCTTGATTTAACTATTCTGTTGATGCTTTCTTCTATATAATATTGAGTATTTATTTCTGTGCAATTTAATGTTAATTCGTCACTATTGCGTTTTGTATCGTTGCTTTTTGTAAACAAACCGTCAGCTGTGTTATTTCTGCTGTATATCAAATTCCACTTGGCTTCATATAAAATTTTGTCATGATCAGAGAGGAATTCTCAAAGAAATTCTGTTTTTGTAAAACAAAAGGTTTTAAACATACTGATATTATTGATTCAATGGGCCAGCATGTTAGATTACAGAGGTTTTAACATGGCTGAAAAGAGAATGCTCAGGTGAGCCTGTCGAAATGCACAGACTCACCAGAGCCTTCATTGCTCTCGCAAATACTAAGTAGGTGAAACTCAGTCAAATTTAGATATTCAGCCCAGCTGGGTACGTCAGAATGAGTATTTATATGAGGTATTTGCGTATATGTGATAAGTCAACATTTCTAATAATTTGGCACAAAATGTGATGATTGAAAAATGAGTTGGCTAATATTAAATATTAGGTTTTCATAGTACCCTTAAGTCAGAGAAATGAAATCTTCCAAATATTTATCTTAGAACTAATTTCTCCTTGTAGATGGTCTTCTTGATCTTCTATTCTTTTTCTTTTTGGTGTTACTCTCAGAGCTTGTAGGTGGTCTTCCATCCCTCAGTGCAATAACCTTTTCAAAATAGCGTCGAGTAGCAGCGTCCGCTACAGGATATTTAAATGGCGGCGGTGGAGGTGGGGTAACATCCATTTTTACGGGCTCATCTAAGCTGACAGTGCTGTTACTATCAGAGTCTCGTCGTTGGCGTTTAGGACCATATCTGTAGAAATCATTATCATTCTCGATAGTTACGTCATTGAAGTTTTTCCAATCTATGGAACGTTTCTTCTTTCGAATAACTTTCTTTGCATACTCTTTATTTATCTGTGCCAGACATTTGTCTACTGAATGACGAAGATCCATGGGAGAGCTTTTTTTCTTCATATCAGACATTTTTGGAATTGGGTCCATTCCTAAAGGCGTATCTGGCTGTGCATTGTATGATCCATTTTGACATAATCCAGGGTTCACAATGTTTATAGTTGGAATTAAAGGCTGATATCCATAGAGATAAGATGCGCCAGATGGTCCTTGCAACTGGACGTCGTTGGCATCTACCAAAGATTGAGCAAAGATTTCTGGTGACCGTCCCAAAGAATCATTTAGACCAACTGAATCATTAAAGAGTAGTTCTTGGGCTTGTTTTGGGATTTTAATGGGGTTTGTCTGGTCATGAACATGGACGCCTGGTGACTGACCAAAACTTTTAGGTGCTGCCTGATTATTCGTCTGTATATGGTCTTGTTTCTGGTCTTTATTGACTTTAACTCTGCTTTGGACAGGGTAACTTGATGGTTGTCCAACACCATAAGCTCCTGTAGATGTTCCATTTTTCATCTTTTCCTGTGCTTGCTTCTTGGCCTCAGTGACGTTGAAGAGGCGCTCATAGGGAATTCCTTGGGGTTGTTCAGCACGAACAGGTCTTTTAGTTGCTTGAGTATTGATATCTCCTTTGGCTGGCCTTTTGACAGTCTTACGACCAGAAGGTCTGTCATAGGTGACGTTAAATTCCTCCGCCAATGCCTGTGAGGAGTTTGACTGGTGAGTAATGACCCTTTCAAGGAAGGCATCATCCCTATGTCTTGCAGTAATATAGACCTCGCTTCTGCTCCTAGGAGGCAAATCATTGAGGACGTTAACCTGACTGAAACAACTGTAGGATAGTCTGGCATCTGGTACATAGGTACTACCTGAAATATAGTAACAAAAATAATTCCTACATAGGTACAATCTAAGATATACATGTAGCATACATGGCTGCCAGCCTTAACATAGTGGCAAGTCAATTAAGACATAGGTATAAGTTTAATCATAGAGACCAATGAATAAAAACTCTCAAGGTACCACATGAAACCCAGTGACCAGTCAATAAGATATAGGTACAAACTAAACTATAGTGACCAATCAATTTACACAAACTAGGTACCACTTGAAACATAGCAGCTAGTCAATTAAGACATATGTACAAACCAAAGCATAGTGACCAATCAATTTACACAAACTAGGTACTAACTGAAACATAGCGGCTAGTCAATTAAGACAAAGGTACAAACTAAACCATAGTGACTTCGATTTATATAAACTATGTACTAGCTGAAATATAGTGGCCGGTGGTAAGCCATGTGTACAAGCTAAAACATGGTACTGTAACAAATCAATTGATACAAAGGAATGAGATCAAACACAGTGACCAGTCAATCAATATACTTGTATAAGAACAAATCTAAGAAGGATCTAACCACATACTAGACAGTATTATAAACTGAGGCAACTAACTAATAACAATGAACTATTAGTAACTAGAATTGTTTTTCTACGAAAAGAACAGATGTCTCCCCCTTTTGATGTCAAAAGCATGAGTCATTAAATACAATTTCAAACAGAAACATTATATACAATTTCTAACGAAAATTCTAGTCATTTCATGCAGACAATCAGCTCGTATCTAGTAAAGATATCTGTCAATGTACTTCACTATTGCACAATCATAACCTGGTATAAAATAGTCATAGATAATTGTTTTTGTGATGGACAAAGTTCCAAGGGAAATAACTCAAAGAATATAGATGACAGAGTTACTATTCTTGCACTCTGCACGTCGACTCATGTTGGTTGATACTTGTATAAAGTTTCGTGAATATGGCTTAAGCGGGTTTTAAGTTATAGAGCGGCCACGGTTTTTGTGATGGACAAAGTTCAAAGGGAAATAACTCAAAAAGTTTAAAAGGCAGAGTTACCATTCTTGCACTCTGCACTTCATCTCATGCCTTTTGATATTTGTATAAAGTTTCGTGAATATAGCTTAAGTTGTTTTTAAGTTATAGAGCAGACAAAATTTTTTCGATGCACAAAGTTTCAAGGAAAATAACTCAAAAATATATAAGGCAGAGTTACCATTTATGCACACTGCACGTTATATCATGCTGTTTGATATTTGTATAAAGTTTCGTGAATATAGCTTAAGTGGTTTCAAGTTATAGAGCGGGCACGATTTTTGTGATGCACAAAGTTCTAAGGAAAATAACTCAAAATGTATAAAAGGCAGAGTTACCATTCTTGCACTCTGCACGTCATATCATGCTGATTGATATTTGTATAAAGTTTTGTGAATATAGCTTAAGTGGTTTTTAAGTTATAGGGCGGTAACGACTTTTGTAATGCACAAAGTTCAAAGGAAAATAACTCAAAAAGTATTAAAGGCAGAGTTATCATTTTTGCACCCTGCATATCATCTAATGCAGATTGATAGTTGTATAAAGTTTCATGAATAGAGCTTAAGTGGTTTTTAAGTTATTGAGCGGACACGATTTGTGACAGACAGACAGACAGAAGGACAGACAGATGGACAGACGGGCGCCCGGGGGGAAAAACAATATGTCTTTCGACCCTGAAGGGGGGAGACATAATACCTTACATTTTTCAATGTCCTCGTGCAACCTTTGGATGCTTGAATATGCTTTAATTCTTTCTTCAACCCGTTGTTTAATCTCAGCAAGTATTTCTTCTTTACTTTTAATGTCTTCTTTGTCAGACCTAAACACAACAAAAGCATTATGATGATTAATGATATTATGTAAAATTACAACCTTCTCATTCTTTGACCATTTACCTCATAGAGACGCCTTTTGATGGCTTTGCAAACAGAGCAGACCCAGGTTGGGCAGCTATTAAGAGCTGCCTGATCAAGGTCTACTCTGTTTGGTATTGAAATATGATATATATGATTCTGCATAACTGGACCTGACAAATAATTTCTTTGCTCAATGTACCAACATGAAAGTTTATTTAAATATGAGTGTTCACAGTGGGTGGAAACTAGCATGAATATTCATAAAGGGAAAGGTTAAACACAAATGTCTATCTTGGTAGCGGAGCTAGATGCTTACAGTTTGGTCTGAGTCTTCATCTACGTCTCAAAAAGGCTTGCACAATCTGCAAAGACTTGGACATTGCTGCTTGAATATACAAGAGTAACACAATCCAAACAGAATAAAGAGGGTACAAGCTAAAACAGAATTTGTAATTGTTGAATTGATATAGAGGATGTTGCATGAGTGCTTACGTATTATTGAATCTATTAAACGAGTTGGAAAAAGAGGTAAATGCTAGACCTGTCAAACAATTTATTGCTTTTCGCAATAGTTGAGGATTCTCTTTATCATTTAATATTAAAATTACTTTGAAATCACATTTTCGCGTTAAAAATCATAGTGGCCATATTGAAGAGATATTGGCCGGTCATACATCGACAAATATCCAATTTTCGAGATAGTTATGTATTCTAGAGAGAAAATGCATCGTCATTGCGATTATAGAGAGATGGACGTATGTGGTAGAACAACAATTATAAGGCGTCCTTATCAATATACTCCAGTATGTCTCATGATTGTCTGCTTTACCAATTAAAGCAAAGCGTCCTTATTATGGGACATAAGCAAACATTGCAGGACCAGATCAGATGCCACAGAATGTGTCGTCTGGTCAGGCTCTCCACTATTTGCTTACAGTAGGTTCTGTTACAAGTTTAATAAAATGGAAAAATACCACCTAGAAACACTTTAAATGGAAGTGGACTGGTCAAACTGATAAGGGTGGGAAAACATATTTAGCATAAATGCGTTACATTTATTCGAAACGTCCCGTGGCATACGAATATCAAATGACCCTTACTTGATCAGAGTTGGTTTATCATCTTTATCATCAATTTCTTTAACTTCTATCACTTCTTTATCTTTCTCTGGTCTATGAAACATCATATAAAGGATGTCCCCTGGATTAATAGGGCGATCCTTAGGCCACTCAGGTTCAGGTGGATCTATCTTCTTCTGCCCATCAGTTAGGTCCTCGTAACTAGAGCAGCTGCCAATATCTGCACCTGTTCAGCAATGTAGAGTCACATGATCAGTTCCATGAAATCTACCTCTCAGTTCATATATTGTCATTGAAAAAAATATGTTCATAACAATATTCATGTATTAAAAGCAAACTGCACGAGATTTTGGCCAATCGAAGGTTCAGGCGAATCTGCGCATACGGGCAGATTCGCCTGAGCCCTCGCTGCGTATATAGTCACAGACTGGCTGTAGATGGAGGCTCAGGCAATAGTAAAGACCTCTCTAGCTAAGACTGATAGATCAGCATGGACGTTTAATAGGAGGCGTTTGTGATAAGACACCAAACCCTCGTGTGTAGGTCCAAACGCTTAAAGAGTTTTTTCTTGAAATAATGGTTACTTTAATCTCTTTGTCTTTTTTACCTTTTATGCCCAATAGTTAATTCTGTCCTCTTCGATTACCCATATTGTAATGCTCTAATATTATTTAGGAATTTCCAAAAATATTATGAAAGGTAAATATGCCTTTCATGACAGCAAAGAAAGTACACCTTCATGAGCTGATCAACTTGTTACACTGGCTCTGACTGTCAGATGTTTGGGACGCTTTGCATAAATGGTCAATATAATACATTATTTGTATCATTAATATACAATTGGATCAGCTCGCTTGATAAGGCGGTCAATATGGTTTTGATTTTGAAATTATTTTTGCGCATACATAGGATATTATTTCAGAAATGTTGACAAAGAAGCCCCTGTGGTCAGGTCTGCACATGTGCACGACTATTTGGTCATTGTTCATGTTTGCTCAAATGCACGTTATCAAACTTTGCGTTGTATATAGTGAAGTGCATTAAAATGGACACTCCTTTCTAATATTTTTACACTATGATAGCCTTTCCTGGACGTTAAATACAGTACCTCTCAAATACTTACCACTATATCTTTGACCATCTCCGATAGCTTGAATAGCCAACAGTTCTTTTCTCTCCTCAGGTGTCAAATTTGTTCCTGAGTCGCATCTAAAAAATAAATAAGCAAAATTAGAATTTTTACTTTCAACGACTCGTTTTGCTGGCGGGCTGATAGTGGCCTATATAGTATGTGCTTACTGGGATCAATCAAGTTTGAAATGGCTGCATACAGTGGGGCTTAATTTTGTATCTGTGGTGATTAAAATGAGGTTTTAGAACGTGGATGAAAAATGCCGGGTTGGATTATGTTGGATGACGGTTAAGTTAGGTACAGTGTGGAGAGGGACTTCCTAAAATGCAGAAGCAGGACTCGATTTGTATAAGAAACAGCGTGCTTGCTTGTTTTGTTATCAATTACTAGCATTTTAAGCGGTGTTTCCAAAATCAGAGAATTCTATCGAAAGGGCCAATGACATAACAGCATATACCTGCAACCAATCTTTTGGAAGCATTTGCTGTGCTTTGAAATCAGTGCTGACGTGTATGCAGTGTGTGTATTTTCAGGTCGTGTTGTAAATTTTTAGCCTAAACATACCGCGTAAAACCGTTTATCAACTTTTTTATAATTTCTATATTAATTTCTACAACTTTGTTTTGATAGATAATAAATATATGTCACCAATCAATGTTGTTTAATCGCCTGTAATTGAAGAATAATCGATATACTATGAAGAAAAGGGATTAGCTATTCATAAATGGGACTAGTTATGAAGGGAAGGGATCTTACTATGAAGAAGATGGATCAAGTTAATCGCACAGTTTTAGGCACTGTTGGGTCATGTATCCTAAAAAGTATTGCCTTTGACTTTAACAATATTGCATTACAACGTTCAACAACTTAAATGTCTCACTTCAAGTTCTTATCAGAATACAAGATTAAGATAGTTTTTCCTTCTTTGGGGTGGGGAATTATATTACAGATAATACCGTGTGCAGCCCGGTTTGTCCCCGATTCAGATTGGCTCTCCTTTTTTGAGACAAATTATACGAATGTCCTCGCTTTTCTTGTTCATTATGTGAAAACCCCTTTTTGTTGAACAATGTACAGTCCTCTTTTCTTTTCTCAAATTAGTATTGGTATTTACATGACTTCTTAGTCGTCTTACCCCCACCCCTGTCCCAGCCTCTCAGGGGGGGGGACACACCCTATCACACCTCTGGATCCGCGCATGCACTCATTTTTTAAAGCTCAAAGTTACATGTATTTTCTTAGCCCCTTTTAACTGCGTTGAAACACACTGTACCTAGGAGCCGCTATTGAGCAGTGGATAAGACACTTGCCTTTTAAACCAGGGATCACATAATAAAGTGGGACTCGATTCATGTAAGTAGCAGCGTGTTCTCTTATTTTGTTATCATATACTCGCATTTTAAGAGATGTTTCAAAGATGTAAAAAGCGCACAACATTTTCAGAACAAAAACTAATTGACAGGATAAAAGTTAATGGACACAGCGAAACTTGGTTATCCTTGAAAATATGGTGTTATATATCAATTCTTTTCTTAGATAACGATCTGGCAAAAACTGCCAACTTTATTTAATTTTTTCAGAACGTGGATTTTTATGTAGTTGAAGATCTCCCAGGGCAGGGACTTTAAAAAAGGATTTTACTAAGGGACGTGGTATAAATGAACGGCAAAGATCGGGATAGATACATAGATCTAAACAATCGACTTAATTAATGATTCCACTCCTTCATAGTTGCTGCATCTTCTGCATAATTAGTTCATCATCTGCATCGTAGACCCATCTCATGTATATCTTAGTTTTTACACAGAGTAAATAAACACTAATATCCTTGTGATATATGTTGATACATCACCATTTAAAGATGCCCAAGCCCTGTGTTTCAAAAAAGAACTCTTGATAGGGGCGAGATTTCAAACAGTTTTTGTCATAATTTCAATGTTGACATTCGGGGTCTTTCATGCAAACCAAACATCTATGTGTCTTGATCCACATCTGAACTAAGGGTGAGGTTGGTGCACCGTTCAACCGGTTAAAACCCTCCAGGAAAATATTTTTACTGACCCTTCCAAGGCAGTGTTCTTTTGTTGATAATTTATGTTATTTCTGTCTTGTTTTGTTATGCTTTCACGCACGTCTGTTTGTTGATGTCTTGTGGTCACCTGCTGGGAAAGGGCTGACCTCTTGGCTCTCATTTGTGATGTCTGATTGTGACGTTGTGACTTTCGCATTGGTATCCTTGGTCAGGTGTGGTGCTTGATTGTATCGATTCCTGATCTTTGCCCTCTTTCTTACTTTTATCAAAACACACGTTGTTGCGTCCGCCTTGAACCGAATTTCAGACACACTCATCTGACTACAAACGATCGATTGGTACGACAGCGAAGCTAGATTAGAACAGCCCATCGAATTGCATTCTCCGATTTTCGAAACATCTCTTAAAATGCGAGTGTTTGGTAACAAAATAAGAGAACACGCTGCTACATAAATAAAGCGAGTCTCGCTTCTGCATTGTTGGAAGTCCCTCTCATGAATTTATTATCATTGCATTTTACGATGAAGGAGCTGGATTGGTGGGCGTGTTGAAGAGCACTTAAAACAATGAACACATGCATCAAATGGATATATATTGTTGGTCTCACCTGTGCAAGTCGTAAAGATAAACTTCTCTCTCTGCTAGGCTTACTGCAGGCTGTAGTCCACTAGGTCCGGGTTTCTCGTCATCAATGACCAACTTGGATGTCCTGGACACCTTGGTTGCACCCAAGTTATCTCCATAGCACCAGCTGGGGATTCTCACAGGGGTAGCTTGATATCTTAGAGCTTGAGAAATGAGAAAATACAGAACTCAAATAGGGAATAAATAGCTATTAGAAATAATAACGGTGGGGAATTGTTATCCTCCTTAGCATAATCAAAGGAGCAGATAAGCGTTTGCACCATTATGTTTACACTAATTGTATATTCCATTAAAAGAAAGATTGAGCATTTTTCATTTTGTTTTTCATAATCTAAAACTGAAACTAAGTTCACTTGGTATTCTGGTAGATTTTCAGTTGTTAGCATTCTTTACTTACAGAGTATTCAATTAAAGAGACTAGGTCTGTAACTATGAACATTTTTCGAAAAAAAAATAATATTTTCTTTTTAAATTATTAGTAAAAAAGAATAAAGACTAGCTAGAATATTGAAATTTCACCTGTAGCAAGTTTACATATGATAAAAAAGGCGCTGATCAGACTGCGCGGATGCGCAGGCTGGTCTGCGCCTGTGTTGTTCACAAACCCCCGAAGACAAGTTTTCTCGCGACGAGGCCCAATTGATAAGAGTGACCAAAACTTTTTCGGCTTAATTGGTTAGAGCTGTGACCTCACTTGTCAAACAAGTTAAAAGTATTGGCTGGCATACACTGGTAATAGTGGCGTAGCTTGGATAACATGTAATGTACGCAATTGTGGGGACGTGCATTTATTAAAAAATAAATAAAAAGGGAGCACTTACAAATAACTCATACCCAGGCGCCACATAACACGGTGTTTCATCAGGGTCTGCGCTATTTCTCATGTTAATCACATTCTTGGTAACGGTGGACAATATTAAATCTTATATGAATCAGGACATCTTCACTTCGTTAATGGGTGCTAAACCATTAGGGGTGGGGGTCTTAGAGCGAATAATGCCATCATATATAAACCCGTACCTAAATTGGAATTAGACACATTTGAACCATTTTTCCACGCACATTTTGTATGCGTATCATCAAGAAACCTTCAGAACTGGGATAGTATAATCCGATATTTTGGTTTCAAAAGTGTACGCAAATGCGTTTTTGCGTAAATGGTAGCTACGCCCATGGGTATGGACCCAAATAGAACTATTGTCCGACTTAACAGGTCAGTTATGGTTCTTGATCGCCCCATCCCCTGAAAAATCCATTAGTTATCCAGCCAGCATTCAGTGTTGGGCTATCATCGACCCGATTTGTTTACTTGGTAAAGATACTGGCCCCGAGGTTATAAAACTTTTTTCATGCTCAACTCAACTGAGCCCGAAATTTCAACTGCTCATAAAAACTAAAATACCGACAAATAAAGAAGTGTCTTGCTTTAAGTCTCTCAGATGTTTATTAAGCATGCTAATAAATGTTAAGATACCAACAACTGTTGGCATTTTAACATTTTTGAGCAAGAAAAATTTCGTGCTCATCTGAGTTGAGCATTAAAAATGTTTTATAACCTCGTGGCCTGGTACGGACACCCTCTCTTCTCTGTAAAATAAATTGACGAATAAAAAGAAAATAATAGGTCAAACTTTGGACCTGGACCCCCTCCCAAATTTCTGGATCCGTGTATGTTTTTTCTTCTGTTGTTTTGAAAACCAATGATTAAACCAATGAAGAACGAATGCCTTGCATCTAAGCAGGATTTACATAGCTCGCATTCACAAAAACGACATTGAACCTTCGCTGATCGCAAAATCTACATGTACTAGATTCTCATGTGTTAACTCATTTATTGTTTTAATATCATGATAAGATATATTCGTAACATCAACCCTTTCCTTCATGAGTTTTTCATGCTAGCCTCCACCCTCTATGAATAAGTATATAAATAAACTTTCATGTTCACCGTCTATCATCGAAACCGGAAATAGCGTACCACTGAATCGAAAGTAGAGAAAAACGGCATGGCAGGCGGTGAGTTTTTACCTTTATTTATGCTTTATTATTTGCTCCCGAGCAATCACTGACATCAAGAGTCATTGCCAAGGGATTCATTTCAATGTTGTGTATCTTTATTGTATTCTGTATGTCGACATAGCTTTGTTTAAACAAAGTTATCGCTGCTTGGTACTGGCTGGAAAGTGCTCCTGCCGTAAAAACAGCCTTTGAACTAACAAATACATGGTTTATCTTCGGGTAAGAAGTTAATTCCCTATTTCTATATGCAATTTGCACCATCTCAATTTTATCTCTGGTCTTGGTTTGATTATTTTCAATTGGAATCGATTGAAACAAAAATACTGTGGTATACGGCGAATAGTTGTTGATGGCAAAACTTGTGTACTGCGATTAGATAAAATCGTGTACCGCGAATAGTGGCAACGTTTTATGAGATTAACGCTTATTTCATGACTGACACTAGAAAAATAAATGAAACATTGTTTTTTTAGCATTGGAGTTCATTTCAATTAATATTAAAACCATGAGGATTAAAAAAAGGGGCGCAGTTGCTTAGTGGTAGAGTGCTCAACTCGAGATCAAGGGGTCACAGATTTGAGCCTCACCTGAATCACTGTGTTGTTATCCTGAGCAAGACACTTATCATTTGTCTAGTGCTGGTTTAACTCAAGAAGACCCATCCCAGCATGACTGAAAATGTGTTGGCTGGGGCCTAAAGAAGAAGAAAAATACCCCCAACACACAAGGCTAAATGGGTCAAATGGGGTGGGGGCTCTATCTGAGAGTATTGCCCATGTGGGTGCCACATAGGAATTTAAGCCCATGTAAAGCCCACATAGGGCACATATAGTTGTTTACACTCACATAACCAGAACCACTGCCGCTTGAGCCTTTGGATGATCCCAAAAATAAAACCTCAACCCCCCTCCATCAGCCCAGTACTGGTTACTGTCAGAGAGACTGACTAGAAATGTGATATTTCACCTGTAGTCAGTTTAGCTATGACACTTTACAAAAAGCGAACAACAAAGAAGCTGATTAGACAAAGCAGAAGCGCAGGCTGATCTGCGCCTTTCTTGTTCATCCCTCTCCTCCCCGAAGACAGGGTTTCTTGCATCAAGGACCATATAACCTTTATGTGTTGCCCATAATGATCCAAATGGGTCCCACATGCAACCCATATTGGTTTTCCCACATGGGTCCATGGACCACTGTTGCAAATACCTTATCAGTCCCATTTGGACTACTACTATGGGACACATATTATATCCCATGTTATTGAAAAAAATGCTATTAACAGTCATATTTAACTGGCATATTATCAAGGCAATTCACATTCTATTGATTCACGGCTTTTGGACTTAACGAATACACATTCTGGGGACGTCACAAGAAGTGAGGTCAGGAAAAGTGGGGCTATATTAGATTTGGGTTGTCTGTCATTCCATCATTCCATCTGTCATTCTGTCCATCTCTCATCATTTCGTTTCCACTCAATATCTTGAGAGCAACTTTATAGAATTTGACATAATTTTGTATGTGCATTGATATTGACTTTTGTTTTGACATGATCTAGATTGGGATTTTACACGTCATTTTTTGACATTTGTACCAGAGTTATGGTCCTTGATTTACGCCAGAATTTCGTTTCTACTCACTATCATTAGAACAAGTTGACAGATTTTCACTAAATTTTATATATGCCTTCATATTAATAAGATCTAGCTTGGTATTGTTACACATCATTTTTTGCACATTCATACCAGAGTTATGACCTTTGATTTAGGCCAAAAAATTGTATACGCTCAATATTTTGACAACAAATTGACAGATTTTTCACCAAATTTTATATAAATATGCATTTATATTGTTAGATCTAGGTTGTGATTGTTACACACCATTTTAGAACATTTGTACTAGAGTAATGGTCCTTGATTTATGCAGGTTTTTGTTTCCGCTTAATATCTTAAGAAAAAACGACAGATTTTTACTAAATTTTACATATTCATTCATATTGACAAGATCTAGGTTTATGACTTATTTGTAACAGAGTTATGGCCTCTGATTCGTGTCAGAATTCCGTTTCCACTCAGTATCTTTAGACAAAATTTGACCAAACTTTATAAATGCATTTATATTGACAAGATCCGTGTCAATAGGATTTTTACCTGTAATCTTTCACAAATTTGTAACAAAGCTATGGCCCTTGATTGGCAACAGAATTTGTTTCTGCTTAATATCTTGAGGACAAATGAACAGAGTTTCATGTATTAAATTTAATAAGATCTTTGTTGGGATTGCTTTCTTCCATATTTTGCTCATTTGTAACAGAGTTATAGCCCTTGATTGATGTCAGAATTTTGTTTCTGCTCAATATCTTTAGAACTTGGCCTTTTTACAGCATAAAAAGCGCTGCAGCGGGGCTATAGTCAGATTCTCTGACAACTCTAGTTACTCTGGAACTGTTGTTTTTAAAACCTATGCATCTTTCATGATTTTGTGTGCCATTATTATACTAGAGAAATTCAACTTTTCGAATCGTTTCCCCAAAGCTTTCAATCAACAATATCGGGTTACAACACCACTCTCTGTCTCATCTCGATTATTTTTTTTTATTGTTTAATTTCCTTTTTATTGATAATAAACAAACCCTGAAGCTTCTCATCTTCTATCAAAGGGAACAACCCAAATATCTACTCGTTAAGCAGTGTCAAATAAGTAGGTCAAATATAGCAAAAACAGAGTAAATATATAATACCCTGCCACTATTTTTTGGCCTGAAAGTGTTATCCTTTTTTTAAATCTGCTGCTATATTCAAATGTGCTGCAGACATTGTTTTCATGAAAGCAACACTTTGAACCCTAATCAGACTGCTCCTAAGGGATCAGTCTAATCTGGGTCTGTATTGTTTGCAAAATAGGCTACCTAAGAAAATGAGCACATGAAAGAGCAGACAAAAATTGGCTAGTGATAATTATCAAAAATACGACATAAATTCAATATGGCAAAATAACCACAAAAGTTGCTTACGTTGTACCCCTCGAGACAGACGCATACCTTTAATCTAGATGATAGAAATGTGAATGGACAGACAGATGGACAGACGACAACTACACCAGCTCATGCATTAGGTTATATCATGTTATGCATTGGATATTTTACATGTTAGAAAGGAAGCCTATAGCATTTGCTTCCATAATTTGATAGATTGACTTCTTTTGGCAGACAGTCTGTTTTATCGTTAAACCGATCATATTTTGCACTAGTTCATTCATAAGAAAATGCCTCAAAATAGCAGTTTTACTTCATAGTGGGTAACAAACTCACAACTATTCGCAGTACACATTTTTCTTATGAATTTGCTATCTGCAGTACACATCCGCACCTATTCGCGGTACACAACGGGATTTAAATATCAGTCCATAATTGGCTTAATTTATAGATTCTAGCCTAAACGCTTGCAAATACGTTTGTTTTCTGTAATTTCACTTGCTTTACATTGGAAAAATCCACAAAATCCAGATACTATCCTCGAATAAAGTGAAAGTAAATGTCAAAATGAAGTGTGTTTTCGGTACCAGCTTTCGGATTGATGATCCATTCCAGCCTTCAAATTTAATAATGAACAAATACAACTACTTACGGATCAAGCTTAATATATCCACTATTTATGTATTGCAAATGTTTTGTAAAATTTTAGCGATTTTATAATGAAATGTGCTATTTTTGAAGAGCACTCATCCTCGTGTGTTGTTTACTTTCGATTCAGTGGTACGCTATTTCCGGTTTCGATGATAGACGGTGATGTTGGTACACAGAACAAAGAAATTACTTGTCAGGTCCATTGGTGTAGGATCAGATGTATCATATTTCCATAAGCAAATAGAGTAGACCTTGATCAGTTAGCTCTTTTAAGATTAAGAGCTGCCAGATTTGGGACTGCTCTGTTTGCAAACGCGTTAAAAGGCGTCTCTATGAGGTAAATGGTTAAAAAATGTTGCATTATTTTGCTGAAACTTTTATATTCCAGCAAACGTGCCTGTTTTCATGAATCAATTAAAATAGATTGAATGAAATAAATGAATAAATTGAATGAATGAAACGAATTTGATTAAATTTAAAGACTCACCATTATCTTCATCCTGGAAGAATTCTCTGAGCACTGTGTCAATATCTACTTCTTCCTTAGATAGACTTGGCTCTTCTGTTTCATGTCTAAAATACATAGACACTTAGGGTAGGTAGAGAAAAACCAGGACCCCCCCCACCTTCATCCTGGAAGAATTCTCTGAGCACTGTGTCTACTTCTTCCTTAGATAGACTTGGCTCTTCTGATTCATGTCTAAAATACATAGACACTTGGGGTCAGTAGAGAAAAAACAAGGACCCCCCACCTTCATCCTGGAAGAATTCTCTGAGCACTGTGTCAATATCTACTTCTTCCTTAGATAGACTTGGCTCTTCTGTTTCATGTCTAAAATACACAGACACTTGGGGTCAGTAGAGAAAAACAAGGACCCCCCACCTTCACCCCCATTAACTTTTATATTCTTACATTTTTTCATTTAAAATATGATATTCTGTATGCTTGAAGTTATACAGGTGTTAGAAAAATGACCTAGAATATACGGAAAACATTTGAAAAAATCATATTGCTAATTTCAAAACTTTTTAAAACCCTCAAGCATGATGTCCTTTTAAACCCGATCCCAGTGTACAAATGCTTTAATGATTGTCTTATCTCGAATTTGCATAATGCTGGTACACGGGCAAAAGAAACATTCTAAAATATGCGATAAATTACAAAGAAGGAAACAAAATATTGACAACAGCTAAAATATATACATGTATATTTGCCAACAAACCTGGAAAACAAAATGGACAAAATAAAATTACCCGGAGGCCTGACTCAAGATTCTGGCCATGGTAAGCTTGTGCAGCTTGTGTTTGTGAACCACAAGATTTTACTGTTATGTAGCGTTTCTTTTGACCGTCAGTAGGCCTACATGTATATATGCGACGAAGGAGATGTTTTTTTTTTTTTTTTGCGTTTCCGCATTTGTTTTTATCTTACATAGTAATCCCAAACAAGATGGAGAATGTATTGTGATCTATAAATCTATGGTCTTTTACATTGTCCATATTTAGGTATATCTACAACTGTAGAATCGTGCCATGCAAATGAGTATGTTCTGCAAATATGACATTTGCAAATAGTGCAGACCCAAATGATATGTTACCAGTGTGGCATATCATTAAATTCCGTTTCGTTTGATAACATAAGACCTATACTTCGGTGTTTGTTAACATTCTAGAGCTTTTCAGTAAACTACGGGATTGATACTTTGTGTGTTTTCCGATAATAGACAAATTTTGTACGTTAAAAGTGATTAAATTGGCATGTGTTGATTGCAAGTAAGTATGACTAAAATTAGTACAGGTCACCCTGACCTATATTTAATGGTCAAATAATGTTGCCCTATCTTTTTAAGGACCCAAAATTCTGTCATCAACGTAAGGAAATAAAATCCGACATTGTTAACAAAAAGCGTTGATATCGCACATATTATCGTCACACGCTCCACACTATACACTGTTTCTTACGCGAATCGAGTCCCGCTTCTGCATTGTAGTAAGTCCCTCTCATGAGTTTATTTTCATTGCATTTTACGATGAAGGAGCTGGATTGGTGGACGTGAATAAACATTCTATTTAACTTACCGTCCTTTTTTCGGGCTTCGTTCTCTAAAGGAACTGTCGTCGTCCATTCTCATGCGCTAGTAGCTGATTAAATATACGATAAGATATTTCAAAAACTTGAAATAATATCCGCCAGTAACTGTTGTCAGATACTGTTTACAGACGGCTGGAAGCGTTTTGGCGTTACTATGGTATCTGACGTTCCGACGTCACCTGACGCTATTGATAAGACAGCGTCATTACGCCTCGTTGTGAGAAAATATCCGGAGCTTTAACATTTTCTTAAAGGAAATGCCCTGATAGCTCAGCTAACGCCTCGACAGCTCATACAAAAGGACCTTAGGTTTAAAAATGATATTAGCAGCTTCTTGCTTGCGCTTGCATAAATGGGGGGGGGGCATAAAAGTGTCTGTTAAAACATATTGTTTTGTGACGGAATAGTCGTGATCTGTTTCATAATAAGCGACGTCAAATAAGGCTTCTTTACCTTTATCTTTAGACTACACGCCGGTGCCGTTCGCAAACAGTCATAACTGATCAGCGCCTTGGTTATTCACTGTCTGAAAAGTAAAGTAACAAGGTCGGTTATTTGTCTGCTTCAACATGAGAAACTCTCAGGGTACGCCCCTGACAGGAGATGTTTTCGAACGTTAAAAAGTATTGATAGGCCTCCCTCATTACCTTCTGCAGGCATACATGTACATGTGCCCAAAACCACAAAACTGAGTAGCCGACATTGTAGTTGATTCGCGCTGATTTAAGAATGACCAAAAATGCTTCCTTTTAGTAGTGACACTAAAAAATATCCACAAAAATCATATAGCCAAATTATTATTATTTTTTTCTGAAACCCTCTAAATTTTCGATCCCCAAAGATATGTATAAAATTATGGTTTCTTTTGTTAGGACCCAGGCACATGGTGTTTATTATGTGTAATAACCTGGAGATGTCTGTTTATGTGTCTATTGATGTTAAAGCAACTTAATTGTTTTTGTTGTTTTTGTGGGGGAGGGGAGAGAGGGGGTGTACATCTATGTACGGGCGCACTTCAGGTTTACCAGGCGCAGTTCATGACGCAAGACTTAATGTTCTGGTTGTAGAATGATGGGGGCTGTGCCCCCTGTTTCTAGGCCTACAGGCACAAAATACGAGTAAATATCAGACCCATTTTGAAGGATGTTGTTCGATTGGAATTCTTTGTTTTCCATGAGCACAACTGTGGTGTTAATATTTCGTTTATTGTCATTGATATGCTGAAATTAACAAAAGAGTCAATTTGATAATTTGTCCACAAAGAAATTCTTTTATGGCATAAAAACGTTAACTTACGTAAATATTTGAGTATTACTCCGTTTTGAAACGTGTGATATTAAGATTTCGCAAAGGCCTTTGATAAGGTGCCACACAGGAGGATATTACATAAATTGGACTATTATGGGATAAGAGGGTCCACCCACAAGTGGATCAACTCATGGCTCTTCGGGCGCACTCAACAAGTAGTTTTAGATGATCAAGCCTCAGATCCAGTCCCAGTGTTATCCGGTGTACCCCAGGGGACGGTTTGAGGAACGATCCTGTTCCTTATTTTTATAAATGACTTGCTGGATAACATCAGGTCTTCTGTTCGCCTTTTCGAGGACGACTGTGTCCTGTATAGGAACATATATTCAATTCAGGATTAATTGACACTGCAAGAAGACCTCATTAGCTTAGGACAATGGGAAGCCGATTAGCAAATGAAATTCAATGTGGCCAAATGCCACTCTATGAGAGTGTCTTGGCATCAGCATCACAAACAAATACTCTTTGGCTATTCCCTTCATAACAAAACTTTGGAAAACGTTCAGTCAGCAAAATACCTTAGTATAACTATCACTGATAATATGGATTGGGGTCAACACATTTCAGAAATTTCCCCTGAAGCAACTAAGATACTCCGTTTCCTTCTCGGGAACTTGGCTTACGTTGCGCCTAAGAGTACTAAGGAATTTGCATACAAAACTTTGGTTCGGCCTAAACCAGAGTATGCAGCACCAATTTGGAAACCTTACTCAAAACTTCAGATTAATCAGGTAGAGAAGGTTCAGAGGACAGCAACCCGCTGGCCCTGCAGGAGATGGCGAAACACAAGTAGTGTCGGCGAGATGCTTGACGAGCTTGAGTGGCCATATCTTGAGGCCCGTAGGGATCGGTCCTCCCTGCTTCTCTTTCATAAAATACATTCTGGTGCTGTGTCTGTAGAAAAAGACAACTACCTTACCCCTGCTCACAGTTTGAAAATTACCAGATCATCACACATTGCCCAATATTGTAGATACCAGACATACAGTGATGTCCTGAAGAACTCTTTTTTTCCCCGAACTATTCCGCAGTGGAATAGTCTTTCTCCTTCGGTGGTAATTTCCCAGACTACTGAGGAGTTTAGAGCAGTAAAAAAAAACAAAAAAAAAACAAAAAAAAAAAAAAAAACAAAAAAAAAAAAAACGATAGGTTTTTTTTTCAAAATTTCAAAATTTCAAAATTTGCACTACCTGGCGTAATGATCGAATTCGATCGTGCCAGTAACGCCAGGGGCCACTAACTCATAGGCATCTTAAGTTGAGAATGATAATTTTCATGCTCAGTTATATTGAGCATGAAGAAGTTAGCTAACCTCGGAGCCTGGAGTGAGTATTGGTAAACCATAACAAAAACTTATTTGGTCATCTACGTATACACCTCTAATTTCTCCAACACGCTCGAAGGTGATATATACAGGCCTGATCAAGACTGAGATCGGCAACTGGAATTCAGATGGTTATTTTCATCGAGCTTGTGCAATATGCGAAAATCTTGGTGGAAAGTCCCGGAAAAATCTGGTTGAGCAAACGATAATAAAAAAATGATAAGAAAATTTGATAGCATCACTTGTCGTTTTTTTCGCACCCCATAGTCAAGATAACGCATTCAGTCTATTACATTGGCCAATACCGACTTACTATTCCCAAACTCGGCGCTACAAATTCTTAAATTCTTGAAAAAAAATGCAGAATAGCAAACTATATGTAATTGAACATTTTTGCATTCAATACATAACATACGAATTATCATATGCGACCGCAATGAACTAAAATACAGTAATAAACAATTATGAGGCTTGTTTTTGTCAAGAAATACCACTCTTTCAGATTTTTATGGCTACTTCTGACACTCTGATGCGTAATCATAAAACAATCTGAAAGAGTGGTATTTCTTGACGAAAACGAACCTCAAAATTGTTTATAACTGTATTTTAGTGCATTTCGGTCGCATATGATCATTTATATATGATTTTATATTCGTGCAAAAATATTTTATTACATAAAGTTTGCTATTCGGCATTGTTTCAAAATTTAAGAATTTGTAGCGCCAAGTTTGGGAATAGTAAGTCGGTATGGGCCCACGTAACAGACTGAATGCGTTATCTTGACTATGGGGTGCGAAAAAACGACAGATGATGCTATTGATTAATTGATTGATTTGATTCGTTACGTCCCATCAACAATCTTTCAGTTAAACAGGGACGGGTCTTCCTGGGTTGAACCAGTACTAAGCTAGGATAAATGTGTCTTGCTCAAGTACCACAACGCAGTGACGCCAGTGAGGCTCGAACCCGCGGCCCCTCGGTCTCGAGTCTAGCACTCTACAACTGAGCCACTGCGCTCCCTACACATGATGCTATTAAATTTTCTAATCATTTGCTATTATCTGATGCTCAACCAGGTTATTCCGGGACTTTCCACCAAGATTTTTCGCATGTTGCACAAGCTCAATGAAAGTAATCATCTGAATTCTAGTTGCAGATCTCAGTCTTGATCAAGCCTGTATATATCACCTTCGAGCACATCATAAAATTGAATACACAGCCCAAAACAACACGAATTTCTACACGTTTATTTCTGATTCTGGTACACCTTCCTCGCGCAAAAAGTAAATCTGACAAAAGTAGAAACTTCTCTGTCCTTCTATTTACACCATAAACGTTGGGACCCGTAAGAGGTTGCATGGCATTCCCCGATTTTTTGATTCTCTTCCTAGGACATAATACGCAAAACATGCAACATTTGTTTACCTTTTTAGCTCCTCGAAATCTCAACCGAAAGACACTCGAATTATTTTTCTCGCTCAACCAGCGGTTGAGCATCTGGCCGTTTGGTAGGCGTGTCCAAGGAGCACTTGTTTATGGACTCATTTATGACATCCCAGGATGGCGTTCCAATGAGTACTGTACATTAGAAAATGGGTATTTGTAACAAGAAATATCTTCAAAAAAGATATTCAGCGGCATTCAAAGGAGAACATACATTTAAAGTCCTGTTGTAATTGGAAGATCTTTTTATGCACAGTAGATTGGTGTTAGATGTTGATTGATTGGATGAGGTGAAAATAATAAACAGAAAAGGAAAAGTTTGCATTACGTGTCTTAGACAGGTATTTTAACTTTTGACTTCAATGTAAAAAGGCGATCTGAAACTTTCGATGAAATAAACGTAATCATTGTGCAGTCAATCGTTGTGCTAAATATGAACACGGAGGTATTTAGGATCCATGATATGAACACCCTTCACAAAATAGGTGACCTAAAATACAATGGCATGTATTTTATGTAAGTGTGGAGCAAGTTTGGCTATGGGCCGAACTTGCCCTGACTTAAGTGGCCCAACTTGCCCCTGATAGACTATTTCCAAATATCACGTGACAGCTCCTTTTAAGATGCAGGAGAAGAAATTAACAATGTTTTATATCAAAGCACATAATCCTTTCGTAATAAAAATATAGAATTTAAATCAGAATCTAAACACATCTTTGGATAAATAAAAACAGAAATTACTATGAAAAAAATACTAATCATGCAAGAAAATGAGAACAATGCAGCCATTGTGTACTCATGTAGACAAACTCGTCACAAGTAATTTCCAAACATGTTTCCCAGCCCCATATCTTAGTTAAATGCTAAATATAGCCGTATGCCGAGCATGCCCCGAGGCCGAACTAGCTCCGGTCTCCCATATAAACGTTCTTCTTTAATAACTGTAAAACGCCATGCGAATCCTCTAAGCTTTTTAAAAAGCTAACCTTGTAATGATATTAATCTGGCATAGATCGTTGTATTTACATGCGTAGGCTATTTATAGTTACTACAAAGAAACACCAGAACATACCGAAACATACCGGAATGTCGCTGACGGCGACACGTTTTTTGAGACAACTCGTCGACAGATTTTGAGACAATTCTTGAGACAATTCGGCGACACTTTATGAGACAACTCGACGACACCTTTATTCTTAGTGAGGCACTGGAAGGGTTTTTAAGGATACAGAGATATTGGCCAAAAACTTAAAGGGATATAAAGAAAATCACATACCTATAATCAATAGGTTAAAACAGTGAATATTCGGTAAGTTCGGTAGGTTCGGCCGAATTCGGTTCGGTTACAGCTTTTAGACACAACCGGGTGAAATGGGCAACCCGGGCTGAGCCGGATACAAAACAAATAGCCCCAACATCTTTAAACAAAAGGTGATTATGTTGAAAAAGTTTTGCGTTTTGTTATATAAACAGGCAATTCCAGACAGAATGGAATTCTTTTAAGCGGGACACGAAGAAAACTGGTGTGATTTTTCTTGAAATTATAGTCCGTTTCAATGAGCATAGATAGCAGACTTGCAGATGTAAGATTGTTTCTGATTGGTGGATAATTTAGAGTAAAGTCGATTATAGACAGCTCCCGCTGAAAAAATAAGGAAAATGTTATGTCTTGTATCATGTGTTAACTTTATAAGTAGTTGATTGCTTTACCGCTTACGATACATATTAAACAACTGGCAAACATCATGGAATAACAGTGTTGGTAATGAACTTTATGATATTAAACTTAATATAGGATCATCTCAATCAGTATTACGTAATATTAGAATAGAGGAGGTTGTACTTACACGTCTTCGAATTGGCCACACAAGGATTACATACTCATATCTTTGAAACCGAGAAGAGCAACCACGATGCGTTAGATGTGATAAACCTTTTACAGTACGCCATATACCACTTGAATGTGTTGACGTCTAATGTAAGAACCAAATACTACCATGTTTATACAATAAAACATTTGTTTAACGATGTACATATTGATAATATATTTTTATCATTAAAAGATATTAATCTCTTTAACGAATTATAATTTCATTTTTACAATAATCAATTATATTTTAATTTGTGTTACAGCAGTTACTACAGTTCAGGCCAAGAGCATATATATACTCATCTGATAAGCCCTTTGTAGTTGTCAGATATTGTATATGATCTTCCCTGTGAACAATTATATTTCAATTCTAATGTCTCATATACTCATATCTTTATTGTATTAAATTGTTCATCTTTAAGCTAATTTATCGTTTTTTTTATGTTCACCAGAACCTCTCTAGTCTTACCTTGATGACGCTTATGAGCCAAAAGGAGTTGATGCGTCGTTACACTTCAACTCATCATCATCACCAGGCCTGACACCTAAAGGCGACATCGGACCTGAATATAGTGCAGACCCAAGCGTTGTGCTAGATTATAGTGCAGATTCAAGGGTCATGCAATATAGTGCAGACCCAAGGGTCATGCAATTTTAATCTGCCTAGTACAGGTAAAGGGTATATATACTATACACAATAAGTTTAGCAATTTCTTATGTTTCGCATCTTTTTGTGCTTATCTTTGCGCAATATCGAACAATTTTATTTGCAATGAAGAGGACAGGATCTTAGGCAAATGGAACCACAAATTTACAGACGCCATCCGTTAAATAGGCATTTGGGGAGAGCAAGAATTGTAGGAGGGGTCAGTAAGCAAAAATCACATCCGTTGTAAGTAATGCTAAAATGATGCATGTGGAAAGTGTAATAAGGATTGTTAAGACCATAGTGTAACACACAGCATTTGTCAACATTACATCTGAGCAATTATTTATCACTCCAATCTTCCAGGTCGTTATTTACACATTACAAGTCTTTTGTGTCAATATCTGAGTTTGTACGGCCAGACAACTTAGTTTGTGCCATCAGACAATAACCAGATAAATTTTCTTTTTGAATCTTCAATTTCATTTATATTTATTAGGAATAATATTGGCTCGTGGCACACATGACGATACTCGAGCCCATTCTGATTGGCTCGAATTAACAACTACCCGCTTATGTCTCTTGTCCAAAAACGCTTTAAAAAGCGATACTCGCCGATCACATACCAACCCACGGTGTGGCGAGGAAGAGACAATACTTTATGAATAGAAATGAATCTGTAGAGAAAAATCCACTCATTGACAAGCAAATATTTCCTTTATTTCAACATGCTTGACACGAGGCACGAAATCAAAAGCTTTGGCAAAGTTTTAGTAAAAAATGCCAAACCTAGAACGTTCATCCAATCATTCTGTCCAGTTTACAATCACTTCTAATATATGACGAGCACAAGAATGTAAGAGTCTAAATCCGTATTGAGATTCAGAAAAAAAGTTTTGAAGTCATAAGATTAACAATAATACGGTCTCTCACTAACTCCTCCATTAATTTACAAGGGATACATGTCAAGCTTATAGGACGGTAGTTGCTTGGGTTATCTATGGAGCCTTACTTGAAAAGAGCCTTGCCATTTGCTATTTTCCACTCATCGACAAGTTCTCCACTTTCAAATGAGTAACGAAATATAATTCGTCTTTGGTTTGGTAATATCACTGAGCTCTTTTAGCACTCTTGGGTGTGTGTGTGTGTGTGTGTGTGTGTGGGGGGGGTTGTCTTTGTTCTGGTATCAATTCCTCACAGTGCCATGGTTTGTTCTCCGTGAGTGTGGCATTTCCCGCTCATGCTCCATTGGGCTTTCATGTTTGCTAAACTTCTGAAACATGTACCTAATCACTCAGATCATTGATAAAGTATGTGTATGTCTCGTTTTAGAACTAGTTGCGAAATTATATTCCTATGTTAGTAACTTCAAAAATAGACGTAATGTTACTAAATCATTACTTATGTTCCTATTTGAAGGGTAACAATTTCATATCTTGTAAATTCTATCACAGGCACTCAGAGTTGATCGTTAAGGCCAGAATTTTTTTAATTAGTTGATTTACGGGAATTTTTTTTCAGATTTAGGGTCGGGGGGACGGAAAAAAAAAATAAAAAGCTCTGAAAATGACCAGTTAACTGGTCATTTTCAGATCTTTTTTTTTTAGCTTTTTTTTACTATCTCCAGAAAAACAGCAAAACTAGTAAGGTAAACCAACAGTCTGTATTAAATATTTATATACGTCATCATTTTCCTAAAAATCTGGACAGGACAATCACTTTTATTAGTGTCACTCTCAAAAATACACAGACAGAACCTCAAAAATATATAATGGTTTTTCAACCAAACAAATAATATTTAGAGACGGGGGATAAAATAAAAAAATAATTTCTGAAATTAAATTTTATTTTTTTATACTTTACGGAAAATTACAGTAGGAGAGTTCGTAAATCAACTAATAAAATTCTGGCCTAAATACCATGTTGGTATGAAAACTCCTCTGAAACAAAGCATGCCAGAGCCAGAGCCAGTATTTCATGGTGATTTTGTTTTATAAATTCAAAGGAATCTAAGGGAAGTCTTCTTTTCCTGATACTTGTAACCAAGCATTATAAAAGAGCAGGGTATAGTATGGCTACTATGCGACAATCTGCTGCCTGGTTATAAACCCAATCACGTTATACTAAACTCCAGCTGTTAAGTTTTTAGACTTAAATTTTCGCAATAACTTTTTTTGTCTTCAATTTTAGCAAAATGTGTTCGCGATGAAAGATGTAGAGGAGAATTTCCGCCAACTTTTCCAAAGGGTCTTGTTCTTGTGGCGCTAAAAGATTTTTGCATATATAGATGAAGATTTGCAATAAATTGAATTCGTCCTAAATTTCTAAGTTTTTTCATGACAGGTATAATTCGTATAGGAGTGACAGAAAGGGGTAGTTTCAAAAAAAATATTCGGAAGCGGTGCATATCCCGTTCTTCAAAGGCTGTGCATAACATAAAACTGACGTTAACATACTCAGAATTTACCCTGCATATGCAGAATCAACTTAAAGCAGGCTCATTTGTAGGAACAAAGGCTGGGTTATCGCATGACGTGCAATTTTTCTCTTATGCATTTGCTATGAAATGGACGGTTTTGAGATGACCCTACTAGTTTAACGCACGAGCGAATCAGGCGCGATTTCTATTATATTTGAACAAGCCATCCATCGCTTTAGTAATTGAATTAGGGCGGTACAATGTTCATTTTTGACTGACATCTTGGACGTTGTTTATTTGCGCTTTGTTTAAAATATTCAAAGAGTGCATCTAAGCACAGAGGAACCTGCAGCATCTAGGATGTTGGAACCATTTGAAGAAGTTGGCTGAGATGTTCCTGAATACTTTTCATCGCGAACACATTTTGCTAAAAATGAAGACAAAAAGATATTGCGAAAATTAAGTCTAAAAACTTAACAGCTGGAGTTTAGTATTTATGTGGCCCCAGTGCTCCCTTGATCCCTGAAAATAATGCATTGATCTCCCCAAATCCCCGAAAAATAATTTCCTCAGCTCCCTAAAAGTATTTTGCCTTTGCTCCCCAAATCCCTAAAAATAGTTCAGCTTCTCCCCAAGTCCCCCAAAATACATTCTGAAAAAGTAAAAAAATACTCCTTATATCTTCGTTCTATAGTATCGTTCTGATGCCAACCATGTGTCCATTATCTTATATTTTCTTTCTTTTATAAAATAATCCTGGAAGGCAGTGGCTAAACGGGTCAATTGTGCAGATTCTATATATATATGCAAGTATATAGTCTGTCCAGATAAGAGATGTTGGGCGGTTCTTAGCTAAGTTCAACCACTGGGCAAATACATTTGGAAATCGGCTGGTCAGGTTGCATTGTTTGTCTGTTGAACTCTCTACACCAAAATTATATACCTGTAGTCTTATAGCTGCCATATCGTGAAAAATAAGCGTTTCGAAGTATTGCAGATGAATCTGATCAATCCAGATACTTTGTTTGAAATATGTACGTACATGCATCTTAAACACGCACGTGTATCTTAAACTATACAAGCATACATCAATCTTCGACAATGAAATCTACAATCACACAATATTTTATTATTTTATATAAGATCTGTGTACCCTCTCCCTGTGAACCAGATATTGAAACCTTACCATTCTGAATTTTAATTTGTGTTTGTAGGAAATGGGGCTATTTTTATGTTGCTATTTTTTGTAATGCTATTTTTTCGATTCAGAGCTAAACACCAAATCATTTTCTTGCCAAACAAACAGAATTTTGAAGAATATTTTCATCGACAACATATATATAACGCGAATGTTGTCCAAGTAGCATACTAAAGATAAACCTGTGTACCAGTAGACGCACACAACTGCAGCAAAGTTTATAGATGAGTGTCTCTTTTTTTTTATTTTGAGTTGGTTTTGTTTGTTTGCATTGATGTTTTGCGTCGCTGCCAACATTTTTGCAGTCATGACGCGACGTTTCCCTGTCCACCGAGGTTGAACCAGTAGTTAGCAGAGAATAAAGTGTCTTATTTAGTGCAATACAAAGTGCTTCCAGTGAACCTTCTCAAAATAACAACCCTTTAATCTTGGCAATATTTGGGACTGGCTTGCCGTGGTTGCACGGTGTTTTTCACATTTTCTGGACATTTGCCTCGTTTTCAGGCCTAAAGTATTAATCTGGTGACAAATCCATTAACACCGTTGTAAAGAACTCACTTTTCCCCTTAGAATAGGCTATATGTCGTTGAAATCGGCTGGAAAATAAAATACTTACGATTGATTGAAGTTCCGAGGCGATGCTTCTTGTTGATGATTTAGCTGCCGGTGGTACCAAAAATTTACGTCACACACCACGTGGTTTGGTGACACTGAAATTTTCAGTCATGTCAGGACGTTTCCTGGGTTGAGCCAGTACTAAATAGAGCATAGTATGTCTTGCACAAGGACACAACATATGGTGCCTCCAGAGAAACTCAAACCAACGACCCCTTTATCTCAAGTCGAGCATTCTACCACTGGTTGGCTCTACAGGTATTAAACAGCTATTCGGTCACTGTATCGCCACGTGGTATGCGATGTCCCAGTCTCATGTAAAGCTAACTGAGATCGGAACCAGTTGTGGGCGTGGCTAAACAGTGACACAAAAGCTGATTAATAACTATTGTTTTTGAAGGCGTCATTCATGTGGTTAGTTCAATAATGTGTAATCACTAAATCTATATTAAATGTACGCCGTTTATATCCGTATATTATATATAAAACAGTTCGACCTCCCTACCAGTGTATGCAGCTTTGCGTTCTAGATGGTAGCTTGAGACATGGCTGTATAGAATATACAACACCAAAGGAAATCACAGATAAAACCATGCTACATGCAATTAGATCTTCATTACGCTGTGCGACCTGACTCTATATCTTTATACATGTAGCAGCAACAACCGTTCTACCATGGACCAGTCTGCCTTGTCGATTTTGACTAAAATCCACATACGTACTAGGAGGCACTGGCCAGTGAGCAATAGTATATACCCCTGTGTCTGTAAACAAGTAAGACTTAGGTTTTCTGTTTAGATTTGCTTGCGAACGTTTACCAAGCATACTAACAGTATAAAGCTGGTCGCCTTTGTCGTCTGCGGTTCAGTTGTTTTTGCACGATTAAAGCGTACGTCTGCTGTTTGACCCAATTTACTTTAGACCAGTCTAAATTGACAGTGAATGGCAGTGTTCTTTCTGACACGCCCAACGTCCGTTACCTGGTCGCACTATACCTTCTAGGTATCTCTAGCACTGGAGGTCGGAAATCCACTCCATTAAAGTGCTCCCTTGTTGGGCTCCTTGGTGGGTGGGGAGCATGAAGGATGAATCAAACAACTAAACTACATGGCTAAACAAAAAGCAAAAAAACGTCACATAGCAAATTCAGATACTGACTCTGAAAACTCGTACCCAGCTTCTCAACCAACTAATTTAAGTTCGTCTACAACAACAAAAAACCTTATGTACCCAGATTTTGATAATCCATTCAGAAAAAGAAGGAGAGACTATTTCTTCTCTTTATCCGTTTGTTGTACATAAAACCATAATGAGCATTGCAGAAGAACCAAAGAGCATAAAGAACCTAAGGTCTGGTGATCTTTTGATATAATGCGTTAAAGAATCACACGAAAAAAGTCTACTACAGATGAAAACATTTTGTGGTCTAAAATGCTCTGTAACACCCCATTCATCCTTGAACACATCCAAGGGCATTATTCGCTGTCCAGCCTTTAACAGAGTGACAAGCGATGATATCAAGGAAGGCATGGTTGAACAGGGAGTTACGGATGTATGTAGAATCACTGTACGTCGTGATGGTGTCATAAAATTAACCAACACATATGGTCTTTCATTTAACTCAGCTAACTTACCTACAGTTGTTAAAGAGACTAAGTTTGCAACTATGAACATTTTTCGATTTTTTTTCTTTTTAAATCATTTGTAAAAGTAGAATTAAGGTATGTTTTCACAATAAATCTGTTCACTATAGCTGAAAACTTCACGGAAAAGTGAATTATTTTATAAAACAGGTGTGTTTTTCTCTTGTTGGTAATTATTTGCGTCCCTCCAATAATCATAGACAGGTAATCTTAACATAAATGTTGTTGTTTTGATACTGATAATTTGTTAAGACTTACGAAATTGGTAAAATGTATACCTGAATTTTTTTTTTACTGTGTTCTTGAAAAATAGACACATTATTTCTAAAATTAAAAGATCAAAAGTTACAGACTATGCAGCTTTAAAATAGGCTTTATGCAAGTGAAAGTAGATGTCTATATACCAAACCCACTTTGATGTTACAATTATCAAGTGTTTGGTCACCACGAAAGTGAATGTGGTAGACACCCTGTATGCTGCAACTGCGGTGAGCCTGAACACGGTGGACCATCTGGCGTGTGTGACAAACCAGCCAAATGTGTCAACTGCACAGGTGATCACCCTGCAAACTCAAAGCAAATGTCCACAATGGGAGAAAGAGGAAAAAAAATTCTCAAAATCAAATGTGAAAATAACTTATCATTTCCTGAAGCTCGTAAACAATACGAGCAATTTTGCACAGGTCAAACCTATGCAAGTGCTGTAAAACCAGGCACTTGCAACAAATCTACACAAACTGATAACAAAAGCACACAGACAGACGACAGCTTTACCGAATACTTAAAACAACAAGCAACAGAGAAAACGCAAGGTACACAAGAAAAAAGTAACTCATCTCCTCATCCAGGAAAAAGTATCTCATCTCATCCTGGGCCAGCCCTCAAGCAGGTAACCCTTGATATGATGAAGAAAGTTGAGGAGAAGAAGAAAAGAGAAGAGAAAGACAAACTCAAAAAACAACAAAAAGAAAAAAGACGGCAGCAATATAAAAAAGAACAAGCACAGAAAAAAAGAAGCAGCACAAAAAACAAAACAAGCTGAAAAGAATCCATTTTCTGTGGTTGCTGAAAAAGAAGGAGGTCATGGACGATGAATCTGTGGTTTTCACAGAGCCATCTTCCAGTGATCACCCCCCTAAAGGCACACTGTCACGATTACCATTAACTTAAATAATGGAGGGTTTCAATCTGACCATTATTTTATTACCCCTTTTTATATTATTTTCAAGTATGGATTTAAACATAAAATTTTGAAACCTACTTATAATGAAGTATCATTATTGATTTCTGAATATAATCTGTCTGTATTTTGTTTTCAGGAGATATTTCTTAAACCAGATGATAACATCTCATTAAAAGGTTTTAATGTATATGACTATGTTTATACTGATTGTCTGAGGCCCTCTGGTGGTGCCTCAATATTTGTAATATCATCTTTCCCACAAAGAAAGATTGATTTACAAACAGAACTACAAGCAACTGCTATTTCTGTCTCTCTTGACAGAGAAATAACCATATGTTCTGTATATAGTCCTCTACCATTTTCTCTTAACTCCCAACACTTGGACAATTTACTGCAACAACTTCCTTCTCTGTATATCATATTAGGTGACTTCAATGCTCACAATATCCTCTAGGGTGGTCAAAACAATGATTCCAGAGGTGAACTTATCGAAAATTCCATTACAAAGAATGACATATGTATCATGAATGATAAGTCTTACACTTATCATTCTCCAAGTACAAAGTCTTTTACATCTATTGGTCTTTCCTTTCCACTGTTTCTTGATTATAATTGGTCTGTATGTGAAGACCAACATAATAGCGATCACTTCCCTATCATCATTGAACAGAACACTTTTTCCACAGAGGACCACAGTCCAAAGTGGAAATTAAATAGAGCCAACTGGGATCTATTTAATACTCTATGCACTGGTCAATTGATACCAGAAAACTTCAAAGAATCTTCTGATCCTATATCTGATTTTACCTCTACGCTTATTGAAAGATCTAAGGAATGTATTCGACAAATCCAACTAAAAGTAATCCATGGTACAATGACGAACGTAAAGAAGCAATTTAACAACGCAAACAAGCTCTATCTAAATTCAAAAGATCTCCAAATATTAACTATTTTGATGACATCAATGTATTTAGAGCTAAAGCCCATAGAAAAATTTAAATTTCGAAGCGTAAGTCATAGAGATCTTATGTTTCGAAAATCAAGCATAAAACACCTATTAAAAAGTTTGAGATATGATAAGAAAAATCTCTGGAAATAGCAAATCCCCAGTTATACACACATTTAAACAGTGGATACTGAAAAGAAAGCAACCTCCAAAACAGATATTGCTGACACTTTAGGAGAAACTTTTTGTCACAATTCATCATCATTCAATTACTCTGAATCCTTCAGAAAGATAAAAACAGAACAAGAGGAAGTTAAATTGAATTTTAAATCACAAAATAATGAAATTTATAACAAAGATTTTAATTTAGATGAATTAGTTGAAGCTATTTAACTATCACATGATTCAGCCACGGGTTCTGATGAGATCCATTATCAAATGCTTAAATATCTCCCAGATAATTCTCTTGAAACTCTTTTGAATATATTTAATTACATTTGGACTGCTGGTAAGTTTCCAGAAGATTGGCAATATGCAACAATTATTCCAATTCCCAAACCCGGTAAAGACCCTGCAGAACCTAATAATTATAGACATATAGCTTAAACAAGTTGTCTTTGTAAAACACTTGAAAGAATGACTAATAAAAGACTTACTTGGTTTTTAGAATCTAATAATCATATATCGCGGTTCCAGTCTGGTTTCAGATCTGACCGTAGTACAACTGATAATTTAGTTAGATTGGAAACTTTCTTACGTGATGCCTTTATTTAAAAGGAACATGTAGTCGCTGTGTTTTTTGATTTGGAAAAAGCTTATGATACCATATGGAGATACGGCATTTTAAAAGATATCCACAAACTTGAATTAAGAGGTAGACTTCCTACATCCATTGAAAACTACCTTGCAGACCGCACCTTGCAAGTCCGAGTTGGCTCCTCCTTGTCTGACTATTATGACCAGGAGCAAGGTGTAACTCAAGGGGGGCATTCTGTCTACAACACTTTTTAATATCAAAATTAATGATTTGTGAAATGTTTAGGTAATCGTACTGATTGCTCATTATATGTTGATGACTTCTGTATCTGTTATCGCTCAAAAAGCATGGGGACGATTGAACGTCAACTGCAACAAAATTTGAATAAGATTGAAAACTGGGCAACAAACGATGGCTTTAAGTTTTCCAAATCTAAAACACAGTGTGTACATTTCTGTCAGTTGCACAGGCAGCATGATAATCCTGTTATACATTTATATGGATCACCTATTCCAGTTTTTGAGGAATCTAAATTCCTTGCCATTTTATTTGATAGAAAACTCAGTTTTATTCCCCATATAAAATATCTCAAAGCTAAATGTTTAAAAGCATCGAATCTTTTAAAGGTGCTCTCCGATACTTCTTGGGGTGCAGACCGAACTACACTTCTCAATCTTTATCTGTCTCTGGTCTGGTCAAAATTAGACTATGGCTGTATTATATATGGCTCTGCACGAAAATCATATCTTCAAATGCTTGATCCTATACATAACCAAGGGCTTAGATTAGCTTTAGGAGCTTTTAGAGCTTCTCCTGTTGCTAGTCTCTATGTGGGAGCAGATGAACCATCATAAAACTCACGAAGAGATAAACTCTCTTTGCAATATGCTATAAGACTTGCTGCTAACCCATCCGATCCTGCTCATGAAGTTACGTTCCCACCAAATAATGTTGATTTATATAAACAGAAACCTAAAGCTATTAAATCATTTGGCATCAGAATTTCACCACTCTTAGAATCTGCCAATATCAAGCCACAAAATGTTGAAAACACTTTACCCCAAATGTTCCAGCTTGGTGTATGAAACAACCTGAAATACTTTTCGATTTACATTCCTGGAAAAATCTGAATCAAATCCACACATATTAAAAGATGATTTCAGAAAGCTGCAAAGTCGTTATAAGAATTACCAACACATTTATACTGATGGGTCAAAGGAAGACTCAACGGTTGGTTGTGCTGTTATATCAGACAACCATAATAAAATACAACATATACCTGACGATTCATCAATTTTCATTGCTGGAGCCAAAGCAGTCGATCTAGCTTTAGATTTCATGAGCACTTGTGATGCTAACAATAAATTTATTACATTTTCAGATTCGCTTTCTGTATTGAAAGCTATGAACCATACCAGTTCAAAGAATCCACAGATTCAGAAACTTTTAGAAAAATGTCATGAGCTTTTAGCTTATAAAGAAATTGTTCTCTGTTGGATTCCTAGTCATATAGGTATCAACGGGAATAAGATGGTAGATCAGCAAGCAAAAACATCGCTTTTGTTAGAACCAACTTCTTTTAAAATTCCATTTTCCAATTTTAAGTCATCTATCAATAGATATATATTGGATCACTGTCAAACTTCATGGAATAACAGCATTGGAAACAAACTTCTTGAGATAAAGCCTAAAATTGGTGAACATCAATCAGTTGTTCGAAACATTAGAATAGAAGAAGTTGTTTTGGCTCGACTCCCTTTAGTCATACAAGAGTCACGCATTCATACTTACTATAAGGTGAAGAGCAACCAAATTGTGTTGGTTGCGATGCACCATTCACTGTACGTCACTTCCTTTTGGAGTGTGGCGATTTTGCACAAGTAAGAAATAATTGCTATCATGCTGAGAACATGAAACAGTTATTTCAAGATATACATATTGATAGTATTATGACATTTTTAAGACAAATAAATCTTTTTAACAAAATCTAATTACTATTTTTAAAATCATGTTTTGTTTTACATTTGTATCAGACCATAATACAGATTATTTAATGTTGGATTCTGTTCAGTTCAAGAACATGTACAGTTATCTGAATAGCCTTTTGAAACTGTCAGATATTGTATGTGGTCTCTCCTGTCAACAATCGTATTACAGCTTACTATCATTATACAAACTGATCATTATCATTCCTTTTATTTTATCTTGCAAATTTTTACCTTTTCCATCCACATCTTGATTAGTTTAATACCGTCTGACGCTAATGACCAACACGGGTTGATGTGTCGTTAAGCACCAAACAAACAAACAACTTAGCCATGGAAAACATGACATATAATTATTTCAATGAAATGCATGATATATGGCTCAAAGTATGAGGGCATCCTTTAAATGCTGTAACTGTACCTAGTAGAGTAGGCATGGAGTAATGCTCTCTAGATTTGAGTTTTTTTAATTACAGACAGACCTTTTGATTTTCTGGAAAGGAGCAGGGGCTCATTTTTTCCAACAGCTTAAACAAGATGTTTAGACAAAGTGAAAGCATTAATTTTATTTTTTGTAACTATAAAAAGCCATTTCTACAATTACTATTAGTCCCTATACGTTTGTTTAAATTCTGTTTCAACAAATAAGTATATATCTGCTAAGCATTTTTCAAAGTTTTTCCTAAAGAAAATGAGCTTATTATCTAAGATAGGATTACATAGCAGGTGCGTAGGTAGCTCTGTATTAATACAGAGCTGCAATAGTGCTCAGAGGTCCGGGGGCATGCTGCCTGTACAATCTCGAATGGGTTCGAAATTCGACAGGATCCGACCAGGGACTTATGAGATAGCTGCCCTTGAGCGTCTGGAAAAATTCCCAATGACTTATAATGGGAGAAAGGTTGTGACCACTCTAGTAACTTCATTTTTGGATGGATCGTCTTCATTCTTGCAGGTAACAAGACCAACTATAAAAGCTCAGAATTTCAGCAAGATTACATCAATGACTTCGGAGTTAGCTGCCCTTGAGCGTCTGAAAAAACAATGAATAATGTTGTGACCACTCTAGCGCCTTCATTTTTGATTGGATCTTCTTCATTCTTGCAGGCAACAAGGAAACCTATAAAATCTTGGATGGGTTCGTAATCAGGCGGGATCCGACCAGTGACTTATGAGTTACCTGTCATTCAGCGTTTTGAAAAATCCCCATTGACTTATAATGGGAGAAATGGTGTGACCACTCTAGTACTTTTAATTTTAAATGAATCTTGTTCATTCTTGCAGATAGCAACACCAACCATAAAAGCTCGGATGAGATTGAATTTGCAAGATTCCATCACTGACTCCAGAGCTAGTTGTCCTTGAGCGTCTGAAAAATCAATGAATAATGCTGTGACCACTCTAGCGCCTTCATTTTTATTGGATCTTCTTCATTCTATCAGGCAACAAGGAAACCCATAAAATCTTGGATGGGTTCAAAATTTGGCAGGATCCGAAAAGGGACTTATGAGTTACCTGCCCTTGAGCGTTTGGAAACCCCCCCATAGACTTATAATGGGAGAAATGTTGTGACCACCCTAGTGCTTTCAATTTTTGATGAATCTTATGTATTCTTGCAGATGACAACACAAACCATAAAAGCTTGGATGAGATTGAATTTCGGCAAGATTCAAACACGGACTTCGGAGTTAGCTGCCCTTGAGCGTCAGAAAAATCAGTGAATAATGTTTGACCACTCTAGCGCCTTCATTTTTGATTTGCTCTTCTTCATTCTTGCAGGCAACAAGGAAACACATAAAATCACGGATGGGTTTGAAATTCGGCGGGATCCGACCAGGGACTTACGAGTTACCTGCCCTTGAGCCTTTGAAAAAATCCCCATAGACTTATAATGGGAGAAATGTTGTGACCACTCTAGTGCTTTCAATTTTAAATGTATCTTCTTCATCCTTGCAGATAAAAAGGACAACTATAAAAGCTTGGATTAGTTTGAATTTCTTTAAGATCCCATCACCTATTTTAGAGTGAGCTCCTCTTGAGCATCTTAAAAGTTGATGGATAATGTTGCGACCGCACTAGTGTCTTCATTTTGATTGGATCTTCTTCATTCTTTCATGTAACAAGGACACCCATAAAAGCTTGGATGAATTTGAATTTTACCAGGATCAGATTAGGGATTTATGAGTTAGCTGCCCTTGAGCATCTTGAAAAATTCCCATAGATTTATAATGGGAGAAATGTTGTTAGCACTTCAGTGCCTTCACTTTTAATTGGACCGTCTTCAGTCTTGCAGGCAACATGGACACCCATAAATTCTTGGATGGGTTTGAAATGTGGCCAGATTGGACCATGGACTTTGGAGTAAGCTGCCCTTGAGCGTCTGGAAATCTCCATAGACTGATAATTGGAGAAATGTTGTGACCACTCTAGTGCTTTCAGTTTTGAATGGATCTTCTTCATTCAGGCAGACAAGATGGACAACTAATAAAGCTTTGATTAGTTTGAATTTTGTCAAGATCTCATCACCTATTATGGAGTTAGCTCCCCTTGAGCATCTTTAAAACTGATGAATAATGTTGTGACCGCTCTAGTGCCCTCACTTTTGATTGGATCTTCTTCATTCTTGCAGGCAACAAGGAAAAACCATAAAATCTTGGATGGATTCGAAATTCGGCAGCATCTGACCAGGGACTGATGAGTTACCTGCCCTTGAGCATTTGGAAAAATCCCCATAGACTTATAATGGGAGAAATGTTGTGACCACTCTAGTGCTTTCAATTTTAAATTTATCTTCTTCGCCCTAGTAGATAAAAAGGACAACCATAAAAGCTTGGATGAGTTTGAATTTCTTCGAGATCCCATCAACTATTATAGAGTAAGCTCCTTTTGAGCATCTTAAAAGTTGATGGATAATGTTATGACCACTCTAGCGTCTACACTTTTGATTGGATCTTCTTCATTCTTTCATGTAAAAAGGACACCCATAAAAGCTTGGATGAGTTTGAAATTTAGCAGGATCAAACCAGGGACTTATGAGTTAGCTGCCCTTGAGCATCTTGAAAAATCCCCATAGACTTATAATGGGAGAAATGTTGTCACCACTCCAGTGCCTTCACTTTTGATTGGATCTTCTTTACTTTTGAAGGCAACATGGACACCCATAAATTCTCATTGGTTTTGAAATTTTGCCAGATTGGACTTTGGACTGTGGAGTTAGCTGCCCTTAAGCGTCTGGAAATCACCATAGACTGATAATGGGAGAAATGTTATGACCACTCTAGTGCTTTCAGTTCTGTATGGATCTTCTTCAATCAGGCGGTAAAGAAAGACAACTATTAAAGCTTTGATTAGTTTGAATTTTGTCAAGATCTCATCACCTATTAAGGAGTTAGCTCGCCGTGAGCATCTTTAAAACTGATGAATAATGTTGTGACCGCTCTAGTGCCCTCACTTTTGATTGGATCTTCTTCATACTTTCAGGTAACAAGGGCAACCATAAAAACTTGATTGAGTTTGAACTTTTAGTAGAAGCAACACAAGACTGTTGATTTAACTGCCCCTGAGCATCATAAAAATATGCATAGACTGACAACGGGAGATCTTTTATGAACACTCTTGCCCCTTCATTTTTGAATGGATCTTCCTCAGTCTTGCAGATAGCAACGGCACCCATAACAGCTTGAATGAGTTAGATTACCCGCCACACCCGACCACCAAATACAGAGTTAGCTGCACGTGAGCGTCTAAAATATATCTGTATAATGTTGTGACCACTGCACTCTAGCGCCTTCATTTTTCTTTTTTTTTGTAAATCATTTTAGGTTATCAGGACATACATTAAAGTATGGATCGGTCAGATCTCATCACTGACTACGGAGTTAGCTGTCCTTGAGCATCTGAAAATATACTTTCACGATTTTTATTCAGATCTTTTTAATACTTGCTGATAACCAGGACTTGCATAACATCTTATGTTTTTGAATCAGTTCCTGGTCACTGTTTCAAGTTCAGAGGTACCTGCCTTTGAACATCATAAATTCATACATGTATCTCCAAACATTATGCTGGCTTCCAGGTGAACGATCGTTGCCCATAGGGCTGCTTGTTTTTTTTTTAATATTTCAGTTTTGTGGAGACGGTTATTAAATTCCTAGCTCTGATTGCAACTTGGAATCATCTCAAAGAGATAAATCCAACAAGCAACCAAAACAAGCTTCGATGAACAGGTGGTTGCAACCTAGGTTTCCATTATATACAGTCAGACATAAGTTAAGCATCGTCTCAATAGTTTCCTTGAAAACGAAGGAAGCTTTCCAGTCATTAATAATTTCTTGTTTTATTTATGAAAATAGATTAAGTAGTGACAATTTACAGCAAAATTCGATTCAACTATCACAAAAGTAAACAACCAGGCATGGTAAATGCACACTTACCCCCAAAAATGTCCCTATACTCTAACCCATTATGGTATTTTCAAAACGCTTAGACATGTAAAGTGTTAGTGTCATATTGTTACAATATCAAAGACAAGTTAACTTTCTCTATGATCCTCTATAACTGACATGAAACTTTGAGTTCGACAGAATCAGTTTGGCACTAGTTTGAAAAATATGTCGAGATTATTTCTGCGTTTATTTGAATTCAAAGTAAACACTTTGGGTTAAGCTGTGACACTTTTTAAGTGTACACCCAAAAATTGGGGCTGGTGTATACAGGACACAGTTGAAATTCAGCAAAATGAACAAATGACATTCTGATATGTTCAGCAGACCAAAGGAAGACTAAGGTAACAAAATATTACAAACTGGTTGTTCTTCTGAAAAAAAAATTACACGATAAACGTCTCTGAAAAAATGGTTGGGTGATGCTCACCTTATGTCTGACTGTATATATATCTATGAGGCTGGGTATGATAGTCTCTTTATCATGTATTTGAAAATATCATGAAAAATGGAGTATTTGCCCCAAAAAGAGCAAATGCTCCATTTTCCATTTTATTTTCAAAAGTATTCAAAACTTAACTTATTTTTTTTCTTGATTTTTTTTACAATTTTGTCTAAAAATAGAAAATGATGTCATGATCTAAAATAGCCTATAGAGTAAATGGTTAACGTCCAGCATTACGCAACACGGCATAATAGCAGTTAATTAAGATTCACCTTTCCGGAAACCTCTTGTCTACCAGTGCATGTCGTCTGCTGATGACCTTTGCAAACCGTTTGGAACCAGATGCCCTTTTTTCTAAAAAAATCAATAGCACTCCTCGGCAAAATAGTCAGTGTATTACAAAAGATAGAATGATAGATATGCAGGCAGGCGGGCCGGCGACGGACGAATGAACGGACGCACGGATGTATACTTAGGGACTTTAGAAACGCACCATTATACATTCACTGTTTTTTTTCCACAATTCTGATTCAAAGATGTTTCCTTTATCATTTTCTATCCCCTTACAAAATGGACCCTTATTTGCCACGAAATCGATTTGCTCATGCTGTTCATTCTGACGTAACACTGACGTTAGTGTCGTCTGACAAATGTGAGTTTAATTCAATTCGGAATTAAAACACTTTGAGCAAGCAGCCAGATGTCTTAACCGATGGAAAAACACGAATGGTTTCGAATATAATCGTTTAATTACCCTTCCAGGCGCAGCGTTTCTTTGCTTACGTCAGCAAATGGCCAGTCTTATTTTTCAAACTGCAACAACAGGCGGATGACGTTCGCGCATGCCAAGATACTTTTGTCTTACATGCAACGGATTGATGAGTATCTGGTGGCACTTAAAGATTTTGATTATTCCTGTCCTTTAGGATACGTAAACGGTCGTTTACGTCATAAGGTAAATGGCGCCATTTAGGCGAAATGAACGTTGCCAAAAAGCCTTTAACTTCATGATTTGATTTTTTCTACCATTTTGCTTTCGAGAACAAAAATTCATTGGTTAAAAAAATTACGCTCATTATGGAAGGTAGTGGTACACTGTGACTTTTTGAATTAGAGTTGTCTCAGAATTATCGCGACGTCACGGCAACCATAAACTACAGACGTCGCGTCAGATGTTGGTGTTAATTTGTGTAACGTCAAAAGTTGTTTAACACGTCAAACAAGGAGATTTTCACAGATAAGAGAGGCGATCTTCCTTGCCCAGTTGTAAAATTATCAGATGAAAAGTTTGTTTTGGTTTATATATATTTAAGTTTTTAAAGGTTTTATTAATACATGTTCCCGAGTAGAATTACGAAAAGTAGGGTATACCCAGGTAAACACAATTACATGTATTTTCAGTAGTAAATGCGATTGGTCGGTCGGTGCTTATTAACTAAATCTATTCTCGTTGTAGTAGACTTCAATGGACTGACAGACGGACAGACAGGGTAATTATAGGTCTTAAGGATATCTTCGCTGCACACACCTTTGCATGTTTATATTAAAATTAGCCAATACGTAAGCGTTTGGTACTTATCGCCTTGTCCGGCAACTAGGACTTGTGACTCGGGAAAGTCTGTGTAATGGTACAGGCCCGTCAGAGTAAAGTATGAATGTAGCTGATAAATAGCTGTATATTTGAGACCTCTATCACCGCTTGATACATGTAAGTCAGCATCCACATTTTCACGAGGCTTTTGCGTATATGCGATAATGATCAAAATATCGCCAAGAGTTAGTGTTGGCCCAAACAAACATGTAGACACAAATGAATGAAAACAACAAAGAAATTAATTTATTTGAGATTCGAGCACGTCACGTTTGAGTTTCAGACACACCCTTTTCATCGTATGGCTTCCAATGAGTTGACTATGAGGGTCTGGATGGGGGGGGTCTGGTATTCACTATTCATTAAAAATTTAGCCCATTATTCATCTCATTAAAATTTTGGGCTATTCATTAAAATAAGACCAATTATTCATTATAGGTAAGAAAGGTGGCAAAGAAATCTGATTATTCACTATTCATTAATTTTTTCTTCAATTCATTAAAAAAATAGGATTATTCATTATTTTTTAGGATCTCATTATTCACTATTCATTAATATTTTGGCTCATTATTCACTATTCATTATAAAAAAAGGGTCATTATTCACTATTCATTATACCCCATCTAGACCCTCGACTATTACTAATGCCTAGCAATATGATGTACAGTCTCGGGACATGGAGTTGTTTGCCACTTTGCGACGTCGCCGCTTGAAACAAGACCTTTCTAGAATTTTGTAAAAAATACCATGACAAACTTAATGGGTTAAATTTTATAAAACTTACAGGGATGAAGAGCAAATAGAGAGCAGCAATATACAATAAATGATTAAAATAATTACACTTTTGGTTCTCAGTAGAACGCATTTAAAAGTGAACATCACTATTCCCGTAGACGCTAACGTTAACGTCACCGAAAACTGTCATTTTAATTTGTGTTTGCGTTTAAATTACTACCATACGAAAACAACAGAAACCGAGAAGCTACAATAAAAATGTTTATTGCGTATATCAATTAGCTTTCATTTGGTACTTTTTTCAAAATTGTAGCTTCTATAGTTTTTGGACAATATTTTTTTGCAAAACATCTGGAAAACATCGATTTAAGCGGCAACGTCACTGGGTGGAAAGTGGGTATGTCCTGTGGCTGTATATGTACACAGGAGCTTGAAGTTTGGTCCTTACATTACATGTATATGCCTCATGACCAAAAGCTTAAATGTCATCATTACGTAATGACATTATGAGCTTTTGGTTTAGGGGCTATAGGAGTGAATAAGGGTTGAATTTCAAGCTCCTGTGATATATTTCCTGAATCTTCCTGAAAACAGGGGTAAAGGTCACTGAATATTCAGATTTCTCGAATTAATTCTGGCCAGTGAACTATTTTATATTACTTTATATAAGACAGTGTCCTACAAGACTATGCTAATGCATCAAAATATAAGTTTAAAGAAAATGCGCGATTAAGTTTTTGGCATTTACGCATATTATAACGCTAAAATGTTAACGTTTTTACGACGCGAATAGCAAAGTTTGAAAAAAACGGCGTCTGTGACATTTTTGCTAGACAAAGCATTTTAGCGATATTTTATTCAATATTTAACAATTTCTCTTAATTTAAAAACAGCATAAAATATATGAAAAACGCATTTACATATCTTATTTAGAGAAAAATAAGTTTGAAGAAACATCTTTTCATCTAGTATTGAATTTATGTCTCATATGTCCGAAGACGCCATTTGCGTGAGTGTGACATTTTTGCTAGACATAGCAAAATAACAAATTTTTGCTCTAAATATGGAAAAAATCAAGAATAAATCCAAATTTTAATTCTATTTTGAAAACGCATTTTTGTGATATACTCTGAATTTCAAAAACACGAGGCACTAAAAAGTAATACATCAACATAAATACACAGACTCCATGTTTTCAACGTTTTCTTTAAATCTCTACACGTTCCGTGTCTTTGCTTGGTTGGCTATTTCTGATTAGTTTGCCGATTAACGCCAATTTCGCGCATGTCGTCGTGAGGATAAGCACAAAAAGTAGCTATGCGGGGAAAATTACAAGATTTCATGCATTATTAGTTAAAACTTTTGGATATAGAAACACTCCGCCAAACGATTTCTGTTACGTCTCTACATGCAAAAATCGGCAATTTATACGGAACATGTTAGCGATAACTTTTTTCTTTGTATCTTAATTTGTCTTTCGTTTTTCATCAATGTAAAATATAATTAATAAACTTTTCTTTGATGTTTAGTTTGTAAAAATGTTTAATGGAATAAGCGAAATAGAGAACTTTCAATAGAGAGGACCCCTACGTTTTTTAAATTAACACCAACATCTGACGCGACGTCACAGCGTTTCGGTTTTCTTAATGGATGAAAGCTAAATGACGGGACTTGTCAATTTTATCTTTCATATAATTAAAATATAATTTTTTGACAATAAATTAGCATTTTAGCAGATGCTGCGTTTCTAAAATCCTTCAGTATACTTACAGGATGCATAAAACAAAGTTCGCGGGTTCGAGCCTCACCGGCGTCACTGCGTTGTGGTCCTTGAGCAAGACTTATTTATCCTAGCTTAGTACTGGTTCAACCCAGGAAGACCCGTCCCTGTTTAACTGAAAGATTGTTGATGGGACGTAAAGAATCAAATCAAACAAACAAAGCATAAAACAAAGTACCTACAATAGCCGATTTTCTATGACAAGGCTCGCCTAAATATTGTCCGGAGATGGGAGCACAGTGGCTCAGAGTGCTTGACTCGAAACCGAGGGGCCGCGGGTTCGAGCCTCACCGGCGACACTGTGTTGTGTTCTTGAGCAAGACACATTTATCCTTGCTTAGTATTGGTTCAATCCATGAAGACCCGTCTTAACATATCTGAAAAATTGTTGACTGGGACGCAAAGAATCAAACCAAACAAACAAACAAACAAACAAACAAACAGATTGTCCAGAGATTACATGCATGTCTTTTTCTGGCATTTGCTTTTCCGGCATTAATGTTTTACGGGAATACAAATGTACCATCAGAGTGCCAAACTAACTGGATCCAGATAAGGTACGACAAAATGTCGGGCCTGATCTTGGTCCAACTTTTTGCAAAGGTTATCAGCAGAAGACAAAAGTCGTTAGCTGACCCTTTTTGCACTGAAAACACCTGTACTTCGGCGAACAGCGAAGACCCCCGATTTATAGATGTTTGGAAATAACAACCTGTGACCCGTCAATATACATAAGGGACTATCCTGACTTACTGTCGTGCCAACCAAGAGTGACATTGACATAATATTTTGTTTACAATTGCTCAGTAAAACACTAACGTGTACACTTCACATGAAATAATGCGAATCGATGGATCACATCACATGTGTATTAATCCTGTCCTGGGGATAGGATGACTACACAAATTATCTATCGATTCTAAGTCCCTAATAACTTTGTAAACAAAATATGACGCCACTGTCACTTTTGGCTGGCAGGACAGTAACTGTATCTAAGTTTTTGAGGGTCTTAACCTTTAAAGCACCAATCGCAGCAAAAGTCGTATGCTTTTCTCGTTTGCCGAAAGGTTCAAGAAGCCTCTATGACAAACAGTGTGGACCCAGATCAGACTGCTCCTATAGGAGCAGTATGATCTGGGTACACCCTGTTTGCTTCTATACGTAAATTCGCCAGTAATGTTAGGCAACTATTTGCAGCCGACGACTTCAGCAGACGTCATTTTTCAGATGCATTTTTTCTTGGCGCTTTAAGGGTTAAAACAGGGCTTTAACTGTTTATAACTCAATGTAGTATTCCGCTGACACGTGATTTCTCAAAACGCACGTGAACATTTCTTTTGTTCAGAAATACAGGTATTTTAAATCAGGTTTGGCGGTTAAAAATGGAGATGGAAAATTTAGTCAAATTCAATTATTTTGTTTTGTGAAACCCTTAATAAGTCTACTATCGAAGAAGATGCAGAAGTTTGGGATTCTGTGAGTAGATTTTATGCATATTTGAATATTAAGGACCTGTTCTAAAACTGCCAAAATCTGTTGCATAATGCAGGTGCCAGAAGCCAGGGAATGCCACAAAAAGACCCTTCGCAAAGTGACACATTTTGGTAGAGTGCGTGATTGAAAATTGGTTTTCTTATTCCTCTAACAAAACACGTTGTTGGGTCTCAAAAGAACCGTCTCAACGAGGCGGTTCATTTGAGTAACCACAACATAGGTAAGAAATAATACAATTTTACGCTTAATATCGTGGATATATCCCACTTTCGTAAATATTGCCGCGATTTCTTGCTTAGCTTAAGATGAAGCCAAAGTGTTTGTGGTTAGAACTGAAACGTAGACATGGTGCTATTGTCGTGGGGCTCAACAATTTTTCAGTCATCTTACTACGGCCAGTTATCCTTATACACTGGTCTTGGCCTGGTCTCGGACATTACGTAGACCGGTGGTTGGGAGATAAAAATATGAAAGTATTTGGTCGTACCGGGGTTCGAATTTACCACCCACCATAAAAGTCAGAATACTACGGACTCGACACCGCATGCGCTTGGCGTGGCGGCCAAAATGTAAACATGGACTTGTTACACGTAGCTCATCTGAGCATAATATGCCAAAAGAGGCCAAAGTACGGTTCGGCTTTGTTAGCGTTTGGTTTGGAGATAGTCTTTGCATATTGATTTGCCTTTCTCGTACTGTGGATGGACTCGTCCGCTGAGGTCGAAATGGGACCATAATTTTCTTAGATAAATTAGGTCTCGGCGCGACAACACATGTCTTCGGGGTTTCCGACAAAGCGAGACTCAAACCAGTCTCCTCAGCCATAGAAACTAGCTGGATAAAACGAAATTTCGTTTGCAGCAAGATTAGATAAGATACTTTCCAAAATGCGAAAAACAAATGCGCTGATCAGTCTGCGCGGAAGCCCAGGCAGGTCTGCGCCCCCGAAGACCGGGTTTCTAGCGTCGAGGTCCAATTGTTTTACATGTAGTTTTATTATTTTCTTCAGCAGTTTGAACTAAGTCAGAGGAACAGATAAGCCGCTTTTGAGGTCAATTAAGTAATTCAATTTGTGAAAAGGCAATTATTTTGTAAAATCATGGGGTAACAAAAAGCAAACGAATTTAGGTAAAAGCAAAGGGGAAAAAAAAGAAATTTTGATAGAAAATTTAGCCACGACATGAGCTTTCCAACAAGTGGTATGTGCTAAGTTAGCAACTGCTGAGAGCAGAGTGTGCAGTCTGATCAGAGCCTTTGCTAGTCACTTGAATATTAAATGACTGTTAAGCTACTGAACATACATCATTTGGAGTTTCTTACCTTAAAGGTAGACTGCATAGGCTCGTCTGAGTACACCTGTCAAAATTCAACATTGTTGGATTTCACATGTCACGGCTCAATGTGAAAATGTCCCAAAAGTACCTGTGCAGTGTAGCATACTAGAGTATACATCTGGCTGAAGGTCAAGATCAGGCCCGAGTTTATATATTTTTTCATGCTCAACTCAACTGAGCATGGAATTTCAACTGCTCATATAAGCTAAAATGCCACAAAAATAACAGATTTTCTTGCTTTCAAAGTCTCAGATGTTGAATTTATCATGCTAATAAATGTTAAAATACCAACAATTGTTGGCTGCCAACAATTGTTGGCATTTTAACATGTATGAGCAGGATCAATTTAGTGCTCAGCTGAGTTGAGCACGAAAATGTTTATAACCTCGGGGCTAGGATTAGAAGTATATTATGTGGCATAATAAAAACAAATTAAGCAATTGTTTTTGTAAAAAAGTAATTGATAAAATTCTGATGGGGCAAACTGAAAGCTTATCTAGACCTTTGTTGACACACAGCCAAAGCAATCATAAAGTTCTCAAATTGCCACCAAGATCAAGTACTGGCCGCTTAAAAGATTAAACAGCTGCGAAATCCTTAAGATACGCTCACCTCGTGCTCGTGCGAATAGTATGTTGCACGCATACGGGACTTTAACGGACATCCAGGTAGCTGCGGTGCGCTGAAGCGGTAATAGGGAATTATAATGGAAGGTGTTAGTTTTTATACTATATCTTTTGAAATTATTAAAGCAGAATTCCTGTGCAAACAAATGTTTTACCTAAATATCTTGCGATTATTCTGATATATTTTTTGTGAATTTCCCTCTGCAAACTCTTCGTCCTTTTTGATGGTTTTTGATAGAACCCTAAGAATGATTAAATTATATAGTAAAACAGGCTTTTTGAGATCAGCTCATTGGTAGATATGCGGTCATAGTTATTAAAGTATTCAATATATTTTCCCTGTGCAAACGGCTCACTATGCTCAGTTCAATTGCGAACAAATTGGTATAATTTTCATACAATTAAAATAAAATTTGATGTAGCCTTTTTAATTTTTCCTGATACAACCCTTTGACATTTTTCACAAGCTTTCCACGATAGTCTATTTTTAGCAACTGTATCCAAGGTAACAACAGGTATTGACCACACATACACTTAAGTAATCGCGTGTCTGTAACTCAGCTTTTTTGAGCGTCAAAGACTGTTTATTTATTTATTTATTTATTTATTTATTTATTTATTTATTTATTTATTTATTTATTTATTTATTTATTTATTTATTTATTTATTTATTTATTTATTTATTTATTTATTTATTTATTTATTTATTCTATAAAGTTGTGCTTGATCAGGGTATTCACTGTTTGCATCAAGAATATTCTATTAAATTTTAAATAAAAAATAAAAATACCACCCGACTTAATACAGAATGAACTTGCCCAAATGACAAGAGTGGGAAAATCTGTTGACCTAAATTGGTTAAGATTCTTCACTTGCTAGTGGCGATAAATTTGGTACAAACAGTGTTGATCCAGATCAGGCCCGAAAAAGCGTCGAACTGATCTGGATTCAAACTATTTGAGTGAGAAACGTTGACACTATGTTGGTATTTCTGTAATTAAAGGATAAACATTGAAATATTGTTTCATAGGCCCATTTAAGAAGGGACGGAAGACAACTAGATAGCTGGCAAAATTACTCAGCATGCAAAGAGTTAATTGACACATTGTTCTAATTGAATGGCTTCAATTTATTGCCAATTATATAATGTGAGAATTGACGGAGTCTATTCGGTGTAAAAACTGCGAAAAGATTATCTAAAGAAGAGCCGACTTGTCAGTATCTACTACTCATTAGATCATTTAAACTTTGTTCTTCGGCGTCTGATCAGGGTCTCCACGGTTTCTTATAAAAGGTTCTATTAAAACCTGAATATAAATACCACCATACAACCCTTGGTTCAGAAATGGACTTGTCCAACTTATAAGAGTGGGAAATTGGACTCATTAACTAATTTAATTGTTCTTCGGCGTCTGATCATGGTCTCCACGGTTTCTTATATAAGGTTCTATTAATAACTAAATAAAAAATATAAGTACCACCATACAACCCTTGGTTCAGAAATGGACTGGTCCAACTTATACGAGTGGGAAATTCGGGTAATATTTATATTTCTTAAATTATAAATTATGAAAATACGGCATTAATTTTGTAATATAAATAATTATAATTCGACTGGCACCATTATTTACAAGTATGTTATATCACAATCAGAATCTTGAAATTATTTTGACTTTTAAGAAACGCCACAGAACTCAGTCACCTCATTCGGGTCTTCACTGATTGCATTGGATAAGCCGTATTTACCAATAAACCAACACGCCGTATTTGACCCCATGCTGTGTGGTTGCGTGAGGTGATTTGTGTCATCTGGTGATTTTCCACCAACCAAAATGGACCCAGATCAGGCACGACAACGGGATTTTTATTGGATTCAAACAGTTGGTATATCGTATATCTGAAATTTGTTTTTGAAAAAGGTAAAATTTAAAAAAAAAGATTGCAAGAAAAAAAGACGCTTATAAAATAATGTCAATGCTGCGTGTGCATGCATATGCATGCTAATGCTCTCATATGCTCTCATATGGTATAAACATATTTTCGCATTAGTGATTCATTGATTTGGATCTACACGGTTTTCTGGCTTCTCCAACATCAGCTTTTATCAGGGGCTTTTGCGCATGTTTGATATACAAATGTTTTCTATGTATACCTGTAGACGGATCTTTATTCCCTTTACAACTAAATTCGATATTCCACACTTCTTTCTCTGAAGATCTATATTGTCATAGAAAACAGAGCAGACTCTGATGTAATGCCACCCGTGTTTTCACTGTCAAAGTATTCCATTGAATATCTCACTTTGGATACGTTAACATGTGCGTTAATGAGTGGGCTGGCATTTGCGCATGTGCGATAAGTACCAGATTATAGATCAATTGAATTGTCCGCAAAGTTTGAACGGTTAGGTCAGGACGGCCCTTTTTATATACTTGACAGCAAAAGAAACGCATATTTTCAATATCCATTTAATACCAGAACCCTTATCAAATTTTACCCTAAATGATATGAACATGTTTGAACGGACTCATGCGCTCGTTTCAGACCATTTCATTCGTCATTTAAAAGTTAATTATTATTTTTTGTCAATTAATGCAAAAAAAAAGCAAAATCAGTGTCGAATATTGGAAAACACAATATTTCAATCCGATTTCATTGCATGTCACGATAACACACTGTAACAGATAAGAAAACAGCATAAAACTTAAAAATGCACTGCTGTATCAATTATACTGCTAATCCAAAAATCTTCATTTTTTGCATTTTTTGCACTGGTATTGAAAACCACTAGAATCTTTGGGGTGTAAGAATATCTGGAACAGAATGATTGATGTCAAGTAAGGTAGTGTCCAACAGAACCGTTTAAAACAATTGTTTGGACCCTTTCATGCCTGTATTAAACACACTTTCGGTTAATTGTCCGATAATGTAGCCGGGTGGCAATAGTCCATCGTTAAGAGTATCGGAAAATTTAAACTTCATAAGTAGTCTGTATGTCATGATAATCACACAGAGTGATTTTCATTCAAATCCGTTCAGTGGTTTTAGGCATACACCATCTCGAAAGTCGCCTTTATTATGAGTTAATTTATTACGCTCAGAGTTGCACCCCTTTATTATCATTATTCAAATGAGCCATCCATTTGTGATGCATTTGATAATTCACATGTTCAATACATCAGTGATACTTTACATATATCATTAGATCAGTATTTAACCACCAATTTATATACTATACCAAATATGCAAAATATGCCTTTCTTTTGCTGTTCAGTATATATTGAGGGATTTCACAAAAATATTTCATTTCTTTCTCTGGAGATCGAATCAGTCCTAGAATACAGTGTAGACCCCGATGAAAAGTCGTTTGTGCAGTATTTCCTCTAGGTCTCCACTGTTTGTCATAGTCCCCGTTTACTTCAAATTGATCTGAACAAAATCTTAACAATTTTGTTTCGCAACAATATGTGAGTCTAAAACGACTTTATCATTTGACACACCAGCGCATGAAAAAAGCTGCCACAACGATCATTCCTCGTCCGCTTGGACGCACTGTAACCCTTTGTACATTTGATCAGAGTCTCCACTGTGATATGGACAGTTTTTAACTGTTTTGATTACCACTCCCATTTGTGGACAGTGGAAATGATCAGTTTTCGTGACTGTACACGACGCGAGAAAACCTGACTTTGTTACCTCCGAACAGCAAAGGTGCAGGACAGAATACGCATCTGCGCAGTCTGATCATCGCCTTTATTTTTCGCTTTCTCTTAACTTGCGAAACAGCACGCCCAAAGAATGCGGCGTTTAGGCAGGGTCTTCACTGTTCGCGCACACTATTGAATACATTTAATATCCCGAGCGATGATCAGACTGCAAAAGTTGTGTAGACTCATCTACGCGTCAGCATGCAAGAAAGCGATTTTCTTGCGACGGTAATCAAATTCCTTATGAAGTGTCGGGCCTGATCTAGGTCCACGCTGTTTGCTATACAAGCAGTAACTCCACATGGTCTGGTTCAAATTGCCTATCGTAGAGTTATTATAATTTTATTTAAATCAGGGTCTTCACTGTTCGCTCTCAGATGGTTCCTCTAAAAGTTCAATAAAATTTAAAAACCGACACCAACAGCTGTAAAATTTGAAATGAACCCGTCCGATTGATGAAATGGGGAACGTTCATCGAGTGTAGGACAAAAGCCCACTAGGACAAAAGCCCACTAGGACAAAAGCCCACTGGACAAAAGCCCACTAGGACAAAAGCCCACTGGGACAAAAGCCCACTAGGACAAAAGCCCACTTATATGCATTTTACAGGGATAGGTTTGAACTGAGGGGGGATTACTCTCATTTTTTCTTCATATGTAGGCTAGGGCCCAGCATCTACCGTTCACCCCCAAAAAATATCAAGAATTTCAAGCACCCCAAATAAATATTTGAAATTTTAGCAACCCTAAAAATATCCTCCATTTTGTACCTTGACCTTCAGAAAAGACCCTAAAATGCATCGCTTAGTCAAATTTTGTGAAGACCCCCAAAAATATCCACAAAATCTTCATACCCTCAAAAATATTCAGTTTTCTGAAAACCCCCAAAATATTGGAATTCAAAATTTTGAACCCCCAAAAATAGCCTGAGCTTACATATGTATGAAAATAAAAGAGTACCCCCCCCCTTGGGGGGGAGGGGGGTAACCGACAGACGGACCTAAGATAAAGAATCTCCCTTCTCAAATCTGAAATTTCAAACATCTCTTTTTGTTTGGCACCCCTCATAAAAGTGCATGCTAATTGTTACTGACAGATCAAAGGGCATTTGGATTAATTAGACATATGTTTCCCAATTATAATTGATTGTTTGACCCAAACTGTAAATTGATTTTCTTTAAATATCAATGGCTTTTAACACCTAAATTAAGTTGTTTGTCGCAACATACAGGAGAAATGATAATGTCAGTGAAAACACACTGCAGGTTTGACTTACCCTGAATGGAGCAGTCTGATCAGGGTTAACAGTTTTATAAAAGACTTAAACCTATTTTTTTCCAAAGAAGTGGGCTTTTGTCCACCCTGCCAAATTAAGCAGTGGGCTTTTGTCCGGTGGGATATTGTCCAGTGGGCTTTTGTCCTAGTGGGCTTTTGTCCCAGTGGGCTTTTGTCCGTTCCCCCGTTCCTCCGGCTTAAATCTTACTGATCAGGGAGGGCCAAAATACAGCAGATCTCTCTACATACTTTATCAGCACCTAACGATCAGACTGTGTCTGTGTACGTGTTGGGTAGACTTATCAACGCGTTTTTCTTTATTTGTTATGAAATGTATCAAAATTATAAATGATACTAAATTTATGCTTGAATCTGATGTACACTCTGATCAATGTTCGATGCAGACGCGCAGAAAAATATTCTAATAGTAATGCTACAAATTTTCGATAATATGTTTCACTATAAAAACATTGTAATAGTCCAGTGGATTAAACGCCTTAAGCTATGCATGGTTACTATGGCGACACTGCCACCTGCTAAGGAATTAAAAATACAGGTAGTGTCCTGGCAGAATGAGATACGAATACTCGATGTCCTCAAAAGTCCGACATGGGTGTCATGCCTAAATAAACGTCCAGCAATACGCAACTCGACCTAACAGTTAATTAAACCACAAAGCTCAAGATAATTCTTTTCGAAAACCACGACCACTTTAAGTCAGTGTCGTCTGATGATAAACTTTGCAAACGATTATTTTTATTTCAAAAATCAGTATTAGCATTCCCTGGAAAATTATCAGGCAGGCCCAGATCAGGCCCGACAAGTTGTCAAGCCTGATCTGGACCTAAATTGTTTGACACTGGTGGTATTCCTGAAAGTGATGATTTTGAAAACAACCAGCAGATGACAGAAACATATACTGACCCACACTTCCAACGCAAAATTTTTCAGGAATGTAACTTTAATTAACATACGAGGTATTGCCGAAATCATTGTACCGGTCAGGGTTTATGGCAGACATTCACCCAATCAGGTTATGATTAAAAGGGAATCATTGACAGATGAAGTTCTACTGATAAGTGTTTTATTTTTTGATAAAATTGCGTTACAATGGATGGAACAATATATGTAATATTAAAGGTTCTGTTTGCTTTTGCGTTAGAAGTGTGGCTCAATATATTAGAATTACCCAGTAGGCAAAGACCAAACGTCGGTCCTTACACTCTGGTGGTGTTCTTGAAAGAGTTTTTGAAAGGGTTCATTTTGGGGAAAAAAGTCAGCGGATGGCGAAAAAGTATTATGATTATGCATGCGTGCAAAGAGTTAATTACACATACGTGCGTATTTTATGCAAAATGGTATGCCAGATTCATATTAAAATATCCACTAATATTGCACGAAATGATGGAAAAAAACGAACAAATATATATAAAAAGAAAGCGTACCGGATTCGAACCCATATCTTTTGAATGCTAAGGGCAACCTGTCATCCATTAGAATTCTTTCATCCAGATAGGTATACTTCCACAAAACGCTTTGAGACGTGACTGTAACGGTAAATGCATTGAGTGAATCGAGGGTCACAAGTATTAGCTTTTCAAAAAAGCTGGCGGTCGTTTATGTATTCTTGCCAACTGCATGCTTCCATTTTGAACTTCTAGAGCTTGTACGTGTAGATTTATTCTTAGCTCTGATTATCAACATCTGATTTGTGATTTGTTACCATTTAACACCAGCGAGGATGTTGCTTGATCTTTTGAAAGCACCCGACTTATGCATGGTATGGTATGGTAATGTATCTAGCATGCGACACATTTATGGAAAATCATTTGAAAACACTAGACAGCACATTTATCTTAAAACTGATGCCAGAAAATCAAGGTCACAGTGGTCGCTTAACTGTATATGTAGAGACTCTGTGACCCCAAGATGTGTTCACAAACCAAATTTGGGATTCCTAGGATTTATGCTCGTGACACGATTTTTCTGGATATGATGGCAGTGGTAAAGGTGCGTGACGCTCCATGACCCTAAATGCATTAAGACACGTTTTTGGCATTCCTACCTAAAATGATATAGGAGATATACTCCGGATATGATATGAACACTCAAACACTTAGGACACTAAGGACAGGCAGTTTGATGACTATATGCCTCCCTTTGGGGGCATAAAACCTGTTTGTCATGACCGTCATAAGACAGTGCCTGAATTCATAGTAATTCTATGTGATCAGATGTGGATGACAATCATATAACTACGTCTACTGATGTGAAGTTCGCTCGCACTCTTTGCCAATCAAGGACGTTTTGACTTTGGGACGTTTTTTCTTTCGCCAGCTTTTTTGAAAAGCTAATACTTAATGCATTTATATAAGCGGGAATTAAATTCGCAAACGAGCTTGCCTCGCGCTATAGGTAGCCCTACAGATTTCACGGACAGTTTACTTCGCGCTGTAGGTCAACCCACGATATTTGGTACTTCGCTCGTTGTTCGGCAGCGAATAAAATATAGCCTGAGCACAGCATAAAGGTTTGGTCGAAACCTGAATTTGATGTGTGTTTTGATTGAAGTTTATATAAGCGTCCGACCATGGCCGACCGCAATTAATCAGAGGTCGTGGTAAAAGTATAATTGTATAACAAACTAAAGCGTACTTTTCACGATGATTCCCGAAGATTGGGTTAAAGGTCATTGAATATTCATTTGTCTCATGTCAATTTTGTCAAATAACACTGGGCCACTTCGAAACGAACTATAATTCCAACAAAAGTTCTTACGTAATAGATGCGCGCGCACGCCAAGTTTACACCCGAACGGCTATAGATAAACAAAAAGCTTTGAGGTGTGACTGTATTTACAATATTGAAATACGGATCTAGAAAATAGGGGTTTCACGCGATTACTAACATTTACTATAATATTTTGACACGCATAGATGTTGTAGCCCGACTGGCTCATTTTACGCATCAACCTGTTGAAATAGAATGACCCAAAGGTCAGTACTCAGAGGTCGTGGTACTTCTGTACTGTTGCAACCTTAGTTGGTTGGCAAGTAAACGTTTAAGGCCGACTAAATAGCCGCGGCCTATATCATCTATGCCCCATTTAAATTCTTCATCGTAGACGGAAAGGATGTGTATACTGCACAGCCTACTCTAATTAACAATACTGACGAATAAGTGGGACTACAAATAGAGCACAGCAAGGATTTTTTTGCAAAAAAACAGCAAACAAACAAAAATTCATTTTGAGGCTACTGACAGATCTGGAAACCATCTTTCCAGATATGTCTAGAGGAGGGAACCAGACAAGCTACTAGTCTAGTAGGTGCGTGACGTCACGATAGTAGCGACTATTGATGTTCGAATCGAACTATATTTACTATATATATTTTTTTCTAGTAGGGACTATAGTTCGATTCGAAGTTGCAACGGTAAGTTGACTTTTGAGTGACACTCAGATAGCACTAAATGCCACCGTGTGTGTTAGGGGGAGGGGGATTTTCACTGCATTTTGCTGGCCAAATCTTCGCCCTAAATTATGCTGTCATAAAAACGAAAAACGCATATTGGTTTGCCTTTGTATAATCACAGAGAAACAATCTAAGCAAAGGACCTCGGACAGTTTTAATGAAGGATTGCCCATAAAAATGACCAGAGAAAAGTTTCAAAGAAAATGATATTTTTCTATGAAAAAGATAGTAGGCTCAACCCTCGACTTATCCACAAAAGCCGTTTTCTCATTGGACAAGTAACAATTGAAAAATATGGGTTGAAAACTCCGTTTTTGCTATTCAACATATAGAAAATAGAAAAAGTTTTACTGAGGTGCTTCCCCCCCCCCCCCCCCCCCCGTGACCAAACTAATCCTTTTGCATACAGTTGTAGTTTTTCATTTCACACATCATATAAAAACGGCAAGTTTGGTCACGGGGGGGGGGACGCTGACAAAATGCTCAAAAACACTTTATTATAAAAACTTATTAGAAACTTATTTTGTAAAAACCTGTAGGTAAATATCAATTTTCAATGGCATATATCAGGGCTTTAGTTATGAGTGCTTACAACGACATTTATTGTCTCATTTCTCAATCAAAACATATGTTGTGGGTACTCAAAAGAACCGTCGCAATGAGCCGGTTCTTTTAAGCACAAAAATTATAGGTTAAATCTGATTTGTAAGAAACTATTACGATTTTACGCTAAAAACTGTGTTTATCTAGACTATGATTTATACACTATACAGATATGATACACCTCAGTGCACAAGTTGAACTGGTTGAACTCGAAACATTACAGGTAATAGTCAAAAGTAATTGACAGCACACTTCTTTAGACGAATAATGAAATCTTCTCAACCCAAATTTTATGCAAACGCATCACTTTCGTCTCAAGTTTTATGCTGCAAACATTACATTAACATGTATTTAGGTGAATACTCTACGAAACTTTGACTTTCTGTGAAATAAAATTTGGTCACAAAAAATACCCCCACCCCCTAAACCCTAAAGTCCTGGCATAATTATGCAATATTTTCAAAATATTTTTTTATTTTGTCAGATGCACTAAATGTAAGGGTTTTATCTAAGCACAAAACTATAGTTGTCAGTTATGCATTATGCTAGCCACAGGCTGTCAAAATTTGGGCAGATTGAATAGGAAACTGTCCGAGGTCCTTATCACGCCACGACTAAGCAAAAAGGGCTCATGACTCAGAGATAGTTAGGGCTAAGAAAAACCTTTAGTTGATCCGCGTTGGGCCAAACCATTTTTTAAAGTTTATTTTTATTATCATTTCCTAGATATTGAACCCGTATTCATCGTGATCTTTTTGTGGCCGTGACACAAGAAAACCTGTCTTCGGGGGTTTAAGAATAGGTATCATACCAAAACTAGCCTGCTCAGCTACAGAGGCCAGCTAGAATAGTCAAGTAAGCTTGTAACAATTTTTGATATGATACTTTCCAATAAGCGAAAAACAAAAGCGCCGATCAGACTGCGCGGATGCGCAGACTGGTCTGCGCGTGTGTTGTTCGCAAACCACCGAAGACAGATTTCTTACAATCATGCATGTATTTACAGACGAAATTAACTCATCTATTATTTCACTATTTGATTTATAATGCCTACAATACAATGGCAAAAGGATTTTTGTCCGGAAAGAAATTTATTGTTTACCTTATACTTAGGAGGAAGTTTTATACGAAGCCACAGGTTTAGATAAACAAAATTGTTGAGCGTAAACTTGTAAATATTTTCTAACCAGTCAGTTTTAAAATATCAGTTTTCGATGCTCAAAAGAATCGTCTGAGACGGTGCTTTTAAAAACCTGCAACACATGTTTTGGTTGAGAAATAAGTTTTTTTTTGTTAGGCACTCTTGAATTAAGGGGACGTTGCTTTCAAAAGCTCTTACTTGTATGAAAGTTTCCTGTAAAACATAAATGGTCATTTTGTCAAGGAGACGGATACCTTGTTGTATGAAAAAAATTTATACATCTTACACAGACCACTTTATGCGCCAACATACAGTTTTTGAGTTCTCAGCAACGTGCTAGGGAGCGCAGTGGCTCAGTGGTAGAGTGCTTGACTCGAGACCGAAGGGCCGCGGGTTCGAGCCTCACCGGCGTCACTGCGTTGTGTCCTTGAGCAAGACACATTTATCCTAGCTTAGTACTGGTTCAACCCAGGAAGACCCGTCCCGCATAACTGAAAGATTGTTGAGTGGACGTAAAGATTCAAATCAAACAAACAAAAATCAGCAACGTGCTTATCATTCATTTTTGGTTACTTCCTCGTTTGATTCCTAGTGCATCACAGTGACACGCTTTGTGTACTTTAGAGAAAAACATTTACATGAACATAAACTACAGTTATCGAACTACAATATGTGAAAGTTTTTTTGCCCTCATGTAAAAAAATTAGGTAGATAAATATATTTTTTTCCAATTTTCGCTGATAAATTTTCAATGGTAAACATCAAAAATTGTAAATATACTTGAAATACAAATATTTGGGCCAAAAAACTTTCATATATATTGTAGTTGGTTATATGTAGTTCTTGTTCATGTCAACACTTTTATCTAATATTCACCCAGTATGCCACAATATTGCAAACGGAATAAAACCAGGAAGTTACTAAAATGAATGATAAGCATGCTGCTGAGTTCTCAAAAACTGTTTGTTGCGGCGTAAAGTGATCTGTGTGAGATGTATAAATTGTTCATACAACAATATAGCTCCTTGACAAAATGACCATTTTTGCTTACACAAGAAACTTTTCATACAAGAGAGTAAGAGATTTTGAAAGCAAAGTCCCCTTAAGTTAAGAGTGCCTAACAAAAAAATCTTATTTCTCAACCAAAACATTTGTTGCAGGTATTTAAGAGCACCGTTTGAGATATTTGTCGGCTGTGCCGTTTGATATCACTTTCCATTTCTTATTAAAACCAATCAAGGTAGGTCAGTACCTGCTTAAATATGAAAAATCGCATTGATTTTACCAGACTGTCCATTTAAACTTATTTTGTGCTACAGTTAGCAAAGTCTAGGGATACAGACTGAAGCAGCCGATAATTCTGTTTTTTTTTTCTTTTAGAAAAATAACATGGAAACAGAAAGTAGACTACATGTACTATATTTTAGAAAAAAATCCCTTCATTTCAGATGTCACTCTTGGATAGTAGTAAATCATAAAAAATCAACATTTTAACTAAAACTTTCTTACTCCATGTTTAATCTAGTATTTTCATATCTAATGTTAATATGTCGTCTGCAAACCGTTGACATATCGCATATTGCTCGAGCTGACAGTTATGTTTAAAAGGGCTGTCAGTGTGTCCTTACTGAGGTCCTTATGATAATGCACCGAAGTTGTGATTTTGTGTGTGTTCTCATAAATTAAAGATATTAAACATATCGACCAGACTTTTCACTCTGTGGCCTGGGTCATGCCCCATTGCTGGGACTTGGGGTGCTAGGGTGTGAAAAACTTGAGCGTGGGGATTTGCGATGGCGCCGCATCCGCTGCGCGTTCTGTTTTTTTCTTTATTTTGATGCTCTTTAAAGATATTATGTAGACACAAGTTGTTATGCTGTCGAACTCAGGTTAAACCACAACATGTAACACACCCTCCACGATGGAACACAGACTCTCTCCATTCGGGAAAGCCCGGCAAAATTCGAAAATCAAATCAAGCATCAGGTACACATATTTAAGGCGCATTACGCGTAATACTTTGTACAATACAGTTTCATTTTGCTAGCCCGAACTATTGTAAGGAAAATTAGTTCTGTAGCATGTTGGTTCAGCTCTGTTAAAATCCATTATTCCAACAAAAGAATAAATGCAGTTTATATTTTCTCAATAAGATATAGCTATAGCGATATTTTATTGAAAAAAACACACCTAGACTTCATTTATGGCATCTTGTGGATTGTTGTAACCGTTTGTTTCGCTGCAATCGAACTTACTATTTATTGTATTGGCATGGTTTCTGTGACGTCAGAGTCATTTTATGTAACACCAACGTCACGTTATCAAAGTAGACCCTCGATGTACATACGAGGTGTGATTCCACAGAATTCAATGGAATTGGCCGAGGCAGTTCCGATTGAGATTCTCTCGAGTGGTTATCAAGTTTACAAGTGTAACAAACAGCTATACTCGTACATATTAAATCCACAATTAAACTGCAGCCAAATATCCTTTTTTTTAAGATATTTCTTGTTTCCTTTGATTGCTTTTCAAAAGCAGCCAACTTGTTTTGTGAAAGATGAAAGCAGAAACTTTTGCTCTACAGTCATGCTTTTCGTACAAAATAGCCCTGGGGAAATTCCTTTGCAGACAGAGTTAACGCTAGAAAAAAGTATGAATAATCTTTTTGCGATTTTTTGTGTTTAAATCTGTAAAATCTGCTTTATGGTCGAGGGATTAAATCTTTGTCTTCTCATATGCATATGCATTAATCATTCTTAAAACATGCATACCTAATGGGACTGCAAACCTATTATTTTGGCACACTCACCTAATTCCATACTCTATGCAAGTGAATAGCAAAGGCACTGATGAGACTGAGCAAATGCGCAGGCTCGCCTGAGCCTTTGCTATACACTGCTATGATAGGTACCAGCATCTCCATAGCTGGAACTAATGCTGTTGTAATTTTGCAAAGATGGTTTAGAACGTTTTAACTGAAAATCTTATAATATTTAATTAATTTCAGGTCCAGACGATTGAATACTATTGCAGCTACAAGTCCATTTGAAAGAAGAACAGAAAGACGACACGACGCAATGCTCAAGAGTCTATTGAAATGGTAGGTATTTTTTCTGTTTATATGGTATTCTGATGTTCAATATGCGTCCATCTTTATTTTGTGGTGGGGTCAAAGGGAATTTAAAGTTGCGCTGGTCGTTACAGGTACCTACTGCGAATTGTTAACGTGTTTTAGCGTCGTCGTGTCCGTGGTGGGTGGGGTAAAAGGGATCTAAAATGCGCTGTTGTTAGAGGTACCTCCTCTGATTCGAAACGTGTATTAACCTCGTCGTTTTGTGTGTGTGTGTGGGGGGGGGGAGGGAATTTAAAACTGCTGCGATTGTTCTTAAAGGTACCTCCTCCAGTTCGTTAACATGTATCAACGTCGTCATTTTGTAGGGGTGGGGAAAATGAATGTAAAACCACGCTTTTCGTTACAGGTACCTCCTCCAATTTGTTAACATGTATCATCGTTTTTTTTTGGTTTTACATATATTTTGTCAGGTGACGTGTCCTAGACAATAATGGACAGACAGAGAAGAAAGTCTCATTGAGGTGGAAGACGTATGGTATGTATTGGCTGTGTAAGGTTTCTCTCCAAAATTCTTTCAGGAATAGCCCCAAAGTGTCAAACAGTTTGGATCTAGATCAGGTTGAAAAAAATTGTTAAGTCTGATCTGGACTCAAACAGTTTGCAAAGGTTATCAGCAGATGACAGAAGTCAGCAAAGTATTTCACATGAGTATGAAGGTGCTTTGCATTGGGTCACATTATATGATGAAATTATGTTTTAATGTAAGACCTAGCGAATATGATAAAAAAATCCACATTCACAGATTATAAACCAGAGTGCACATCAGTAATAACAGCATTAAATGCTTGTAATGGATACTTTGTATGGTCACCAAATGAATCAAGTATAGGTTAGCTTTGTTTTGTAAAACAAGGGGAAAACCCAGAGTTCACAATCACTGAGTATGAACCACTTGAAGAAATAACATCATTAAATGTTGGTTAAGCAGATTTTGTATGATTATACAGGACTCAAATATAAGTAGGCTTTGGCATGTAAAAGCGAGTGAAAATAACCAGGAAATTTCACAATCACAGGACGCAAATTGATTTGCCTTCAACATTGGCCATTCTGATAGTATATTTTATCACCAAAGCAAGCACAGATGGGCACTACTGTGGCGGGTGTACTTGCTGGAGAAACACCTTATATGCCTCATCTTCACAAAAGAAATGAAATTGGTGTGATTATTTCATATGCATTAATCAGTCTTAAAACATGCATACCTAATGGGACTGCAAACCTATTATTTTGGCACACTCACCTAATTCCATACTCTATGCAAGTGAATAGCAAAGACACTGATGAGACTGAGCAGATGCGCAGGCTCGCCTGAGCCTTACTATACACTTGTTTGATAAGTACCAGCATCTCCATAGCTGGAACTAATGCTGTTGTAATTTTGCAAAGATTGTTTAGAACGTTTTAACTGAAAATCTTATTATATATTTAATTAATTTCAGGCCCAGACGATTGAATACTATTGCAGCTACAAGTCCATTTGAAAGAAGAACAGAAAGACGACACGAAGCAATGCTCAAGAGTCTATTGAAATGGTAGGTATTTTTTCTGTTAATATCGTATTCTGATGTACAATATGCGTCCATCTTTATTTTGTGGTGGGGTCAAAGGGAATTTAAAGTTGCGCTGGTCGTTACAGGTACCTACTGCGAACTGTTAACGTGTTTTAGCGTCGTCGTGTCCGTGGTGGGTGGGGTAAAAGGGATCTAAAATGCGCTGTTGTTAGAGGTACCTCCTCCGATTCGAAACGTGTATTAACCTCGTCGTTTTGTGTGTGGGGGGGGGGAGGGGGGGGAAGGGAATTTAAAACTGCTGCGATTGTTCTTAAAGGTACCTCCTCCAGTTCATTAACATGTATCAACGTCGTCATTTTGTAGGGGCGGGGAAAATGAATGTAAAACCACGCTTTTCGTTACAGGTACCTCCTCTAATTGGTTAACATGTATCATCGTTTTTTTTGTTTTTACATATATTTTGTCAGGTGACGTGTCCTAGAAAATAGAGGGCAGACAGAGAAGAAAGTCTCATTGAGGTGGAAGACGTATGTTTTGTATTGGCTGTGTAAGCTTTCTCTCCAAAATTTTTCCGGGAATAGCCCCAAAGTGTCAAACAGTTTGGATCTTGATCAGGTTGAAAAAAATTGTTCAGTCTGATCTGGACCCAAACAGTTTGCAAAGGTTATCAGCAGATGACAGAAGTCAGCAAAGTATTTCACATGAGTATGAAGGTGCTTTGCATTGGGTCACATTATATGTTGAAATTATGTTTTAATGTAAGACCTAGCGAATATGATAAAACAAATCCACATTCACAGATTATAAACCAGAGTGCGCATCAGTAATAACAGCATTAAATGCTTGTAATGGATACTTTGTATGGTCACCAAATGAATCAAGTATAGGTTAGCTTTGTTTTGTAAAACAAGGGGAAAACCTAGAGTTCACAATCACTGAGTATGAACCACATGAAGAAATAACATCATTAAATGTTGGTTAAGCAGATTTTGTATGATAATAGAGGGCTCAAATATAAGTAGGCTTTGGCATGTAAAAGCAAGTGAAAATAATCAGGAAATTTCACAATCACAGGTCGCAAATTGATTTGCCTTCAACATTGGCCATTCTGATAGTATATTTTATCACCAAAGCAAGCACAGATGGGCACTACTGTGGCGAGTGTACTTGCTGGAGAAACACCTTATATGCCTCATCTTCACAAAAGAAATGAAATTGGTGTGATTATTTCATATGCATTAATCAGTCTTAAAATACGCATACCTAATGGGACTGCAAACCTATTATTTTGGCACACTCACCTAATTCCATACTCTATGCAAGTGAATAGCAAAGGCACTGATGAGACTGAGCAGATGCGCAGGCTCGCCTGAGCCTTTGCTATACACTTGTATGATAAGTACCAGCATCTCCATAGCTGGAACTAATGCTGTTGTAATTTTGCAAAGATGGTTTAGAACGTTTTAACTGAAAATCGTATTATATTTAATTAATTTCAGGTCCAGACGATTGAATACTATTGCAGCTACAAGTTAATTTGAAAGAAGAACAGAAAGACGACACGAAGCAATGCTCAAGAGTCTATTGAAATGGTAGGTATTTTTTCTGTTTATATTGTATTCTGATGTACAATATGCGTCCATCTTTATTTTGTGGTGGGGTCAAAGGGAATTTAAAGTTGCGCTGGTCGTTACAGGTACCTACTGCGATATGTTAATTGTTTTAATGTCGTCGTGTCCGTGGTGCGTGGGGTAAAAGGGATCTAAAATGCGCTGTTGTTAGAGGTACCTCCTCCAATTCGAAACGTGTATTAACCTCGTCGTTTTGTGTGTGTGTGTGTGTGGGGGGAAAGGGAATTAAAACTGCTGGGATTGTTCTTAAAGGTACCTCCTCCAGTTCGTTAACATGTATCAATGTCGTCATTTTGTAGGGGTGGGGAAAATGAATATAAAACCACGCTTTTCGTTACAGGTACCTCCTCCAATTTGTTAACATGTATCATCGTTTTTTTTTGGTTTTACATATATTTCGTCAGGTGACGTGTCCTAGAAAATAGAGGGCAGACAGAGAAGAAAGTCTCATTGAGGTGGAAGACGTATGGTATTTATTGGCTGTGTAAGCTTTCTCTCCAAAATTCTTTCAGGAATAGCCCCAAAGTGTCAAACAGTTTGGATCTGAATCAGGTTGAAAAAAAATTGTTCGGTCTGATCTGGACCCAAACAGTTTGCAAAGGTTATCAGCAGATGACAGAAGTCAGCAAAGTATTTCGCATGAGTATGAAGGTGCTTTGCATTCGGTCACATTATATGTTGAAATTATGTTTTAATGTAAGACCTAGCGAATATGATAAAAAAATCCACATTCACAGATTATAAACCAGAGTGCGCATCAGTAATAACAGCATTAAATGCTTGTAATGGATACTTTGTAAGGTCACCAAATGAATCAAGTATAGGTTAGCTTTGTTTTGTAAAACAAGGGGAAAACCCAGAGTTCACAATCTTTGAGTATGAACCACATGAAGAAATAACATCATTAAATGTTGGTTAAGCAGATTTTGTATGATTATACAGGACTCAAATATAAGTAGGCTTTGGCATGTAAAAGCAAGTGAAAATAACCAGGAAATTTCACAATCACAGGTCGCAAATTGAATTTGCCTTCAACATTGGCCATTCTGATAGTATATTTTATCACCAAAGCAAGCACAGATGGGCACTACTGTGGCGGATGTACTTGCTGGAGAAACACCTTATATGCCTCATCTTCACAAAAGAAATGAAATTGGTGTGATTATTTCATATGCATTAATCAGTCTTAAAACATGCATACCTAATGGGACTGAAAACTTATTATTTTGGCACACTCACCTAATTCCATACTCTATGCAAGTGAATAGCAAAGGCACTGATGAGGCTGAGCAGATGTGCAGGCTCGCCTGAGCCTTTGCTATACACTTGTATGATAAGTACCAGCATCTCCATAGCTGGAACTAATGCTGTTGTAATTTTGCAAAGATGGTTTAGAACGTTTTAACTGAAAATCTTATTATATTTAATTAATTTCAGGTCCAGACGATTGAATAGTATTGCAGCTACAAGTCCATTTGAAAGAAGAACAGAAAGGCGACACGAAGCAATGCTCAAGAGTCTATTGAAATGGTAGGTATTTTTTCTGTTTATATTGTATTCTGATGTACAATATGCGTCCATCTTTATTTTGTGGTGGGGTCAAAGGGAATTTAAAGTTGCGCTGGTCGTTACAGGTACCTACTGTGAATTGTTAACGTGTTTTAACGTCGTCGTGTCCGTGGTGGGTGGGGTAAAAGGGATCTAAAATGCGCTGTTGTTAGAGGTACCTCCTCCAATTCGAAACGTGTATTAACCTCGTCGTTTTGTGTGTGTGTGTGTGGGGGGGGGGGAGGGAATTTAAAACTGCTGCGATTGTTCTTAAAGGTACCTCCTCCAGTTCGTTAACATGTATCAACGTCGTCATTTTGTAGGGGTGGGGAAAATGAATGTAAAACCACGCTTTTCGTTACAGGTACCTCCTCCAATTTGTTAACATGTATCATCTTTTTTTTTGGTTTTACATATATTTTGTCAGGTGACGTGTCCTAGAAAATAGAGGGTAGACAGAGAAGAAAGTCTCATTGAGGTGGAAGACGTATGGTATTTATTGGCTGTGTAAGCTTTCTCTCCAAAATTCTTTCAGGAATAGCCACAAAGTGTCAAACAGTTTGGATCTAGATCAGGTTGAAAAAAATTGTTCGGTCTGATCTGGACCCAAACAGTTTGCAAAGGTTATCAGCAGATGACAGAAGTCAGCAAAGTATTTCACATGAGTATGAAGGTGTTTTGCATTGGGTCACATTATATGTTGAAATTATGTTTTAATGTAAGACCTAGCGAATATGATAAAAAAATCCACATTCACAGATTATAAACCAGAGTGCGCATCAGTAATAACAGCATTAAATGCGTGTAATGGATACTTTGTATGGTCACCAAATGAATCAAGTATAGGTTAGCTTTGTTTTGTAAAACAAGGGGAAAACCCAGAGTTCACAATCACTGAGTATGAACCACATGAAGAAATAACATCATTAAATGTTGGTTAAGCAGATTTTGTATAATTATACAGGACTTAAATATAAGTAGGCTTTGGCATGTAAAAGCAAGTGAAAATAACCAGGAAATTTCACAATCACAGGTCGCAAATTGATTTGCCTTCAACATTGGCCATTCTGATAGTATATTTTATCACCAAAGCAAGCAGAGATGGGCACTACTGTGGCGGGTGTACTTGCTGGAGAAGCACCTTATATGCCTCATCTTCACAAAAGAAATGAAATTGGTGTGATTATTTCATATGCATTAATCAGTCTTAAAACATGCATACCTAATGGGACTGCAAACCTATTATTTTGGCACACTCACCTAATTCCATACTCTATGCAAGTGAATAGCAAAGGCACTGATGAGACTGAGCAGATGTGCAGGCTCGCCTGAGCCTTTGCTATACACTTGTATGATAAGTACCAGCATCTCCATAGCTGGAACTAATGCTGTTGTAATTTTGCAAAGATGGTTTAGAACGTTTTAACTGAAAATCTTATTATACTTAATTAATTTCACGTCCAGACGATTGAATACTATTGTAGCTACAAGTCCGTTTGAAAGAAGAACAGAAAGACAACATGAAGCAATGCTCAAGAGTCTATTGAAATGGTAGGTATTTTTTCTGTTTATATCGTATTCTGATCTACAATATGCGTCCATCTTTATTTTTTGGTGGGGTCAAAGGGAATTTAAAGTTGCGCTGGTCGTTACATACAGGTACCTACTGCGAATTGTTAACGTGTTTTAGCGTCGTCGTGTCCGTGGTGGGTGGGGTAAAAGGGATCTAAAATGTGCTGTTGTTAGAGGTACCTCCTCCAATTCGAAACGTGTATTAACCTCGTCGTTTTGTGTGTGTGTGTGTGTGTGGGGGGGGGGGGGGGGGGTAAAGGGAATTTAAAACTGCTGTGATTGTTCTTAAAGGTACCTCCTCCAGTTCGTTAACATGTATCAACGTCGTCATTTTGTAGGGGTGGGGAAAATGAATGTAAAACCACGCTTTTCGTTACAGGTACCTCCTCCAATTTGTTATCATGTATCATCGTTTCTTTTTTTGGTTTTACATATATTTTGTCAGGTGACGTGTCCTAGAAAATAGAGGGCTGACAGAGAAGAAAGTCTCATTGAGGTGGAAGACGTATGGTATGTATTGGCTGTGTAAGCTTTCTCTCCAAATTCTTTCAGGAATAGCCCCAAAGTGTCAAACAGTTTGGATCTAGATCAGGTTGAAAAAAATTGTTCGGTCTGATCTGGACCCAAACAGTTTGCAAAGGTTATCAGCAGATGACAGAAGTCAGCAAAGTATTTCACCTGAGTATGAAGGTGCTTTGCATTGGGTCACATTATATGTTGAAATTATGTTTTAATGTAAGACCTAGCGAATATGATAAAAAAATACACATGCACAGATTATAAACCAGAGTGCGCATCAGTAATAACAGCATTAAATGCGTGTAATGGATACTTTGTATTGTCACCAAATGAATCAAGTATAGGTTAGCTTTGTTTTGTAAAACAAGGGGAAAACCCAGAGTTCACAATCACTGAGTATGAACCACATGAAGAAATAACATCATTAAATGTTGGTTAAGCAGATTTTGTATGATTATACAGGACTCAAATATAAGTAGGCTTTGGCATGTAAAAGTAAGTGAAAATAACTAGGAAATTTCACAATCACAGGTCGCAAATTGATTTGCCTTCAACATTGGCCATTCTGATAGTATATTTTATCACCATAGCAAGCACAGATGGGCACTACTGTGGCGGGTGTACTTGCTGGAGAAACACCTTATATGCCTCATCTTCACATAAGAAATGAAATTGGTGTGATTATTTCATATGTATTAATCAGTCTTAAAACATGCATACCTAATAGGACTGCAAACCTATTATTTTGGCACACTCACCTAATTCCATACTCTATGCAAGTGAATAGCAAAGGCACTGATAAGACTGAGCAGATGCGCAGGCTCGCCTGAGCCTTTGCTATACACTTGTATGATAAGTACCAGCATCTCCATAGCTGGAACTAATGCTGTTGTAATTTTGCAAAGATGGTTTAGAACGTTTTAACTGAAAATCTTATTATATTTAATTAATTTTACGTCCAGACGATTGAATACTATTGCAGCTACAAGTCCATTTGAAAGAAGAACAGAAAGACGACACGACGCAATGCTCAAGAGTCTATTGAAATGGTAGGTATTTTTTCTGTTTATATCGTATTCTGATGTACAATATGTGTCCATCTTTATTTTGTGGTGGGGTCAAAGGGAATTTAAAGTTGCGCTGGTCGTTTCAGGTACCTACTGCGAATTGTTAACGTGTTTTAGCGTCGTCGTGTCCGTGGTGGGTGGGGTAAAAGAGATCTAAAATGCGCTGTTGTTAGAGGTACCTCCTCCAATTGGAAACGTGTATTAACCTCGTCGTTTTGTGTGTGTGTGTGGGGGAGGGAAGGGAATTTAAAACTGCTGCGATTGTTCTTAAAGGTACCTCCTCCAGTTCGTTAACATGTATCAACGTCGTCATTTTGTAGGGGTGGGAAAATGAATGTAAAACCACACTTTTCGTTACAGGTACCTCCTCCAATTTGTTAACATGTATCATCGTTTTTTTGGTTTTACATATATTTTGTCAGGTGACATGTCCTAGAAAATAGAGGGCAGACAGAGATGAAAGTCTCATTGAGGTGGAAGACGTATGGTATGTATTGGCTGTGTAAGCTTTCTCTCCAAAATTCTTTCAGGAATAGCCCCAAAGTGTCAAACAGTTTGGATCTAGATCAGGTTGAAAAAAATTGTTCGGTCTGATCTGGACCCAAACTGTTTGCAAAGGTTATCAGCAGATGACAGAAGTCAGCAAAGTATTTCACATGAGTATAAAGGTGCTTTGCATTGGGTCACATTATATGTTGAAATTATGTTTTAATGTAAGACCTAGCGAATATGATAAAAAAATCCACATTCACAGATTATAAACCAGAGTGCGCATCAGTAATAATAGCATTAAATGCTTGTAATGGATACTTTGTATGGTCACCAAATGAATCAAGTATAGGTTAGCTTTGTTTTGTAAAACAAGGGGAAAACCAAGAGTTCACAATCACTGAGTATGAACCACATGAAGAAATAACATCATTAAATGTAAGTTAAGCAGATTTTGTATGATTATACAGGACTCAAATATAAGAAGGCTTTGGCATGTAAAATTAAGTGAAAATAACCAGGAAATTTCACAATCACAGGTCGCAAATTGATTTGCCTTCAACATTGGCCATTCTGATAGTATATTTTATCACAAAAGCAAGCACAAATGGGCAATACTGTGGCGGATGTACTTGCTGGAGAAACACCTTATATGCCTCATCTTCACAAAAGAAAGGAAATTGGTGTGTTTTTTTCATATGCGTTAATCAGTCTTAAAACATGCATACTTAATGGGACTGCAAACCTATTATTTTGGCACACTCACCAAATTCCATACTCTATGGAAGTGAAAAGCAAAGGCACTGATGAGACTGAGCAGATGCACTGGCTCGCCTGAGCCTTTGCTATACACTTGTATGATAAGTACCAGCATCTCCATAGCTGGAACTAATGCTGTTGTAATTTTGCAAAGATGGTTTAGAACGTTTTAACTGAAAATCTTATTATATTTAATTAATTTCAGGTCCAGACGATTGAATACTATTGCAGCTACAAGTCCATTTGAAAGAAGAACAGAAAGACGACACGAAGCAATGCTCAAGAGTCTATTGAAATGGTAGGTATTTTTTCTGTTTATATCGTATTCTGATGTACAATATGCGTCCATCTTTATTTTGTGGTGGGGTCAAAGGGAATTTAAAGTTGCGCTGGTCGTTACAGGTACCTACTGCGAATTGTTAACAAGTTTTAGCGTCGTCGTGTCCGTGGTGGGTGGGGTAAAAGGGATCTAAAATGCCCTGTTGTTAGAGGTACCTACTCTGATTCGAAACGTGTATTAACCTCGTCGTTTTGTGTGTGTGTGTGGGGGGGGGGAAAGGGAATTTAAAACTGCTGCAATTGTTCTTAAAGGTACCTCCTCCAGTTCCTTAACATGTACCAACGTCGTCATTTTGTAGAGGTGGGGAAAATGAATGTAAAACCACGCTTTTCGTTACAGGTACCTCCTCCAATTTGTTAACATGTATTATCGTTTTTTTTTTGGTTTTACATATATTTTGTCAGGTGACGTGTCCTAGAAAATAGAGGGCAGACAGAGAAGAAAGTCTCATTGAGGTGAAAGACGTATGGTATGTATTGGCTGTGTAAGCTTTCTCTCCAAAATTCTTTCAGGAATAGCCCCAAAGTGTCAAACAGTTTGGATCTAGATCAGGTTGAAAAAAATTGTTCGGTCTGATCTGGACCCAAACAGTTTGCAAAGGTTATCAGCAGATGACAGAAGTCAGCAAAGTATTTCACATGAGTATGAAGGTGCTTTGCATTGGGTCACATTATATGTTGAAATTATGTTTTAATGTAAGACCTAGCGAATATGATAAAAAAATCCACATTCACAGATTATAAACCAGAGTGCGCATCAGTAATAACAGCATTAAATGCCTGTAATGGATACTTTGTATTGTCACCAAATGAATCAAGTATAGGTTAGCTTTGTTTTGTATAACAAGGGGAAAACCCAGAGTTCACAATCACTGAGTATGAACCACATGAAGAAATAACATCATTAAATGTTGGTTAAGCAGATTTTGTATGATTATACAGGACTCAAATATAAGTAGGCTTTGGCATGTAAAAGCAAGTGAAAATAACTAGGAAATTTCACAATCACAGGTCGCAAATTGATTTGCCTTCAACATTGGCCATTCTGATAGTATATTTTATCACCATAGCAAGCACAGATGGGCACTACTGTGGCGGATGTACTTGCTGGAGAAACACCTTATATGCCTCATCTTCACATAAGAAATGAAATTGGTGTGATTATTTCATATGTATTAATCAGTCTTAAAACATGCATACCTAATAGGACTGCAAACCTATTATTTTGGCACACTCACCTAATTCCATACTCTATGCAAGTGAATAGCAAAGGCACTGATAAGACTGAGCAGATGCGCAGGCTCGCCTGAGCCTTTGCTATACACTTGTATGATAAGTACCAGCATCTCCATAGCTGGAACTAATGCTGTTGTAATTTTGCAAAGATGGTTTAGAACGTTTTAACTGAAAATCTTATTATATTTAATTAATTTTACGTCCAGACGATTGAATACTATTGCAGCTACAAGTCCATTTGAAAGAAGAACAGAAAGACGACACGACGCAATGCTCAAGAGTCTATTGAAATGGTAGGTATTTTTTCTGTTTATATCGTATTCTGATGTACAATATGTGTCCATCTTTATTTTGTGGTGGGGTCAAAGGGAATTTAAAGTTGCGCTGGTCGTTTCAGGTACCTACTGCGAATTGTTAACGTGTTTTAGCGTCGTCGTGTCCGTGGTGGGTGGGGTAAAAGGGATCTAAAATGCGCTGTTGTTAGAGGTACCTCCTCCAATTGGAAACGTGTATTAACCTCGTCGTTTTGTGTGTGTGTAGGGGAGGGAAGGGAATTTAAAACTGCTGCGATTGTTCTTAAAGGTACCTCCTCCAGTTCGTTAACATGTATCAACGTCGTCATTTTGTAGGGGTGGGGAAAATGAATGTAAAACCACACTTTTCGTTACAGGTACCTCCTCCAATTTGTTAACATGTATCATCGTTTTTCTGGTTTTACATATATTTTGTCAGGTGACATGTCCTAGAAAATAGAGGGCAGACAGAGATGAAAGTCTCATTGAGGTGGAAGACGTATGGTATGTATTGGCTGTGTAAGCTTTCTCTCCAAAATTCTTTCAGGAATAGCCCCAAAGTGTCAAACAGTTTGGATCTAGATCAGGTTGAAAAAAATTGTTCGGTCTGATCTGGACCCAAACTGTTTGCAAAGGTTATCAGCAGATGACAGAAGTCAGCAAAGTATTTCACATGAGTATAAAGGTGCTTTGCATTGGGTCACATTATATGTTGAAATTATGTTTTAATGTAAGACCTAGCGAATATGATAAAAAAATCCACATTCACAGATTATAAACCAGAGTGCGCATCAGTAATAATAGCATTAAATGCTTGTAATGGATACTTTGTATGGTCACCAAATGAATCAAGTATAGGTTAGCTTTGTTTTGTAAAACAAGGGGAAAACCAAGAGTTCACAATCACTGAGTATAAACCACATGAAGAAATAACATCATTAAATGTAAGTTAAGCAGTTTTTGTATGATTATACAGGACTCAAATATAAGAAGGCTTTGGCATGTAAAATCAAGTGAAAATAACCAGGAAATTTCACAATCACAGGTCGCAAATTGATTTGCCTTCAACATTGGCCATTCTGATAGTATATTTTATCACAAAAGCAAGCACAAATGGGCAATACTGTGGCGGATGTACTTGCTGGAGAAACACCTTATATGCCTCATCTTCACAAAAGACAGGAAATTGGTGTGTTTTTTTCATATGCGTTAATCAGTCTTAAAACATGCATACTTAATGGGACTGCAAACCTATTATTTTGGCACACTCACCAAATTCCATACTCTATGGAAGTGAATAGCAAAGGCACTGATGAGACTTAGCAGATGCGCAGGCTCGCCTGAGCCTTTGCTATACACTTGTATGATAAGTACCAGCATCTCCATAGCTGGAACTAATGCTGTTGTAATTTTGCAAAGATGGTTTAGAACGTTTTAACTGAAAATCTTATTATATTTAATTAATTTTACGTCCAGACGATTGAATACTATTGCAGCTACAAGTCCATTTGAAAGAAGAACAAAAAGACGACACGAAGCAATGCTCAAGAGTCTATTGAAATGGTAGGTATTTTTTCTGTTTATATCGTATTCTGATGTACAATATGCGTCCATCTTTATTTTGTGGTGGGGTCAAAGGGAATTTAAAGTTGCGCTGGTCGTTACAGGTACCTACTGCGAATTGTTAACAAGTTTTAGCGTCGTCGTGTCCGTGGTGGGTGGGGTAAAAGGGATCTAAAATGCCCTGTTGTTAGAGGTACCTACTCTGATTCGAAACGTTTATTAACCTCGTCGTTTTGTGTGTGTGTGGGGGGGGGGGGGAAAGGGAATTTAAAACTGCTGCAATTGTTCTTAAAGGTACCTCCTCCAGTTCCTTAACATGTATCAACGTCGTCATTTTGTAGAGGTGGGGAAAATGAATGTAAAACCACGCTTTTCGTTACAGGTACCTCCTCCAATTTGTTAACATGTATCATCGTTTTTTTTGGTTTTACATATATTTTGTCAGGTGACGTGTCCTAGAAAATAGAGGGCAGACAGAGAAGAAAGTCTCATTGAGGTGAAAGACGTATGGTATGTATTGGCTGTGTAAGCTTTCTCTCCAAAATTCTTTCAGGAATAGCCCCAAAGTGTCAAACAGTTTGGATCTAGATCAGGTTGAAAAAAATTGTTCGGTCTGATCTGGACCCAAACAGTTTGCAAAGGTTATCAGCAGATGACAGAAGTCAGCAAAGTATTTCACATGAGTATGAAGGTGCTTTGCATTGGGTCACATTATATGTTGAAATTATGTTTTAATGTAAGACCTAGCGAATATGATAAAAAAAATCCACATTCACAGATTATAAACCAGAGTGCGCATCAGTAATAACAGCATTAAATGCCTGTAATGGATACTTTGTATGGTCACCAAATGAATCAAGTATAGGTTAGCTTTGTTTTGTAAAACAAGGGGAAAACCCAGAGTTCACAATCACTGAGTATGGACCACATGAAGAAATAACATCATTAAATGTTGATGAAGCAGATTTTGTATAATTATACAGGACTCAAATATAAGTAGGCTTTGGCATGTAAAAGCAAGTGAAAATAACCAGGAAATTTCACAATCACAGGTAGCAAATTGATTTTCCTTCAACATTGGCCATTCTGATAGTATATTTTATCACCAAAGCAAGCACAGATGGGCATTACTGTGGCGGGTGTACTTGCTGGAGAAACACCTTATATGCCTCATCTTCACAAAAGAAATGAAATTGGTGTGATTATTTCATATGCATTAATCAGTCTTAAAACTTGCATACCTAATGGGACTGCAAACCTATTATTTTGGCACACTCAGCTAATTCCAAACTCTATGCAAGTGAATAGCAAAGGCACTGATTAGACTGAGCAGATGTGCAGGCTCGCCTGAGCCTTTGCTATACACTTGCATGATAAGTACCAGCATCTCCATAGCTGGAACTAATGCTGTTGTAATTTTGCAAAGATGGTTTAGAACGTTTTAACTGAAAATCTTATTATATTTAATTAATTTCAGGTCCAGACGATTGAATACTATTGCAGCTACAAGTCCATTTGAAAGAAGAACAGAAAGACGACACGAAGCAATGCTCAAGAGTCTATTGAAATGGTAGGTATTTTATCTGTTTATATCGTATTCTGATGTACAATATGCGTCCATCTTTATTTTGTGGTGGGGTCAAAGGAAATTTAAAGTTGCGCTGGTCGTTACAGGTACCTACTGCGAATTGTTAACGTGTTTTAGCGTCGTCGTGTCCGTAGTGGGTGGGGTAAAAGGGATCTAAAATGCGCTGTTGTTAGAGGTACCTCCTCCGATTCGAAACGTGTATTAACTTCGTCGTTTTGTGTGTGTGTGGGGGAAGGGAATTTAAAACTGCTGCAACTGTTCTTTAAGGTACCTCCTCCAGTTCGTTAACATGTACCAACGTCGTCATTTTGTAGGCGTGGGGAAAATGAATGTAAAACCACGCTTTTCGTTACAGGTACATCCTCCAATTTGTTAACATGTATCATTGTTTTTTTTTTTTTTTGGTTTTACATATATTTTGTCAGGTGAAGTGTCCTAGAAAATAGAGGGCAGACAGAGAAGAAAGTCTCATTGAGGTGGAAGACGTATGGTATGTATTGGCTGTGTAAGCTTTCTCTCCAAAATTCTTTCAGGAATAGCCCCAAAGTGTCAAAAAGTTTGGATCTAGATCAGGTTGAAAAAAACTGTTCGGTCTGATCTGGACCCAAACAGTTTGCAAAGGTTATCAGCAGATGACAGAAGTCAGCAAAGTATTTCACATGAGTATGAAGGTGCTTTGCATTGGGTCACATTATATGTTGAAATTATGTTTTAATGTAAGACCTAGCGAATATGATAAAAAAATCCACATTCACAGATTATAAACCAGAGTGCGCATCAGTAATAACAGCATTAAATGCTTGTAATGGATACTTTGTATGGTCACCAAATGAATCAAGTATAGGTTAGCTTTGTTTTGTAAAACAAGGGGAAAACCTAGAGTTCACAATCACTGAGTATGAACCACATGAAGAAATAACATCATTAAATGTTGGTTAAGCAGATTTTGTATGATTATACAGGACTCAAATATAAGTAGGCTTTGGCATGTAAAAGCAAGTGAAAATAACCAGGAAATTTCACAATCACATGTCGCAAATTGATTTGCCGTCAACATTGGCCATTCTGATACTATATTTTATCACCAAAGCAAGCACAGATGGGCACTACTGTGGCGGATGTACTTGCTGGGGAAACACCTTATATGCCTCATCTTCACAAAAGAAATGAAATTGGTCTGATTATTTCATATGCATTAATCAGTCTTAAAACATGCATACCTAATGGGACTGCAAACCTATTATTTTGGCACACTCACCTAATTCCATACTCTATGCAAGTGAATAGCAAAGGCACTGATGAGACTGAGCAGATGCGCAGGCTCGCCTGAGCCTTTGCTATACACTTGTATGATAAGTACCAGCATCTCCATAGCTGGAACTAATGCTGTTGTAATTTTGCAAAGATGGTTTAGAACGTTTTAACTGAAAATCTTATTATATTTAATTAATTTCAGGTCCAGACGATTGAATACTATTGCAGCTACAAGTCCATTTGAAAGAAGAACAGAAAGACGACACGAAGCAATGCTCTAGAGTCTATTGAAATGGTAGGTATTTTATCTGTTTATATCGTATTCTGATGTACAATATGCGTCCATCTTTATTTTGTGGTGGGGTCAAAGGAAATTTAAAGTTGCGCTGGTCGTTACAGGTACCTACTGCGAATTGTTAACGTGTTTTATCGTCGTCGTGTCCGTAGTGGGTGGGGTAAAAGGGATCTAAAATGCGCTGTTGTTAGAGGTACCTCCTCCGATTCGAAACGTGTATTAACTTCGTCGTTTTGTGTGTGTGTGGGGGAAGGGAATTTAAAACTGCTGCAATTGTTCTTTAAGGTACCTCCTCCAGTTCGTTAACATGTATCAATGTCGTCATTTTGTAGGCGTGGGGAAAATGAATGTAAAACCACGCTTTTCGTTACAGGTACATCCTCTAATTTGTTAACATGTATCATTGTTTTGTTTTTTTTTGGTTTTACATATATTTTGTCAGGTGACGTGTCCTAGAAAATAGAGGGCAGACAGAGAAGAAAGTCTCATTGAGGTGGAAGACGTATGGTATGTATTGGCTGTGTAAGCTTTCTCTCCAAAATTCTTTCAGGAATAGCCCCAAAGTGTCAAAAAGTTTGGATCTAGATCAGGTTGAAAAAAATTGTTCGGTCTGATCTGGACCCAAACAGTTTGCAAAGGTTATCAGCAGATGACAGAAGTCAGCAAAGTATTTCACATGAGTATGAAGGTGCTTTGCATTGGGTCACATTATATGTTGAAATTATGTTTTAATGTAAGACCTAGCAAATATGATAAAAAAATCCACATTCACAGATTATAAACCAGAGTGCGCATCAGTAATAACAGCATTAAATGCTTGTAATGGATACTTTGTATGGTCACCAAATGAATCAAGTATAGGTTAGCTTTGTTTTGTAAAACAAGGGGAAAACCCAGAGTTCACAATCACTGAGTATGGACCACATGAAGAAATAACATCATTCAATGTTGATGAAGCAGATTTTGTATGATTATACAGGACTCAAATATAAGTAGGCTTTGGCATGTAAAAGCAAGTGAAAATAACCAGGAAATTTCACAATCACAGGTAGCAAATTGATTTGCCTTCAAAATTGTCCATTCTGCTAGTATATTTTATCACCAAAGCAAGCACGGATGGGCATTACTGTGGCAGGTGTACTTGCTGGAGAAACACCTTATATGCTTCATCTTCACAAAAGAAATGAAATTGGTGTGATTATTTCATATGCATTAATCAGTCTTAAAACATGCATACCTAATGGGACTGCAAACCTATTATTTTGGCACACTCACCTAATTCCATACTCTTTGCAAGTGAATAGCAAAGACACTGATGAGACTGAGCAGATGTGCAGGCTCGCCTGAGCCTTTGCTATACACTTGTATGATAAGTACCAGCATCTCCTTAGCTGGAACTAATGCTGTTTTAATTTTGCAAAGCTGGTTTAGAAGGTTTTAGCTGAAAATCTTATTAAATTTAATTAATTTCAGGTCCAGACGATTGAATACTATTGCAGCTACAAGTCCATTTGAAAGAAGAACAGAAAGACGACACGAGGCAATGCTCAAGAGTCTATTGAAATGGTAGGTATTTTTTCTGTTTATATCGTATTCTGATGTACAATATGCGTCCATCTTTATTTTGTGGTGGGGTCAAAGGGAATTTAAAGTTGCGCTGGTCGTTACAGGTACCTACTGCGAATTGTTAACGTGCTTTAGCGTCGTCGTGTCCGTGGTGGGTGGGGTAAAAGGGATCTAAAATGCGCTGTCGTTAGAGGTACCTCCTCCGATTCAAAACGTCTATTAACCTCGTCCTTTTTTGTGTGTGTGGGGGGGTGGGGGGGGGGTAAAGGGAATTTAAAACTGCTGTGATTGTTCTTAAAGGTACCTCCTCCAGTTCGTTAACATGTATCAACGTCATCAATTTGTAGGGGTGGGAAAATGAATGTAAAACCACGCTTTTCGTTACAGGTACCTCCTCCAATTTGTTAACATGTATCATCGGTTTTTTTGGTTTACATATATTTTGTCAGGTGACATGTCTTAGAAAATAGAGGGCAGACAGAGAAGAAAGTCTCATTGAGGTGGAAGACGTATGGTATGTATTGGCTGTGTAAGCTTTCTCTCCAAAATTCTTTCAGGAATAGCCCCAAAGTGTCAAACAGTTTGGATCTAGATCAGGTTGAAAAAAATTGTTCGGTCTGATCTGGACCCAAACAGTTTGCAAAGGTTATCAGCAGATGACAGAAGTCAGCAAAGTATTTCACATGAGTATGAAGGTGCTTTGCATTGGGTCACATTATATGTTGAAATTATGTTTTAATGTAAGACCTAGCGAATATGATAAAAAAATCCACATTCACAGATTATAAACCAGAGTGCGCATCAGTAATAATAGCATTAAATGCTTGTAATGGATACTTTGTATGGTCACCAAATGAATCAAGTATAGGTTAGCTTTGTTTTGTAAAACAAGGGGAAAACCCAGAGTTCACAATCACTGAGTATGAACCACATGAAGAAATAACATCATTAAATGTAAGTTAAGCAGATTTTGTATGATTATACAGGACTCAAATATAAGTAGGCTTTGACATGTAAAAGCAAGTGAAAATAACCAGGAAATTTCATAATCACAGGTCGCAAAATGATTTGCCTTCAACATTGGCCATTCTGATAGTATATTTTATCACCAAAGCAAGCACAGATGGGCACTACTGTGGCGGGTGTACTTGCTGGAGAAACACCTTATATGCCTCATCTTCACAAAAGAAATGAAATTGGTGTGATTATTTCATATGCATTAATCAGTCTTAAAACTTGCATACCTAATGGGACTGCAAACCTATTATTTTGGCACACTCACCTAATTCCATACTCTATGCAAGTGAATAGCAAAGGCACTGATGAGACTGAGCAGATGTGCAGGCTCGCCTGAGCCTTTGCTATACACTTGTATGATAAGTACCAGCATCTCCATAGCTGGAACTAATGCTGTTGTAATTTTGCAAAGATGGTTTAGAACGTTTTAACTGAAAATCTTATTATATTTAATTAATTTCAGGTCCAGACGATTGAAAACTATTGCAGCTACAAGTCCATTTGAAAGAAGAACAAAAAGACGACACGAAGCAATGCTCAAGAGTCTATTGAAATGGTAGGTATTTTTTCTGTTTATATCGTATTCAGATGTACAATATGCGTCCATCTTTATTTTGTGGTTGGGTCAAAGGGAATTTAAAGTTGCGCTGGTCGTTACAGGTACCTACTGCGAATTGTTAACGTGTTTTAGCGCCGTCGTGTCCGTGGTGGGTGGGGTAAAAGGGATCTAAAATGCGCTGTTGTTAGAGGTACCTCCTCCAATTCAAAACGTGTATTAACCTCGTCGTTTAGTGTGTGTGTGTGGAGGGAAAGGGAATTTAAAACTGCTGCGATTGTTCTTAAAGGTACCTCCTCCAGTTCGTTAACATGTATCAACGTCGTCATTTTCGTAGGGGTGGGGAAAATGAATGTAAAACCACGCTTTTCGTTACAGGTACATCCTCCAATTTGTTAACATGTATCATCGTTTTTTTTTTTGGTTATACATATATTTTGTCAGGTGACGTGTCCTAGAAAATAGAGGGCAGACAGAGAAGAAAGTCTCATTGAGGTGGAAGACGTATGGTATGTATTGGCTGTGTAAGCTTTCTCTCCAAAATTCTTTCAGGAATAGCCCCAAAGTGTCAAACAGTTTGGATCTAGATCAGGTTGAAAAAAATTGTTTGGTCTGATCTGGACCCAAACAGTTTGCAAAGGTTATCAGCAGATGACAGAAGTCAGCAAAGTATTTCACATGAGTATAAAGGTGCTTTGCATTGGGTCACATTATATGTTGAAATTATGTTTTAATGTAAGACCTAGCGAATATGATAAAAAAATCCACATTCACAGATTATAAACCAGAGTGCGCATCAGTAATAACAGCATTAAATGCTTGTAATGGATACTTTGTATGGTCACCAAATGGTTGAAGTATAGGTTAGCTTTGTTTTGTAAAACAAGGGGAAACCCAGAGTTCACAATCACTGAGTATGAACCACATGAAGAAATAACATCATTAAATGCTGGTTAAGCAGATTTTGTATGATTATACAGGACTCAAATATAAGTAGGCTTTGGCATGTAAAAGCAAGTGAAAATAACCAGGAAATTTTACAATCACAGGTCGCAAATTGATTTGCCTTCAACATTGGCCCTTCTGATACTATATTTTATCACCTAAGCAAGCGCAGATGGGCACTACTGTGGCGAGTGTATTTGCTGGGGAAACACCTTATATGCCTCATCTTCACAAAAGAAATGAAATTGGTGTGATTATTTCATATGCATTAATCAGTCTTAAAACATGCATACCTAATGGGACTGCAAACCTATTATTTTGGCACACTCACCTAATTCCATACTCTTTGCAAGTGAATAGCAAAGACACTGATGAGACTGAGCAGATGTGCAGGCTCGCCTGAGCCTTTGCTATACACTTGTATGATAAGTACCAGCATCTCCTTAGCTGGAACTAATGCTGTTTTAATTTTGCAAAGCTGGTTTAGAAGGTTTTAGCTGAAAATCTTATTAAATTTAATTAATTTCAGGTCCAGACGATTGAATACTATTGCAGCTACAAGTCCATTTGAAAGAAGAACAGAAAGACGACACGAGGCAATGCTCAAGAGTCTATTGAAATGGTAGGTATTTTTTCTGTTTATATCGTATTCTGATGTACAATATGCGTCCATCTTTATTTTGTGGTGGGGTCAAAGGGAATTTAAAGTTGCGCTGGTCGTTACAGGTACCTACTGCGAATTGTTAACGTGCTTTAGCGTCGTCGTGTCCGTGGTGGGTGGGGTAAAAGGGATCTAAAATGCGCTGTCGTTAGAGGTACCTCCTCCGATTCAAAACGTCTATTAACCTCGTCCTTTTTTGTGTGTGTGGGGGGGTGGGGGGGGGGGTAAAGGGAATTTAAAACTGCTGTGATTGTTCTTAAAGGTACCTCCTCCAGTTCGTTAACATGTATCAACGTCATCAATTTGTAGGGGTGGGAAAATGAATGTAAAACCACGCTTTTCGTTACAGGTACCTCCTCCAATTTGTTAACATGTATCATCGGTTTTTTTGGTTTACATATATTTTGTCAGGTGACATGTCTTAGAAAATAGAGGGCAGACAGAGAAGAAAGTCTCATTGAGGTGGAAGACGTATGGTATGTATTGGCTGTGTAAGCTTTCTCTCCAAAATTCTTTCAGGAATAGCCCCAAAGTGTCAAACAGTTTGGATCTAGATCAGGTTGAAAAAAATTGTTCGGTCTGATCTGGACCCAAACAGTTTGCAAAGGTTATCAGCAGATGACAGAAGTCAGCAAAGTATTTCACATGAGTATGAAGGTGCTTTGCATTGGGTCACATTATATGTTGAAATTATGTTTTAATGTAAGACCTAGCGAATATGATAAAAAAATCCACATTCACAGATTATAAACCAGAGTGCGCATCAGTAATAATAGCATTAAATGCTTGTAATGGATACTTTGTATGGTCACCAAATGAATCAAGTATAGGTTAGCTTTGTTTTGTAAAACAAGGGGAAAACCCAGAGTTCACAATCACTGAGTATGAACCACATGAAGAAATAACATCATTAAATGTAAGTTAAGCAGATTTTGTATGATTATACAGGACTCAAATATAAGTAGGCTTTGACATGTAAAAGCAAGTGAAAATAACCAGGAAATTTCATAATCACAGGTCGCAAAATGATTTGCCTTCAACATTGGCCATTCTGATAGTATATTTTATCACAAAAGCAAGCACAAATGGGCAATACTGTGGCGGATGTACTTGCTGGAGAAACACCTTATATGCCTCATCTTCACAAAAGAAATGAAATTGGTGTGATTATTTCATATGCGTTAATCAGTCTTAAAACATGCATACCTAATGGGACTGCAAACCTATTATTTTGGCACACTCACCTAATTCCATACTCTATGCAAGTGAATAGCAAAGGCACTGATGAGACTGAGCAGATGCGCAGGCTCGCCTGAGCCTTTACTATACACTTGTATGATAAGTACCAGCATCTCCATAGCTGGAACTAATGCTGTTGTAATTTTGCAAAGCTGGTTTAGAACGTTTTAACTGAAAATCTTATTAAATTTAATTAATTTCAGGTCCAGACGATTGAATACTATTGCAGCTACAAGTCCATTTGAAAGAAGAACAGAAAAACGACACGAAGCAATGCTCAAGAGTCTATTGAAATGGTAGGTATTTTTTTCTGTTTATATCGTATTCTGATGTACAATATGCGTCCATCTTTATTTTGTGGTGGGGTCAAAGGGAATTTAAAGTTGCGCTGGTCGTTACATGTACCTACTGCGAATTGTTAACGTGTATTAGCGTCGTCGTGTCCGTGGTGGGTGGGGTAAAAGGGACTAAAAATGCGCTGTCGTTAGAGGTACCTCCTCCTATTCGTAACGTGTATTAACGTCGTCCTTTTTTGTGTGTGTTGGGGGGGGGGGGGGGTAAAGGGAATTTAAAACTGCTGCGCTTGTCCTTAAAGGTACCTCCTTCAGTTCGTTAACATGTATCAACGTCGTCATTTTTGTAGGGGTGGGGAAAATGAATGTAAAACCATGCTTTTCGTTACAATAACCTCCTCCAATTTGTTAACATGTATCAACGTTGTTTTTTTGTTTTACATATATATTGTCAGTTGACGTGTCCTAGAAAATAGAGGGCAGACAGAGAAGAAAGTCTCATTGAGGTGGAAGACGTATGGTATGTATTGGCTGTGTGAGTTTCTCTCAAAATTCTTTCAGGAATAGCCTAAAAGTGTAAAACAGTTTGGATCTAGATCAGGTTGAAAAAATTGTTCGGTCTGATCTGAACCCAAACAGTTTGCAAAGGTTTTCAGCAGATGACAGAATTCAGCAAAGTATTTCACTTGAGTATGAAGGTGCTTTGCATTGGGTCACATTATATGTTGAATTTATGATTTAATGTAAGACCAAGCGAATATGACCAAAAAATACACATTCACAGATTATAAACCAGAGTGTGCATCAGTAATAACATCATTAAATGCTTGTAATGGATACTTTGTATGGTCACCAAATGGTTGAAGTATAGGTTAGCTTTGATTTGTAAAACAAGGGGAAAACACAGGGAAGTTCACAATCACTGAGTACGAACCACATGAAGAAATAACATCATTAAATGTTGGTTAAGCAGATTTTGTATGATTATACAGGACTCAAATATAAGTAGGCTTTGGCATGTAAAAGCAAGTGAAAATAACCATGAATGTTCACAATCACATGTCGCAAACTGATTTGCCTGCAACATTGGCCATTCTGATAGTATATTTTATCACCAAAGCAAGCACAGATGGGCATTTATGTGGCGGGTGTACTTGCTGGAGAAACACCTAATATGCCTCATCTACACAAAAGAAATGAAATCGGTGTAATTATTTCATATGCGTTAATCAGTCTTAAAACATGCATACCTAATGGGACTGCAAACCTATTATTTTGGCACACTCACCTAATTCCATACTCTATGTAAGTGAATAGCAAAGGCACTGATGAGACTGAGCAAATGCGCAGGCTCGTCTGAGCCTTCGCAATGCACTTGTATGATAAGTACCAGCATCTCCATAGCTGGGACAAATACTGTTGTAATTTTGCAAAGATGGTTTAGAACGTTTTAACTGAAAATCTTATTATATTTAATTAATTTCAGGTCCAGACGATTGAATACTATTGCAGCTACAAGTCCATTTGAACAAAATAACAGAAAGACGACACGAAGCAAAGCTCACGAGTCTATTGAAATGGTAGGTATTTTTTTCTGTTTATATGGTATTCTGATGTACAATATGCGTCCATCTTTATTTTGTGGTGGGGTCAAAGGGAATTTAGAGTTGCGCTGGTCGTTACAGGTACCTACTGCGAATTGTTAACGTGTTTTAGCGTCGTCGTGTCCGTGGTGAGTGGGGTAAAAGGGACTAAAAATGCGCTGTCGTTAGAGGTACCTCCTCCTATTCGTAACGTGTATTAACGTCGTCGTTTGTTTTGTGTGTGTTGGGGGGGGGAGGGGTAAAGGAAATTTAGAACTGCTGCGCTTGTCCTTAAAGGTACCTCCTCTAGTTCGTTAACATGTATCAACATCGTCATTTTTGTAGGGGTGGGGAAAATGAATGTAAAACCATGCTTTTCGTCACAGGAACCTCCTCCAATTTGTTAACATGTATCAACGTTTTTTTTTTGTTTTACATATATATTGTCAGGTGACGTGTCCTAGAAAATAGAGGGCAGACAGAGAAGAAAGTCTCATTGAGGTGGAAGACGTATGGTATGTATTGGCTGTGTAAGTTTCTCTCAAAATTCTTTCAGGAATAGCCTAAAAGTGTAAAACAGTTTGGATCTAGATCAGGTTGAAAAAATTGTTCGGTCTGATCTGGACCCAAACAGTTTGCAAAGGTTATCAGCAGATGACAGAAGTCAGCAAAATATTTCACATGAGTATGAAGGTGCTTTGCATTGGGTCACATTATATGTTGAATTTATGATTTAGTGTAAGACCAAGCGAATATGACCCAAAATACAAATTCACAGATTATAAACCAGAGTGTGCATCAGTAATAACATCATTAAATGCTTGTAATGGATACTTTGTATGGTCACCAAATGGATCGGGTATAGGTTAGCTTTGATTTGTAAAACAAGCGGAAACACAGGGAAGTTCACAATCACTGAGTATGAAAATGACCAAGAAATTTCACAATCACATGTCGCAAACTGATTTGCCGTCAACATTGGCCATTCTGATAGTATATTTTATCACCAAAGCAAGCACAGATGGGCATTACTGTAACGGGTGGACTTGCTGGAGAAACACCTTATATGCCTCATCTACACAAAAAAATGAAATTGGTGTAATTATTTCATATGCATTAATCAGTCTTAAAACATGCATACCTAATGGGACTGCAAACCTATTATTTTGGCACACTCACCTAATTCCACACTCTATGTAAGTGAATAGCAAAGGCACTGATGAGAATGAGCATGCGCAGGCTTGCCTGAGCCTTCGCTATACACTTGTATGATAAGTACCAGTATCTCCATAGCTGGGACAAATACTGTTGTAATTTTGCAAAGATCGTTTAGAACGTTTTAGCTGAAAATCTTATTATATTTAATTATTTTCAGGTCCAGACCACTGATTACTATGGCAGCTACAAGTCCATTTGAACAAAATAACAGAAAGACGACACGAAGCAAAGCTCACGAGTCTATTGAAATGGTAGGTATTTTTTTCTGTTTATATGGTATTCTGATGTACAATATGCGTCCATCTTTATTTTGTGGTGGGGTCAAAGGGAATTTAGAGTTGCGCTGGTCGTTACAGGTACCTACTGCGAATTGTTAACGTGTATTAGCGTCGTCGTGTCCGTGGTGGGTGGGGTAAAAGGGACTAAAATGCGCTGTCTTTAGAGGTACCTCCTCCTATTCGTAACGTGTATTAACGTCGTCGTTTTTTTGTGTGTTTTTTTTTGCTGCGCTTGTCCTGAAAGGTACCTCATCCAGTTCATTAACATGTATCAACGTCGTCATTTTTGTAGGGGTGGGGAAAATGAATGTAAAACCACGCTTTTCGTTACAGGTACCTCCTCCAATTTGTTAACATGTATCAACGTTTTTTTTTGTTTTACATATATATTGTCAGTTGACGTGTCCTAGAAAATAAAGGGCAGACAGAGAAGAAAGTCTCATTGAGGTGGAAGACGTATGGTATGTATTGGCTGTGTAAGTTTCTCTCAAAATTCTTTCAGGAATAGCCTTAAAGTGTCAAACAGTTTGGATCTAGATCAGGTTGAAAAAATTGTTCGATCTGATCTGGACCCAAACAGTTTGCAAAGGTTATCAGCAGATGACAGAATTCAGCAAAGTATTTCACATGAGTATGAAGGTGCTTTGCATCAGGTCACATTATATGTTGAATTTATGATTTAATGTAAGACCAAACGAATATGACCAAAAATACACATTCACAGATTATAAACCAGAGTGTGCATCAGTAATACCATCATTAAATGCTTGTAATGGATACTTTGTATGGTCACCAAGTGGATCAAGTAAAGGTAAGCTTTGATTTGTAAAACAAGGTGAAAACCCAGAGTTCACAATCACTGAGTATGAACCACATGAAGAAATAACATAATTAAATGTTGGTTAAGCAGATTTTGTATGATTATACAGGACTCAAATATAAGTAGGCTTTGGCATGTAAAAGCAAGTGAAAATAACCAAGAAATTTCACAATCACAGGTCGCAAATTGATTTGCCTTCAAAATTGTCCATTCTGCTAGTATATTTTATATATTCAAAGCAAGCACGGATGGGCATTACTGTGGCAGGTGTACTTGCTGGAGAAACACCTTATATGCTTCATCTACACAAAAGAAATGAAATTTGTGTAATTATTTCATCTGCGTTAATCAGTCTAAAAACCTGCATACCTAATGGGACTGCAAACCTATTATTTTGGCACACTCACCTAGTTACATACTCTATGTAAGTGAATAGCAAAGGCACTGATGAGACTGAGCAGATGCGGAGGCTCACAAAAGCCTTTGCTATACACTTGTATGATAAGTTACAGCATCTCCATAGCTGACCTAAATACTGTTGTAATTTTGCAAAGATGGTTTAGAACGTTTTAACTGAACATCTTATTATATTAAATTAATTTCAGGTCCAGACGACTGAATACTATTGCAGCTACAAGTCCATTTGAAAAGAAGAACAGAAAGACGACACGAAGCAATGCTCATGAGTCTATTGAAATGGTAGGTATTTTTTCTGTCTATATGGTATTCTGATGTACAATATGCGTCCATCTTTATTTTGTGGTGGGGTCAAAGGGAATTTAAAGTTGCGCTGGTCGTTACAGGCTCCTACTGCGAATTGTTAACGTGTATTAGCGTCGTCGTGTCCATGGTGGGTGGGGTAAAAGCGACTAAAAATGTGCTGTCGTTAAAGGTACCTCCTCCGATTCGTAACGTCTACTAACGTCGTCGCTGTTAGTGTATGTGTGTATGGGGGGGGGGTGGGGATAAAAGAAATTTAAATCTGCTGCGCTTGTCCTTAAAGGTACCTCCTCTAGTTCATTAACATGTACCAACGTCGTAATTGTTGTAGGAGTGGGGAAAATAAATGTAAAACCACGCTTTTCATTACAGGTACCTCCTCCAATTTGTTAACATGTATCATCGTTTTTTTTTTGGTTTTACATAAATATTGTCAGGTGATGTGTCCTAGAAAAAAGAGAGCAGACAGAGAAGAAAGTCTCATTTAGGTGGAAGAAGTATGATATGTATTGGCTATGTAAGCTTTATCTCAAAATTCTTTCAGGAATAGCCCCAAAGTGTCAAACAGTTTGGATCTAGATCAGGTTGAAAAAAATTGTTCGGTCTGATCTGGACCCAAACAGTTTGCAAAGGTTATCAGCAGATGACAGAAGTCAGCAAAGTATTTCACATGAGTATGAAAATGCTTTGCATAGTGTCACATTATATGTTGAAGTTATGTTTTAATGTAAGACCAAGCGAATATGACCAAAAATCCACATTCACAGATTATAAACCTGGGTGCGCATCAGTAATAACATTATTAAGTGCTTGTTATGGGTACTTTGTATGGTAACCAAATGTATCAAGTATAGGTTAGCTTTAATTAATAAAAGAAGGGGAAAACCCAGGGAAGTTCACAATCACTGAGTATGAACCACATGTAGAAATAACATCATTAAATGTTGGTTAAGCAGATTTTGTATGATTATACAGGACTCAAGTATAAGTAGGCTTTGCCATGTTAAAGCAAGTGAAAATAATCAGGAAATTTTACAATCACAGGTCGCAAATTGATTTGTCTTCAACATTGGCCATTCTGCTACTATATTTTATCACCAAAGCAAGCACAGATGGGCACTACTTTGGCGGGTGTACTTGCTGGAGAAACACCTTCTATGCCTCAACTTCACAAAAGAAATAAAATTGGTGTAATTATTTCATATGCGTTAATCAGTCTTAAAACATGCATACCTAATGGGACTGCAAACCTATTATTTTGGCACACTCACCTAATTCCATACTCTATGTAAGTGAATAGCAAAGGCACTGATGAGACTGAGTTGATGCGCAGGCTCGCCTGAGCCTTTGCCATACACTTGTATGATAAGTACCAGCATCTCCATAGCTGGAACAAATACTGTTGTAATATTGCAAAGATGGTTTAGAACGTTTTAACTGAAAATCTTATTATATTTAATTAATTTCAGGTTTAGACGACTGAATAATATTGCAGCTACAAGTCCATTTGAACAGAAGAACAGAAAGACGACACGAAGCAATGCTCATGAGTCTATTGAAATGGTAAGTATTTTTTCTGTTTATATGGTATTCTGATGTACAATATGCGTCCATCTTTATTTTGTGGTGGGGTAAAAGTGAATTTAAAGTTGCGATTGTCGTTACAGGTTCCTACTGCAAATTGTTAACGTGTATTAGCGTCGTCGTGTCCATGGTGGGTGGGGTAAAAGCGACTAAAAATGCGCTGTCGTTAAAGGTACCTCCTCCGATTTGTAACGTCTACTAACGTCGTCGCTGTTAGTGTGTGTGTATGGGGGGTAAAGGGAATTTAAAACTGCTGTACTTGTCCTTAAAGGTACCTCCTCCAGTTCGTTAACATGTATTAACGTCGTATTTTTTGTAGGGGTGGGAGAAATGAATGTAAAACCACGCTTTTCATTACAGGTACCTCCTCCAATTTGTTAACATGTATCAACGTTTTTTTTACATATACATTGTCAGGTTACGTGTCCTAGAAAATAGAGAGCAGACAGAGAAGAAAGTCTCATTGAGGTGGAAGACGTATAATATGTATTGGCTATGTAAGCTTTCTCTCAAAATTCTCTCAGGGATAGCCCCAAAGTGTCAAACAGTTTGGATCTAGATAAGGTTGAAAAAAATTGTTCAATCTGATCTGGACCCAAACAGTTTGCAAAGGTTATCAGCAGATGACAGAAGTCAGCAAAGTATTTCACATGAGTATGAAAATGCTTTGCATAGTCTCACATTATATGTTGAAGTTATGTTTTAATGTAAGACCAAGCGAATATGACCAAAAAATCCACATTCACAGATTATAAACCAGAGTGTGCATCAGTAATAACATTATTAAATGCTTGTAATGGATACTTTGTATGGTCACCAAATGTACCAAGTATAGGTTAGCTTTTTTTTTGTAAAACAAGGGGAAAACCCAGAGTTCACAATCACTGAGTATGAACCACATGAAGAAATAACATCATTAAATGTTGGTTAAGCAGATTTTGTATGATTATACAGGACTCAAATATAAGTAGGCTTTGCCATGTTAAAGCAAGTGAAAATAATCAGGAAATTTCACAATCACAGTTGCAAATTGATTTGCCTTCAAGATTGGCCATTCTGCTACTATATTTTATCACCAAGGCAAGCACAGATGGGCATTACTCTGGCAGATGTGCTTGCTGGAGAAACACCTTATATGCCTCAACTTCACAAAAGAAATAAAATTGGTGTAATTATTTCATATGCGTTAATCAGTCTTAAAACGTGCATACCTAATGTGACTGCAAACCTATTATTTTGGCACACTCACCTTATTCCATACTCTATGTAAGCGAATAGCAAAGGCACTGATGAGACTAAGCAGATGCGCAGGCTCGCCTGAGTACAGGTACATACTGCGAATTGCTAACGTGAATTAGCGTCATCGTGTCCATGGTGGGTTGAGTAAAAGCGACTAAAAATGCGCTGTCCTTATAGGTACCTCCTCCGATTCGTTACGTCTACTTACGTCGTCGCTGTGTGTTTGTGTATGTGTGTGTGTGTATGGGGGGTAAAGGGAATTTAAAACTGTTATACTTGTCCTTAAAGGTACCTCCTCCAGTTCGTTAGCATGTATCAACGTCGTATTTTTTGTAGGGGTGGGGAAAATGAATGTAAAACCACGCTTTTCATTACAGGTACCTCCTCCAATTTGTTAACATGTATCAACGTTTTTTTTGTTTTACATATATATTGTCAGGTGACGTGTCCTAGAAAAAAGAGGGCAGACAGAGAAGAAAGTATCATGGAGATGGAAGACGTATGATATGTATTGGCTATGTAAGCTTTCTCTCAAAATTATTTCAGGGATAGCCCCAAAGTGTCAAACAGTTTGGATCTAGATCAGGTTGAAAAAAATGTTCGGTCTGATCTGGACCCAAACAGTTTGCAAAGGTTATCAGCAGATAACAGAAGTCAGCAAAGTATTTCACATGAGTATGAAAATGCTTTGCATATTGTCACATATATGTTGAAGTTATGTTTTAATGTAAGACCAAGCGAATATGACCAAAAATCCACATTCACAGATTATAAACCAGAGTGCGCATCAGTTATAACATCATTAAATGCTTGTAATGGATACTTTGTATTGTCACCAAATGGATCAAATATAGGTTAGATTTAATTTGTAAAAGAAGGGGAAAACCCAGGGAAGTTCACAATCACTGAGTATGAACCACATGTAGAAATAACATCATTAAATGTTGGTTAAGCAGATTTTATATGATTATACAGGACTCAAATATAAGTAGGCTTTGCCATGTTAAAGCAAGTGAAAATAATCAGGAAATTTCACAATCACATGTCGCAAATTGATTTGCCTTTAACATTGGCCATTCTGCTACTATATTTTATCACCAAAGCAAGCATAGATGGGCACTACTCTGGCGGGTGTACATGCCGGGTAAACACCTTATACGCCTCATCTCACAAAGAAATGAAATTTGTGTAATTATTTCATATGCGTTAATCAGTCTTTAAACATGCATACCTTATGGGACTGCAAACCTATTATTTTGGCACACTCACCTATTTCCATACTCTATGTAAGTGAATAGCAAAGGCACTGATGAGACTGAGCTGATGCGCAGGCTCGCCTGAGCTTTCGCTTTACACTTGTATGATAAGTACCAGTATCTCCATAGCTAGAACAAATACTGTTGTAATATTGCAAAGATGGTTTAGAACGTTTTAACTGAAAATCTTATTATATTTAATTAATTTCAGGTCCAGACGACTGAATACAATTGCAGCTACAAGTCCATTTGAAAAGAAGAACAGAAAGACGACACGAAGCAATGCTCATGAGTCTATTGAAATGGTGGATATTTTTTCTGTTTATATGGTATTCTGATGTACAATATGCGTCCATCTTTATTTTGGGGTGGGGTCAAAGGGAATTTAAAGTTGCGCTGGCCGTTACAGGTTCCTACTGCAAATTGTTAACGTGTATTAGCGTCGTCGTATCCATGGTAGGTTGGGTTAAAGCGACTAAAAATGTGCTGTCGTTAAAGGTACCTCCTCCGATTCGTAACGTCTACTAACGTCGTCGCTGTTAGTGTATGTGTGTATGGGGGGGGGGTAAAGGAATTTAAATCTGCTGTTCTTGTCCTTAAAGGTACCTCCTCCAGTTCATTAACATGTACCAACGTCGTAATTGTTGTAGGGGTGGGGAAAATAAATGTAAAACCACGCTTTTCATTACAGGTACCTCCTCCAATTTGTTAACATGTATCATCGTTTTTTTTTTGTTTTACATATATATTGTCAGGTGATGTGTCCTAGAAAAAAGACAGCAGACAGAGAAGAAAGTCTCATTTAGGTGGAAGAAGTATGATATGTATTGGCTATGTAAGCTTTATCTCAAAATTATTTCAGGGATAGCCCAAAAGTGTCAAACAGTTTGGATCTAGATCAGGTTGAAAAAAAATGTTCAATCTGATCTGGACCCAAACAGTTTGCAAAGGTTATCAGCAGATGACAGAAGTCAGCAAAGTATTTCACATGAGTATGAAAATGCTTTGCATAGTGTCACATTATATGTTGAAGTTATGTTTTAATGTAAGACCAAGCGAATATGACCAAAAATCCACATTCACAGGTTATAAACCAGAGTGCGCATCAGTAATAACATTATTAAGTGCTTGTTATGGTTACTTTGTATGGTAACCAAATGTATCAAGTATAGGTTAGCTTTAATTAGTAAAAGAAGGGGAAAACCCAGGGAAGTTCACAATCACTGAGTATGAACCACATGTAGAAATAACATCATTAGATGTTGGTTAAGCAGATTTTGTATGATTATACAGGACTCAAGTATAAGTAGGCTTTGCCATGTTAAAGCAAGTGAAAATAATCAGGAAATTTCACAGTCACAGGTCGCAAATTGATTTGTCTTCAACATTGGCCATTCTGCTACTATATTTTATCACCAAAGCAAGCACAGATGGGCACTACTGTGGCGGGTGTACTTGCTGGAGAAAATCCTTCTATGCCTCAACTTCACAAAAGAAATAAAATTGGTGTAATTATTTCATATGCGTTAATCAGTCTTAAAACATGCATACCTAATGGGACTGCAAACCTATTATTTTGGCACACTCACCTAATTCCATACTCTATGTAAGTGAATAGCAAAGGCACTGATGAGACTGAGTTGATGCGCAGGCTCGCCTGAGCCTTTGCCATACACTTGTATGATAAGTACCAGCATCTCCATAGCTGGAACAAATACTGTTGTAATATTGCAAAGATGGTTTAGAACGTTTTAACTGAAAATCTTATTATATTTAATTAATTTCAGGTTTAGACGACTGAATAATATTGCAGCTACAAGTCCATTTGAACAGAAGAACAGAAAGACGACACGAAGCAATGCTCATGAGTCTATTGAAATGGTAAGTATTTTTTCTGTTTATATGGTATTCTGATGTACAATATGCGTCCATCTTTATTTTGTGGTGGGGTAAAAGTGAATTTAAAGTTGCGATGGTCGTTACAGGTTCCTACTGCGAATTGTTGACGTGTATTAGCGTCGTCGTGTCCATGGTGGGTGGGGTAAAAGCGACTAAAAATGCGCTGTCGTTAAAGGTACCTCCTCCGATTTGTAACGTCTACTAACGTCGTCGCTGTTAGTGTGTGTGTATGGGGGGTAAAGGGAATTTAAAACGGCTGTACTTGTCCTTAAAGGTACCTCCTCCAGTTCGTTAACATGTATTAACGTCGTATTTTTTGTAGGGGTGGGAGAAATGAATGTAAAACCACGCTTTTCATTACAGGTACCTCCTCCAATTTGTTAACATGTATCAACGTTTTTTTTACATATACATTGTCAGGTTACGTGTCCTAGAAAATAGAGAGCAGACAGAGAAGAAAGTCTCATTGAGGTGGAAGACGTATAATATGTATTGGCTATGTAAGCTTTCTCTCAAAATTCTCTCAGGGATAGCCCCAAAGTGTCAAACAGTTTGGATCTAGATAAGGTTGAAAAAAATTGTTCAATCTGATCTGGACCCAAACAGTTTGCAAAGGTTATCAGCAGATGACAGAAGTCAGCAAAGTATTTCACATGAGTATGAAAATGCTTTGCATAGTCTCACATTATATGTTGAAGTTATGTTTTAATGTAAGACCAAGCGAATATGACCAAAAAATCCACATTCACAGATTATAAACCAGAGTGTGCATCAGTAATAACATTATTAAATGCTTGTAATGGATACATTGTATGGTCACCAAATGTACCAAGTATAGGTTAGCTTTTTTTTTGTAAAACAAGGGGAAAACCCAGAGTTCACAATCACTGAGTATGAACCACATGAAGAAATAACATCATTAAATGTTGGTTAAGCAGATTTTGTATGATTATACAGGACTCAAATATAAGTAGGCTTTGCCATGTTAAAGCAAGTGAAAATAATCAGGAAATTTCACAATCACAGTTCGCAAATTGATTTGCCTTCAAGATTGGCCATTCTGCTACTATATTTTATCACCAAGGCAAGCACAGATGGGCATTACTCTGGCAGATGTGCTTGCTGGAGAAACACCTTATATGCCTCAACTTCACAAAAGAAATAAAATTGGTGTAATTATTTCATATGCGTTAATCAGTCTTAAAACGTGCATACCTAATGTGACTGCAAACCTATTATTTTGGCACACTCACCTTATTCCATACTCTATGTAAGCGAATAGCAAAGGCACTGATGAGACTAAGCAGATGCGCAGGCTCGCCTGAGTACAGGTACATACTGCGAATTGCTAACGTGAATTAGCGTCATCGTGTCCATGGTGGGTTGAGTAAAAGCGACTAAAAATGCGCTGTCCTTAAAGGTACCTCCTCCGATTCGTTACGTCTACTTACGTCGTCGCTGTGTGTTTGTGTATGTGTGTGTGTGTATGGGGGGTAAAGGGAATTTAAAACTGTTATACTTGTCCTTAAAGGTACCTCCTCCAGTTCGTTAGCATGTATCAACGTCGTATTTTTTGTAGGGGTGGGGAAAATGAATGTAAAACCACGCTTTTCATTACAGGTACCTCCTCCAATTTGTTAACATGTATCAACGTTTTTTTTGTTTTACATATATATTGTCAGGTGACGTGTCCTAGAAAAAAGAGGGCAGACAGAGAAGAAAATCTCATGGAGATGGAAGACGTATGATATGTATTGGCTATGTAAGCTTTCTCTCAAAATTATTTCAGGGATAGCCCCAAAGTGTCAAACAGTTTGGATCTAGATCAGGTTGAAAAAAATTGTTCGGTCTGATCTGGACCCAAACAGTTTGGAAAGGTTATAAGCAGATGACAGAAGTCAGCAAAGTATTTCACATGAGTATGAAAATGCTTTGCATAGTGTCACATTATATGTTGAAGTTATGTTTTAATGTAAGACCAAGCGAATACGACCAAAAAATCCACATTCACAGATAATAAACCAGAGTGCACATCAGTAATAACATTATTAAATGCTTGTAATGGATACTTTGTATGGTAACCAAATGTATCAAGTATAGGTTAGCTTTAATTAGTAAAAGAAGGGGAAAACCCAGGGAAGTTCACAATCACTGAGTATGAACCACATGTAGAAATAACATCATTAGATGTTGGTTAAGCAGATTTTGTATGATTATACAGGACTCAAATATAAGTAGGCTTTGGTATGTTAAAGCAAGTGAAAATAATCAGGAAATTTCACAATCTCAGGTTGCAAATTGATTTGCCTTCAACATTGGCCATTCTGCTACTATATTTTATCACCAAAGCAAGCACAGGTGGGCACTACTGTGGCGGGTGTACTTGCTGGAGAAACACCTTATATGCCTCAACTTCACACAAAAAAAAATAAAATCGGTGTAATTATTTCATATGCGTTAATCAGTCTTAAAACATGCATACCTAATGGGACTGCAAACCTATTATTTTGGCACACTCACCTAATTCCATACTCTCTGTAAGTGAATAGCAAAGGCACTGATGAGACTGAGCAGATGCGCAGGCTCGCCTGAGCCTTCTCTATACACTTTTATGATAAGTACCAGCATCTCCATAGCTGACCCAAATACTGTTGTAATTTTGCAAAGATGGTTTAGAACGTTTTAACTGAAAGTCTTATTTTATTTAATTTCAGGTCCAGACGACTGAATACTATTGCAGCTACAAGTCCATTTGAACAGAAGAACAGAAAGACGACACGAAGCAATGCTCACGAGTCTATTATAATGGTAAGTATTTTTTCTGTTTATATGGTATTCTGATGTACAATATGCGTTCATCTTTATTTTGTGGTGGGTTCAATGGGAATTTAAAGTTGCGCTGGTCGTTACAGGTTCCTACTGCTAATTGTTAACGAGTATTAGCGTCGTCGTGTCCATGGTGGGTGGGGTAAAAGCGACTAAAAATGAGCTGTGTGTGTGTGTGTGTGTGTGTGTGTGTGTGTGTGTGTGTGTGTGTGTGTGTGTGTGTGTGTGTGTGTGTGTGTGTGTGTATGGGGAGGGAGGGTAAAGGGAATTTTTACTGCTGCGATTTTCCTTAAAAGTACCTCTTCCAGTTCGTTAACATGCATCAACGTCGTCTTTTATGTAGGGGTGGGGAAAATGAATGTAAAACCACGCTTTTCATTACAGGTACCTCCTCCAATTTGTTAACGTGTATCAACATTTTTTGTGTTTTACATATATATTGTCAGGTGACATGTCCTAGAAAAAAGATTGCAGACAGAAGAAAAACTCATTGAGGTGGAAGACATATGGTATGTATTGGCTGTGTAAGCTTTCCGTCAAAATTCTTTCAGGAATAGCCCCAAAGTGTCAAACAGTTTGGATCTAGATCAGGTTGAAAAAAAATTGGTCTTTCTGATCTGGACCCAAATAGTTTGGAAAGGTTATCAGCAGATGACAGAAGTCAGCAAAGTATTTCACATGAGTATGAAGGTGCTTTGCATTGGGTCACATTACTGTTGAAGTTATGTTTTAATGTAAGACCAAGCAATTATGACCAAAAAATCCACATTTACAGATTATAAACCAGAGTGTGCATCAGTAATAACATCACTAAATGCTTGAAATGGATACTTTGTATGGTCACCAAATGGATCAAGTATAGGTTAGCTTAAATTTGTAAAACAAGGGGAAAACCCAGGGGAGTTCACAATCACTGAGTATGAACCATATGAAGAAATAACATCATTAAATGTTGGTTAAGCAGATCTTGTATGATTATACAGGACTGGAATATAAGTAGGCTTTGGCATGTTAAAGCAAGTGAAAATAACCAGGAAATGTCACAATCACAGGTCGCAAATTGATTTGCCTTCAAAATTGGCCATTCTGCTTGTATATTTTATCACAAAAGCAAGCACAGATGGGCACTACTGTGGCGGGTGTACTTGCTGGAGAAACACCTTATATGCCTCATCTTCACAAAAGAAATGAAATTGGTGTAAAAATTTCATATGCGTTAATCAGTCTTAAAACATGCATACCTAATGGGACTGCAAACCTATTATTTTGGAACACTCACCTAATTACATACTCTACGTAAGTGAATAGCAAAGGAACTGATGAGACTGAGCTGATGCGCAGGCTCGCCTGAGCCTTTGCTATACACTTGTATGATAAGTACCAGCATCTCCATAGCTGGAACAAATACTGTTGTAATTTTGCAAAGATGGTTTAGAACGTTTTAACTGAAAGTCTTATTATATTTAATTAATTTTAGGTCCAGACGACTGAATACTATTGCAGCTACAAGTCCATTTGAACAGAGGAACAGAAAGATGACACAAAGCAATGCTCACGAGTCTATTGAAAACAGAAGTATTTTTTCTGTTTATATGGTATTCTGATGTACAATATGCGTCCATCTTTATTTTGTGGTGGGGTCAAAGGGAATTTAAAGTTGCGCTGGTCGTTACAGGTTCCTACTGCGAATTGTAAACGTGTATTTGCTTCGTCTTGTCCGTGGTGGGTGGGGTAAAAGGGACTAAAAATGCGCTGTCATAAGAGGTACCTTCTTTGATTCGTAACGTCTACTAACGTCGTCGTTGGTTTGTGTGTGTGTGTGTGTGTGTGTGTGTGTGTGTGTGTGTGTGTGTGGGGGGGGGGGGGGGGTAATGGGAATTTAAAACTATTGCGCTTGTCCTTAAAGGTACCTCCTCCAGTTTGTTAACATGTATCAACGTTGTAATTTTTGTAGGGGTGGGGAAAATGAATGTAAAACCACGCTTTTCTTTACAGGTACCTTCTCCAATTTGTTAACATGTTTCAACGTTTTCTTTGTTTTACATATACATTGTCAGGTGACGTTTCCTAGAAAATAGAGGGCAGACAAAGAAGAAAGACTCATTGAGGTGGAAGACGTATGGTATGTATTGGCTATGTAAGCTTTCTCTCAAAATTCTTTCAGGAATAGCCCCAAAGTGTCAAACAGTTTGGATCAAGATCAGGTTGAAAAAATTGTTTGGTCTGATCTGGACCCAAACAGTTTGGAAAGGTTATCAGCAGATGACAGAAGTCAGCAAAGTATTTCACGTGAGTATGAAGGTGCTTTGCATTGGGTCACATTATGTGTTGGAGCTATGTTTTAATGTAAGACAAAGCGAATATGGCCAAAAATCCACATTCACTGATTATAAACCAGAGTGCGCATCACTTATAACATCATTAAATGCTTGTTATGGATACTTTGTATGGTCACCAAATGGATCAAGTATAGGTTAGCTTAAATTTGTAAAACAAGGGGAAAACCCATGGAAGTTCACAATCACTGAGTATGAACCACATGAAGAAATAACATCATTAAATGTTGGTTAAGCAGATTTTGTATGATTATACAGGACTCAAATATAAGTAGGCTTTGGCATGTTAAAGCAAGAAAAAATAACCAGGAATTTTCACAATAGCAGGTCGCAAATTAATTTGCCTTCAACATTGGCCATTCTGATAGTATATTTTATCACCAAAGCAAGCACAGATGAGCGCTACTGTGGCGGGTGTACTTGCTGGAGAAACACCTTATATGCCTCATCTCCACAAAAGAAATAAAATTGGTGTATTTTTTTCATATGCGTTAATCAGTCTTAAAACATGCATACCTAATGGGACTGCAAACCTATTATTTTGGCACACTCACCTAATTACATACTCTACGTAAATGAGTAGCAAAGGAACTGATGAGACTGAGCTGATGTGCAGGCTCGCCTGAGCCTTTGCTGACCCAAATACTGTTGTAATTCTGCAAAGATGGTTTAGAACGTTTAACTGAAAACCTTATTATATTTAATTAATTTCAGGTCCAGAAGACTGAATTCTATTGCAACTACAAGTCCATTTGAACAGAAGAACAGAAAGACGACACGAAGCAATGCTTATGAGTCTATTGAAATGGTAAGTATTTTTTCTGTTTATATGTTATTCTGATGTACAATATGCGTCCATCTTTATTTTGTGGTGGGGTCAAAGGGAATTTAAAGTTGCGCTGGTCGTTACAGGTACCTACTGCTAATTGTTAACGAGTATTTTCGTCGTCGTGTCCGTGGTGGGTGGGGTAAAAGCGACTAAAAATGCGATGTCGTTAGAGCTACCTCCTCCGATTCGTAACGTGTATTAACGTTTTTTGTGTGTGTGTTGGGGGGGGAGGTAATGGGAATTTAAAACTGCTGCACTTGTCCTTAAAGGTACCTCCTCTAGTTCGTTAACATGTATCAACGTTGTAATTTTTGTAGGGGTGGGGAAAATGAATGTAAAACCACGCCTTTCGTTACAGGTACCTCTTCAAATTTGTTAACATGTATCAACGTTTTTTTTTTGATTTACATGTATATTGTCAGGTGACGTGTCCTAGAAAATAGAGGGCAGACAAAGAAGAAAGTCTCATTGAGGTGGAAGACGTATGGTATGTATTGGCTATGTAAGCTTTCTCTCAAAATTCTTTCAAGTGTCAAACAGTTTGGATCTAGATCAGGTTGAAAAAAATTGTTCCGTCTGATCTGGACCCAAGCAGTTTGGAAAGGTTATCAGCAGATGACAGAAGTCGGCAAAGTTGTTCACATTAGTATGAAGGTGCTTTGCATTGGGTCACATTATATGTTGAAGTTATGTTTTAATGTAAGACCAAGCAATTATGACCAAAAAATCCACATTCGCAGATTATAAACCAGAGTGCGCATCAGTAATAACATCACTAAATGCTTGAAATGGATACTTTGTATGGTCATCAAATGGATCAAGTATAGGTTAGCTTTAATTTGTAAAAGAAGGGGAAAACCCAGGGAAGTTCACAATCACTGAGTATGAACCAAATGAAGAAATAACATCATTAAATGTTGGTTAAGCAGATTTTGAATGATTATACAGGACTCAAATATAAGTAGGCTTTGGCATGTTAAAGCAAGTGAAAATAACCAGGACATTTTACAATCGCAGGTCGGAAATTGATTTGCCTTCAACATTGGCCATTCTGATAGTATATTTTATTACAAAAGCAAGCACAGATGAGCACTACTGTGGCAGGTGTACTTGCTGGAGAAACACCTTATGAAATTGGTGTAATTTTTCCATATGCGTTAATCAGTCTTAAAACATGCATACCTAATAGGACTGCAAACCTATTATTTTGGCACACTCACCTAATTCCATACTCTATGTAAGTGAATAGCAAAGGCATTGATGAGACTGAGCAGATGTGCAGGCTCGCCTGAGCCCACACTATATGCTTTGATTATAAGTACCAGCATCTCCATAGCTGTAATAAATACTGTTGTAATTTTGCAAAGATGGTTTAGAACGTTTAAACTGAAAATCTTATTATATACTTAAACGCAAAAGTTTCGCAACCCTTACTAAAATGCTATTTCCTTCTTTTTGAGCCAAAAATTTTACTCCATGATATTATGATTAACAAGTCCAATGATTTGCCGTCCAAACAACATGGAAATCAGACCAGTGAGACTTTCGATTGCCGATCTTCGACAAGAAATGTAAGGCAACCCAAATTTGAAAAGTCACAGAGTTACAATACCTTACATTTTATTGAGTCACAGTGTTACACCACCTTACATTTTATTCAGAAAAGATGTTTAACCGTTATCTGTTTTCAAAATCAGAAGGGCAGACAAATCCAAGCAGCTTATTTTATGCATTTGGTAACGTTCATTACGTCAACGTAAAGCCTTCAATATTTAACGTAATTGGCTGTTTAAGCACAACTGAATATCAAAAATCGAGTTTTTAATGTCACAAGTGAAAACCTTCAACACATTGCATAGAAGACAGAAGTATCGCGCGACATAACAGAATAACATGAACAATTTTGATCAATTGGTTGACGTTAACAAAGAAACACAGCGACTTTGAGCGTTGATAAACGTTAATTGGTAAGCCTTAAAATGTTTTTCGTCAGATACGACATCTGGCTATCACATAGCACCGTTTGTTTTCAAATCAAGATACGAATCTTTATGCTAGACGTAAATTGTTGAAAAACACTGACGTCATTATAACGTCAGAATGAAGAGTATGATCAAAACCGATTAATGGTAAATCATTCCGCATTGTGCAGGAGCATAACATATGATTATATTAATATTCTAACATGGACCATACTGAAGAAAATACAGATATTAAACGGTTGCGAAACTTTTGCGTTTAAGTATTTTTAATTAATTTCATGTCCAGATGTCTTAATACTATTGCAGCTACAAGTCCATTTGAAAAGAAGAACAGAAAGACGACACGAAGCAATGCTCATTAGTCTATTGAAATGGTAGGTATTTTTTCTGTTTATATGGTAATCTGATGTACCATATGCGTCCATCTTTATTTTGTGGTGTGGTCAAAGGGAATTTAAAGTTGTGCTGGTCGTTACAGGTACCTACTGCGAATTGTTAACGTGTATTAGCGTCGTCGTGTCCGTGGTGGGTGGGGTAAAAGGGACTAAAATGAGCTGTCATAAGAGGTACCTACTCCGATTCGTAACGTGTATTAACGTCGTCGTTTTGTTTGTGTGTGTGGGGGGAGAGGGGGGGGGGGTTAAGGGAATTTAAAACTGCTGCACTTGTCCTTAAAGGTACCTCCTCCAGTTAGCTAACATGTATCAACGTCGTCGTTTTTGTAGGGGTGTGGAAAATGAATGTAAAACCACGCTTTTTGTTACAGGTACCTCCTCCAATTTGTTAACATGTATCAACTAATCCATTTGCTTTCTCTTTTTACCTTAGGTTGGTCCACCCCGCCCCATGTTTTTAGCCCCTACTAATCCATTCGTTTTCTCTTTTTTTCCTTAGGTTGGCCCACCCCGCCCCCTTTTTTTTGCCCCTACTAATCCATTGTTTTCCTTTTTTCATTAGGCTGGCCCATCCCGCACCCTGTTTTTAGCCCCTACTAATCCATTTGTTTTCTCCTTTTTACTAAGGTTGGCCCGCCCCGCCCCGCCCCGCCCCGCCCCCTGTTTTAAGGCCGTACTATTCATTCTTTTTCTCTCTTTTCCTTATGTTGGCCCGCCCCGCACCCTGTTTTTAGCCCCTACTAATCCATTCGTTTTCTCTTTTTTCCTTCGGTTGGCCCGCCCCACCCCCTGTTTTTAGCCCCTACTAATCCATTCGTTTTATCTTTTTTCCTTAGGTTGGCCCACCCAGCCCCCTTTTTTTTAGCCCCTTCTAATCCATTCGTTTTCTCTTTTTTCCTAAGGTTGGCCCTCCCCGCCCCTTGCTTTTAGCCGCTACTAATCCATTCATTTTAAATTTTTTCCTTAGGTTGGCCAGCCCGCCCCCTGTTTTTAGCCCCTACTAATCATTCGTTTTCTTTCTTTTCCTTAGGTTGGCCCGCCCCCAACCCCTGTTTTAGCCCCTACTAATCAATTTGTTTTCTCTTTTTTCCTTAGGTTGGCCCACCCTGCCCCCTGCTTTTAGCTTCTACTACTCCATTCGTTTTCTCTTTTTTCCTTAGGTTGGCCAGCAAAACCCTCTTTTTTTAGCCCCTACTAATCCATTTGTTTTCTCTTTTTTCCTTAGGTTGGCCGTCCTCGCCCCCTGTTTTTAGCCCCTACTAATCAATTTGTTTTCTCTTTTTTCCTTAGGTTGGCCCTCCCCACCCTCTGTTTTTAGCCCATACTAATCTATTTGTTTTCTCTTTTTTACTTAGGTTGGCCCACCCAACCCCCTTATTTAGCCCCTACTAATCCATTTGTTTTCTTTTTTTTCCTTAGGTTGGCCCGCCCCGCCCCCTGTTTTTAGCCCCTACTTATCCATTTGTTTTCTCTTTTTCGTTAGTTTGGCCCACCCCTGTTTTTCGCCCCTACTTATCATTTTGTTTTCTCTTTTTTCCTTAGGTTGGCCCCCCCCTGTTTTTAGCCCCTTCTTATCCATTTGTTATCTCTTTTTCCTTAGCTTGGCCCTCCCCGCCCCCTGTTTTAGACCCTACTAATCCATTTGTTTTCTCTTTTTCTTAGGTTGACCCTCCTTGCCCTCTGTTTTAGACCCTACTAATCCATTTGTTTTCTCTTTTTTCCATAGGTTGGCCCGCCCCACCCCCTGTTTTTAGCCCCTACTAATCCATTTGTTTTCTCTTTTTTCCTTAGGTTGGCCCTCTCCGCCCCCTGTTTTTAGCCCCTACTAATCTATTTGTTTTCTCTTTTCATTAGGTAGGCCCTCCCCGCCCTCTGTTTTAGACCCTACTAATCCATTTGTTTTCTCTTTTCCTTAGGTTGAACCTCCCCGCCCCCTGTTTTTAGCCCCTACTAATCCATTTGTTTTCTCTTTTTCCTTAGGTTGGCCCTCCCCGCCCTCTGTTTTAGACCCTACGAATTCATTCATTTTCTCTTTTTTCCTTAGATTGGCCCTCCCCGCCCCCTGTTTTTAGCCCCTACTAATCCATTTGTTTACTTTTTTTCCTTAGGTTGGCCCGCCCGGCCCCCTGTTTTAAGCCCATACTAATCAATATGTTTTCTATTTTTCCTTAGGTTGGCCCCTCCCGCCCCCTGTTTTTAGCCCCTACTTATCCATTTGTTTTCTCTTTTTCCTTAGGTTGGCCCTCCCCGCCCAAAGTTTTAGACCCTACTAATCCATTTGTTTTCTCTTTTTTCCTTAGGTTGGCCCTCCCCGCCCCCTGTTTTTAGCCCCTTCTAATCCATTTGTTTTCTCTTTTTCCTTATGTTGGCCCTCCCTGCCCCAAGTTTTAGACCCTACTAATCCATTTGTTTTCTCTTTTTCCTTAGGTTGGCCCTCCCCGCCCAATGTTTTAGCCCCTACTAATCCATTTGTTTTCTCTTTTTCCTTAGGTACGCCCACCCCGCCCCAAGTTTTAGACCCTACTAATTCATTTGTTTTCTCTTTTTTCCTTAGGTTGGCCCCCCCTGCCCCAAGTTTTAGACCCTACTAATCCATTTGTTTTCTCTTTTTCCTTAGGTTGGCCCTCCCCGCCCCCTGTTTTTTGCCCCTACTAATCCATTTGTTTTCTCTTTTCCTTAGGTTGGCCCTCCCCGCCCCCTGTTTTAGCCCCTACTAATCCATTTGTTTTCTCTTTTTCCTTAGGTTGGCCCTCCCTGCCCCAAGTTTTAGCCCCTACTAATCCATTTGTTTTCTCTTTTCCTTAGGTTGGCCCTCCCCGCCCCCTGTTTTTAGCCCCTACTAATCCATTAATTTTCTCTTTTTTCCTTAGATTGGCCCTCCCCGCCCCCTGTTTTTAGCCCCTACCAATCCATTTGTTTTTTTCCTTAGGTTGGCCCGCTGCGCCCCCTGTTTTAAGCCCATACTAATCAATTCGTTTTCTCTTTATTCCTTAGGTTGGCCTTCCCCACCCTCTTTTTTAGCCCCTACTAATCCATTTGTTTTCTTTTTTTCCTTAGGTTGGCCCACCCCACCCCCTGTTTTTAGCCCATACTAATCCATTTGTTTTCTCTTTTTTTCTTAGGTTGGCCCTCTCCGCCCCCTGTTTTTAGCCCCTACTAATCCATTTGTTTTCTCTTTTTATCTTAGGTTGGCCCTCCCCGCCCTCTGTTTTAGACCCTACTTATCCATTTGTTTTCTCTTTTCCTTAGGTTGACCCTCCCCGCCCCCTGTTTTTAGCCCCTACTAATCCATTTGTTTTCTCTTTTTCCTTAGGTTGGCCCTCCCCGCCCTCTCTTTTAGACCCTACTAATTCATTCATTTTCTCTTTTTTCCTAAGATTGGGCCTCCCCGCCCCCTGTTTTTAGCCCATACTAATCCATTTAATTTCTTTTTTTCCTTAGGTTGGCCCGCCCCGCCCCCTGTTTTTAGCCCATACTAATCAATTTGTTTTCTATTTTTTCCTTAGGTTGGCCCCTCCCGCCCCCTGTTTTTTGCCCCTACTAATCCATTTTTTTCTCTTTTTTCCTTAGGTTGGCCCTCCCCACCCCCTGTTTTTAGCCCCTACTAATCCATTTGTTTTCTCTTTTTCCTTAGGTTGGCCCTCCCCACCCCAAGTTTTAGACCCTACTATTTCATTTGTTTTCTCTTTTTTCCTTAGGTTGGCCCTCCCCGCCCCCTGTTTTTAGCCCCTACTAATCCATTTGTTTTCTCTTTTTCCTTAGGTTGGCCCTCCCCGCCCAAAGTTTTAGACCCTACTAATCCATTTGTTTTCTCTTTTTCCTTAGGTTGGCCCTTCCGGCCCACTGTTTTTAACCCCTACTAATCCATTTGTTTTCTCTTTTCCTTAGATTGGCCCTCCCTGCCCCCTGTTTTTAGCCCCTACTAATCCATTTGTTTTTTCTTTTTTCCTTAGGTTGGCCCTCCCCTCCCCCTGTTTTTAGCCCCTACTAATCCATTTGTTTTCTCTTTTTTCCTTAGATTGGCCCTCCCCGCCCCCTGTTTTTAGCCCCTACTAATCTATTTACTTTCTCTTTTTTCCTTAGGTTGGCCCTCCCCGCCCCCTGTTTATAGCCTCTACTAATCAACTTGTTTTCTCTCTTTTCCTTAGGTTGGCCCTCCCCGCCCCCTGTTTTTAGCCCCTACTAATCCATTTGTTTTCTTTTTTTTCCTTAGGTTGGCCCGCCCCACCCCCTGTTTTTAGCCCATACTTATCAATTTGCTTTCTCTTTTTCCCTAGGTTGGCCCTCCCCGCCCCAAGTTTTAGACCCTACTAATCTATTTACTTTCTCTTTTTCCCTAGGTTGGCCCTCCCCGCCCCAAGTTTTAGACCCTACTAATCTATTTACTTTCTCTTTTTTCCTTAGGTTGGCCCTCCCCGCCCCCTGTTTATAGCCCATACTAATCAACTTGTTTTCTCTTTTTTCCTTAGGTTGGCCCTTCCAGCCCCCTGTTTTTAGCCCCTACTAATCCCTTTGTTTTCTCTTTTTTCCTTAGGTTGGCCCTCCCCGCCCCCTGTTTCTAGCCCCTACTAATCCATTTGTTTTCTCTTTTTCCTTAGGTTGGCCCTCCCCGTCCCAAGTTTTAGACACTACTATTTCATTTGTTTTCTCTTTTTTCCTTAGGTTGGCCCTTCCGGCCCACTGTTTTTAACCCCTACTAATCCATTTGTTTTCTCTTTTCCTTAGGTTGGCCCTCCCAGCCCCCTGTTTTTAGCCTCTACTAACCCATTTGTTTTCTCTTTTTTCCTTAGGTTGGCCCTCCCCGCCCCAAGTTTTAGACCCTACTTATCCATTTGTTTCTCTTTTTCCTTAGGTTGGCCCTCCCCGCCCCAAGTTTTAGCCCCTACTTATCCATTTGTTTTCTCTTTTCCTTAGGTTGGCCCTCCCCGCCCCCTGTTTTTAGCCCCTACTTATTCATTCATTTTCTCTTTTTTCCTTAGATTGGCCCTCCCCGCCCCCTGTTTTTAGCCCATACTAATCAATTCGTTTTCTCTTTATTCCTTAGGTTGGCCTTCCCCGCCCTCTTTTTTAGCCTCTACTAATCATTTTGTTTTCTTTTTTTCCTTCGGTTGGCCCTTCCCGCCCCCTTTTTTTAGCCCATACTAATCAATTTGTTTTCTTTTTTTTTCCTTAGGTTGGCCCCTCCCGCCCCCTGTTTTTAGCCCCTACTAATCCATTTGTTTTCTCTTTTTTCCTTAGGTTGGCCCTCCCCGCCCCCTGTTTTTAGCCCCTACTAATCCATTTGTTTTCTCTTTTTCCTTAGGTTGGCCCTCCCCCCCCAAGTTTTAGACCCTACTAATCCATCTGTTTTCTTTTTTTTCCTTAGGTTGGCCCTCCCCGCCCCCTATTTTTAGCCCCTACTTATCTATTTGTTTTCTCTTTTCCTTAGGTTGGCCCTCCCCGCCCTCTGTTTTAGACCCTACTAATCCATTTGTTTTCTCTTTTTTCCTTAGGTTGGCCCTCTCCGCCCCCTGTTTTTAGCCCCTACTAATCCATTTGACTTCTCTTTTCCTTAGGTTGGCCCTCCCCACCCCCTGTTTTTAGCCCTCAATATTTCATTCGTTTTCTCTTTTTTCCTTAGATTGGCCCTCCCCGCCCCCTGTTTTTAGCCCCTACTAATCCATTTGTTTTTTCTTTTTTCCTTAGGTTGGCCCTCCCCTCCCCCTGTTTTTAGCCCCTACTAATCCATTTGTTTTCTCTTTTTTCCTTAGATTGGCCCTCCCCGCCCCCTGTTTTTAGCCCCTACTAATCTTTTTACTTTCTCTTTTTTCCTTAGGTTGGCCCTCCCCGCCCCCTGTTTATAGCCTCTACTAATCAACTTGTTTTCTCTTTTTTCCTTAGGTTGGCCCTCCCCGCCCCCTGTTTTTAGCCCCTACTAATCCATTTGTTTTCTTTTTTTTCCTTAGGTTGGCCCGCCCCACCCCCTGTTTTTAGCCCATACTAATCAATTTGCTTTCTCTTTTTCCCTAGGTTGGCCCTCTCCGCCCCAACTTTTAGACCCTACTAATCTATTTACTTTCTTTTTTTTCCTTAGGTTGGCTTTCCCCGCCCCCTGTTTATAGCCCATACTAATCAACTTGTTTTCTCTTTTTTCCTTAGGTTAGCCCTCCCCGCCCTCTGTTTTAGACCCTACTAATCCATTTGTTTTCATTTTTTTCCCTAGGTTGGCCCTCTCCGCCCCCTGTTTTTAGCCCCTACTAATCCATTTGTTTTCTCTTTTTTCCTTAGGTTGGCCCTCCCCGCCCCCTGTTTTTAGCCCGTACTAATCCATTTGTTTTCTTTATTTCCTTAGGTTGGCCCTCCCCGCCCCAAGTTTTAGACCCTACTAATCCATTTGTTTTCTCTTTTTTCCTTAGGTTGGCCCCCCCCCCTCCCCTGTTTATAGCCCATACTAATCAATTTGTTTTCTCTTTTTTCCTTAGGTTGGCCCTTTCCGCCCCAAGTTTTAGACCCTACTAATCCATTTGTTTTCTCTTTTTTCCTTAGGTTGGCCCTCCCCGCCCCCTGTTTTAGCCCCTACTAATCTATTTTTTTTTGTCTTTTCCTTAGGTTGGCCCTCCCCGCCCCCTGTTTTTAGCCCCTACTAATCCATTTGTTTTCTCTTTTTCCTTAGGTTGGCCCTCCCCGCCCCCTGTTTTTAGCCCCTACTAATCCATTTGTTTTCTCTTTTTTCCTTAGGTTGGCCCTCCCCGCCCCCTGTTTTTAGCCCGTACTAATCCATTTGTTTTCTTTATTTCCTTAGGTTGGCCCTACCCGCCCCAAGTTTTAGACCCTACTAATCAATTTGTCTTCTCTTTTTTCCTTAGGTTGGCCCTCCCCGCCCCTTGTTTTTAGCCCCTACTAATCCATTTGTTTTCTCTTTTTTCCGTAGGTTGGCCCTCTCCACCCCCTGTTTTTAGCCCCTACTAATCCATTTGTTTTCTCTTTTTTCCTTAGGTTGGCCCTCTCCGCCCCCTGTTTTAGCCCCTACTAATCCATTTGTTTTCTCTTTTCCTTAGGTTGGCCCTCCCCGCCCCCTGTTTTTAGCCCCTACTAATCCATTTGTTTTCTCTTTTTCCTTAGGTTGGCCCTCCCCGCCCCCTGTTTTTAGCCCCTACTAATCCATTTGTTTTCTCTTTTTCCCTAGGTTGGCCCTCCCCCCCCCCCAAGTTTTAGACCCTTCTAATCCATTTGTTTTCTCTTTATTCCTTAGGTTGGCCCTCCCCGCCCCCTGTTTATAGCCCATTCTAATCAATTTGTTTTCTCTTTTTTCCTTAGGTTGGCCCTTCCCGCCCCCTGTTTTAGCCCCTACTAATCCATTTGTTTTCTTTTTTTCCTTAGGTTGGTCCGCCCCGCCCACTGTTTTTAGCCCATACTAATCCATTTGTTTTCTCTTTTTTCCTTAGGTTGGCCCTCCCGGCCCCCTGTTTTTAGCCCCTACTAATCCATTTGTTTTCTCTTTTTTCCTTATGTTGGCCCTTGCGGCCCCCTTTTTTTAGTACCTACAAATCCATTTGTTTTCTCTTTTTTCCCTAGGTTGGCCGTCCCCGCCCCCTGTTTTTAGCCCCTACTAATCCATTTGATTTCTCTTTTTCCTTATGTTGGCCCTCCCCGCCCCAAGTTTTAGAACCTACTAATCCATTTGTTTTCTCTTTTTTCCTTAGGTTGGCCCTCCCCGCCCTCTGTTTTAGACCCTACTAATCCATTTGTTTTCTCTTTTTTCCTTAGGTTGGCCCTCTCCGCCCCCTGTTTTTAGCCCCTACTAATCCATTTGACTTCTCTTTTCCTTAGGTTGGCCCTCCCCACCCCCTGTTTTTAGCCCTCAATATTTCATTCGTTTTCTCTTTTTTCCTTAGATTGGCCCTCCCCGCCCCCTGTTTTTAGCCCCTACTAATCCATTTGTTTTTTCTTTTTTCCTTAGGTTGGCCCTCCCCTCCCCCTGTTTTTAGCCCCTACTAATCCATTTGTTTTCTCTTTTTTCCTTAGATTGGCCCTCCCCGCCCCCTGTTTTTAGCCCCTACTAATCTTTTTACTTTCTCTTTTTTCCTTAGGTTGGCCCTCCCCGCCCCCTGTTTATAGCCTCTACTAATCAACTTGTTTTCTCTTTTTTCCTTAGGTTGGCCCTCCCCGCCCCCTGTTTTTAGCCCCTACTAATCCATTTGTTTTCTTTTTTTTCCTTAGGTTGGCCCGCCCCACCCCCTGTTTTTAGCCCATACTAATCAATTTGCTTTCTCTTTTTCCCTAGGTTGGCCCTCTCCGCCCCAACTTTTAGACCCTACTAATCTATTTACTTTCTTTTTTTTCCTTAGGTTGGCTTTCCCCGCCCCCTGTTTATAGCCCATACTAATCAACTTGTTTTCTCTTTTTTCCTTAGGTTGGCCCTCCCCGCCCTCTGTTTTAGACCCTACTAATCCATTTGTTTTCATTTTTTTCCCTAGGTTGGCCCTCTCCGCCCCCTGTTTTTAGCCCCTACTAATCCATTTGTTTTCTCTTTTTTCCTTAGGTTGGCCCTCCCCGCCCCCTGTTTTTAGCCCGTACTAATCCATTTGTTTTCTTTATTTCCTTAGGTTGGCCCTCCCCGCCCCAAGTTTTAGACCCTACTAATCCATTTGTTTTCTCTTTTTTCCTTAGGTTGGCCCCCCCCCCTCCCCTGTTTATAGCCCATACTAATCAATTTGTTTTCTCTTTTTTCCTTAGGTTGGCCCTTTCCGCCCCAAGTTTTAGACCCTACTAATCCATTTGTTTTCTCTTTTTTCCTTAGGTTGGTCCTCCCCGCCCCCTGTTTTAGCCCCTACTAATCTATTTTTTTTTGTCTTTTCCTTAGGTTGGCCCTCCCCGCCCCCTGTTTTTAGCCCCTACTAATCCATTTGTTTTCTCTTTTTCCTTAGGTTGGCCCTCCCCGCCCCCTGTTTTTAGCCCCTACTAATCCATTTGTTTTCTCTTTTTTCCTTAGGTTGGCCCTCCCCGCCCCCTGTTTTTAGCCCGTACTAATCCATTTGTTTTCTTTATTTCCTTAGGTTGGCCCTACCCGCCCCAAGTTTTAGACCCTACTAATCAATTTGTCTTCTCTTTTTTCCTTAGGTTGGCCCTCCCCGCCCCTTGTTTTTAGCCCCTACTAATCCATTTGTTTTCTCTTTTTTCCGTAGGTTGGCCCTCTCCACCCCCTGTTTTTAGCCCCTACTAATCCATTTGTTTTCTCTTTTTTCCTTAGGTTGGCCCTCTCCGCCCCCTGTTTTAGCCCCTACTAATCCATTTGTTTTCTCTTTTCCTTAGGTTGGCCCTCCCCGCCCCCTGTTTTTAGCCCCTACTAATCCATTTGTTTTCTCTTTTTCCTTAGGTTGGCCCTCCCCGCCCCCTGTTTTTAGCCCCTACTAATCCATTTGTTTTCTCTTTTTCCCTAGGTTGGCCCTCCCCCCCCCCCAAGTTTTAGACCCTTCTAATCCATTTGTTTTCTCTTTATTCCTTAGGTTGGCCCTCCCCGCCCCCTGTTTATAGCCCATTCTAATCAATTTGTTTTCTCTTTTTTCCTTAGGTTGGCCCTTCCCGCCCCCTGTTTTAGCCCCTACTAATCCATTTGTTTTCTTTTTTTCCTTAGGTTGGTCCGCCCCGCCCACTGTTTTTAGCCCATACTAATCCATTTGTTTTCTCTTTTTTCCTTAGGTTGGCCCTCCCGGCCCCCTGTTTTTAGCCCCTACTAATCCATTTGTTTTCTCTTTTTTCCTTATGTTGGCCCTTGCGGCCCCCTTTTTTTAGTACCTACAAATCCATTTGTTTTCTCTTTTTTCCCTAGGTTGGCCGTCCCCGCCCCCTGTTTTTAGCCCCTACTAATCCATTTGATTTCTCTTTTTCCTTATGTTGGCCCTCCCCGCCCCAAGTTTTAGAACCTACTAATCCATTTGTTTTCTCTTTTTTCCTTAGGTTGGCCCTTCCCGCCCCCTGTTTTAGACCCTACTAATCTATTTGTTTCCTCTTTTTCCTTAGGTTGGCCCTCCCCGCCCGAAGTTTTAGACCCTACTAATCCATTTGTTTTCTCTTTTTTCCTTAGATTGGCCCTACCCGCCCCCTGTTTATAGCCCATACTAATCCATTTGTTTTCTCTTTTTTCCTTAGGTTGGCCCTTCCGGCCCCCTGTTTTTAGCCCATACTTATTCATTTGTTTTCTCTTTTTTCCTTAGGTTGGCCCTCCCGGCCCCCTGTTTTTAGCCCCTACTAATCCATTTGTTTTCTCTTTTTTCCTTATGTTGGCCCTTCCAGCCCCCTTTTTTTAGTACCTACGAATCCATTTGTTTTCTCTTTTTTCCCTAGGTTGGCCCTCCCCGCCCCCTGTTTTTAGCCCCTACTAATCCATTTGTTTTCTCTTTTTCCCTAGGTTGGCCCTCCCCGCCCCAAGTTTTAGAACCTACTAATCCATTTGTTTTCTCTTTTTTCCTTAGGTTGGCCCTTCCCGCCCCCTGTTTTAGACCCTACTAATCTGTTTGTTTTCTCTTTTTCTTAGGTTGGCCCTCCCCACCCTCTGTTTTAGACCCTACTAATCCATTTGTTTTCTCTTTTTTCCTTAGGTTGGCCCTCTCCGCCCCCTGTTTTTAGCCCCTACTAATTCATTTGTTTTCTCTTTTTTCCTTAGATTGGCCCTCCCCGCCCCCTGTTTTTAGCCCCTACTAATACATTTGTTTTTCTTTTTTCCTTAGGTTGGCCCTCTCCGCCCCCTGGTTTTAGCCCATACTAATCCATTTGTTTTCTCTTTTTTCCTTAGGTTGGCCCTTCCCGCCCCCTGTTTTTAGCCCCTACTAATCAATTTGTTTTATCTTTTTTCCTTAGGTTGGCCCTTCCCGCCCCCTGCTTTTAGCCCCTACTAATCCATTTGTTTTCTCTTTTTTCCTTAGTTTGGCCCTCCCCGCCCCCTGTTTTTAGCCCCTACTAATCCATTTGTTTTCTCTTTTGCCTTAGGTTGGCCCTCCCCGCCCCAAGTTTTAGACCCTACAAATCCGTTTGTTTAATCTTTTTTCCTTAGGTTGGCCCTCCCCGCCCCTTGTTTTTAGCCCCTACTAATCCATTTGTTTTCTCTTTTTTCCTTAGGTTTGCCCCTCCCGCCCCCTGTTTTTAGCCCCTACTAATTCATTTGTTTTCCTTTTTCCTAAGGTTGGCCCGCCCCACCACTTGTTTTTAGCCCCTACTAATCCATTTATTTTCTCTTTTTCCTTAGGTTGGCCCTCCCCGCCCCAAGTTTTAGACCCTACTTATCCGTTTGTTTTCTCTTTTTTCCTTAGGTTGGCCCTCCCCGCCCCCTGTTTTTAGCCCCTACTAATCCATTTGTTTTATGTTTTCCTTAGGTTGGCCCTCCCCGCCCCCTGTTTTTAGACCCTACTAATCCATTTGTTTTCATTTTTTTCCCTAGGTTGGCCCTCTCCGCCCCCTGTTTTTAGCCCCTACTAATCCATTTGTTTTCTCTTTTCCTTAGGCTGGCCTTCCCCGCCCCCTGTTTTTAGCCCCTAATATTTCATTCGTTTTCTCTTTTCTCCTTAGATTGGCCCTCCCCGCCCCCTGTTTTTAGCCCCTACTAATTTATTTGTTTTCTCTTTTTTCCTGAGGCTGGCCCTCCCCGCCCCCTGTTTTTAGCCCTTTCTAATCCATTTGTTTTCTCTTTTTCCCTAGGTTGGCCCTCCCCGCCCCAAGTTTTAGACCCTACTAATCTATTTACTTTCTCTTTTTTCCTTAGGTTGGCCCTCCCCGCCCCCTGTTTATAGCCCATACTTATCAACTTGTTTTCTCTTTTTTCCTTAGGTTGGCCCTTCCCGCCCCCTGTTTTTAGCCCCTACTAATCCATTTGTTTTCTTTTTTTCCTTAGGTTGGCCCGCCCCACCCCCTGTTTTTAGCCCATACTAATCAATTTGTTTTCTCTTTTTTCCTTAGGTTGGCCCTTCCAGCCCCCTGTTTTTAGCCCCTACTAATCCCTTTGTTTTCTCTTTTTTCCTTAGGTTGGCCCTCCCCGCCCCCTGTTTATAGCCCATACTAATCAATTTGTTTTCTCTTTTTTCCTTAGGTTGGCCCTCCCTGTCCCCTGTTTTTAGCCCCTACTAATCCATTTGTTTTCTCTTTTTCCTTAGGTTGGCCCTCCCCGCCCCAAGTTTTAGACCCTACTAATCCATATGTTTTCTCTTTTTTCCTTAGGTTGGCCCTCCCCGCCCCCTGTTTTTAGCCCCTACTAATCTATTTGTTTTCTCTTTTCCTTTTTCCTTAGGTTGGCCCTCCCCGCCCTCTGTTTTAGACCCTACTAATCAATTTGTTTTCATTTTTTTCCCTAGGTTGGCCCTCTCCGCCCCCTGTTTTTAGCCCCTACTAATCCATTTGTTTTCTCTTTTCCTTAGGCTGGCCTTCCCCTCCCCCTGTTATTAGCCGCTAATATTTCATTCGTTTTCTCTTTTTTCCTTAGATTGGCCCTCCCCGCCCCCTGTTTTTAGCCCCTACTAATCCATTTGTTGTCTCTTTTTTCCTTAGGTTGGCCCTCCCCGCCCCCTGTTTTTAGCCCTTTCTAATCCATTTGTTTTCTCTTTTTCCCTAGGTTGGCCCTCCCCGCCCCAAGTTTTAGACCCTACTAATCTATTTACTTTCTCTTTTTTCCTTAGGTTGGCCCTCCCCGCCCCCTGTTTATAGCCCATACTAATCAACTTGTTTTCTCTTTTTTCCTTAGGTTGGCCCTTCCCGCCCCCTGTTTTTAGCCCCTACTAATCCATTTGTTTTCTTTTTTTCCTTAGGTTGGCCCGCCCCACCCCCTGTTTTTAGCCCATACTTATCAATTTGTTTTCTCTTTTTTCCTTAGGTTGGCCCTTCCAGCCCCCTGTTTTAGCCCCTACTAATCCCTTTGTTTTCTCTTTTTTCCTTAGGTTGGCCCTCCCCGCCCCCTGTTTTTAGCCCGTACTAATCCATTTGTTTTCTTTATTTCCTTAGGTTGGCCCTCCCCGCCCCAAGTTTTAGACCCTACTAATCCATTTGTTTTCTCTTTTTTCCTTAGGTTGGCCCTCCCCCCCCCTGTTTATAGCCCATACTAATCAATTTGTTTTCTCTTTTTTCCTTAGGTTGGCCCTTTCCGCCCCAAGTTTTAGACCCTACTAATCCATTTGTTTTCTCTTTTTTCCTTAGGTTGGCCCTCCCCGCCCCCTGTTTTTAGCCCCTACTAATCTATTTGTTTTCTCTTTTCCTTAGGTTGGCCCTCCCCCCTCTGTTTTAGACCCTACTAATCCATTTGTTTTCTCTTTTTACCTTAGGTTGGCCCTCTCCGCCCCCTGTTTTTAGCCTCTACTAAACTACTTATTTTCTCTTTTCCTTAGGTTGGCCCTCCCCCCCTCTGTTTTAGACCCTACTAATCAATTTGTCTTCTCTTTTTTCCTTAGGTTGGCCCTCCCCGCCCCTTGTTTTTAGCCCCTACTTATCCATTTGTTTTCTCTTTTTTCCGTAGGTTGGCCCTCTCCACCCCCTGTTTTTAGCCCCTACTAATCCATTTGTTTTCTCTTTTTTCCTTAGGTTGGCCCTCTCCGCCCCCTGTTTTAGCCCCTACTAATCCATTTGTTTTCTCTTTTCCTTAGGTTGGCCCTCCCCGCCCCCTGTTTTTAGCCCCTAATATTTCATTCATTTTCTCTTTTTTCCTTAGATTGGCCCTCCCCGCCCCCTGTTTTTAGCCCCTACTAATCCATTTGTTTTCTCTTTTTCCTTAGGTTGGCCCTCCCCGCCCCCTGTTTTTAGCCCCTACTAATCCATTTATTTTCTCTTTTTCCCTAGGTTGGCCCTCCCCCCCCCCAAGTTTTAGACCCTTCTAATCCATTTGTTTTCTCTTTATTCCTTAGGTTTGCCCTCCCCGCCCCCTGTTTATAGCCCATTCTAATCAATTTGTTTTCTCTTTTTTCCTTAGGTTGGCCCTTCCCGCCCCCTGTTTTAGCCCCTACTAATCCATTTGTTTTCTTTTTTTCCTTAGGTTGGTCCGCCCCGCCCCCTGTTTTTAGCCCATACTAATCAATTTGTTTTCTCTTTTTTCTTTAGGTTGGCGCTTCCAGCCCACTGTTTTTAGCCCCTACTAATCCATTTGTTTTCTCTTTTTTCCTTAGTTTGGCCCTCCCCGCCCCCTGTTTTTAGCCCCTACTAATCCATTTGTTTTCTCTTTTGCCTTAGGTTGGCCCTCCCCGCCCTAAGTTTTAGACCCTACAAATCCGTTTGTTTAATCTTTTTTCCTTAGGTTGGCCCTCCCCGCCCCCTGTTTTTAGCCCCTACTAATCCATTTGTTTTCTCTTTTTTCCTTAGGTTTGCCCCTCCCGCCCCCTGTTTTTAGCCCCTACTAATTCATTTGTTTTCCTTTTTCCTAAGGTTGGCCCGCCCCACCACTTGTTTTTAGCACCTACTAATCCATTTATTTTCTCTTTTTCCTTAGGTTGGCCCTCCCCGCCCCAAGTTTTAGACCCTACTTATCCGTTTGTTTTCTCTTTTTTCCTTAGGTTGGCCCTCCCCGCCCCCTGTTTTTAGCCCCTACTAATCCATTTGTTTTATGTTTTCCTTAGGTTGGCCCTCCCCGCCCCCTGTTATTAGACCCTACTAATCCATTTGTTTTCATTTTTTTCCCTAGGTTGGCCCTCTCCGCCCCCTGTTTTTAGCCCCTACTAATCCATTTGTTTTCTCTTTTCCTTAGGCTGGCCTTCCCCGCCCCCTGTTTTTAGCCCCTAATATTTCATTCGTTTTCTCTTTTCTCCTTAGATTGGCCCTCCCCGCCCCCTGTTTTTAGCCCCTACTAATTTATTTGTTTTCTCTTTTTTCCTTAGGTTGGCCCTCCCCGCCCCCTGTTTTTAGCCCTTTCTAATCCATTTGTTTTCTCTTTTTCCCTAGGTTGGCCCTTCCCGCCCCAAGTTTTAGACCCTACTAATCTATTTACTTTCTCTTTTTTCCTTAGGTTGGCCCTCCCCGCCCCCTGTTTATAGCCCATACTTATCAACTTGTTTTCTCTTTTTTCCTTAGGTTGGCCCTTCCCGCCCCCTGTTTTTAGCCCCTACTAATCCATTTGTTTTCTTTTTTTCCTTAGGTTGGCCCGCCCCACCCCCTGTTTTTAGCCCATACTAATCAATTTGTTTTCTCTTTTTTCCTTAGGTTGGCCCTTCCAGCCCCCTGTTTTTAGCCCCTACTAATCCCTTTGTTTTCTCTTTTTTCCTTAGGTTGGCCCTCCCCGCCCCCTGTTTATAGCCCATACTAATCAATTTGTTTTCTCTTTTTTCCTTAGGTTGGCCCTCCCTGCCCCCTGTTTTTAGCCCCTACTAATCCATTTGTTTTCTCTTTTTCCTTAGGTTGGCCCTCCCCGCCCCAAGTTTTAGACCCTACTAATCCATATGTTTTCTCTTTTTTCCTTAGGTTGGCCCTCCCCGCCCCCTGTTTTTAGCCCCTACTAATCTATTTGTTTTCTCTTTTCCTTTTTCCTTAGGTTGGCCCTCCCCGCCCTCTGTTTTAGACCCTACTAATCCATTTGTTTTCATTTTTTTCCCTAGGTTGGCCCTCTCCGCCCCCTGTTTTTAGCCCCTACTAATCCATTTGTTTTCTCTTTTCCTTAGGCTGGCCTTCCCCTCCCCCTGTTATTAGCCCCTAATATTTCATTCGTTTTCTCTTTTCTCCTTAGATTGGCCCTCCCCGCCCCCTGTTTTTAGCCCCTACTAATTTATTTGTTTTCTCTTTTTTCCTTAGGTTGGCCCTCCCCGCCCTCTGTTTTAGACCCTACTAATCAATTTGTTTTCATTTTTTTCCCTAGGTTGGCCCTCTCCGCCCCCTGTTTTTAGCCCCTACTAATCCATTTGTTTTCTCTTTTCCTTAGGCTGGCCTTCCCCTCCCCCTGTTATTAGCCCCTAATATTTCATTCGTTTTCTCTTTTTTCCTTAGATTGGCCCTCCCCGCCCCCTGTTTTTAGCCCCTACTAATCCATTTGTTTTCTCTTTTTTCCTTAGGTTGGCCCTCCCCGCCCCCTGTTTTTAGCCCTTTCTAATCCATTTGTTTTCTCTTTTTCCCTAGGTTGGCCCTCCCCGCCCCAAGTTTTAGACCCTACTAATCTATTTACTTTCTCTTTTTTCCTTAGGTTGGCCCTCCCCGCCCCCTGTTTATAGCCCATACTAATCAACTTGTTTTCTCTTTTTTCCTTAGGTTGGCCCTTCCCGCCCCCTGTTTTTAGCCCCTACTAATCCATTTGTTTTCTTTTTTTCCTTAGGTTGGCCCGCCCCACCCCCTGTTTTTAGCCCATACTAATCAATTTGTTTTCTCTTTTTTCCTTAGGTTGGCCCTTCCAGCCCCCTGTTTTAGCCCCTACTAATCCCTTTGTTTTCTCTTTTTTCCTTAGGTTGGCCCTCCCCGCCCCCTGTTTTTAGCCCGTACTAATCCATTTGTTTTCTTTATTTCCTTAGGTTGGCCCTCCCCGCCCCAAGTTTTAGACCCTACTAATCCATTTGTTTTCTCTTTTTTCCTTAGGTTGGCCCTCCCCCCCCCCCCCTGTTTATAGCCCATACTAATCAATTTGTTTTCTCTTTTTTCCTTAGGTTGGCCCTTTCCGCCCCAAGTTTTAGACCCTACTAATCCATTTGTTTTCTCTTTTTTCCTTAGGTTGGCCCTCCCCGCCCCCTGTTTTTAGCCCCTACTAATCTATTTGTTTTCTCTTTTCCTTAGGTTGGCCCTCCCCCCTCTGTTTTAGACCCTACTAATCCATTTGTTTTCTCTTTTTACCTTAGGTTGGCCCTCTCCGCCCCCTGTTTTTAGCCTCTACTAAACTACTTATTTTCTCTTTTCCTTAGGTTGGCCCTCCCCCCCTCTGTTTTAGACCCTACTAATCAATTTGTCTTCTCTTTTTTCCTTAGGTTGGCCCTCCCCGCCCCTTGTTTTTAGCCCCTACTTATCCATTTGTTTTCTCTTTTTTCCGTAGGTTGGCCCTCTCCACCCCCTGTTTTTAGCCCCTACTAATCCATTTGTTTTCTCTTTTTTCCTTAGGTTGGCCCTCTCCGCCCCCTGTTTTAGCCCCTACTAATCCATTTGTTTTCTCTTTTCCTTAGGTTGGCCCTCCCCGCCCCCTGTTTTTAGCCCCTAATATTTCATTCATTTTCTCTTTTTTCCTTAGGTTGGCCCTCCCCGCCCCCTGTTTTTAGCCCCTACTAATCCATTTGTTTTCTCTTTTTCCTTAGGTTGGCCCTCCCCGCCCCCTGTTTTTAGCCCCTACTAATCCATTTATTTTCTCTTTTTCCCTAGGTTGGCCCTCCCCCCCCCCCAAGTTTTAGACCCTTCTAATCCATTTGTTTTCTCTTTATTCCTTAGGTTGGCCCTCCCCGCCCCCTGTTTATAGCCCATTCTAATCAATTTGTTTTCTCTTTTTTCCTTAGGTTGGCCCTTCCCGCCCCCTGTTTTAGCCCCTACTAATCCATTTGTTTTCTTTTTTTCCTTAGGTTGGTCCGCCCCGCCCCCTGTTTTTAGCCCATACTAATCAATTTGTTTTCTCTTTTTTCTTTAGGTTGGCGCTTCCAGCCCACTGTTTTTAGCCCCTACTAATCCATTTGTTTTCTCTTTTTTCCTTAGTTTGGCCCTCCCCGCCCCCTGTTTTTAGCCCCTACTAATCCATTTGTTTTCTCTTTTGCCTTAGGTTGGCCCTCCCCGCCCCAAGTTTTAGACCCTACAAATCCGTTTGTTTAATCTTTTTTCCTTAGGTTGGCCCTCCCCGCCCCCTGTTTTAAGCCCCTACTAATCCATTTGTTTTCTCTTTTTTCCTTAGGTTTGCCCCTCCCGCCCCCTATTTTTAGCCCCTACTAATTCATTTGTTTTCCTTTTTCCTAAGGTTGGCCCGCCCCACCACTTGTTTTTAGCCCCTACTAATCCATTTATTTTCTCTTTTTCCTTAGGTTGGCCCTCCCCGCCCCAAGTTTTAGACCCTACTTATCCGTTTGTTTTCTCTTTTTTCCTTAGGTTGGCCCTCCCCGCCCCCTGTTTTTAGCCCCTACTAATCCATTTGTTTTATGTTTTCCTTAGGTTGGCCCTCCCCGCCCCCTGTTTTTAGACCCTACTAATCCATTTGTTTTCATTTTTTTCCCTAGGTTGGCCCTCTCCGCCCCCTGTTTTTAGCCCCTACTAATCCATTTGTTTTCTCTTTTCCTTAGGCTGGCCTTCCCCGCCCCCTGTTTTTAGCCCCTAATATTTCATTCGTTTTCTCTTTTCTCCTTAGATTGGCCCTCCCCGCCCCCTGTTTTTAGCCCCTACTAATTTATTTGTTTTCTCTTTTTTCCTTAGGTTGGCCCTCCCCGCCCCCTGTTTTTAGCCCTTTCTAATCCATTTGTTTTCTCTTTTTCCCTAGGTTGGCCCTCCCCGCCCCAAGTTTTAGACCCTACTAATCTATTTACTTTCTCTTTTTTCCTTAGGTTGGCCCTCCCCGCCCCCTGTTTATAGCCCATACTTATCAACTTGTTTTCTCTTTTTCCTTAGGTTGGCCCTTCCCGCCCCCTGTTTTTAGCCCCTACTAATCCATTTGTTTTCTTTTTTTCCTTAGGTTGGCCCGCCCCACCCCCTGTTTTTAGCCCATACTAATCAATTTGTTTTCTCTTTTTTCCTTAGGTTGGCCCTTCCAGCCCCCTGTTTTTAGCCCCTACTAATCCCTTTGTTTTCTCTTTTTTCCTTAGGTTGGCCCTCCCCGCCCCCTGTTTATAGCCCATACTAATCAATTTGTTTTCTCTTTTTTCCTTAGGTTGGCCCTCCCTGCCCCCTGTTTTTAGCCCCTACTAATCCATTTGTTTTCTCTTTTTCCTTAGGTTGGCCCTCCCCGCCCCAAGTTTTAGACCCTACTAATCCATATGTTTTCTCTTTTTTCCTTAGGTTGGCCCTCCCCGCCCCCTGTTTTTAGCCCCTACTAATCTATTTGTTTTCTCTTTTCCTTTTTCCTTAGGTTGGCCCTCCCCGCCCTCTGTTTTAGACCCTACTAATCCATTTGTTTTCATTTTTTTCCCTAGGTTGGCCCTCTCCGCCCCCTGTTTTTAGCCCCTACTAATCCATTTGTTTTCTCTTTTCCTTAGGCTGGCCTTCCCCTCCCCCTGTTATTAGCCCCTAATATTTCATTCGTTTTCTCTTTTTTCCTTAGATTGGCCCTCCCCGCCCCCTGTTTTTAGCCCCTACTAATCCATTTGTTTTCTCTTTTTTCCTTAGGTTGGCCCTCCCCGCCCCCTGTTTTTAGCCCTTTCTAATCCATTTGTTTTCTCTTTTTCCCTAGGTTGGCCCTCCCCGCCCCAAGTTTTAGACCCTACTAATCTATTTACTTTCTCTTTTTTCCTTAGGTTGGCCCTCCCCGCCCCCTGTTTATAGCCCATACTAATCAACTTGTTTTCTCTTTTTTCCTTAGGTTGGCCCTTCCCGCCCCCTGTTTTTAGCCCCTACTAATCCATTTGTTTTCTTTTTTTCCTTAGGTTGGCCCGCCCCACCCCCTGTTTTTAGCCCATACTAATCAATTTGTTTTCTCTTTTTTCCTTAGGTTGGCCCTTCCAGCCCCCTGTTTTAGCCCCTACTAATCCCTTTGTTTTCTCTTTTTTCCTTAGGTTGGCCCTCCCCGCCCCCTGTTTTTAGCCCGTACTAATCCATTTGTTTTCTTTATTTCCTTAGGTTGGCCCTCCCCGCCCCAAGTTTAAGACCCTACTAATCCATTTGTTTTCTCTTTTTTCCTTAGGTTGGCCCTCCCCCCCCCCCTGTTTATAGCCCATACTAATCAATCTGTTTTCTCTTTTTTCCTTAGGTTGGCCCTTTCGGCCCCAAGTTTTAGACCCTACTAATCCATTTGTTTTCTCTTTTTTCCTTAGGTTGGCCCTCCCCGCCCCCTGTTTTTAGCCCCTACTAATCTATTTGTTTTCTCTTTTCCTTAGGTTGGCCCTCCCCCCCTCTGTTTTAGACCCTACTAATCCATTTGTTTTCTCTTTTTACCTTAGGTTGGCCCTCTCCGCCCCCTGTTTTTAGCCTCTACTAATCAACTTATTTTCTCTTTTCCTTAGGTTGGCCCTCCCCCCCCTCTGTTTAAGACCCTACTAATCAATTTGTCTTCTCTTTTTCCTTAGGTTGGCCCTCCCCGCCCCTTGTTTTTAGCCCCTACTTATCCATTTGTTTTCTCTTTTTTCCGTAGGTTGGCCCTCTCCACCCCCTGTTTTTAGCCCCTACTAATCCATTTGTTTTCTCTTTTTTCCTTAGGTTGGCCCTCTCCGCCCCCTGTTTTAGCCCCTACTAATCCATTTGTTTTCTCTTTTCCTTAGGTTGGCCCTCCCCGCCCCCTGTTTTTAGCCCCTAATATTTCATTCATTTTCTCTTTTTTCCTTAGATTGGCCCTCCCCGCCCCCTGTTTTTAGCCCCTACTAATCCATTTGTTTTCTCTTTTTCCTTAGGTTGGCCCTCCCCGCCCCCTGTTTTTAGCCCCTACTAATCCATTTATTTTCTCTTTTTCCCTAGGTTGGCCCTCCCCCCCCCCAAGTTTTAGACCCTTCTAATCCATTTGTTTTCTCTTTATTCCTTAGGTTGGCCCTCCCCGCCCCCTGTTTATAGCCCATTCTAATCAATTTGTTTTCTCTTTTTTCCTTAGGTTGGCCCTTCCCGCCCCCTGTTTTAGCCCCTACTAATCCATTTGTTTTCTTTTTTTCCTTAGGTTGGTCCGCCCCGCCCCCTGTTTTTAGCCCATACTAATCAATTTGTTTTCTCTTTTTTCTTTAGGTTGGCGCTTCCAGCCCACTGTTTTTAGCCCATACTAATCCATTTGTTTTCTCTTTTTTCCTTAGGTTGGCCCTCCCGGCCCCCTGTTTTAAGCCCCTACTAATCCATTTGTTTTCTCTTTTTTCCTTATGTTGGCCCTTCCGGCCCCCTTTTTTAGTACCTACAAATCCATTTGTTTTCTCTTTTTTCCCTAGGTTGGCCGTCCCCGCCCCCTGTTTTTAGCCCCTACTAATCCATTTGAGTTCTCTTTTTCCTTATGTTGGCCCTCCCCGCCCCAAGTTTTAGAACCTACTAATCCATTTGTTTTCTCTTTTTTCCTTAGGTTGGCCCTTCCCGCCCCCTGTTTTAGACCCTACTAATCTATTTGTTTTCTCTTTTTCCTTAGGTTGGCCCTCCCCGCCCGAAGTTTTAGACCCTACTAATCCATTTGTTTTCTCTTTTTTCCTTAGATTGGCCCTACCCGCCCCCTGTTTATAGCCCATACTAATCCATTTGTTTTCTCTTTTTTCCTTAGGTTGGCCCTTCCGGCCCCCTGTTTTTAGCCCATACTTATTCATTTGTTTTCTCTTTTTTCCTTAGGTTGGCCCTCCCGGCCCCCTGTTTTTAGCCCCTACTAATCCATTTGTTTTCTCTTTTTTCCTTAGGTTGGCCCTTCCCGCCCCCTGTTTTAGACCCTACTAATCTATTTGTTTTCTCTTTTTCCTTAGGTTGGCCCTCCCCGCCCGAAGTTTTAGACCCTACTAATCCATTTGTTTTCTCTTTTTTCCTTAGATTGGCCCTACCCGCCCCCTGTTTATAGCCCATACTAATCCATTTGTTTTCTCTTTTTTCCTTAGGTTGGCCCTTCCGGCCCCCTGTTTTTAGCCCATACTTATTCATTTGTTTTCTCTTTTTTCCTTAGGTTGGCCCTCCCGGCCCCCTGTTTTTAGCCCCTACTAATCCATTTGTTTTCTCTTTTTCCCTAGGTTGGCCCTCCCCGCCCCAAGTTTTAGAACCTACTAATCCATTTGTTTTCTCTTTTTTCCTTAGGTTGGCCCTTCCCGCCCCCTGTTTTAGACCCTACTAATCTATTTGTTTTCTCTTTTTCTTAGGTTGGCCCTCCCCGCCCTCTGTTTTAGACCCTACTAATCAATTAGTCTTCTCTTTTTTCCTTAGGTTGGCCCTCCCCGCCCCTTGTTTTTAGCCCCTACTAATCCATTTGTTTTCTCTTTTTTCCTTAGGTTGGCCCTCTCCACCCCCTGTTTTTAGCCCCTACTAATCCATTTGTTTTCTCTTTTTTCCTTAGATTGGCCCTCCCCGCCCCCTGTTTTTAGCCCCTACTAATCCATTTGTTTTCTCTTTTTCCTTAGGTTGGCCCTCCCCGCCCCCTGTTTATAGCCCCTACTAATCCATTTGTTTTCTCTTTTTCCCTAGGTTGGCCCTCCCCCCCCAAGTTTTAGACCCTTCTAATCCATTTGTTTTCTCTTTTTTCCTTAGGTTGGCCCTCCCCGCCCCCTGTTTATAGCCCATTCTAATCAATTTGTTTTCTCTTTTTTCCTTAGGTTGGCCCTTCCCGCCCCCTGTTTTTAGCCCCTACTAATCCATTTGTTTTCTTTTTTTCCTTAGGTTGGTCCGCCCCGCCCCCTGTTTTTAGCCCATACTAATCAATTTGTTTTCTCTTTTTTCTTTAGGTTGGCGCTTCCAGCCCCCTGTTTTTAGCCCATACTAATCCATTTGTTTTCTCTTTTTTCCTTAGGTTGGCCATCCCGGCCCCCTGTTTTTAGCCCCTACTAATCCATTTGTTTTCTCTTTTTTCCTCATGTTGGTCCTTCCGGCCCCCTTTTTTTAGTACCTACAAATCCATTTGTTTTCTCTTTTTTCCCTAGGTTGGCCCTCCCCGCCCCCTGTTTTTAGCCCCTACTAATCCATTTGATTTCTCTTTTTCCTTATGTTGGCCCTCCCCGCCCCAAGTTTTAGAACCTACTAATCCATTTGTTTTCTCTTTTTTCCTTAGGTTGGCCCTTCCCGCCCCCTGTTTTAGACCCTACTAATCTATTTGTTTTCTCTTTTTCCTTAGGTTGGCCCTCCCCGCCCGAAGTTTTAGACCCTACTAATCCATTTGTTTTCTCTTTTTTCCTTAGATTGGCCCTACCCGCCCCCTGTTTATAGCCCATACTAATCCATTTGTTTTCTCTTTTTTCCTTAGGTTGGCCCTTCTGGCCCCCTGTTTTTAGCCCATACTTATTCATTTGTTTTCTCTTTTTTCCTTAGGTTGGCCCTCCCGGCCCCCTGTTTTTAGCCCCTACTAATCCATTTGTTTTCTCTTTTTTCCTTATGTTGGCCCTCCCCGCCCCAAGTTTTAGAACCTACTAATCCATTTGTTTTCTCTTTTTTCCTTAGGTTGGCCCTTCCCGCCCCCTGTTTTAGACCCTACTAATCTATTTGTTTTCTCTTTTTCTTAGGTTGGCCCTCTCCGCCCCCTGTTTTAAGCCCCTACTAATTCATTTGTTTTCTCTTTTTTCCTTAGATTGGCCCTCCCCGCCCCCTGTTTTTAGCCCCTACTAATACATTTGTTTTTCTTTTTTCCTTAGGTTGGCCCTTTCCGCCCCCTGGTTTTAGCCCATACTAATCCATATGGTTTCTCTTTTTTCCTTAGGTTGGCCCTTCCCGCCCCCTGTTTTTAGCCCCTACTAATCAATTTGTTTTCTCTTTTTTCCTTAGGTTGGCCCTTCCCGCCCCCTGCTTTTAGCCCCTACTAATCCATTTGTTTTCTCTTTTTTCCTTAGTTTGGCCCTCCCCGCCCCCTGTTTTTAGCCCCTACTAATCCATTTGTTTTCTCTTTTTCCTTAGGTTGGCCCTCCCCGCCCCAAGTTTTAGACCCTACTAATCCGTTTGTTTAATCTTTTTTCCTTAGGTTGGCCCTCCCCGCCCCCTGTTTTTAGCCCCTACTAATCCATTTGTTTTCTCTATTTTCCTTAGGTTTGCCCCTCCCGCCCCCTGTTTTTAGCCCCTACTAATTCATTTGTTTTCCTTTTTCCTAAGGTTGGCCCGCCCCACCCCTTGTTTTTAGCCCCTACTAATCCATTTATTTTCTCTTTTTCCTTAGGTTGGCCCTCCCCGCCCCAAGTTTTAGACCCTACTTATCCATTTGTTTTCTCTTTTTTCCTTAGGTTGGCCCTCCCCGCCCCCTGTTTTTAGCCCCTACTAATCCATTAGTTTTCTGTTTTCCTTAGGTTGGCCCTCCCCGCCCCCTGTTTTTAGCCCCTACTAATTCATTCGTTTTCTCTTTTTTCCTTAGGTTGGCCATCCCCGCCCCCTGTTTTTAGCCCCTACTAATCCATTTGTTTTTTTTTTTTTTTCTTAGGTTGGCCCGCCCCCCCCCCCGCCCCCTATTTTTAGCCCATACTAATCAATTTGTTTTCTCCTTTTCCCTTAATTTGGCCCTTCCAGCCCCCTGTTTTTAGCCCCTACTAATCCATTTGTTTTCTCTTTTTTCCTTAGGTTGGCGCTCCCCGCCCCCTGTTTTAGCCCCTACTAATCCATTTGTTTTCTTTTTTTCCTTAGGTTGGTCCGCCCCGCCCCCTGTTTTTAGCCCATACTAATCAATTTGTTTTCTCTTTTTTCTTTAGGTTGGCGCTTCCAGCCCACTGTTTTTAGCCCATACTAATCCATTTGTTTTCTCTTTTTTCCTTAGGTTGGCCCTCCCGGCCCCCTGTTTTAAGCCCCTACTAATCCATTTGTTTTCTCTTTTTTCCTTATGTTGGCCCTTCCGGCCCCCTTTTTTTAGTACCTACAAATCCATTTGTTTTCTCTTTTTTCCCTAGGTTGGCCGTCCCCGCCCCCTGTTTTTAGCCCCTACTAATCCATTTGAGTTCTCTTTTTCCTTATGTTGGCCCTCCCCGCCCCAAGTTTTAGAACCTACTAATCCATTTGTTTTCTCTTTTTTCCTTAGGTTGGCCCTTCCCGCCCCCTGTTTTAGACCCTACTAATCTATTTGTTTTCTCTTTTTCCTTAGGTTGGCCCTCCCCGCCCGAAGTTTTAGACCCTACTAATCCATTTGTTTTCTCTTTTTTCCTTAGATTGGCCCTACCCGCCCCCTGTTTATAGCCCATACTAATCCATTTGTTTTCTCTTTTTTCCTTAGGTTGGCCCTTCCGGCCCCCTGTTTTTAGCCCATACTTATTCATTTGTTTTCTCTTTTTTCCTTAGGTTGGCCCTCCCGGCCCCCTGTTTTTAGCCCCTACTAATCCATTTGTTTTCTCTTTTTTCCTTATGTTGGCCCTTCCGGCCCCCTTTTTTTAGTACCTACGAATCCATTTGTTTTCTCTTTTTTCCCTAGGTTGGCCCTCCCCGCCCCCTGTTTTTAGCCCCTACTAATCCATTTGTTTTCTCTTTTTCCCTAGGTTGGCCCTCCCCGCCCCAAGTTTTAGAACCTACTAATCCATTTGTTTTCTCTTTTTTCCTTAGGTTGGCCCTTCCCGCCCCCTGTTTTAGACCCTACTAATCTATTTGTTTTCTCTTTTTCTTAGGTTGGCCCTCCCCGCCCTCTGTTTTAGACCCTACTAATCAATTAGTCTTCTCTTTTTTCCTTAGGTTGGCCCTCCCCGCCCCTTGTTTTTAGCCCCTACTAATCCATTTGTTTTCTCTTTTTTCCTTAGGTTGGCCCTCTCCACCCCCTGTTTTTAGCCCCTACTAATCCATTTGTTTTCTCTTTTTTCCTTAGATTGGCCCTCCCCGCCCCCTGTTTTTAGCCCCTACTAATCCATTTGTTTTCTCTTTTTCCTTAGGTTGGCCCTCCCCGCCCCCTGTTTATAGCCCCTACTAATCCATTTGTTTTCTCTTTTTCCCTAGGTTGGCCCTCCCCCCCCCAAGTTTTAGACCCTTCTAATCCATTTGTTTTCTCTTTTTTCCTTAGGTTGGCCCTCCCCGCCCCCTGTTTATAGCCCATTCTAATCAATTTGTTTTCTCTTTTTTCCTTAGGTTGGCCCTTCCCGCCCCCTGTTTTTAGCCCCTACTAATCCATTTGTTTTCTTTTTTTCCTTAGGTTGGTCCGCCCCGCCCCCTGTTTTTAGCCCATACTAATCAATTTGTTTTCTCTTTTTTCTTTAGGTTGGCGCTTCCAGCCCCCTGTTTTTAGCCCATACTAATCCATTTGTTTTCTCTTTTTTCCTTAGGTTGGCCATCCCGGCCCCCTGTTTTTAGCCCCTACTAATCCATTTGTTTTCTCTTTTTTCCTCATGTTGGTCCTTCCGGCCCCCTTTTTTTAGTACCTACAAATCCATTTGTTTTCTCTTTTTTACTACTAATCAATTTGTTTTCTCTTTTTTCCTTAGGTTGGCCCTTCCCGCCCCCTGCTTTTAGCCCCTACTAATCCATTTGTTTTCTCTTTTTTCCTTAGTTTGGCCCTCCCCGCCCCCTGTTTTTAGCCCCTACTAATCCATTTGTTTTCTCTTTTTCCTTAGGTTGGCCCTCCCCGCCCCAAGTTTTAGACCCTACTAATCCGTTTGTTTAATCTTTTTTCCTTAGGTTGGCCCTCCCCGCCCCCTGTTTTTAGCCCCTACTAATCCATTTGTTTTCTCTATTTTCCTTAGGTTTGCCCCTCCCGCCCCCTGTTTTTAGCCCCTACTAATTCATTTGTTTTCCTTTTTCCTAAGGTTGGCCCGCCCCACCCCTTGTTTTTAGCCCCTACTAATCCATTTATTTTCTCTTTTTCCTTAGGTTGGCCCTCCCCGCCCCAAGTTTTAGACCCTACTTATCCATTTGTTTTCTCTTTTTTCCTTAGGTTGGCCCTCCCCGCCCCCTGTTTTTAGCCCCTACTAATCCATTAGTTTTCTGTTTTCCTTAGGTTGGCCCTCCCCGCCCCCTGTTTTTAGCCCCTACTAATTCATTCGTTTTCTCTTTTTTCCTTAGGTTGGCCATCCCCGCCCCCTGTTTTTAGCCCCTACTAATCCATTTGTTTTTTTTTTTTTCTTAGGTTGGCCCGCCCCCCCCCCCCCGCCCCCTATTTTTAGCCCATACTAATCAATTTGTTTTCTCCTTTTCCCTTAATTTGGCCCTTCCAGCCCCCTGTTTTTAGCCCCTACTAATCCATTTGTTTTCTCTTTTTTCCTTAGGTTGGCGCTCCCCGCCCCCTGTTTTTAGCCCCTACTAATCTATTTGTTTTCTCTTTTCCTTAGGTTCGCCCTCCCCGCCCCCTGTTTTAGACCATACTAATCCATTTGTTTTCTCTTTTTTCCTTAGGTTTGCCCTCCCCGCCCCCTGTTTTAGCCCCTAATAATTCATTCGTTTTCTCTTTTTTGTCCTTAGGTTGGCCCTCCCCGCCCCCCTGTTTTTAGCCCCTACTAATCTATTTGTTTTCTCTTTTCCTTAGGTTGGCCCTCCCGGCCCTCTGTTTTAGACCCTGCTAATCTATTTGTTTTCTCTTTTTTCCTTAGGTTGGCCCTCCCCGCCCCCTGTTTTTAGCCCTACTAATCTATTTGTTTTCTCTTTTTTCCTTAGATTGGCCCTCCCCGCCCCAAGTTTTAGACCGTACTAATCCATTTGTTTTCTCTTTTTTCCTTAGGTTGGCCCTCTCCGCCCCCGTTTTTTATTTCATACTAATCCATTTGTTTTCTCTTTTCCCCGTAGGTTGGCCCTTCCTGCCCCCTGTTTTTAGCCCCTACTAATCCATTTGTTTTCTCTTCCTCCCTCACCTGTATTCTTTCATCACTGACCTATTCTCTCTTCCTCACTCACCTGTTCTCTCGTCCTCACTCACATGTTCTCTCTTCCTCACTCACCTACTTTCTCTTCCTCACTCACATGTATTCTCTTCCCCCCCTTAGCTGTATTCTCTTCCTCACTCACTTTAATTCTCTACCTCCCTCACCTGTATTCTTTCATCACTGCATGTTCTCTCTTCCTCACTCATCTGTTCTCTCTTCTTCACTCACCTGTTCTCTCTTCTTCCCTCATCAATTCTCTCTTCCTCACTCACCTGTTCTCTCTTCCTCACTTACCTGTTCTCTCTTACTCTCTCACCTGTTCTCTCTTTCTCACTAACATGTTTTCTCTTCCTCACTCACCTGTTCTCTCTTCCTCACTTACCTGTTCTCTCTTACTCTCTCACCTGTTCTCTCTTCCTCTCTTACCTGTTCTTTCTTCCTCACTCACCTGATCTCTCATTCTCACTCATCTGTTCACTCTTCCTCACTCAATTGTATTCTCTTCCTCCCTCACCTGTTCTCTCTTATTCACTCACCTGTTCCCTCTTCCTCCCTCACCTGTATTCTCTTCCTCACTCACCTGTTCTCTCTTCTTTCCTCACCTGTATTCTCTTCCTCACTCACCTGTTCTCTCTTCCTCACTCACCTGTTCTTTCTTCCTCACTCATCTGTTCTCTCTTCCTCACTCACCTATTCTCTCTTCTTAACTCACCTGTATTCTCTTCCTCCCTCACATGTTCTCTCTTCCTCACTCACCTGTTCTTTCTTCCTCACTCACCTGTTCTCTTTTTCTCATTCATCTGTTCTCTCTTCCCCACTCACCTGTATTCTCTTCCTCCCTCACCTGTTCTCTCTTATTCACTCACCTCTTTTCTCTTCCTCCCTCACCTGTATTCTCTTCTTCACTCACCTGTTCTCTCTTCCTTCCTCACTTGTATTCTCTTCCTCACTCACCTGTATTATCTTCCTCACTCACCTGTTCTCTTTTCCTCACTTAACTGATCTCTCTTCCTCACTCATCTGTTCTCTCATTCTCACTCACCTGTTCTCTCTTCATCACTCACCTGTTCTCTCTTCCTAACTCACCTGTATTCTCTTCCTCACTCACCTTTTCTCTTCCTCACTCACCTGTTCTCTCTTCCTCACTTAACTGTTCTCTCTTCCTCACTCATCTGTTCTCTCTTTCTCACTCACCTGTTCTCTCTTCCTCACTCATCTGTTCTCTCTTCCTCCCTCACCTGTATTCCCTTCCTCACTCACCTGTTCTCTCTTCCTCACTCAACTGTTCTATCTTTCTCACTCACCTGTTCACACTTCCTCACTCACATGTATTCTCTTCCTCACTCACCTGTTCTCCCTATCTCACTCACCTGTTCTCTCTTCCTCACTCACCTGATCTCTTTTTCTCACTCATCTGTTCTCTCTTCCTCACTCACATGTTTCTCTTCCTTACTCACCTGTTCTCTCTTTTTCCCTCACCTGTATTCTCTACCTCACTCACCTGTTCTTTCCTCACTCATCTGTTTTCTCTTCCTCCCTCACCTGAATTCTCTTCATCACTCACCTGTTCTTTCTTCCTCACTCAACTGTTCTCTCTTTCTCACTCATCTGTTCTCTCTTACACACTCACCTGTTCTCTCTTAATCACTCACATGTATTCTCTTCCTCACTCACCTGTTCTCTCTTCCTCACTCACCTGTTCTCTTTTCCTCACTCACCTGATCTGTTTTTCTCACTCATCTGTTCTCTTTTCCTCCCTCACCTGTATTCTCTTGCCCACTCACCTGTTCTCTCTTCCTCACTCACCTATTCTGTCTTTCTCACTCAGCTGTTCTCTCTTCCTCATTCACCTGTTCTCCCTTACTCACTCACCTGTTCCCTCTTCCTCACTTACCTGTTCTCTCTTTCTCACTGTTTATAGCCCATACTAATCAATTTGTTTTCTCTTTTTTCCTTAGGTTGGCCCTTCTGGCCCCCTGTTTTTAGCCCCTACTAATCCATTTGTTTTCTCTTTTTTCCTTAGGTTGGCCCTCCCCGCCCCCTGTTTTTAGCCCCTACTAATCCATTTGTTTTCTCTTTTTCATTAGGTTGGCCCTCCCCGCCCCAAGTTTTAGACCCCTACTAATCCATTTGTTTTCTCTTTTTTCCTTAGGTTGGCCCTCCCCGCCCCCTGTTTTTAGCCCCTACTAATCCATTTGTTTTCTCTTTTTTCCTTAGGTTTGCCCCTCCCGCCCCTGTTTTTAGCCCCTACTAATTCATTTGTTTTCCCTTTTCCTAAGGTTGGCCCACCCCACCCCCTGTTTTTAGCCTCTACTAATCCATTTGTTTTCTCTTTTTCCTTAGGTTGGCCCTCCCCGCCCCAAGTTTTAGACCCTTCTAATCCATTTGTTTTCTCTTTTTTCCTTAGGTTGGCCCTCCCCGCCCCCTGTTTTTAGCCCCTACTAATCTATTTGTTTTCTCTTTTCCTTAGGTTGGCCCTCCCCGCACTCTGTTTTAGACCTGACTAATCCATTTGTTTTCTCTTTTGTCTTAAGGTTGGCCCTCTTTGCCCCCTGTTTTTAGGCTCTACTAATCCATTTGTTTTCTCTTTTTCCTTAGGTTGGCCCTCCCCGCCCCAAGTTTTAGACCCTACTAATCCATTTGTTTTCTCTTTTTTTCTTAGGTTGGCCCTCCCCGCCCCCTGTTTTTAGCCCCTACTAATCTATTTGTTTTCTCTTTTGTCCTTAGGTTGGCCCTCTCCGCCCCCTGTTTTTAGCCCCGACTAATCCATTTTTTTCTCTTTTCCTTAGGTTGGCCCTCTCTGCCCCCTTTTTTTAGCCCCTACTAATTCATTCGTTCTCTCTTTTTTCCTTAGATTGGCCCTCCCTGACCCCTGTTAGTAGCCCCTACTAATCCATTTGTTTTCTATTTTTCCTTAGGTTGGCCCTCCCCGCCCCCTGTTTTAGACCCTACTAATCCATTTGTTTCTCTTTTTTTCCTTAGGTAGGCCCTCCCCGCCCCCTGTTTATAGCCCATACTAATCAATTTGTTTTCTCTTTTTCCTTAGGTGGGCCCTTCCGGCCCCCTGTTTTTAACCCCTACTAATCCATTTGTTTTCCCTTTTTTCCTTAGGTTGGCCCTCTCCGCCCCCTGTTTTTAGCCCCTACTAATCCATTTGTTTTCTCTTTTTCCTTAGGTTGGGCCTCCCCGCCCCAAGTTTTAGACCCTACTAATCCATCTGTTTTCTCTTTTTTCCTTAGGTTGGCCCTTCCGGCCCCCTGTTTTTAGCCCCTACTAATCCATTTAATTTCTTTTTTTTCCTTAGGTTGGCCCTCCCCGCCCCCTGTTTTTAGCCCCTACTAATCCATTTGTTTTCTCTTTTTTTCCTTAGGTTGGCCCTCCCCGCCCCCTGTTTTTAGCCCCTACTAATCCATTTGTTTTCTCTTTTTCCTTAGGTTTGCCACTCCCGCCCCCTGTTTTTAGCCCCTACTTATTCATTTGTTTTCCTTTTTCCTAAGGTTGGCCCACCCCACCCCCTGTTTTTAGCCTCTACTAATCCATTTGTTTTCTTTTTTTCCTTAGGATGGCCCTCCCCGCCCCAAGTTTTAGACCCTTATAATCCATTTGTTTTCTCTTTTTTCCTTAGGTTGGACCTCCCCGCCCCCTGTTTTTAGCCCTTCTAATCTATTTGTTTTCTCTTTTCCTTAGGTTGGCCCTCCCCGCGCTCTGTTTTAGACCTTACTAATCCATTTGTTTTCTCTTTTTTCCTAAGGTTGGCCCTCTGCGCCCCCTGTTTTTAGCCCCTACCAATCGATTTGTTTTCTCTTTTCCTTAGGTTGGCCCTCCCCGCCCTCTGTTTTAGACCCTTCTCATCCATTTGTTTTCTCTTTTTTCCTTAGGTTGGCCCTCCCCGCCCCCTGTTTATAGCCCATACTAATCAATTTGTTTTCTCTTTTTTCCTTAGGTTGGCCCTTCCCGCCCCCTGTTTTTAGCCCCTACTAATCCATTTGTTTTCTTTTTTTCCTTAGGTTGGCCCGCCCCGCCCCCTGTTTTTAGCCCATACTAATCAATTTGCTTTCTCTTTTTTCCTTAGGTTGGCCCTTCCAGCCCCCTGTTTTTAGCCCCTACTAATCCATTTGTTTTCTCTTTTTTCCTTAGGTTGGCCCTCCCCGCCCCCTGTTTTTAACCCCTACTAATCCATTTGTTTTCTCTTTTTCCTTAGGTTGGCCCTCCCCGCCCCCTGTTTTTAGCCCCCACTAATCCATTTGTTTTCTCTTTTTTCCTTAGGTTTGCCCCTCCGGCCCCCTGTTTTTAGCCCCTACTAATTCATTTGATTTCCTTTTTCCTAAGGTTGGCCCACCCCACCCCCTGTTTTTAGCCTCTACTAATCCATTTGTTTTCCTTTTTCCTTAGGTTGGCCCTCCCCGCCCCAAGTTTTAGACCCTACTAATCCATTTGTTTTCTCTTTTTTCCTTAGGTTGGCCCTCCCCGCCCCCTGTTTTTAGCCCCTACTAATCTATTTGTTTTCTCTTTTCCTTAGGTTGGCCTTCTCCACCCTCTGTTTTAGACCCGACTAATCCATTTGTTTTCTCTTTTGTCCTTAGGTTGGCCCTCTCCGCCCCCTGTTTTTAGCCTCTACTAATCAATTTGTTTTCTCTTTTTCCTTAGGTTGGCCCTCCCCGCCCCAAGTTTTAGACCCTACTTATCCATTTGTTTTCTCTTTTTTCCTTAGGTTGGCCCTCTCGGCCCCCTGTTTTTAGCCCCTACTAATCTATTTGTTTTCTCTTTTCCTCAGGTTGGCCCTCCCCGCCCTCTGTTTTAGACCCGACTAATCCATTTGTTTTCTCTTTTGTCCTTAGGTTGGCCCTCTCCGCCCCCTGATTTTAGCCCCTACTAATCCATTTTTTTTCTCTTTTCCTTAGGTTGGCCTTCCCCACCCCCTGTTTTTAGCCCCTACTATTTCATTCGTTCTCTCTTTTTTCCTTAGATTAGCCCTTCCCGCCCCCTGTTTTTAGCCCCTACTAATCCATTTGTTTTCTTTTTTTCCTTAGGTTGGCCCGCCCCACCCCCTGTTTTTAGCCCTTACTAATCAATTTGTTTTCTCTTTTTTCCTTAGGTTGGCCCTTCCAGCCCCCTGTTTTTAGCCCCTACTAATCCCTTTGTTTTCTCTTTTTTCCTTAGGTTGGCCCTCCCCGCCCCCTGTTTTTAGCCCGTACTAATCCATTTGTTTTCTTTATTTCCTTAGGTTGGCCCTCCCCGCCCCAAGTTTTAGACCCTACTAATCCATTTGTTTTCTCTTTTTTCCTTAGGTTGGCCCTCCCCGCCCCCTGTTTATAGCCCATACTAATCAATTTGTTTTCTCTTTTTTCCTTAGGTTGGCCCTTCCGGCCCCCTGTTTTTAGCCCCTACTAATCCATTTGTTTTCTCTTTTTTCCTTAGGTTGGCCCTCCCCGCCCCCTGTTTTTAGGCCCTACTAATCCATTTGTTTTCTCTTTTTCCATAGGTTGGCCCTTTCCGCCCCAAGTTTTAGACCCTACTAATCCATTTGTTTTCTCTTTTTTCCTTAGGTTGGCCCTCCCCGCCCCCTGTTTTTAGCCCCTACTAATCTATTTGTTTTCTCTTTTCCTTAGGTTGGCCCTCCCCCCCCTCTGTTTTAGACCCTACTAATCCATTTGTTTTCTCTTTTTTCCTTAGGTTGGCCCTCTCCGCCCCCTGTTTTTAGCCTCTACTAATCAACTTGTTTTCTCTTTTCCTTAGGTTGGCCCTCCCCCCCTCTGTTTTAGACCCTACTAATCAATTTGTCTTCTCTTTTTTCCTTAGGTTGGCCATCCCCGCCCCTTGTTTTTAGCCCCTACTAATCCATTTGTTTTCTCTTTTTTCCTTAGGTTGGCCCTCTCCACCCCCTGTTTTTAGCCCCTACTAATCCATTTGTTTTCTCTTTTTTCCTTAGGTTGGCCCTCTCCGCCCCCTGTTTTAGCCCCTACTAATCCATTTGTTTTCTCTTTTCCTTAGGTTGGCCCTCCCCGCCCCCTGTTTTTAGCCCCTAATATTTCATTCATTTTCTCTTTTTTCCTTAGATTGGCCCTCCCCGCCCCCTGTTTTTAGCCCCTACTAATCCATTTGTTTTCTCTTTTTCCTTAGGTTGGCCCTCCCCGCCCCCTGTTTTTAGCCCCTACTAATCCATTTGTTTTCTCTTTTTCCCTAGGTTGGCCCTCCCCGCCCCAAGTTTTAGACCCTTCTAATCCATTTGTTTTCTCTTTTTTCCTTAGGTTGGCCCTCCCCGCCCCCTGTTTATAGCCCATTCTAATCAATTTGTTTTCTCTTTTTTCCTTAGGTTGGCCCTTCCCGCCCCCTGTTTTTAGCCCCTACTAATCCATTTGTTTTCTTTTTTTCCTTAGGTTGGTCTGCCCCGCCCCCTGTTTTTAGCCCATACTAATCAATTTGTTTTCTCTTTTTTCTTTAGGTTGGCGCTTCCAGCCCCCTGTTTTTAGCCCATACTAATCCATTTGTTTTCTCTTTTTTCCTTAGGTTGGCCCTCCCGGCCCCCTGTTTTTAGCCCCTACTAATCCATTTGTTTTCTCTTTTTTCCTTATGTTGGCCCTTCCGGCCCCCCTTTTTTAGTACCTACAAATCCATTTGTTTTCTCTTTTTTCCCTAGGTTGGCCCTCCCCGCCCCCTGTTTTAAGCCCCTAATAATCCATTTGATTTCTCTTTTGCCTTATGTTGGCCCTCCCCGCCCCAAGTTTTAGAACCTACTAATCCATTTGTTTTCTCTTTTTTCCTTAGGTTGGCCCTTCCCGCCCCCTGTTTTAGACCCTACTAATCTATTTGTTTTCTCTTTTTCCTTAGGTTGGCCCTCCCCGCCCGAAGTTTTAGACCCTACTAATCCATTTGTTTTCTCTTTTTTCCTTAGATTGGCACTACCCGCCCCCTGTTTATAGCCCATACTAATCCATTTGTTTTCTCTTTTTTCCTTAGGTTGGCCCTTCCGGCCCCCTGTTTTTAGCCCATACTTATTCATTTGTTTTCTCTTTTTTCCTTAGGTTGGCCCTCCCGGCCCCCTGTTTTTAGCCCCTACTAATCCATTTGTTTTCTCTTTTTTCCTTATGTTGGCCCTTCCGGCCCCCTTTTTTTATTACCTACGAATCCATTTGTTTTCTCTTTTTTCCCTAGGTTGGCCCTCCCCTCCCCCTGTTTTTAGCCCCTACTAATCCATTTGTTTTCTCTTTTTCCCTAGGTTGGCCCTCCCCGCCCCAAGTTTTAGAACCTACTAATCCATTTGTTTTCTCTTTTTTCCTTAGGTTGGCCCTTCCCGCCCCCTGTTTTAGACCCTACAAATCTATTTGTTTTCTCCTTTTCTTAGGTTGGCCCTCCCCGCCCTCTGTTTTAGACCCTACTAATCCATTTGTTTTCTCTTTTTTCCTTAGGTTGGCCCTCTCCGCCCCCTGTTTTTAGCCCCTACTAATTCATTTATTTTCTCTTTTTTCCTTAGATTGGCCCTCCCCGCCCCCTGTTTTTAGCCCCTACTAATACATTTGTTTTTCTTTTTTCCTAAGGTTGGCCCTCTCCGCCCCCTGGTTTTAGCCCATACTAATCCATTTGTTTTCTCTTTTTTCCTTAGGTTGGCCCTTCCCGCCCCCTGTTTTTAGCCCCTACTAATCAATTTGTTTTCTCTTTTTTCCTTAGGTTGGCCCTTCCCGCCCCCTGCTTTTAGCCCCTACTAATCCATTTGTTTTCTCTTTTTTCCTTAGTTTGGCCCTCCACGCCCCCTGTTTTTAGCCCCTACTAATCCATTTGTTTTCTCTTTTTCCTTAGGTTGGCCCTCCCCGCCCCAAGTTTTAGACCCTACTAATCCGTTTGTTTAATCTTTTTTCCTTAGGTTGGCCCTCCCCGCCCCCTGTTTTTAGCCCCTACTAATCCATTTGTTTTCTCTTTTTTCCTTAGGTTTGCCCCTCCCGCCCCCTGTTTTTAGCCCCTACTAATTCATTTGTTTTCCTTTTTCCTAAGGTTGGCCCGCCCCACCCCTTGTTTTTAGCCCCTACTAATCCATTTATTTTCTCTTTTTCCTTAGGTTGGCCCTCCCCGCCCCAAGTTTTAGACCCTACTTATCCGTTTGTTTTCTCTTTTTTCCTTAGGTTGGCCCTCCCCGCCCCCTGTTTTTAGCCCCTACTAATCCATTTGTTTTCTGTTTTCCTTAGGTTGGCCCTCCCCGCCCCCTGTTTTTAGCCCCTACTAATTCATTCGTTTTCTCTTTTTTCCTTAGGTTGGCCATCCCCGCCCCTGTTTTTAGCCCCTACTAATCCATTTGTTTTCTTTTTTTTTTCTTAGGTTGGCCCGCCCCCCCCCCCCCCCCCGCCCCCTATTTTAAGCCCATACTTATCAATTTGTTTTCTCCTTTTCCCTTAATTTGGCCCTTCCGGCCCCCTGTTTTTAGCCCCTACTAATCCATTTGTTTTCTCTTTTTTCCTTAGGTTGGTGCTCCCCGCCCCCTGTTTTTAGCCCCTACTAATCTATTTGTTTTCTCTTTTCCTTAGGTTCGCCCTCCCCGCCCCCTAATTAGACCATACTAATCCATTTGTTTTCTCTTTTTTCCTTAGGTTTGCCCTCCCCGCCCCCTGTTTTAGCCCCTCATAATTCATTCGTTTTCTCTTTTTTGTCCTTAGGTTGGCCCTTCCCGCCCCCCTGTTTTTAGCCCCTACTAATCTATTTGTTTTCTCTTTTCCTTAGGTTGGCCCTCCCCGCCCTCTGTTTTAGACCCTACTAATCTATTTGTTTTCTCTTTTTTTCTTAGGTTGGCCCTCCCCGCCCCCTGTTTTTAGCCCAACTAATCTATTTGTTTTCTCTTTTTTCCTTAGATTGGCCCTCCCCGCCCCAAGTTTTAGACCGTACTAATCCATTTGTTTTCTCTTTTTTTCCTTAGGTTGGCCCTCTCCGCCCCCGTTTTTTATTTCATACTAATCCATTTGTTTTCTCTTTTCCCCGTAGGTTGGCCCTTCCTGCCCCCTGTTTTTAGCCCCTACTAATCCATTTGTTTTCTCTTCCTCCCTCACCTGTATTCTTTCATCACTGACCTATTCTCTCTTCCTCACTCACCTGTTCTCTCTTCCTCACTCACATGTTCTCTCTTCCTCACTCACCTACTTTCTCTTCCTCACTCACATGTATTCTCTTCCCCCCCTTAGCTGTATTCTCTTCCTCACTCACTTTAATTCTCTACCTCCCTCACCTGTATTCTTTCATCACTGCATGTTCTCTCTTCCTCACTCATCTATTCTCTCTTCCTCACTCACCTGTTCTCTCTTCCTCACTTACCTGTTCTCTCTTACTCTCTTACCTGTTCTCTCTTTCTCACTAACATGTTTTCTCTTCCTCACTCACCTGTTCTCTCTTCCTCACTTACCTGTTCTCTCTTACTCTTTCACCTGTTCTCTCTTCCTCTCTCACCTGTTCTTTCTTCCTCACTCACCTGATCTCTCATTCTCACTCATCTGTTCACTCTTCCTCACTCAATTGTATTCTCTTCCTCCCTCACCTGTTCTCTCTTATTCACTCAACCGGGCCGCGTAGCGCAGTCGGTAACGTGTCTGGCTACAGATGCGTGTCTGACTGCAGATCCAGGGGTCGCGAGTTCGATCCCGGCCTGGTACCATACTTTCGTGGAGATTGATCATGAAATAATTTCTACGGTCATTCTCCTCCCTTCCGCTGATTTATTCAAGAAGGGTTGTTGTCAGTTACAAGCGAAAGTATGTGCACAAATTACTGGTTAACGGCTTGCTCAAGCCTGCCCAGGAAAAAGTGTGGTTAAGTGAACTGACCGTCCCGCAATGACCATAGCTGTTGACATGGGACGTAAAGCAACAAAAACAAACAAACAAAATCTTATTCACTCACCTGTTCCCTCTTCCTCCCTCACCTGTAATCTCTTCCTCACTCACCTGTTCTCTCTTCTTTCCTCACCTGTATTCTCTTCCTCACTCACCTGTTCTCTCTTCCTCACTCACCTGTTCTCTCTTCCTCACTCATCTGTTCTCTCTTCCTCACTCACCTATTCTCTCTTCCTAACTCACCTGTATTCTCTTCCTCCCTCACCTGTTCTCTCTTCCTCTCTCACCTGTTCTTTCTTCCTCACTCACCTGTTCTCTTTTTCTCATTCATCTGTTCTCTCTTCCCCACTCACCTGTATTCTCTTCCTCCCTCACCTGTTCTCTCTTATTCACTCACCTCTTTTCTCTTCCTCCCTCACCTGTATTCCCTTCTTCACTCACCTGTTCTCTCTTCCTTCCTCACTTGTATTCTCTTCCTCACTCACCTGTATTATCTTCCTCACTCACCTGTTCTCTTTTCCTCACTTAACTGATCTCTCTTCCTCACTCATCTGTTCTCTCATTCTCACTCACCTGTTCTCTCTTCATCACTCACCTGTTCTCTCTTCCTAACTCACCTGTATTCTCTTCCTCACTCACCTTTTCTCTTCCTCACTCACCTGTTCTCTCTTCCTCACTTAACTGTTCTCTCTTCCTCACTCACCTGTTCTCCCTATCTCACTCACCTGTTCTCTCTTCCTCACTCACCTGATCTCTTTTTCTCACTCATCTGTTCTCTCTTCCTCACTCACATGTTTCTCTTCCTTACTCACCTGTTCTCTCTTTTTCCCTCACCTGTATTCTCTACCTCACTCACCTGTTCTTTCCTCACTCATCTGTTTTCTCTTCCTCCCTCACCTGAATTCTCTTCATCACTCACCTGTTCTTTCTTCCTCACTCAACTGTTCTCTCTTTCTCACTCATCTGTTCTCTCTTACACACTCACCTGTTCTCTCTTAATCACTCACATGTATTCTCTTCCTCACTCACCTGTTCTCTCTTCCTCACTCACCTGTTCTCTTTTCCTCACTCACCTGATCTGTTTTTCTCACTCATCTGTTCTCTTTTCCTCCCTCACCTGTATTCTCTTGCCCACTCACCTGTTCTCTCTTCCTCACTCACCTATTCTGTCTTTCTCACTCACCTGTTCTCTCTTCCTCATTCACCTGTTCTCCCTTACTCACTCACCTGTTCCCTCTTCCTCACTTACCTGTTCTCTCTTTCTCACTGTTTATAGCCCATACTAATCAATTTGTTTTCTCTTTTTTCCTTAGGTTGGCCCTTCTGGCCCCCTGTTTTTAGCCCCTACTAATCCATTTGTTTTCTCTTTTTTCCTAAGGTTGGCCCTCCCCGCCCCCTGTTTTTAGCCCCTACTAATCCATTTGTTTTCTCTTTTTCATTAGGTTGGCCCTCCCCGCCCCAAGTTTTAGACCCCTACTAATCCATTTGTTTTCTCTTTTTTCCTTAGGTTGGCCCTCCCCGCCCCCTGTTTTAAGCCACTACTAATCCATTTGTTTTCTCTTTTTTCCTTAGGTTTGCCCCTCCCGCCCCTGTTTTTAGCCCCTACTAATTCATTTGTTTTCCCTTTTCCTAAGGTTGGCCCACCCCAACCCCTGTTTTTAGCCTCTACTCATCCATTTGTTTTCTCTTTTTCCTTAGGTTGGCCCTCCCCGCCCCAAGTTTTAGACCCTACTAATCCATTTGTTTTCTCTTTTTTCCTTAGGTTGGCCCTCCCCGCCCCCTGTTTTTAGCCCCTACTAATCTATTTGTTTTCTCTTTTCCTTAGGTTGGCCCTCCCCGCACTCTGTTTTAGACCCGACTAATCCATTTGTTTTCTCTTTTCCTGAGGTTGGCCCTCCCCGCCCTCTGTTTTAGACCCTCTCATCCATTTGTTTTCTCTTTTTTCCTTAGGTTGGCCCTCCCCGCCCCCTGTTTATAGCCCATACTAATCAATTTGTTTTCTCTTTTTTCCTTAGGTTGGCCCTTCCCGCCCCCTGTTTTTAGCCCCTACTAATCTATTTGTTTTCTTTTTTTCCTTAGGTTGGCCCGCCCCGCCCCCTGTTTTTAGCCCATACTAATCAATTTGCTTTCTCTTTTTTCCTTAGGTTGGCCCTTCCAGCCCCCTGTTTTTAGCCCCTACTAATCCATTTGTTTTCTCTTTTTTCCTTAGGTTGGCCCTCCCCGCCCCCTGTTTTTAACCCCTACTAATCCATTTGTTTTCTCTTTTTCCTTAGGTTGGCCCTCCCCGCCCCCTGTTTTTAGCCCCCACTAATCCATTTGTTTTCTCTTTTTTCCTTAGGTTTGCCCCTCCGGCCCCCTGTTTTTAGCCCCTACTAATTCATTTGATTTCCTTTTTCCTAAGGTTGGCCCACCCCACCCCCTGTTTTTAGCCTCTACTAATCCATTTGTTTTCTCTTTTTCCTTAGGTTGGCCCTCCCCGCCCCAAGTTTTAGACCCTACTAATCCATTTGTTTTCCCTTTTTTCCTTAGGTTGGCCCTCCCCGCCCCCTGTTTTTAGCCCCTACTAATCTATTTGTTTTCTATTTTTCTTAGGTTGGCCCTCCCCGCCCTCTGTTTTAGACCCGACTAATCCATTTGTTTTCTCTTTTGTCCTTAGGTTGGCCCTCTCCGCCCCCTGTTTTTAGCCCCTACTAATCCATTTTTTTTCTCTTTTCCTTAGGTTGGCCTTCCCCACCCCCTGTTTTTAGCCCCTACTAATTCATTCGTTCTCTCTTTTTTCCTTAGATTGGCCCTTCCCGCCCCCTGTTTTTAGCCCCTACTAATCCATTTGTTTTCTCTTTTTTCCTTAGGTTGGCCCTCCCCGCCCCCTGTTTTTAGCCCCTACTAATCCATTTGTTTTCTAATTTTCCTTAGGTTGGCCCTCCCCGACCCCTGTTTTAGACCCTACTAATCCATTTGTTTTCTCTTTTTCCTTAGGTTGGCCCTCCCCGCCCCCTGTTTTTAGCCCCTACTAATCCATTTGTTTTCTCTTTTTCCTTAGGTTTGCCACTCCCGCCCCCTGTTTTTAGCCCCTACTTATTCATTTGTTTTCCTTTTTCCTAAGGTTGGCCCACCCCACCCCCTGTTTTTAGCCTCTACTAATCCATTTGTTTTCTTTTTTTCCTTAGGATGGCCCTCCCCGCCCCAAGTTTTAGACCCTTCTAATCCATTTGTTTTCTCTTTTTTCCTTAGGTTGGCCCTCCCCGCCCCCTGTTTTTAAACCCTACTCATCCATTTGTTTTCTCTTTTTCCTTAGGTTGGCCCTGCCCGCCCAAAGTTTTAGCCCCTACTAATCCATTTAATTTCTCTTTTTTCCTTAGGTTGGCCCTCCCCGCCCCCTGTTTTTAGCCCCTACTAATCCATTTGTTTTCTCTTTTTCCTTAGGTTGGCCCTCCCCGCCCCCCTGTTTTTAGCCTCTACAAATCCATTTGTTTTCTCTTTTTTCCTTAGGTTGGCCCTCCCAGCCCCATGTTTTTAGCCCCTACTAATCCATTTGTTTTCTCTTTTTCCTTAGGTTGCCCCTCCCGCCCCCTGTTTTTAGCCCCTACTAATTCATTTGTTTTCCTTTTTCCTAAGGTTGGCCCACCCCACCCCCTGTTTTAAGCCTCTAGTAATCCATTTGTTTTCTCTTTTTCCTTAGGTTGGGCCTCCCCGCCCTAAGTTTTAGACCCTACTAATCCATTTGTTTTCTCTTTTTTCCTTAGGTTTGCCCTCCCCGCCCCCTGATTTTAGCCCTACTAATCTATTTGTTTTCTCTTTTTCTTAGGTTGGCCCTCCCCACCCTCTGTTTTAGACCCTACTAATCCATTTGTTTTCTCTTTTTTCCTTAGGTTGGCCCTTACCGCCCCCTGTTTTAAGCCCCTACTAATCTATTTGTTTTCTTTTTTTCCTTAGGTTGGCCCGCCCCGCCCCCTGTTTTTAGCCCATACTAATCATTTTGTTTTCTCTTTTTTCCTTAGGTTGGCCCTTCCAGCCCCCTGTTTTTAGCCCCTTCTAATCCATTTGTGTTTTCTTTTTTCCTTAGGTTGGCCCTCCCCGCCCCCTGTTTTTAAACCCTACTCATCCATTTGTTTTCTCTTTTTCCTTAGGTTGGCCCTGCCCGCCCAAAGTTTTAGACACTACTTATCCATTTGTTTTCTCTTTTTTCCTTAGGTTGGCCCTCCCCGCCCCCTGTTTTTAGCCCATACTAATCAATTTGTTTTCTCTTTTTTCCTTAGGTTGGCCCTTCCGCCCCCCTGTTTTTAGCCTCTACAAATCCATTTGTTTTCTCTTTTTTCCTTAGGTTGGCCCTCCCCGCCACCTGATTTTAGCCCCTACTAATCCATTTGTTTTCTCTTATTCCTTAGGTTGGACCTCCCCGCCCCAAGTTTTAGACCCTACTTATCCATTTGTTTTCTCTTTTTTCCTTAGGTTAGCCCTCCCCGCCCCTGTTTTTAGCCCCTACTAATCTATTTGTTTTCTCTTTTCCTTAGGTTGGCCCTCTCCGCCCTCTGTTTTAGACCCGACTTATCCATTTGTTTTCTCTTTTTTCCTTAGGTTGGCCCTCCCCGCCCCCTGTTTTTAGCCCTACTAATCTATTTGTTTTCTCTTTTTCTTAGGTTGGCCCTCCCCACCCTCTGTTTTAGACCCTACTAATCCATTTGTTTTCTCTTTTTTCCTTAGGTTGGCCCTTACCGCCCCCTGTTTTAAGCCCCTACTAATCTATTTGTTTTCTTTTTTTCCTTAGGTTGGCCCGCCCCGCCCCCTGTTTTTAGCCCATACTAATCATTTTGTTTTCTCTTTTTTCCTTAGGTTGGCCCTTCCAGCCCCCTGTTTTTAGCCCCTTCTAATCCATTTGTGTTTTCTTTTTTCCTTAGGTTGGCCCTCCCCGCCCCCTGTTTTTAAACCCTACTCATCCATTTGTTTTCTCTTTTTCCTTAGGTTGGCCCTGCCCGCCCCAAGTTTTAGACCCTACTTATCCATTTGTTTTCTCTTTTTTCCTTAGGTTGGCCCTCCCCGCCCCCTGTTTTTAGCCCATACTAATCAATTTGTTTTCTCTTTTTTCCTTAGGTTGGCCCTTCCGCCCCCCTGTTTTTAGCCTCTACAAATCCATTTGTTTTCTCTTTTTTCCTTAGGTTGGCCCTCCCCGCCACCTGTTTTTAGCCCCTACTAATCCATTTGTTTTCTCTTATTCCTTAGGTTGGACCTCCCCGCCCCAAGTTTTAGACCCTACTTATCCATTTGTTTTCTCTTTTTTCCTTAGGTTAGCCCTCCCCGCCCCCTGTTTTTAGCCCCTACTAATCTATTTGTTTTCTCTTTTCCTTAGGTTGGCCCTCTCCGCCCTCTGTTTTAGACCCGACTTATCCATTTGTTTTCTCTTTTGTCCTTAGGTTGGCCCTCTCCGCCCCCTGTTTTTAGCCTCTACTAATCCATTTGTTTTCTCTTTTTCCTTAGGTTGGCCCTCCCCGCCCCAAGTTTTAGACCCTACTAATCCATTTGTTTTCTCTTTTTTCCTTAGGTTGGCCCTCCCCGCCCCCTGTTTTTAGCCCCTACTAATACATTTGTTTTCTCTTTTCCTTAGGTTGGCCCTCCCCGCCCTCTGTTTTAGACCCGACTAATCCATTTGTTTTCTCTTTTGTCCTTAGGTTGGCCCTCTCCACCCCCTGTTTTTAGCCCCTACTAATCCATTTTTTTTCTCTTTTCCTTAGGTTGGCCCTCCCCGCCCCCTGTTTTTAGCCCATACTAATTCATTCGTTCTCTCTTTTTTCCTTAGATTGGCCCTTCCCGCCCGCTGTTTTTAGCCCCTACTAATCCATTTGTTTTCTCTTTTTTCCTTAGGTTGGCCCTCCCCGCCCCCTGTTTTTAGCCCCTACTAATCCATTTGTTTTCTAATTTTCCTTAGGTTGGCCCTCCCTGACCCCTGTTTTAGACCCTACTAATCCATTTGTTTTCTCTTTTTCCTTAGGTTGGCCCTCCCCGCCCCCTGTTTATAGCACATACTAATCAATTTGTTTTCCCTTTTTTCCTTAGGTGGGCCCTTCTGGCCCCCTGTTTTTAACCCCTACTAATCCATTTGTTTTCTCTTTTTTCCTTAGGTTGGCCCTCTCCACCCCCTGTTTTTAGCCCCTACTAATCCATTTGTTTTCTCTTTTTCCTTAGGTTGGGCCTCCCCGCCCCAAGTTTTAGACCCTACTAATCCATTTGTTTTCTCTTTTTCCTTAGGTTGCCCCTCCCGCCCCCTGTTTTTAGCCCCTACTAATTCATTTGTTTTCCTTTTTCCTAAGGTTGGCCCACCCCACCCCCTGTTTTAAGCCTCTAGTAATCCATTTGTTTTCTCTTTTTCCTTAGGTTGGGCCTCCCCGCCCTAAGTTTTAGACCCTACTAATCCATTTGTTTTCTCTTTTTTACGTAGGTTGGCCCTCCCCGCCCCCTGTTATTAGCCCTACTAATCTATTTGTTTTCTCTTTTTCTTAGGTTGGCCCTCCCCACCCTCTGTTTTAGACCCTACTAATCCATTTGTTTTCTCTTTTTTCCTTAGGTTGGCCCTTACCGCCCCCTGTTTTAAGCCCCTACTAATCTATTTGTTTTCTTTTTTTCCTTAGGTTGGCCCGCCCCGCCCCCTGTTTTTAGCCCATACTAATCATTTTGTTTTCTCTTTTTACCTTAGGTTGGCCCTTCCAGCCCCCTGTTTTTAACCCCTACTAATCCATTTGTGTTTTCTTTTTTCCTTAGGTTGGCCCTCCCCGCCCCCTGTTTTTAAACCCTACTAATCCATTTGTTTTCTCTTTTTCCTTAGGTTGGCCCTGCCCGCCCCAAGTTTTAGACCCAACTTATCCATTTGTTTTCTCTTTTTTCCTTAGGTTGGCCCTCCCCGCCCCCTGTTTATTGCCCATACTAATCAATTTGTTTTCTCTTTTTTCCTTAGGTTGGCCCTTCCGCCCCCCTGTTTTTAGCCCCTACAAATCCATTTGTTTTCTCTTTTTTCCTTAGGTTGGCCCTCCCCGCCACCTGTTTTTAGCCCCTTCTAATCCATTTGTTTTCTCTTATTCCTTAGGTTGGACCTCCCCGCCCCAAGTTTTAGACCCATACTAATCCATTTGTTTTCTCTTTTTTCCTTAGGTTGGCCCTCCCCGCCCCCTGTTTTTAGCCCCTACTAATCCATTTGTTTTCTCTTTTTTCCTTAGGTTTGCCCCTCCCGCCCCCTGTTTATAGCCCCTACTAATTCATTTGTTTTCCTTTTTCCTAAGGTTGGCCCACCCCACCCCCTGTTTTTAGCCTCTACTAATCCATTTGTTTTCTCTTTTTCCTTAGGTTGGCCCTCCCCGCCCCAAGTTTTAGACCCTACTAATCCATTTGTTTTCTCTTTTTTCCTTAGGTTTGCCCCTCCCGTCCCCTGTTTTTAGCACCTACGAATTCATTTGTTTTCCTTTTTCCTAAGGTTGGCCCACCCCACCCCCTGTTTTTAGCCTCTACTTATCCATTTGTTTTCTCTTTTTCCTTAGGTTGGACCACCCAGCCCCAAGTTTAAGATCCCTACTAATCCATTTGTTTTCCTTTTTCCTTAGGTTGGCCCTCCCCGCCCCCTGTTTTTAGGCCTACTAATCCTTTTGTTTTCTCTTTTTTCCTTAGGTTTGCCCCTCCCGACCCTCTGTTTTTAGCCCCTACTTATTCATTTGTTTTCCTTTTTCCTTAGGTTGGCCCACCCCACCCACTGTTTTTAGCCTCTACTAATCCATTTGTTTTCTCTTTTTCCTTAGGTTGGCCCTCCCCGCCCTCTGTTTTAGACCCTACTAATCCATTTGTTTTCTCTTTTTTCCCTAGGTTGTCCTTCTCCGCCACCTGTTTTTAGCCCCTACTAATCCATTTGTTTTCTCTTTTCCTTAGGTTGGCCCTCCCCTCCCCCTGTTTTTAGCCCCTACTAATTCATTCTTTCTCTCTTTTTTCCTTAGATTGGCCCTCCCCGCCACCTGTTTTTAGCCCCTACTAATTCATTCGTTTTCTCTTTTTTCCTTAGGTTGGCCCTCCCCGCCCCCTGTTTTTAGCCCCTACTAATCCATTTGTTTTCTCTTTTTCCTTAGGTTGGGCCTCCCCGCCCCAAGTTTTAGACCCTACTAATCCATTTGTTTTCTCTTTTTTCCTTAGGTTGGCCCTTCCGGCCCCCATTTTTTAGTACCTACTTATCCATTTGTTTTCTCTTTTTTCCCTAGGTTGGCCCTCCCCGCCCCCTGTTTTTAGCCCCTACTAATCCATTTGATTTCTCTTTTTCCTTATGTTGGCCCTCCCCGCCCCAAGTTTTCGAACCTACTAATCCATTTGTTTTCTCTTTTTTCTTAGGTTGCCCCTCTCTGCCCCCTGTTTTTAGCCCCTACTAATCCATTTGTTTTCTCTTTTTTCCTAAGGTTTGCCCCTCCCGCCCCCTGTTTTTAGCACCTACTAATTCATTTGTTTTCCTTTTTCCTAAGTTTGGCCCACCCCACCCCCTGTTTTTAGCCCCTACTAATCAATTTGTTTTCTCTTTTTTCCTTAGGTTGGCCCTCCCCGCCCCCTGTTTTTAGCCCCTACTAATCCATTTGTTTCTCTTTTTCCTTAGGTTGGGCCTCCCCGCCCCATATCTTAGACCCTACTAATCCATTTGTTTTCTCTTTTTTCCTTAGGTTGGCCCTTCCGGCCCCCTATTTTAGTACCTACTAATCCATTTAATTTCTCTTTTTTCCTTAGGTTGGCCCTCCCCGCCCCCTGTTTTTAGCCCCTACTAATCCAATTGTTTTCTCTTTTTCCTTAGGTTGGCCCTCCCCGCCTCCTGTTTTAGACCCTACTAATCCATTTGTTTTCTCTTTTTTCCTTAGGTTGGCCCTCCCCGCCCCCTGTTTATAGCCCATACTAATCAATTTGTTATCTCTTTTTTCCTTAGGTGGGCCGTTCCGGCCCCCTGTTTTTAGCCCCTACTAATCCATTTGTTTTCTCTTTTTTCCTTAGGTTGGCCCTCTCCGCCCCCTGTTTTTAGCCCCTACTAATCCATTTCTTTTCTCTTTTTCCTTAGGTTGGGCCTCACCGCCCCAAGTTTTAGACCCTACTAATCCATTTGTTTTCTCTTTTTTCCTTAGGTTGGCCCTTCCGGCCCCCTGTTTTTAGCCCCTACTAATTCATTTGTTTTCTCTTTTTTCCTTAGGTTTGCCCCTCCCGCCCCCTGTTTTTAGCACCTACGAATTCATTTGTTTTCCTTTTTCCAAAGGTTGGCACACCCCACCCCCTGTTTTAAGCCTCTACTAATGCAATTGTTTTCTCTTTTTTTCCTTAGGTTGGCCCTCCCAGCCCCCTGTTTTTAGCCCCTACTAATCCATTTGTTTTCTCTTTTTTCCTTAGGTTTGCCCCTCCCGCCCCCTGTTTTTAGCACATACGAAATCATTTGTTTTCCTTTTTCCTAAGGTTGGACCTCTCCGCCCCAAGTTTTAGACCCCTACTAATCCATTTGTTTTCTCTTTTTTCCTTAGGTTGGCCCTCCCCGCCCCCTGTTTTTAGCCCTTCTAATCCATTTGTTTTCTCTTTTTTCCTGAGGTTTGCCCCTCCCGACCCCCTGTTTTTAGCCCCTACTAATTCATTTGTTTTCCTTTTTCCTAAGGTTGGCCTACCCCACCCCCTGTTTTTAGCCTCTACTAATCCATTTGTTTTCTCTTTTTCCTTAGGTTGGCCCTCCCCCCCCCTCTGTTTTAGACCCTACTAATCCATTTGTTTTCTCTTTTTTTCCTTAGGTTGTCCTTCTCCGCCACCTGTTTTTAGCCCCTACTAATCAATTTGTTTTCTCTTTTCCTTAGGTTGGCCCTCCCCGCCCCCTGTTTTTAGCCCCCACTAATTCATTCTTTCTCTCTTTTTTCCTTAGATTGGGCCTCCCCGCCCCAAGTTTTAGACCCTACTAATCCATTTGTTTTCTCTTTTTTCCTTAGGTTGGCCCTTCCGGCCCCCTTTTTTTAGTACCTACCAATCCATTTGTTTTCTCTTTTTTCCCTAGGTTGGCCCTCCCCGCCCCCTGTTTTTAGCCCCTACTAATCCATTTGATTTCTCTTTTTCCTTATGTTGGCCCTCCCCGCCCCAAGTTTTCGAACCTACTAATCCATTTGTTTTCTCTTTTTTTCCTTAGGTTGGCCCTCCCCGCCCCCTGTTTTTAGCCCCTACTAAATCATTTGTTTCTCTTTTTTCCTAAGGTTTGCCCCTCCCGCCCCCTGTTTTTAGCCCCTACTAATTCATTTGTTTTCCTTTTTCCTAAGGTTGGCCGACCCCACCCCCTGTATTTAGCCTCTACTAATCCATTTGTTTTCTCTTTTTTCCTTAGGTTGCCCCTCCCCGCCCCAAGTTTTAGACCCTACTAATCTATTTGTTTTCTCTTTTTCTTAGGTTGGCCCTCCCCGCCCTCTGTTTAAGACCCTACTAATCCATTTGTTTTCTCTTTTTTCCTTAGGTTGGCCCTCTCCGCCCCCTGTTTTTAGCCCCTACTAATCCATTTGTTTTCTCTTTTCCTTAGGTTGGCCCTCCCCGCCCCCTGTTTTAGCCCCTACTAATTCATTTGTTTTCTCTTTTTTCCTTAGGTTGGCCCTCCCCGCCCCCTGTTTATAGCCCATACTAATCAATTTGTTTTCTCTTTTTTCCTTAGGTTGGCACTTCCCGCCCCCTGTTTTTAACCCCTACTAATCAATTTGTTTTCTCTTTTTTCCTTAGGTTGGCCCTTCCCGCCCTCTGCTTTTTGCCCCTACTAATCCATTTGTTTTCTCTTTTTTCCTTAGTTTGGCCCTCCCCGCCCCCTGTTTTTAGCCCCTACTAATCCATTTGTTTTCTCTTCTTCATTAGGTTGGCCCTCCCCGCCCCAAGTTTTAGACCCTACTAATCCATTTGTTTTCTCTTTTTTCCTTAGGTTAGCCCTCCCCGCCCCCTGTTTTTAGCCCCTACTAATCCATTTGTTTTCTCTTTTTTCCTTAGGTTTGCCCCTCCCGCCCCCTGTTTTTAGCCCCTACTAATTCATTTGTTTTCCTTTTTCCTAAGGTTGGCCCGCCCCACCCCATGTTTTTAGCCCCTACTAATCCATTTATTTTCTCTTTTTCCTGAGGTTTGCACTCCCCGCCCCCTGTTTTTAGCCCCTACTAATTCATTCGTTTTCTCTCTTTTCCTTAGATTGGCCCTCCCCGCCCCCTGTTTTTAGCCCCTACTAATCCATTTGTTTTCTTTTTTTCTTAGGTTGGCCCGCCCCGCCCCGCCCCCTTTTTTAGCCCATACTAATCAATTTGTTTTCTCTTTTTTCCTTAGGTTGGACTTCCGGCCCCCTGTTTTTAGCCCCTACTAATCCATTTGTTTTCTCTTTTTTCCTTAGGTTGGCCCTCCCCGCCCCCTGTTTTTAGCCCCTACTAATCCATTTGTTTTCTCTTTTTCCTCAGGTTGGCCCTCTCCGCCCCCTGTTTTAGACCCTACTAATCCATTTGTTTTCTCTTTTTTACTTAGGTTGGCCCTCTCCGCCCCCTGTTTTAAGCCCCTACTAATCTATTTGTTTTCTCTTTTCCTTAGGTTGGCCCTCCCCGCCCCCTGTTTTAGACCCTACTAATCCATTTGTTTTCTCTTTTCCTTAGGTTTGCCCTCCCCGCCCCTTGTTTTAGCCCCTAATAATTCTTTTGTTTTCTCTTTTTTTATCCTTAGGTTGGCCCTCCCCGCCCCCTGTTTTTAGCCCCTACTAATCCGTTGTTTTCTCTTTTTCCTTAGGTTGGCCCTCCCCGCCCAAAGTTTTAGACCCTACTAATCCATTTGTTCTCATTTTTTTCCTTAGGTTGGCCCTCCCTGCCCCCTGTTTTTAGCCCCTACTAATCTATTTGTTTTCTCTTTTCCTTAGGTTGGCCCTCCCCGCCCTCTGTTTTAGACCCTACTAATCTATTTGTTTTCTCTTTTTCTTAGGTTGGCCCTCCCCGCCCTCTGTTTTTAGCCCCTACTAATCTATTTGTTTTCTCTTTTCCTTAGGTTGGCCCTCCCCGCCCTCTGTTTTAGACCCTACTAATCTATTTGTTTCTCTTTTCCTAAGGTTGGCCCTCCCCGCCTCTGTTTTTAGCCCCTACTAATCTATTTGTTTTCTCTTTTGTCCTTAGGTTGGCCCTCCCCGCCCTCTGTTTTAAACCCTACTTATCCATTTGTTTTCTCTTTTCCTAAGGTTGGCCCTCCCCGCCCCTGCTTTTAGCCCCTACTAATCCATTTGTTTTCTCTTTTTTCCTTAGGTTTGCCCTCCCCGCCCCAAGTTTTAGACCCTACTAATCCATTTGTTTTCTCTTTTTTCCTTAGGTTGGCCCTCTCCGCCCCCTGTTTTTTATTTCATACTAATCCATTTGTTTTCTCTTTTCCTCTTAGGTTGGCCCTTCCCGCCCCCCTGTTTTTAGCCCCTACTAATCCATTTGTTTTCTCTTCCTCCCTCACCTGTATTCTTTCATCACTGACCTATTCTCTCTTCCTCACTCACCTGTTCTCTCTTCCTCACTCACATGTTCTCTCTACCTCACTCACCTACTTTCTCTTCCTCACTCACATGTATTCTCTTCCCCCCTTAGCTGTATTCTCTTCCTCACTCACATTAATTCTCTACCTCCCTCACTTGTATTCTTTCATCACTGCATGTTCTCTCTTCCTCACTCACCTGTTCTCTGTTCTTCACTCACCTGTTCTCTCTTCTTCACTCATCTATTCTCTCTTCCTCACTCACCTGTTCTCTCTTCCTCACTTACCTGTTCTCTCTTACTCTCTCACTTGTCTCTCTTCCTCACTAACATGTTTTCTCTTCCTCACTCAACTGTTCTCTCTTCCTCACTTTCCTGTTCTCTCTTACTCTCTCACCTGATCTCTCTTTCTCACTCAATTGTATTCTCTTCCTCCCTCACCTGTTCTCTCTTATTCACTCACCTGTTCCCTCTTCCTCCCTCACCTGTATTCTCTTCCTCACTCACCTGTTCTCTCTTCTTTCCTCACCTGTATTCTCTTCCTCACTCACCTGTTCTCTCTTCCTCACTCACCTGTTCTCTCTTCCTCACTCATCTGTTTTCTCTTCCTCACTCACCTATTCTCTCTTCCTAATTCACCTGTAATCTCTTCCTCCCTCACCTGTTCTCTCTTCCTCACTCACCTGTTCTTTCTTCCTCACTCACCTGTTCTCTTTTTCTCATTCATCTGTTCTCTCTTCCCCACTCACCTGTATTCTCTTCCTCCCTCACCTGTTCTCTCTTATTCACTCACCTCTTTTCTCTTCCTCCCTCACCTGTATTCTCTTCTTCACTCACCTGTTCTCTCTTCCTTCCTCACTTGTATTCTCTTCCTCACTCACCTGTATTATCTTCCTCACTCACCTGTTCTCTTTTCCTCACTTAACTGTTCTCTCTTCCTCACTCATCTGTTCTCTCATTCTCACTCACCTGTTCTCTCTTCATCACTCACCTGTTCTCTCTTCCTAACTCACCTGTATTCTCTTCCTCACTCACCTTTTCTCTTCCTCACTCACCTGTTCTCTCTTCCTCACTTAACTGTTCTCTCTTCCTCACTCATCTGTTCTCTCTTTCTCACTCACCTGTTCTCTCTTCCTCACTCATCTGTTCTCTCTTCCTCCCTCACCTGTATTCCCTTCATCACTCACCTGTTCTCTCTTCCTCACTCAACTGTTCTATCTTTCTCACTCACCTGTTCTCTCTTCCTCACTCACATGTATTCTCTTTCTCACTCACCTGTTCTCCCTATCTCACTCACCTGTTCTCTCTTCCTCACTCACCTGATCTCTTTTTCTCACTCATCTGTTCTCTCTTCCTCACTCACATGTTTTCTCTTCCTTACTCACCTGTTCTCTCTTTCTCCCTCACCTGTATTCTCTTCCTCACTCAACTGTTCTCTCTTCCTCACTCATCTGTTCTCTCTTCCTCCCTCACCTGAATTCTCTTCATCACTCACCTGTTCTTTCTTCCTCACTCAACTGTTCTCTCTTTCTCACTCATCTGTTCTCTCTTACACACTCACCTGTTCTCTCTTCCTCATTTACATGTATTCTCTTCCTCACTCACCTGTTCTCTCTTCCTCACTCACCTGTTCTCTTTTCCTCACTCACCTGATCTGTTTTTCTCACTCATCTGTTCTCTTTTCCTCCCTCACCTGTATTCTCTTGCCCACTCACCTGTTCTCTCTTCCTCACTCACCTATTCTGTCTTTCTCACTCACCTGTTCTCTCTTCCTCATTCACCTGTTCTCCCTTACTCACTCACCTGTTCCCTCTTCCTCACTTACCTGTTCTCTCTTTCTCACTGTTTATAGCCCATACTAATCAATTTGTTTTCTCTTTTTTCCTTAGGTTGGCCCTTCCGGCCCCCTGTTTTTAGCCCGTACTAATCCATTTGTTTTCTCTTTTTTCCTTAGGTTGGCCCTCCCCGCCCCCTGTTTTTAGCCCCTACTAATCCATTTGTTTTCTCTTTTTCCTTAGGTTGGCCCTCCCCGCCCAAAGTTTTAGACCCCTACTAATTCATTTGTTTTCTCTTTTTTCCTTTGGTTTGCCCTCCCCGCCCCCTGTTTTTAGCCCCTACTAATCCATTTGTTTTCTCTTTTTTCCTTAGGTTTGCCCCTCCCGCCCCCTGTTTTTAGCCCCTACTAATTCATTTGTTTTCCTTTTTCCTAAGGTTGGCCCACCCCACCCCCGGTTTTTAGCCTCTACTAATCCATTTGTTTTCTCTTTTTCCTTAGGTTGGCCCTCCCCGCCCCCTGTTTTTAACCCCTACTAATCCATTTGTTTTCTCTTTTTGCCTTAGGTTTGCCCCTCCCGCCCCCTGTTTTTAGCCCCTACTAATTCATTTGTTTTCCTTTTTCCTAAGGTTGGCCCGCCCCACCCCTTGTTTTTAGCAACTACTTATCCATTTGTTTTCTCTTTTTCCTTAGGTTGGCCCTCCCCGCCCCAAGTTTTACACCCTACTTATCCATTTGTTTTCTCTTTTTTCCTTAGGTTGGCCCTCCCCGCCCCCTGTTTTTAGCCCCTACTAATCTATTTGTTTTCTCTTTTCCTTAAATTGGCCCTCCCCGCCCTCTGCTTTAGACCCTACTAATCCATTTGTTTTCTCTTTTTTCCAGCGATTGGCCCTCCCCGCCCCCTGTTTTTAGCCCCTACTAATCCATTTGTTTTCTTTTTTTCCTTAGGTTGGCCCTCCCCGCCCCCTATTTTTAGCCCATACTTATCAATTTGTTTTCTCTTTTTTCCTTAGGTTGGCCCTTCCGGCCCCCTGTTTTTAGCGCCTACTAATCCATTTGTTTTCTCTTTTTTCCTTAGGTTGGCCTTCCCCGCCCCCTGTTTTTAGCCCCTACTAATTGATTCGTTCTCTCTTTTTCCTTAGATTGGCCCTCCCCGCCCCCTGTTTTTAGCCCGTTCTAATCCATTTGTTTTCTCTTTTTCCTTAGGTTGGCCCTCCCTGCCCCAAGTTTTAGACCCTACTTATCGATTTGTTTTCTCTTTTTTACTTAGGTTGGCCCTCCCCGCCCCCTGTTTTTAGCCCCTACTAATCTATATGTTTTCTCTTTTCCTTAGGTTGGCCCTCCCCGCCCCCTGTTTTAGACCCTACGAATCCATTTGTTTTCTCTTTTTTCCTTAGGTTGGCCCTCCCCGCCCTCTGTTTTTAGCCCCTACTAATCCATTTGTTTTCTCTTTTCCTTAGGTTGGCCCTCCCCGCCCCCTGTTTTAGCCCCTAATAATACATTCGTTTTCTCTTTTTTATCCTTAGGTTGGCCCTCCCCGCCCCCTGTTTTTAGCCCCTACTAATCCATTTGTTTTCTTTTTTTCCTTAGGTTTGCCCGCCCCACCCCCTATTTTTAGCCCATACTAATCAATTTGTTTTCTCTTTTTCCTTAGATTGGCCCTCCCCGCCCCAAGTTTTAGACCCTACTAATCCATTTGTTTTCTCTTTTTTACTTAGGTTGGCCCTCCCCGCCCCCTTTTTTTAGCCCCTACTAATCTATTTGTTTTCTCTTTTCCTTAGGTTGGCCCTCCCCGCCCCCTGTTTTAGACCCTACTTATCCATTTGTTTTCTCTTTTTTCCTTAGGTTGGCCCTTCCCGCCCCCTGTTTTTAGCCCCTACTTATCCATTTGTTTTCTCTTCCTCCCTCACCTGTATTCTTTTTCACTGACCTATTCTCTCTTCCTCACTCACCTGTTCTCTCTTCCTCACTCACATGTTCTCTCTTCCTCACTCACCTACTTTCTCTTCCTCACTCACATGTATTCCCTTCTCCCCTTAGCTGTATTCTCTTCCTCACTCACATTAATTCTCTACCTCCCTCACCTGTATTCTTTCATCACTGCATGTTCTCTCTTCCTCACTCACCTGTTCTCTCTTCTTCACTCACCTGTTTTCTCTTCTTCACTTATCTATTCTCTCTTCCTCACTCACCTGTTCTCTCTTCCTCACTTATCTGTTCTCTCTTACTCTCTCACCTGTTTACTCTTCCTCACTTACCTGTTCTCTCTTCCTCACTCACCTGTTCTCTCTTCTTTGCTCACCTGTTCTCTCTTCTTCACTCAGATGCTCTCTCTTCCTCACTGACCTGTTTTCTCTTCATCACTCACCTGTTCTTTCTTCCTCACTCACCTGTTCTCTCATCCTCCCTAACCTGTATTCTCTTCCTCATTCACCTATATTCTTACCTCACTCACCTGTTCTCTCTTCCTCACTCATCTGTTCTCTCTTCCTCATTCACCTGTTATCTGTTCCTCATTCACATGTTCTCTCTTCCTCACTCACCTGTTCTCTCTTCTTCACTCACCTGTTCTCTCTTCTTCACTCAGATGCTCTCTCTTCCTCAATCACCTGAATTCTCTTCATCACTCACCTACTTTCTTTTCCTCACTCACTTGTATTCTCTTCCCCCCTTAGCTGTATTCTATTCCTCACTCACATTAATTCTCTACCTCCCTCACCCGTATTCTTTCATCACTGCATGTTCTCTCTTCCTCACTCACCTATTCTCTCTTCCTCACTCACCTGTTCTCTCTTCCTCACTTACCTGTTCTCTCTTACTCTCTCACCTGTTCTCTCTTCCTCACTTACCTGTTCTCTCTTACTCTCTCACCTATTCTCTCTTCCTCTCTCACCTGTTCTTTCTTCCTCACTCACCTGATCTCTCTTTCTCACTCATCTGTTCACTCTTCCTCACTCAATTGTATTCTCTTCCTCCCTCACCTGTTCTCTCTTATTCACTCACCTGTTCCCTCTTCCTCCCTCACCTGTATTCTCTTCCTCACTCACCTGTTCTCTCTTCTTTCCTCACCTGTATTCTCTTCCTCACTCACCTGTTCTCTCTTCCTCACTCACCTGTTCTCTCTTCCTCACTCATCTGTTCTCTTTTCCTCACTCACCTATCCTCTCTTCCTAACTCACCTGAATTCTCTTCCTCCCTCACCTGTTCTTTCTTCCTCACTCACCTGTTCCCTTTTTCTCATTCATCTGTTCTCTCTTCCTCACTCACCTGTATTCTCTTCCTCCCTCACCTGTTCTCTCTTATTCACTCACCTGTTTTCTCTTCCTCCCTCACCTGTATTCTCTTCTTCACTCATATGTTCTCTCTTCCTTCCTCACTTGTATTCTCTTCCTCACTCACCTGTATTATCTTCCTCACTCACCTGTTCTCTTTTCCTCACTTAACTGTTCTCTCTTCCTCACTCATCTGTTCTCTCATTCTCACTCACCTGTTCTCTCTAAATCACTCACCTGTTCTCTCTTCCTAACTCACCTGTATTCTCTTCCTCACTCACCTGTTCTCTCTTCCTCACTCACCTGTTCTCTCTTCCTCACTTAACTGTTCTCTCTTCCTCACTCATCTGTTCTCTCTTCCTCACTCACCTGTTCTCTCTTCTTCACTCACCTGTTCTCTCTTCTTCACTCAGATGCTCTCTCTTCCTCACTGACCTGTTTTCTCTTCCTTACTCACCTGTACTCTCTTCCTCCCGCACCTGTTTTCTCTTCCTCACTCACCTGTTCTCTTATCCTCCCTAACCTGTATTCTCTTCCTCACTCACCTGTTCTCTCTTCCTCACTTACCTGTTCTCTCTTCCTCATTCACCTGTATTCTTACCTCACTCACATGCTCTCTCTCACTCACTCACCTGTTCTCTCTTCCTCACTCACCTGTTCTCTCTTCCTTACTCACATGCTCTCTGTTCCTCACTCACATGTTCTCTCTTTCTCACTCACATGCTCTCTCTCACTCACTCACCTGTTCTCTCTTCCTCACTCACATGTTCTCTTCCTCACTCACATGCTCTCTCTCACTCACTCACCTCTTCTCTCTGCCTCACTCACAAGTTCTCTCTTCCTCACTCACCTGTTCTCTCTTCCTCACTGACCTGTTTGCTCTTCCTCACTCACATGTTTTCTTTTCCTCAGTCACCTGTATCCACTCCTCCCTCACCTGTTCTTTCTTACTCCCTCACCTGTTCTTTCTTCCCCTCTTCCCTGTTCGCTCTTTCTCACTCATCTGTTCTCTCTTACTCACTCACATGTTTTCTCTTCTTCCCTAACCTGTATTCTCTTCCTCACTCACCTGTTCTCTCTTCTTTACTCACCTGTTCTCTCCTCCTCCCTCACCTGTATTCTTTTCCTCACTCCCCTGTTCTCTCTTCCTCACTCACCTGTTCTCTCTTCCTCCCTCACCTGTTCTTTCTTCCCCTCTTCCCTGTTCGCTCTTTCTCACTCATCTGTTCTCTCTTACTCACTCACCTGTATTCTCTTCCTCCCTCACCTGTTCTCTCTTATTCACTCACCTGTTCTCTCTTCCTTCCTTACCTGTATTCTCTTCTCTCATTCACCTGTATTCTTACCTCACTCACATGCTCTCTCTCACTCACTCACCTGTTCTCTCTTCCTCACTCACCTGTTCTCTCTTTCTTACTCACATGCTCTCTGTTCCTCACTCACATGTTCTCTCTTTCTCACTCACATGCTCTCTCTCACTCACTCACCTGTTCTCTCTTCCTCACTCACATGTTCTCTTCCTCACTCACATGCTCTCTCTCACTCACTCACCTCTTCTCTCTGCCTCACTCACAAGTTCTCTCTTCCTCACTCACCTGTTCTCTCTTCCTCACTGACCTGTTTGCTTTTCCTCACTCACATGTTTTCTTTTCCTCAGTCACCTGTATCCACTCCTCCCTCACCTGTTCTTTCTTACTCACTCACATGTTTTCTCTTCTTCCCTAACCTGTATTCTCTTCCTCACTCACCTGTTCTCTCTTCTTTACTCACCTGTTCTCTCCTCCTCCCTCACCTGTATTCTTTTCCTCACTCCCCTGTTCTCTCTTCCTCACTCACCTGTTCTCTCTTCCTCCCTCACCTGTTCTTTCTTCCCCTCTTCCCTGTTCGCTCTTTCTCACTCATCTGTTCTCTCTTACTCACTCACCTGTATTCTCTTCCTCCCTCACCTGTTCTCTCTTATTCACTCACCTGTTCTCTCTTCCTTCCTTACCTGTATTCTCTTCTCTCATTCACCTGTATTCTTACCTCACTCACATGCTCTCTCTCACTCACTCACCTGTTCTCTCTTCCTCACTCACCTGTTCTCTCTTTCTTACTCACATGCTCTCTGTTCCTCACTCACATGTTCTCTCTTTCTCACTCACATGCTCTCTCTCACTCACTCACCTGTTCTCTCTTCCTCACTCACATGTTCTCTTCCTCACTCACATGCTCTCTCTCACTCACTCACCTCTTCTCTCTGCCTCACTCACAAGTTCTCTCTTCCTCACTCACCTGTTCTCTCTTCCTCACTGACCTGTTTGCTTTTCCTCACTCACATGTTTTCTTTTCCTCAGTCACCTGTATCCACTCCTCCCTCACCTGTTCTTTCTTACTCACTCACATGTTTTCTCTTCTTCCCTAACCTGTATTCTCTTCCTCACTCACCTGTTCTCTCTTCTTTACTCACCTGTTCTCTCCTCCTCCCTCACCTGTATTCTTTTCCTCACTCCCCTGTTCTCTCTTCCTCACTCACCTGTTCTCTCTTCCTCCCTCACCTGTTCTTTCTTCCCCTCTTCCCTGTTCGCTCTTTCTCACTCATCTGTTCTCTCTTACTCACTCACCTGCATTCTCTTCCTCCCTCACCTGTTCTCTCTTATTCACTCACCTGTTCTCTCTTCCTTCCTTACCTGTATTCTCTTCCTCACTCACCTTTTCTCTCTTTCTCACTCACCTGTTCTCTCTTCCTCACTCATCTTTTCTCTCTTCCTCACTCATCTTTTCTCTCTTCCTCACTCACCTATTTTCTCTTCCTAACTCACCTGTATCCTCTTCCTCCCTCACCTGTTCTCACTTCCTCACTCACCTGTTCTTTCTTCCTCACTCAATTGTTCCCTTTTTTCTCATTCATTTGTTCTCTCTTCCTCACTCACCTGTATTCTCTTCCTCCCTCACCTGTTCTCTCTTATTCACTCACCTGTTTTCTCTTCCTCCCTCACCTATATTCTCTTCTTCACTCACCTGTTCTCTCTTCCTCACTCACCTGTATTCTCTTTCCCACTCACCTGTTCTCTCTTTCTCACTCAACCGTTCTCTCTTCCTTACTCACCTGTTCTCTCTTCCTCATTCTCCTGTTCTCTCTTTCTCACTCACCTGTTCTCTCTTCCTCACTCACCTGTTCTCTCTTCCTCACTCATCTGTTCTCTCTTCCTCACTCACCTGAATTCTCTTCATTACTCACCTGTTCTTTCTTCCTCACTCAACTGTTCTGTCTTTCTCACTCATCTGTTCTCTCTTACACACTCACCTGTTCTCTCTTCCTCACTCACATGTATTCTCTTCCTCACTCACCTGTTCTCTCTTCCTCACTCACCTGTTCTCTCTTCCACACTCACCTGATCTCTTTTTCTCACTCATCTGTTCTCTTTTCCACCCTCACCTGTATTTTCTTGCCCACTCACCTGTTCTCTCTTCCTCACTCACCTATTCTGTCTTTCTCACTCACCTGTTCTCTCTTCCTCATTCTCCTGTTCTCCCTTACTCACTCACCTGTTCCCTCTTCCTCACTTACCTGTTCTCTCTTTCTCACTGTTTATAGCCCATACTAATCCATTTGTTTTCTCTTTTTTCCTTAGGTTGGCCCTTCCGGCCCCCTGTTTTTAGCCCCTACTAATCCATTTGTTTTCTCTTTTTTCCTTAGGTTGGCCCTCCCCGCTCCCTGTTTTTAGCCCCTACTAATCCATTTGTTTTCTCTTTTTTCCTTAGGTTTGCCCCTCCCGCCCCCTGTTTTTAGCCCCTACTAATCCATATGTTTTCTCTTTTTTCCTTAGGTTGGCCCTCCCCGCCCCAAGTTTTAGACCCTACTAATTCATTTGTTTTCTCTTTTCCTTAGGTTGGCCCTCCCCGCCCCCTGTTTTTAGCCCCTACTAATCCATTTGTTTTCTCTTTTTTCCTTAGGTTGGCCCTCCCCGCTCCCTGTTTTTAGCCTCTACTAATCCATTTGTTTTCTCTTTTTTCCTTAGGTTTGCCCCTCCCGCCCCCTGTTTTTAGCCCCTACTAATCCATTTGTTTTTTCTTTTTTCCTTAGGTTGGCCCTCCCCGCCCCCTGTTTTTAGCCCCTACTAATCTATTTGTTTTCTCTTTTCCTTAGGTTGGCCCTCCCCGCCCTCTGTTTTAGGCCCAACTAATCCATTTGTTTTCTCTTTTTTCCTTAGGTTGGCCCTCCCCGCCCAAAGTTTTAGACCCTACTAATCCATTTGTTTCTCTTTTCCTTAGGTTGGCCCTCCCCGTCCCCTGTTTTTAGCCCCTAATAATTCATTTGTTTTCTCTTTTGTCCTTAGGTTGGCCCTCTCCGCCCCCTGTTTATAGCCTCTACTAATCCATTTGTTTTCTCTTTTTCCTTAGGTTGGCCCTCCCCGCCCCAAGTTTTAGACCCAACTAATCTATTTGTTTTCTCTTTTTTCCTTAGATTGGCCCTCCCCGCCCCCTGTTTTAGACCCTACTAATCCATTTGTTTTCTCTTTTTTCCTTAGATTGGCCCTCCCCGCCCCAAGTTTTAGCCCCTACTAATCCATTTGTTTTCTCTTTTTTCCTTAGATTGGCCCTCCCCGCCCCAAGTTTTAGACCCTACTTATCCATTTGTTTTCTCTTTTTTTCCTTAGGTTGGCCCTCCCCGCCCCCTGTTTTTAGCCTCTACTAATCCATTTGTTTTCTCTTTTTCCTTAGGTTGGCCCTCCCCGCCCCAAGTTTTAGACCCTACTAATTCATTTGTTTTCTCTTTTCCTTAGGTTGGCCCTCCCCGCTCCCTGTTTTTAGCCCCTACTAATCCATTTGTTTTCTCCTTTTCCTTAGGTTTGCCCTCCCCGCCCCAAGTTTTAGACCCTACTAATCCATTTGTTTTCTCTTTTTTCCTTAGGTTGGCCCTCCCCGCCCCCTGTTTTTAGCCCCTACTAATCTATTTGTTTTCTCTTTTCCTTAGGTTGGCCCTCCCCACCCTCTGTTTTAGACCCGATTAATCCATTTGTTTTCTCTTTTGTCCTTAGGTTGGCCCTCCCCGCCCCCTGTTTTTAGCCCCTACTAATTCATTCGTTCTCTCTTTTTTCCTTAGATTGGCCCTCCCCGCCCCCTGTTTTTAGCCCCTACTAATCCATTTGTCTTCTCTTGTTTCCTTAGGTTGGCCCTTCCCTTCCCCTGTTTTTAGCCCCTACTAATCCATTTGTTTTCTCTTTTTCCTTAGGTTGGCCCTCCCCGCCCCCTGTTTTTAGCCCCTACTCATCCAATTGTTTTCTCTTTTTTCCTTAGGTTGGCCCTCCCAGCCCCCTGTTTATAGCCCATACTAATCAATTTGTTTTCTCTTTTTTCCTTAGGTGGGCCCTTCCGGCCCCCTGTTTTTAACCCCTACTAATCCATTGTTTTCTCTTTTTTCCTTAGGTTGGCCCTCTCCGCCCTCTGTTTTTAGCCCCTAATAATCCATTTGTTTTCTCTTTTTCCTTAGGTTGGGCCTCCCCGCCCCAAGTTTTAGACCCTACTTATCCATTTGTTTTCTCTTTTTTCCTTAGGTTGGCCCTTCAGGCCCCCTGTTTTTAGCCCCTACTAATCCATTTGTTTTCTCTTTTTTCCTTAGGTTGGCCCTCCCCGCCCCCTGTTTTTAGCCCCTACTAATCCATTTGTTTTCTCTTTTTCCTTAGGTTGGCCCTCGCCGCCCCAAGTTTTAGACCCTACTTATCCATTTGTTTTCTCTTTTTTTCCTTAGGTTGGCCCTTCCGGCCCCCTGTTTTTAGCCCCTACTAATCCATTTGTTTTCTCTTTTTTCCTTAGGTTGGCCCTCCCCGCTCCCTGTTTTTAGCCCCTACTAATCCATTTGTTTTCTCTTTTTTCCTTAGGTTTGCCCCTCCCGCCCCCTGTTTTTAGCCCCTACTAATTCATTTGTTTTCCTTTTTTCTAAGGTTGGCCCACCCCACCCCCTGTTTTTAGCCTCTACTAATCCATTTGTTTTCTCTTTTTCCTTAGGTTGGCCCTCCCCGCCCCAAGTTTTAGACCCTACTAATCCATTTGTTTTCTCTTTTTTCCTTAGGTTGGCCCTCCCCGCCCCCTGTTTTTAGCCCCTACTAATCTATTTGTTTTCTCTTTTCCTTAGGTTGGCCCTCCCCGCCCCCTGTTTTTAGCCCCTACTCATCCAATTGTTTTCTCTTTTTTCCTTAGGTTGGCCCTCCCCACCCCCTGTTTTTAGCCCCTACTAATCCATTTGTTTTCTCTTTTTCCATAGGTTGGCCCTCCCCGCCCCCTGTTTTAGACCCTACTAATCCATTTGTTTTCTCTTTTTTCCTTAGGTTGGCCCTCCCAGCCCCCTGTTTATAGCCCATACTAATCAATTTTTTTCTCTTTTTTCCTTAGGTGGGCCCTTCTGGCCCCCTGTTTTTAACCCCTACTAATCCATTTGTTTTCTCTTTTTTCCTTAGGTTGGCCCTCTCCGCCCCCTGTTTTTAGCCCCTACTAATCCATTTGTTTTCTCTTTTCCCCTTAGGTTGGCCCTTCCCGCCCCCTGTTTTTAGCCCCTACTAATCCATTTGTTTTCTCTTCCTCCCTCACCTGTATTCTTTCATCACTGACCAATTCTCTCTTCCTCACTCACCTGTTCTCTCTTCCTCACACACATGTTCTCTCTTCCTCACTCACCTACTTTCTCTTCCTCACTCACATGTATTCTCTTCCCCCCTTAGCTGTATTCTCTTCCTCACTCACATTAATTCTCTACCTCCCTCACCTGTATTCTTTCATAACTGCATGTTCTCTCTTCCTCACTCACCTGTTCTGTCTTTTTCACTCACCTGTTCTCTCTTCTTCACTCACCTATTCTCTATTCCTCACTCACCTGTTCTCTCTTCCTCACTTACCTGTTCTCTCTTACTCTCTCACCTGTTCTCTCTTCCTCACTTACCTGTTCTCTCTTACTCTCTCACCTGTTCTCTCTTCCTCTCTCGCCTGTTCTTTCTTCCTCACTCACCTGATCTCTCTTTCTCACTCATCTGTTCACTCCTCCTCACTCAATCATATTCTCTTCCTCCCTCACCTGTTCTCTCTTATTCACTCACCTGTTCCCTCTTCCTCCCTCACCTGTATTCTCTTCCTCACTCACCTGTTCTCTCTTCTTTTCTCACCTGTATTCTCTTCCTCACTCACCTGTTCTCTCTTCCTCACTTACCTGTTCTCTCTTCCTTACTCATCTGTTCTCTCTTCCTCACTCACCTATTCTCTCTTCCTAACTCACCTAAATTCTCTTCCTCCCTCACCTGTTCTTTCTTCCTCACTCACCTGTTCTCTTTTTCTTATTCATCTGTTCTCTCTTCCTCACTCACCTGTATTCTCTTCCTCCCTCACCTGTTATCTCTTTTTCACTCACCTGTTTTCTCTTCCTCCCTCACCTGTATTCTCTTCTTCACTCACATGTTCTCTCTTCCTTCCTCACTTGTATTCTCTTCCTTACTGACCTGTATTATCTTCCTCACTCACCTGTTCTCTTTTCCTCACTTAACTGTTCTCTCTTCCTCACTCATCTGTTCTCTCATTCTCACTCACCTGTTCTCTCTAAATCACTCACCTGTTCTCTCTTCCTAACTCACCTGTATTCTCTTCCTCACTCACTTGTTCTCTCTTCCTCACTCACCTGTTCTCTCTTCCTCACTTAACTGTTGTCTCTTCCTCACTCATCTGTTCTCTCTTTCTCACTCACCTGTTCTCTCTTCCTCACTCATCTGTTCTCTCTTCCTCCCTCAACTGTTCTATCTTTCTCACTCACCTGTTCTCTCTTCCTCACTCACATGTATTCTCTTCCTCACTCACCTGTTCTCCCTATCTCATTCACCTGTTCTCTCTTCCTCACTCACCTGATCTCTTTTTCTCACTCATCTGTTCTCTCTTTCTCACTCACATGTTTTCTCTTCCTTACTTACCTGTTCTCTCTTTCTCCCTCACCTGTATTCTCTTCCTCACTCACCTGTTCTCTCATCCTCCCTAACCTGTATTCTCTTCCTCACTCACCTGTTCTCTCTTCCTCACTTACCTGTTCTCTTTCCTCATTCACCTGTATTCTTACCGCACTCACCTGTTCTCTCTTCCTCAATCACCTGTTCTTTCTTCCTCATTCACCTGTTATCTGTTCCTCATTCACCTGTTCTCTGTTCCACACTCACCTGTTCTCTCTTCTTCACTCACCTGTTCTCTCTTCTTCACTCAGATGCTCTCTCTTCCTCACTGACCTGTTTTCTCTTCCTTACTCACCTGTACTCTCTTCCTCCCGCACCTGTTTTCTCTTCCTCACTCACCTGTTCTCTTATCCTCCCTGACCTGTATTCTCTTCCTCACTCACCTGTTCTCTCTTCCTCACTTACCTGTTCTCTCTTCCTCATTCACCTGTATTCTTACCTCACTCACATGCTCTCTCTCACTCACTCACCTGTTCTCTCTTCCTCACTCACCTGTTCTCTCTTCCTTACTCACATGCTCTCTGTTCCTCACTCACATGTTCGCTCTTTCTCACTCACATGCTCTCTCTCACTCACTCACCTGTTCTCTCTTCCTCACTCACATGTTCTCTTCCTCACTCACATGCTCTCTCTCACTCACTAACCTCTTCTCTCTGCCTCACTCACAAGTTCTCTCTTCCTCACTCACCTGTTCTCTCTTCCTCACTCGCATGTTCTCTCTTCGTCACTGACCTGTTTGCTCTTCCTCACTCACATGTTTTCTTTTCCTCAGTCACCTGTATCCTCTTCCTCCCTCACCTGTTCTTTCTTACTCACTCACATGTTCTCTCTTCCTCCCTAACCTGTATTCTCTTCCTCACTCACCTGTTCTCTTTTCTTTACTCACCTGTTCTCTCTTCCTCCCTCACCTGTATTCTTTTCCTCACTCCCCTGTTCTCTCTTCCTCACTCACCTGTTCTCTCTTCCTCCCTCACCTGTTCTTTCTTCCCCACTTCCCTGTTCGCTCTTTCTCACTCATCTGTTCTCTCTTACTCACTCACCTGTATTATCTTCCTCCCTCACCTGTTCTCTCTTAATCACTCACCTGTTCTCTCTTCCTTCCTCACCTGTATTCTCTTCCTCAGTCACCTTTTCTCTCTTTCTCACTCACCTGTTCTCTCTTCCTCACTCATCTTTTCTCTCTTCCTCACTCATCTTTTCTCTCTTCCTCACTCACCTATTATCTCTTCCTAACTCACCAGTATCCTCTTCCTCCCTCTCCTGTTCTCACTTCCTCACTCACCTGTTCTTTCTTCCTCACTCACCTGTTCTCTTTTTCTCATTCATTTGTTCTCTCTTCCTCACTCACCTGTATTCTCTTCCTCCCTCACCTGTTCTCTCTTATTCACTCACCTGTTTTCTCTTCCTCACTCACCTATATTCTCTTCTTCACTCACCTGTTCTCTCTTCCTCACTCTCCTGTATTCTCTTTCCCACTCACCTGTTCTCTCTTCCTCCCTCAACTGTTCTCTCTTCCTTACTCACCTGTTCTCTCTTCCTCATTCTCCTGTTCTCTCTTTCTCACTCACCTGTTCTCTCTTCCTCACTCATCTGTTCTCTCTTCCTCCCTCACCTGAATTCTCTTCATCACTCACCTGTTCTTTCTTCCTCACTCAACTGTTCTCTCTTTCTCACTCATCTGTTCTCTCTTACACACTTACCTGTTCTCTCTTCCTCACTCACATGTATTCTCTTCCTCACTCACCTGTTCTCTCTTCCTCACTCACCTGTTCTCTCTTTCTCACTCACCTGATCTCTTTTTCTCACTCATCTGTTCTCTTTTCCTCCCTCACCTGTATTCTCTTGCCCACTCACCTGTTGTCTCTTCTTCACTCACCTATTCTGTCTTTCTCACTCACCTGTTCTCTCTTCCTCATTCACCTGTTCTCCCTTACTCACTCACCTGTTCCCTCTTCCTCACTTACCTGTTCTCTCTATCTAACTGTTTATAGCCCATACTAATCCATTTGTTTTCTCTTTTTTCTTTAGGTTGGCCCTTCCGGCCCCCTGTTTTTAGCCCCTACTAATCCATTTGTTTTCTCTTTTTTCCTTAGGTTGGCCCTCCCCGCCCCCTGTTTTTAGCCCCTACTAATCCATTTGTTTTCTCTTTTTCCTTAGGTTGGCCCTCCCCCCCCCAAGTTTTAGACCCCTACTAATCCATTTGTTTTCTCTTTTTTCCTTAGGTTGACCGTCCCCGCCCCCTGTTATTAGCCCCTACTAATCCATTTGTTTTCTCTTTTTTCCTTAGGTTTGCCCCTCCCGCCCCCTGTTTTTAGCCCCTACTAATCCATTTGTTTTCTCTTTTTTCCTTAGGTTGGCCCTCCTTGCCCCCTGTTTTTAGCCCCTACTAATCTATTTGTTTTCTCTTTTCCTTAGGTTGGCCCTCCCCGCCCTCTGTTTTAGACCCGACTAATCCATTTGTTTTCTCTTTTGTCCTTAGGTCGGCCCTCTCCGCCCCCTGTTTTTAGCCAATACTAATCAATTTGTTTTCTCTTTTTACCTTAGGTTGGCCCTCCCCGCCCCCTGTTTTTAGCCCCTACTAATCCATTTGTTTTCTCTTTTTCCTTAGGTTGGCCCTCCCCGCCCCAAGTTTTAGACCCTACTTATCCATTTGTTTTCTCTTTTTTTCCTTAGGTTGGCCCTCACTGCCCCCTGTTTTTAGCCCCTACTAATCCATTTATTTTCTCTTTTTCCGTAGGTTTGCCCCTCCCGCCCCCTGTTTTAGCCCCTACTAATTCATTTGTTTTACTTTTTCCTAAGGTTGGCCCACCCCACCCCCTGTTTTTAGCCTCTTTTAATCCATTTGTTTTCTCTTTTTCCATAGGTTGGCCCTCCCCGCCCCAAGTTTTAGACAATACTAATCCATTTGTTTTCTCTTTTTTCCTAAGGTTGGCCCTCCCCGCCCCCTGTTTTTAGCCCCTATTTATCTATTTGTTTTCTCTTTTCCTAAGGTTGGCCCTCCCCGCCCTCTGTTTTAGACCCTACTAATTCATTTGTTTTCTCTTTTTTCCTTAGGTTGGCCCTCTCCGCCCCCTGTTTTTAGCCCCTACTAATCCATTTGTTTTCTCTTTTCCTTAGGTTGGCCCTCCCCGCCCCCTGTTTTTAGCCCCTACTAATTCATTCGTTTTCTCTTTTTTCCTTAGATTGGCCCTCCCCACCCCCTGTTTTTAGCCCCTACTAATCCATTTGTTTTCTCTTTTTTCCTTAGGTTGGCCCTCCCCACCCCCTGTTTTTAGCCCCTACTAATCCATTTGTTTTCTCTTTTTCCTTAGGTTGGCCCTCCCCGCCCCCTGTTTTAGACCCTACTAATCCATTTGTTTTCTCTTTTTTTCCTTAGGTTGGCCCTCCCAGCCCCCTGTTTATAGCCCATACTAATCATTTTTTTTTCTCTTTTTTCCTTAGGTGGGCCCTTCCGGCCCCCTGTTTTTAGCCCCTACTAATCCATTTGTTTTCTCTTCTTCCTTAGGTTGGCCCTCCCCGCCCCCTGTTTTTAGCCCCTACTAATCCATTTGTTTTCTCTTTTTCTTTAGGTCGGCCCTCCCCGCCCCAAGTTTTAGACCCCTACTAATCTATTTGTTTTCTCTTTTTTCCTTAGGCTGGCCCTCCCCGCCCTCTGTTTTTAGCCCCTACTAATCCATTTGTTTTCTCTTTTTTCCTTAGGTTGGCCCTCCCCGCCCCAAGTTTTAGCCCCTACTAATCTATTTGTTTTCTCTTTTCCTTAGGTTGGCCCTCCCCGCCCTCTGTTTTAGGCCCGACTAATCCATTTGTTTTCTCTTTTGTCCTTAGGTTGGCCCTCTCCGCCCCCTGTTTTTAGCCCCTACTAATCTATTTGTTTTCTCTTTTTTTCCTTAGGTGGGCCCTCCCCGCCCCCTGTTTTTAGCCCCTACTAATCTATTTGTTTTCTCTTTTCCTTAGGTTGGCCCTCCCCGCCCTCTGTTTTAGGCCCGACTAATCCATTTGTTTTCTCTTTTTTCCTTAGGCTGGCCCTCCCCACCCCCTGTTTTAGACCCTACTAATCCATTTGTTTTCTCTTTTTTTCCTTAGGTTGGCCCTCCCGGCCCCCTGTTTATAGCCCATACTAATCAATTTTTTTTCTCTTTTTCCTTAGGTGGGCCTCTGGCCCCCTGTTTTTAGCCCCTACTAATCCATTTGTTTTCTCTTCTTTCCTTAGGTTGGCCCTCCCCGCCCCCTGTTTTTAGCCCCTACTAATCCATTTGTTTTCTCTTTTTTGCTTAGGCTGGCCCTCCCCGCCCCCTGTTTTTAGCCCCTACTAATCCATTTGTTTTCTCTTTTTTCCTTAGGTTGGCCCTCCCCGCCCCAAGTTTTAGACCCTACTAATCTATTTGTTTTCTCTTTTCCTTAGGTTGACCCTCCCCGCCCTCTGTTTTAGACCCGACTAATCCATTTGTTTTCTCTTTTGTCCTTAGGTCGGCCCTCTCCGCCCCCTGTTTTTAGCCAAAACTAATCAATTTGTTTTCTCTTTTTTCCTTAGGTTGGCCCTCCCCGCCCCCTGTTTTTATTCCTACTAATCCATTTGTTTTCTCTTTTTCCTTAGGTTGGCCCTCCCCGCCCCAAGTTTTAGACCCTACTTATTCATTTGTTTTCTCTTTTTTTCCTTAGGTTGGCCCTCACTGCCCCCTGTTTTTAGCCCCTACTAATCCATTTAATTTCTCTTTTTCCGTAGGTTTGCCCCTCCCGCCCCCTGTTTTAGCCCCTACTAATTCATTTGTTTTCCTTTTTCCTAAGGTTGGCCCACCCCAACCCCTGTTTTTAGCCCCTACTAATCCATTTGTTTTCTCTTTTTCCTTAGGTTGGCCCTCCCCGCCCCAAGTTTTAGACCCTACTAATCCATTTGTTTTCTCTTTTTTCCTTAGGTTGGCCCTCCCCGCCCCCTGTTTTTAGCCCCTACTTATCTATTTGTTTTCTCTTTTCCTTAGGTCGGCCCTCCCCGCCCTCTGTTTTAGACCCTACTAATTCATTTGTTTTCTCTTTTTTCCTTAGGTTGGCCCTCTCCACCCCCTGTTTTTAGCCCCTACTAATCCATTTGTTTTCTCTTTTCCTTAGGTTTGCCCTCCCCGCCCCCTGTTTTTAGCCCCTACTAATTCATTCATTTTCTCTTTTTTCCTTAGATTGGCCCTCCCCGCCCCCTGTTTTTAGCCCCTACTAATCCTTTTGTTTTCTCTTTTTTCCTTAGGTTGGCCCTCCCCACCCCCTGTTTTTAGCCCCTACTAATCCATTTGTTTTCTGTTTTTCCTTAGGTTGGCCCTCCCCGCCCCCTGTTTTAGACCCTACTAATCCATTTGTTTTCTCTTTTTTTCCTTAGGTTGGCCCTCCCAGCATTCTGTTTATAGCCCATACTAATCAATTTTTTTTCTCTTTTTTCCTTAGGTGGGCCCTTCCGGCCCCCTGTTTTTAGACCCTACTAATCCATTTGTTTTCTCTTCTTTCCTTAGGTTGGCCCTCCCCGCCCCCTGTTTTTAGCCCCTACTAATCCATTTGTTTTCTCTTTTTCTTTAGGTCAGCCCTCCCCGCCCCAAGTTTTAGACCCCTACTAATCCATTTGTTTTCTCTTTTTTCCTTAGGCTGGCCCTCCCCGCCCTCTGTTTTTAGCCCCTACTAATCCATTTGTTTTCTCTTTTTTCCTTAGGTTGGCCCTCCCCGCCCCAAGATTTAGACCCTACTAATCTATTTGTTTTCTCTTTTCCTTAGGTTGGCCCTCCCCGCCCTCTGTTTTAGGCCCGACTAATCCATTTGTTTTCTCTTTTGTCCTTAGGTTGGCCCTCTCTGCCCCCTGTTTTTAGCCCCTACTAATCTATTTGTTTTCTCTTTTTTTCCTTAGGTTGGCCCTCCCCGCCCCCTGTTTTTAGCCCCTACTAATCTATTTGTTTTCTCTTTTCCTTAGGTTGGCCCTCCCCGCCCTCTGTTTTAGGCCAGACTAATCCATTTGTTTTCTCTTTTGTCCTTAGGTTGGCCCTCTCCGCCTCCTGTTTTTAGCCCCTACTAATCAATTTGTTTTCTCTTTTTTTCCTTAGGTTGGCCCTCCCCGCCCCCTGTTTTTAGCCCCTACTAATCTATTTGTTTTCTCTTTTTTTCCTTAGGTTGGCCCTCCCCGCCCCCTGTTTTTAGCCCCTACTAATCCATTTGTTTTCTCTTTTTTCCTTAGGTTGGCCCTCCCCACCCCCTGTTTTTAGCCCCTACTAATACATTTGTTTTCTTTTTTTCCTTAGGTTGGCCCTCCCCGCCCCCTGTTTTAGACCCTACTAATCCATTTGTTTTCTCTTTTTTTCCTTAGGTTGGCCCTCCCAGCCCCCTGTTTATAGCCCATACTAATCATTTTTTTTTTCTTTTTTCCTTAGGTGGGCCCTTCCGGTCCCCTGTTTTTAGCCCCTACTAATCCGTTTGTTTTCTCTTCTTTCCTTAGGTTGGCCCTCCCCGCCCCCTGTTTTTAGCCCCTACTAATCCATTTGTTTTCTCTTTTTCTTTAGGTCGGCCCTCCCCGCCCCAAGTTTTAGACCCCTACTAATCCATTTGATTTCTCTTTTTTCCTTAGGTTGGCCCTCCCCGCCCCAAGTTTTAGACCCTACTAATATATTTGTTTTCTCTTTTTTTCCTTAGGTTGGCCCTCACTGCCCCCTGTTTTTAGCCCCTACTAATCCATTTGTTTTCTCTTTTTCCGTAGGTTTGCCCCTCCCGCCCCCTGTTTTAGCCCCTACTAATTCATTTGTTTTCCTTATTCCTAAGGTTGGCCCACCCCACCCCCTGTTTTTAGCCTCTACTAATCCATTTGTTTTCTCTTTTTCCTTAGGTTTGCCCTCCCCGCCCCAAGTTTTAGACCCTACTAATCTATTTGTTTTCTCTTTTTTCCTTAGGTTGGCCCTCCCCGCCCCCTGTTTTTAGCCCCTACTTAGCTATTTGTTTTCTCTTTTCCTTAGGTTGGCCCTCCCTGCCCCCTGTTTTTAGCCCCTACTAATTCATTCGTTTTCTCTTTTTTCCTTAGGTTGGCCCTCCCCGCCCCCTGTTTTTAGCCCCTACTTATCAATTTGTTTTCTCTTTTCCTTAGGTTGGCCCTCCCCGCCCTCTGTTTTAGACCCTACTAATTCATTTGTTTTCTCTTTTTTCCTTAGGTTGGCCCTCTCCGCCCCCTGTTTTTAGCCCCTACTAATCCATTTGTTTTCTATTTTCCTTAGGTTGGCCCTCACCGCCCCCTGTTTTTAGCCCCTACTAATTCATTCGTTTTCTCTTTTTTCCTTAGATTGGCCCTCCCCGCCCCTTGTTTTAAGCCCCTACTAATCTATTTGTTTTCTCTTTTTTCCTTAGGTTGGCCCTCCCCACCCCCTGTTTTTAGCCCCTACTAATCCATTTGTTTTCTCTTTTTCCTTAGGTTGGCCCTCCCCGCCCCCTGTTTTAGACCCTACTAATCCATTTGTTTTCTCTTTTTTTCCTTAGGTTGGCCCTCCCAGCCCCCTGTTTATAGCCCATACTAATCATTTTTTTTCTCTTTTTTCCTTAGGTGGGCCCTTCCGGCCCCCTGTTTTTAGCCCCTACTAATCCATTTGTTTTCTCTTCTTTCCTTAGGTTGGCCCTACCCGCCCCCTGTTTTTAGCCCCTACTAATCCATTTGTTTTCTCTTTTTCTTTAGGTCGGCCCTCCCCTCCCCAAGTTTTAGACCCCTACTAATCCATTTGTTTTCTCTTTTTTCCTTAGGCTGGCCCTCCCCGCCCCCTGTATTTAGCCCCTACTAATCCATTTGTTTTCTCTTTTTTCCTTAGGTTGGCCCTCCCCGCCCCAAGTTTTAGACCCTACTAATCTATTTGTTTTCTCTTTTCCTTAGGTTGGCCCTCCCCGCCCTCTGTTTTAGGCCCGACTAATCCTTTTGTATTCTCTTTTGTCCTTAGGTTGGCTCTCTCCGCCCCCTGTTTTTAGCCCCTACTAATCTATTTGTTTTCTCTTTTTTTCCTTAGGTTGGCCCTCCCCGCCCCCTGTTTTTAGCCCCTACTAATCTATTTGTTTTCTCTTTTCCTTAGGTTGGCCCTCCCCGCCCTCTGTTTTAGGCCCGACTAATCCATTTGTTTTCTCTTTTGTCCTTAGGTTGGCCCTCTCCGCCCCCTGTTTTTAGCCCCTACTAATCTATTTGTTTTCTCTTTTTTTCCTTAGGTTGGCCCTCCCCGCCCCCTGTTTTTAGCCCCTACTAATCTATTTGTTTTCTCTTTTTTTCCTTAGGTTGGCCCTCCCCGCCCCCTGTTTTTAGCCCCTACTAATCCATTTGTTTTCTCTTTTTTCCTTAGGTTGGCCCTCCCCACCCCCTGTTTTTAGCCCCTACTAATCCATTTGTTTTCTCTTTTTCCTTAGGTTGGCCCTCCCCGCCCCCTGTTTTAGACCCTACTAATCCATTTGTTTTCTCTTTTTTTCCTTAGGTTGGCCCTCCCAGCCCCCGGTTTATAGCCCATACTAATCAATTTTTTTTTCTTTTTTCCTTAGGTGGGCCCTTCCGGCCCCCTGTTTTTAGCCCCTACTAATCCATTTGTTTTCTCTTCTTTCCTTAGGTTGGCCCTCCCCGCCCCCTGTTTTTAGCCCCTACTAATCCATTTGTTTTCTCTTTTTCTTTAGGTCGGCCCTCCCCGCCCCAAGTTTTAGACCCCTACTAATCCATTTGTTTTCTCTTTTTTCCTTAGGCTGGCCCTCCCCGCCCCCTGTTTTTAGCCCCTACTAATCCATTTGTTTTCTCTTTTTTCCTTAGGTTGGCCCTCCCCGCCCCAAGTTTTAGACCCTACTAATCTATTTGTTTTCTCTTTTCCTTAGGTTGGCCCTCCCGGCCCTCTGTTTTAGGCCCGACTAATCCATTTGTTTTCTCTTTTGTCCTTAGGTTGGCCCTCTCCGCCCCCTGTTTTTAGCCCCTACTAATCCATTTGTTTTCTCTTTTCCTTAGGTTGGCCCTCCCCGCCCCCTGTTTTTAGCCCCTACTAATTCATTCGTTCTCTCTTTTTTCCTTAGATTGGCCCTCCCCGCCCCCTGTTTTTAGCCCCTACTAATCCATTTGTCTTCTCTTTTTTCCTTAGGTTGGCCCTTCCCGCCCCCTGTTTTTAGCCCCTACTAATCCATTTGTTTTCTCTTTTTCCTTAGGTTGGCCCTCCCCGCCCCCTGTTTTAGACCCTACTAATCCATTTGTTTTCTCTTTTTTCCTTAGGTTTGGCCCTCCCAGCCCGCTGTTTATAGCCCATACTAATCCATTTGTTTTCTCTTTTTTCCTTAGGTTGGCCCTCCCCGCCCCCTGTTTTAGACCCTACTAATCCAATTGTTTTCTCTTTTTTCCTTAGGTTGGCCCTCCCAGCCCCCTCTTTATAGCCCATACTAATCAATTTGTTTTCTCTTTTTTCCTTAGGTTGGCCCTTCCGGCCCCCTGTTTTTAACCCCTACTAATCCATTGTTTTCTCTTTTTTCCTTAGGTTGGCCCTCTCCGCCCCCTGTTTCAGCCCCTACTTATCCATTTGTTTTCTCTTTTTCCTTAGGTTGGGCCTCCCCGCCCCAAGTTTTAGACCCTACTAATCCATTTGTTTTCTCTTTTTTCCTAAGGTTGGCCCTTCCGGTCCCCTATTTTTAGCCCCTAATAATCCATTTGTTTTCTCTTTTTTCCTTAGGTTGGCCCTCCCCGCCCCCTGCTTTTAGCCCCTACTAATCCATTTGTTTTCTCTTTTTTCCTAAGGTTGGCCCTTCCGGTCCCCTATTTTTAGCCCCTACTAATCCATTTGTTTTCTCTTTTTTCCTTAGGTTGGCCCTCCCCGCTCCCTGCTTTTAGCCCCTACTAATCCATTTGTTTTCTCTTTTTCCTTAGGTTTGCCCTCCCCGCCCCAAGTTTTAGACCCTACTAATCCATTTGTTTTCTCTTTTTTCCTTAGGTTGGCCCTCCCCTCCCCCTGTTTTTAGCCCATACTAATCAATTTGTTTTCTCTTTTTTCCATAGGTTGGCCCTCCCCACCCCCTGTTTTTAGCCCATACTAATCCATTTATTTTCTCTTTTTTCCTTAGGTTGGCCCTTCCCGCCCCCTGTTTTAGACCCTACTAATCCATTTAATTTCTCTTTTTTCCTTAGGTTGGTCCGCCCCGCCCCCTATTTTTAGCCCATACTAATCAATTTGTTTTCTCTTTTTCCTTAGGTTGGGCCTCCCCGCCCCCTGTTTTTAGCCCCTTCCTTTCCATTTGTTTTCTCTTTTTTCCCTTAGGTTGGCCCTCCCCGCCCCCTGTTTTAAGCCCCTACTAATCCATTTGTTTTCTCTTTTTCCGTAGGTTTACCCCTCCCGCCCCCTGTTTTTAGCCCCTACTAACTCATTTGTTTTCCTTTTTCCTAAGGTTGGCCCACCCCACTCCCTGTTTTTAGCCTCTACTAATCCATTTGTTTTCTCTTTTTCCTTAGGTTGGCCCTCCCCGCCCCAAGTTTTAGATCCTACTTATCCATTTCTTTTCTCTTTTTTCCTTAGGTTGGCCCTACCCGCCCCCTGTTTTTAGCCCCTACTAATCGATTTGTTTTCTCTTTTTTCCTTAGGTTGGCCCTCCCCGCCCCAAGTTTTAGACCCTACTAATCTATTGTTTTCTCTTTTCCTTAGGTTGGCCCTCCCCGCCCTCTGTTTTAGGCCCGACTAATCCATTTGTTTTCTCTTTTGTCCTTAGGTTGGCCCTCTCCGCCGCCTGTTTTTAGCCCCTACTAATCTATTTGTTTTCTCTTTTTTCCTTAGGTTGGCCCTCCCCACCCCCTGTTTTTAGCCCCTTCTAATCTATTTGTTTTCTCTTTTCCTTAGGTTGGCCCTCCCCGCCCTCTGTTTTAGACCCGACTAATCCATTTGTTTTCTCTTTTGTCCTTAGGTTGGCCCTCCCCGCCCCCTGTTTTTAGCCCCTGCTAATTCATTCGTTCTCTCTTTTTTCCTTAGATTGGCCCTCCCCGCCCCCTGTTTTTAGCCCATACTAATCCATTTGTCTTCTCTTTTTTCCTTAGGTTGGCCCTTCCCGCCCCCTGTTTTTAGCCCCTACTAATCCATTTGTTTTCTCTTTTTCCTCAGGTTGGCCCTCCCCGCCCCCTGTTTTAGACCCTACTAATCCATTTGTTTTTTCTTTTTTCCTTAGGTTGGCCCTCCCAGCCCCTCTTTATAGCCCATACTAATCAATTTGTTTTCTCTTTTTTCCTTAGGTGGGCCCTTCCGGCCCCCTGTTTTTAACCCCTACTAATCCATTGTTTTCTCTTTTTTCCTTAGGTTGGCCCTCTCCGCCTTTTGTTTTTAGCCCCTACTAATCCATTTGTTTTCTCTTTTTCCTTAGGTTGGGCCTCCCCGCCCCAAGTTTTAGACCCTACTAATCCATTTGTTTTCTCTTTTTTCCTTAGGTTGGCCCTTCCGGTCCCCTATTTTTAGCCCCTACCAATCCATTTGTTTTCTCTTTTTTCCTTAGGTTGGCCCACCCCGCCCCCTGCTTTTAGCCCCTACTAATCCATTTGTTTTCTCTTTTTCCTTAGGTTTGCCCTCCCCGCCCCAAGTTTAAGCCCCTACTAATCCATTTGTTTTCTCTTTTTCCTTAGGTTTGCCTTCCCCGCCCCAAGTTTAAGACCCTACTAATACATTTGTTTTCTCTTTTTTCCTAAGGTTGGCCCTCCCCGCCCCTGCTTTTAGCCCATACTAATTCATTTGTTTTCTCTTTTTCCTTAGGTTTGCCCTCCCCGCCCCAAGTTTTAGAACCTACTAATCCATTTGTTTTCTCTTTTTCCTTAGGTTGGCCCTCCCAGCCCCCTGTTTTTAGCCCCTTCTAATCTATTTGTTTTCTCTTTATCTTAGGTTGACCCTCCCCGCCCTCTGTTTTAGACCCTACTAATCCATTTGTTTTCTCTTTTTTCCTTAGGCCCTCTCCGCCCCCTGTTTTTAGCCCCTACTAATCCATTTGTTTTCTCTTTTCCTTAGGTTGGCCCTCCCCGCCCCCTGTTTTTAGACCCTACTAATTCATTTGTTTTCTCTTTTTTCCTTAGGTTGGCCCTCTCCGCCCCCTGTTTTTGGCCCCTACTAATCCATTCGTTTTCTCTTTTTTCCTTAGATTGGCCTTCCCCGCCCCCTGTTTTTAGCCCCAACTTATCCATTTGTTTCCTCTTTTTTCATTAGGTTGGCCCTCCCCACCCCCTGTTTTTAGCCCCTACTAATCCATTTGTTTTCTGTTTTTTTTTTGGTTGGCCCTCCCCGCCCCCTGTTTTAGACCCTACTAATCCATTTGTTTTCTCTTTTTTCCTTAGGTTGGCCCTCCCAGCCCCTGTTTATAGCCCATACTAATCAATTTTTTTCTCTTTTTTCCTTAGGTGGGCCCTTCCGGCCCCCTGTTTTTAACCCCTACTAATCCATTTGTTTTCTCTTTTTTCCTTAGGTTGGCCCTCTCCGCCCCCTGTTTTTAGCCCCTACTAATCCATTTGTTTTCTCTTTTTCCTTAGGTTGGGCCTCCCCGCCCCAGTTTTAGACCCTACTAATCCATTTGTTTTCTCTTTTTTCCTTAGGTTGGCCCTTCGGGCCCCCTTTTTTTAGCCCCTACTTATCCATTTGTTTTCTCTTTTTTCCTTAGGTTGGCCCTCCCCGCCCCCTGTTTTTAGCCCCTACTTATCCATTTGTTTTCTCTTTTTTCCTTAGGTTGGCCCTCCCCGCCCCCTTTTTTTTGCCCCTACTAATTCATTTGTTTTCCTTTTTCCTAAGGTTGGCCCACCCCACCCCCTGTTTTTAGCCTCTACTAATCCATTTGTTTTCTCTTTTTCCTTAGGTTGGCCCTCCCCGCCCCAAGTTTTAGACCCTACTAATCCATTTGTTTTCTCTTTTTTTCCTTAGGTTGGCCCTCCCCGCCCCCTGTTTTTAGCCCCTACTAATCTATTTGTTTTCTCTTTATCTTAGGTTGACCCTCCCCGCCCTCTGTTTTAGACCCTACTTATCCATTTGTTTTCTCTTTTTTCCTTAGGTTGGCCCTCTCCGCCCCCTGTTTTTAGCCCCAACTAATCCATTTGTTTTCTCTTTTCCTTAGGTTGTCCCTCCCCGCCCCCTGTTTTAAGACCCTACTAATTCATTCGTTCTCTCTTTTTTCCTTAGATTGGCCCTCCCCGCCCCCTGTTTTTAGCCCCTACTAATCCATTTGTTTTCTCTTTTTTCCTTAGGTTGGCCCTCCCCACCCCCTGTTTTTAGCCCCTACTAATCCATTTGTTTTCTCTTTTTCCCTATGTTGGCCCTCCCCGCCCCAAGTTTTAGACCCTTCTAATCTATTTGTTTTCTTTTTTTTCCTAAGGTTGGTCCTCCCCGCCCCCTGTTTATAGCCCATACTAATCCATTTGTTTTCTCTAGTTTCCTTAGGTTGGCCCTTCCCGCCCCTATTTTTAGCCCCTACTAATTCATTTGTTTTCCTTTTTCCTAAGGTTGGCCCGCCCCACCCCTTATTTTTAGCCCCTACTAATCCATTTGTTTTCTCTTTTTCCTTAGGTTGGCACTCCCCGCCCCAAGTTTTAGACCCTACTTATCCATTTGTTTTCTCTTTTTTTCCTTAGGTTGGCCCTCCCCGCCCCCTGTTTTTAGCCCCTACTAATCTATTTGTTTTCTCTTTTCCTTAAATTGGCCCTCCCCGCCCTCTGCTTTAAACCCTACTAATCCATTTGTTTTCTCTTTTCCTTAGGTTGGCCCTCCCCGCCCCCTGTTTTTAGCCCCTACTAATCCATTTGTTTTCTCTTTTTTCCTTAGGCTGGCCCTCCCCGCCCCCTGTATTTAGCCCCTACTAATCCATTTGTTTTCTATTTTTTCCTTAGGTTTGCCCCTCCCGCCCCCTGTTTTTAGCCCCTACTAATCGATTTGTTTTCTCTTTTTTCCTTAGGTTGGCCCTCCCCGCCCCAAGTTTTAGACCCTACTAATCTATTTGTTTTCTCTTTTCCTTAGGTTGGCCCTCCCCGCCCTCTGTTTTAGGCACGACTAATCCATTTGTTTTCTCTTTTGTCCTTAGGTTGGCCCTCTCCGCCCCCTGTTTTTAGCCCCTGCTAATCTATTTGTTTTCTCTTTTTTCCTTAGGTTGGCCCTCCCCGCCCCCTGTTTTTAGCCCCTTCTAATCTATTTGTTTTCTCTTTTCCTTAGGTTGGCCCTCCCCGCCCTCTGTTTTAGACCCGACTAATCCATTTGTTTTCTCTTTTGTCCTTAGGTTGGCCCTCTCCCCCCCCCTGTTTTTAGCCCCTACTAATCCATTTGTTTTCTCTTTTTCTTTAGGTCGGCCCTCCCCGCCCCAAGTTTTAGACCCCTACTAATCCATTTGTTTTCTCTTTTTTCCTTAGGCTGGCCCTCCCCGCCCCCTGTTTTTATCCCCTACTAATCCATTTGTTTTCTCTTTTTTCCTTAGATTGCCCCTCCCGCCCCCTGTTTTTAGCCCCTACTAATCGATTTGTTTTCTCTTTTTTCCTTAGGTTGGCCCTCCCCGCCCCAAGTTTTAGACCCTACTAATCTATTTGTTTTCTCTTTTCCTTAGGTTGGCCCTCCCCGCCCTCTGTTTTAGGCCCGACTAATCCATTTGTTTTCTCTTTTGTCCTTAGGTTGGCCCTCTCCGCCCCCTGTTTTTAGCCCCTACTAATCTATTTGTTTTCTCTTTTTTCCTTAGGTTGGCCCTCCCCACCCCCTGTTTTTAGCCCCTTCTAATCTATTTGTTTTCTCTTTTCCTTAGGTTGGCCCTCCCCGCCTTTTGTTTTTAGCCCCAACTAATCCATTTGTTTTCTCTTTTTCCTTAGGTTGGGCCTCCCCGCCCCAAGTTTTAGACCCTACTAATCCATTTGTTTTCTCTTTTTTCCTTAGGTTGGCCCTTCCGGTCCCCTATTTTTAGCCCCTACTAATCCATTTGTTTTCTCTTTTTTCCTTAGGTTGGCCCACCCCGCCCCCTGCTTTTAGCCCCTACTAATCCATTTGTTTTCTCTTTTTCCTTAGGTTTGCCCTCCCCGCCCCAAGTTTAAGCCCCTACTAATCCATTTGTTTTCTCTTTTTCCTTAGGTTTGCCTTCCCCACCCCAAGTTTAAGACCCTACTAATACATTTGTTTTCTCTTTTTTCCTAAGGTTGGCCCTCCCCGCCCCTGCTTTTAGCCCATACGAATTCATTTGTTTTCTCTTTTTCCTTAGGTTTGCCCTCCCCGCCCCAAGTTTTAGAACCTACTAATCCATTTGTTTTCTCTTTTTCCTTAGGTTGGCCCTCCCAGCCCCCTGTTTTTAGCCCCTTCTAATCTATTTGTTTTCTCTTTATCTTAGGTTGACCCTCCCCGCCCTCTGTTTTAGACCCTACTAATCCATTTGTTTTCTCTTTTTTCCTTAGGTTGGCCCTCTCCGCCCCCTGTTTTTAGCCCCTACTAATCCATTTGTTTTCTCTTTTCCTTAGGTTGGCCCTCCCCGCCCCCTGTTTTTAGACCCTACTAATTCATTTGTTTTCTCTTTTTTCCTCAGGTTGGCCCTCTCTGCCCCCTGTTTTTGGCCCCTACTAATCCATTCGTTTTCTCTTTTTTCCTTAGATTGGCCTTCCCCGCCCCCTGTTTTTAGCCCCTACTAATCCATTTGTTTCCTCTTTTTTCATTAGGTTGGCCCTCCCCACCCCCTGTTTTTAGCCCCTACTAATCCATTTGTTTTCTGTTTTTTTTTTGGTTGGCCCTCCCCGCCCCCTGTTTTAGACCCTACTAATTCATTTGTTTTCTCTTTTTTCCTTAGGTTGGCCCTCCCAGCCCCTGTTTATAGCCCATACTAATCAATTTTTTTCTCTTTTTTCCTTAGGTGGGCCCTTCCGGCCCCCTGTTTTTAACCCCTACTAATCCATTTGTTTTCTCTTTTTTCCTTAGGTTGGCCCTCTCCGCCCCCTGTTTTTAGCCCCTACTAATCCATTTGTTTTCTCTTTTTCCTTAGGTTGGGCCTCCCCGCCCCAGTTTTAGACCCTACTTATCCATTTGTTTTCTCTTTTTTCCTTAGGTTGGCCCTTCGGGCCCCCTGTTTTTAGCCCCTACTAATCCATTTGTTTTCTCTTTTTTCCTTAGGTTGGCCCTCCCCGCCACCTGTTTTTAGCCCCTACTTATCCATTTGTTTTCTCTTTTTCCTTAGGTTGGCCCTCCCCGCCCCCTGTTTTTAGCCCCTACATATTCATTTGTTTTCCTTTTTCCTAAGGTTGGCCCACCCCACCCCCTGTTTTTAGCCTCTACTAATCCATTTGTTTTCTCTTTTTCCTTAGGTTGGCCCTCCCCGCCCCAAGTTTTAGACCCTACTAATCCATTTGTTTTCTCTTTTTTCCTTAGGTTGGCCCTCCCCGCCCCCTGTTTTTAGCCCCTTCTAATCTATTTGTTTTCTCTTTATCTTAGGTTGACCCTCCCCGCCCTCTGTTTTAGACCCTACTTATCCATTTGTTTTCTCTTTTTTTCTTAGGTTGGCCCTCTCCGCCCCCTGTTTTTAGCCCCAACTAATCCATTTGTTTTCTCTTTTCCTTAGGTTGTCCCTCCCCGCCCCCTGTTTTTAGACCCTACTAATTCATTCGTTTTCTCTTTTTTCCTTAGATTGGCCCTCCCCGCCCCCTGTTTTTAGCCCCTACTAATCCATTTGTTTTCTCTTTTTTCCTTAGGTTGGCCCTCCCCACCCCCTGTTTTTAGCCCCTACTAATCCATTTGTTTTCTCTTTTTCCCTATGTTGGCCCTCCCCGCCCCAAGTTTTAGACCCTTCTTATCTATTTGTTTTCTTTTTTTTCCTAAGGTTGGTCCTCCCCGCCCCCTGTTTATAGCCCATACTAATCCATTTGTATTCTCTATTTTCCTTAGGTTGGCCCTTCCCGCCCCTATTTTTAGCCCCTACTAATTCATTTGTTTTCCTTTTTCCTAAGGTTGGCCCGCCCCACCCCTTATTTTTAGCCCCTACTAATCCATTTGTTTTCTCTTTTTCCTTAGGTTGGCACTCCCCGCCCCAAGTTTTAGACCCTACTTATCCATTTGTTTTCTCTTTTTTCCTTAGGTTGGCCCTCCCCGCCCCCTGTTTTTAGCCCCTACTAATCTATTTGTTTTCTCTTTTCCTTAAATTGGCCCTCCCCGCCCTCTGCTTTAAACCCTACTAATCCATTTGTTTTCTCTTTTCCTTAGGTTGGCCCTCCCCGCCCCCTGTTTTTAGCCCCTACTAATCCATTTGTTTTCTCTTTTTTCCTTAGGTTGGCCCTCTCCGCCCCCTGTTTTTAGCCCCTTCTAATCCATTTGTTTTCTCTTTTCATTAGGTTGGCCCTCCCCGCCCCCTGTTTTTAGCCCTAACTAATTTATTCGTTTTCTCTTTTTCCTTAGGTTGGCCCTCCCCGCCCCCTGTTTTAGACCCTACTTATATATTTGTTTTCTCTTTTATCTTTATGTTTGCCCCTTCCGGCCCCCTGTTTTTAGCCCCTACTGATCCATTTCTTTTCTCTTTTTTCCTTAGGTTGGCCCTCCCCGCCCCCTGTTTTTAGCCCCTACTAATCCATTTGTTTTCTCTTTTTCCTTAGGTCGGCCCTCCCCGCCCCAAGTTTTAGACCCCTACTAATCCATTTGTTTTCTCTTTATTCCTTAGGTTGGCCCTCCCCGCCCCCTGTTTTTAGCCCCTACTAATCCATTTGTTTTCTCTTTTTTCCTTAGGTTTGCCCCTCCTGCCCCCTGTTTTTAGCCCCTACTAATCCATTTGTTTTCTCTTTTTTCCTTAGGTTGGCCCTCCCCGCCCCGAGTTTTAGACCCTGCTAATCTATTTGTTTTCTCTTTTCCTTAGGTTGGCCCTCCCCGCCCTCTGTTTTAGGCCCGACTAATCCATTTGTTTTCTCTTTTGTCCTTAGGTTGGCCCTCCCCGCCCCAAGTTTTAGCCTCTACTAATCAATTTGTTTTCTCTTTTGTCCTTAGGTTGGCCCTCTCCGCCCCCTGTTTTTAGCCCCTACTAATCTATTTGTTTTCTCTTTTTTCCTTAGGTTGGCCCTCCCCACCCCCTGTTTTTAGCCCCTACTTATCTATTTGTTTTCTCTTTTCCTTAGGGTGGCCCTCCCCGCCCTCTGTTTTAGACCCGACTTATCCATTTGTTTTCTCTTTTGTCCTTAGGTTAGTCCTCTCCGCCCCCTGTTTTTAGCCCCTACTAATCCATTTGTTTTCTCTTTTTCCTTAGGTTGGCCCTCCCCGCCCCCTGTTTTTAGCCCCTACTAATTCATTCGTTCTCTTTTTTTTCCTTAGATTGGCCCTCCCCGCCCCCTGTTTTTAGCCCCTACTAATCCATTTGTCTTCTCTTTTTCCTTAGGTTGGCCCTTCCCGCCCCCTGTTTTTAGCCCCTACTAATCCATTTGTTTTCTCTTTTACCTTAGGTTGGCCCTCCCCGCCCCCTGTTTTAGACCCTACTAATCCATTTGTTTTCTCTTTTTTCCTTAGGTTGGCCCTCCCAGCCCCCTGTTTATAGCCCATACTAATCAATTTGTTTTCTCTTTTTTCCTTCGGTGGGCCCTTCCGGCCCCCTGTTTTTAACCCCTACTAATCCATTGTTTTCTCTTTTTTCCTTAGGTTGGCCCTCTCCGCCCCCTGTTTTTAGCCCCCACTAATCCATTTGTTTTCTCTTTTTCCTTAGGTTGGGCCTTCCCGCCCCAAGTTTTAGACCCTACTAATCCATTTGTTTTCTCTTTTTTCCTTAGGTTGGCCCTTCCAGCCCCCTATTTTTAGCCCCTACTAATCCATTTGTTTTCTCTTTTTTCCTTAGGTTGGCCCTCCCCGCCCCTGCTTTTAGCCCCTACTAATCCATTTGTTTTCTCTTTTTCCTTATGTTGGCCCTCCCCGCCCCAAGTTTAGACCCTACTAATCCATTGTTTTCTCTTTTTTTCCTTAGGTTGGCCCTCTCCGCCCCCTGTTTTTAGCCCCTACTAATCCATTTGTTTTCTCTTTTTTCCTTAGGTTGGCCCTCTCCGCCCCCTGTTTTTAGCCCCTACTAATCCATTTGTTTTCTCTTTTTTCCTTAGGTTGGCCCTTCCAGCCCCCTATTTTTAGCCCCTACTAATCCATTTGTTTTCTCTTTTTTCCTTAGGTTGGCCCTCCCCGCCCCTGCTTTTAGCCCCTACTAATCCATTTGTTTTCTCTTTTTCCTTATGTTGGCCCTCCCCGCCCCAAGTTTAGACCCTACTAATCCATTGTTTTCTCTTTTTTTCCTTAGGTTGGGCCTCCCCGCCCCAAGTTTTAGACCCTACTAATCCATTTGTTTTCTCTCTTTTCCTTAAGTTGGCCCTCCCAGCCCCCTGTTTTTAGCCCATACTAATCAATTTGTTTTTTCTTTTTATTCTTAGGTTGGCCCTTCCCGCCCCCTGTTTTTAACCCCTACTAATTCATTTGTTTTCCTTTTTCCTAAGGTTGGCCCGCCCCACACCTTGTTTTTAGCCCCTTCTAATCCATTTGTTTTCTCTTTTTCCTTCCCCGCCCCCTGTTTTTAGCCCCTACTAATTCATTCGTTCTCTCTTTTTTCCTTAGATTGGCCCTCCCCGCCCCCTGTTTTTAGCCCCTACTAATCCATTTGTCTTCTCTTTTTTCCTTAGGTTGGCCCTCCCCGCCCTTAGGTTGGCCCTCCCCGCCCCCTATTTTTAGCCCATACTAATCCATTTGTTTTCTTTTTTATCCTTAGGTTGGCCCTCCCCGCCCCCTGCTTTTAGCCCCTACTAATCCATTTGTTTTCTCTTTTCCCTTAGGTTGGCCCTCCCCGCCCCCTGCTTTTAGCCCCTACTAATCCATTTGTTTTCTCTTTTTCCTAAGGTTGGCCCTCCCCCACCCAAGTTTTAGACCCTACTAATCCATTTGTTTTCTCTTTTTTCCTTAGGTTGGCCCTCCCCGCCCCCTGCTTTTAGCCCATACTAATCCATTTGTTTTCTCTTTTTTCCTTAGGTTGGCCCTCCCCGTCCCCTGTTTTTAGCCCCTACTAATTCATTCGTTCTCTCTTTTTTCCTTAGATTGGCCCTCCCCGCCCCCTGTTTTTAGCCCCTACTAATCCATTTGTCTTCTCTTTTTTCCTTAGGTTGGCCCTCCCCGCCCTTAGGTTGGCCCTCCCCGCCCCCTATTTTTAGCCCCTTCTAATCCATTTGTTTTCTCTTTTTTCCTTAGGTTGGCCCTCCCCGCCCCCTGTTTTTAGCCCCTACTAATCCATTTGTTTTCTCTTTTTTCCTTAGGTTGGCCCTCCCCGCCCCCTGCTTTTAGCCCCTACTAATCCATTTGTTTTCTCTTCTCCTTATGTTGGCCCTCCCCACCCTCTGTTTTAGACCCTACTAATCCATTTGTTTTCTCTTTTTCCTTAGGTTGGCCCTCCCCGCCCCAAGTTTTAGCCCCTACTAATCCATTTGTTTTCTCTTTTTTCCTAAGGTTGGCCCTCTCCGCCCCCTGTTTTTAACCCCTACTAATCCATTTGTTTTCCTTTTTCCTAAGGTTGGCCCGCCCCACCCCTTGTTTTTAGCCCCTACTAATCCATTTGTTTTCTCTTTTTCCTTAGGTTGGGCCTCCCCGCCCCAAGTTTTAGACCCTACTAATCCATTTGTTTTCTCTTTTTTCCTAAGGTTGGCCCTTCCGGTCCCCTATTTTTAGCCCCTAATAATCCATTTGTTTTCTCTTTTTTCCTTAGGTTGGCCCTCCCCGCCCCCTGCTTTTAGCCCCTACTAATCCATTTGTTTTCTCTTTTTTCCTAAGGTTGGCCCTTCCGGTCCCCTATTTTTAGCCCCTACTAATCCATTTGTTTTCTCTTTTTTCCTTAGGTTGGCCCTCCCCGCCCCCTGCTTTTAGCCCCTACTAATCCATTTGTTTTCTCTTTTTCCTTAGGTTTGCCCTCCCCGCCCCAAGTTTTAGACCCTACTAATCCATTTGTTTTCTCTTTTTTCCTTAGGTTGGCCCTCCCCTCCCCCTGTTTTTAGCCCATACTAATCAATTTGTTTTCTCTTTTTTCCTTAGGTTGGCCCTCCCCACCCCCTGTTTTTAGCCCATACTAATCCATTTATTTTCTCTTTTTTCCTTAGGTTTGCCCTCCCCGCCCCAAGTTTTAGACCCTACTAATCCATTTGTTTTCTCTTTTTTCCTTAGGTTGGCCCTCCCCTCCCCCTGTTTTTAGCCCATACTAATCAATTTGTTTTCTCTTTTTTCCTTAGGTTGGCCCTCCCCACCCCCTGTTTTTAGCCCATACTAATCCATTTATTTTCTCTTTTTTCCTTAGGTTGGTCCGCCCCGCCCCCTATTTTTAGCCCATACTAATCAATTTGTTTTCTCTTTTTCCTTAGGTTGGGCCTCCCCGCCCCCTGTTTTTAGCCCCTTCCTTTCCATTTGTTTTCTCTTTTTTCCCTTAGGTTGGCCCTCCCCGCCCCCTGTTTTAAGCCCCTACTAATCCATTTGTTTTCTCTTTTTCCGTAGGTTTACCCCTCCCGCCCCCTGTTTTTAGCCCCTACTAACTCATTTGTTTTCCTTTTTCCTAAGGTTGGCCCACCCCACTCCCTGTTTTTAGCCTCTACTAATCCATTTGTTTTCTCTTTTTCCTTAGGTTGGCCCTCCCCGCCCCAAGTTTTAGATCCTACTAATCCATTTCTTTTCTCTTTTTTCCTTAGGTTGGCCCTCCCCGCCCCCTGTTTTTAGCCCCTACTAATCCATTTGTTTTCTCTTTTTCTTTAGGTCGGCCCTCCCCGCCCCAAGTTTTAGACCCCTACTAATCCATTTGTTTTCTCTTTTTTCCTTAGGCTGGCCCTCCCCGCCCCCTGTTTTTAGCCCCTACTAATCCATTTGTTTTCTCTTTTTTCCTTAGGTTTGCCCCTCCCGCCCCCTGTTTTTAGCCCCTACTATTCGATTTGTTTTCTCTTTTTTCCTTAGGTTGGCCCTCCCCGCCCCAAGTTTTAGACCCTACTAATCTATTTGTTTTCTCTTTTCCTTAGGTTGGCCCTCCCCGCCCTCTGTTTTAGGCACGACTAATCCATTTGTTTTCTCTTTTGTCCTTAGGTTGGCCCTCTCCGCCCCCTGTTTTTAGCTCCTGCTAATCTATTTGTTTTCTCTTTTTTCCTTAGGTTGGCCCTCCCCGCCCCCTGTTTTTAGCCCCTTCTAATCTATTTGTTTTCTCTTTTCCTTAGGTTGGCCCTCCCCGCCCTCTGTTTTAGACCCGACTAATCCATTTGTTTTCTCTTTTGTCCTTAGGTTGGCCCTCTCCGCCCCCTGTTTTTAGCCCCTACTAATCCATTTGTTTTCTCTTTTTCTTTAGGTCGGCCCTCCCCACCCCAAGTTTTAGACCCCTACTAATCCATTTGTTTTCTCTTTTTTCCTTAGGCTGGCCCTCCCCGCCCCCTGTTTTTAGCCCCTACTAATCCATTTGTTTTCTCTTTTTTCCTTAGATTGCCCCTCCCGCCCCCTGTTTTTAGCCCCTACTAATCGATTTGTTTTCTCTTTTTTCCTTAGGTTGGCCCTCCCCGCCCCAAGTTTTAGACCCTACTAATCTATTTGTTTTCTCTTTTCCTTAGGTTGGCCCTCCCCGCCCTCTGTTTTAGGCCCGACTAATCCATTTGTTTTCTCTTTTGTCCTTAGGTTGGCCCTCTCCGCCCCCTGTTTTTAGCCCCTACTAATCTATTTGTTTTCTCTTTTTTCCTTAGGTTGGCCCTCCCCACCCCCTGTTTTTAGCCCCTTCTAATCTATTTGTTTTCTCTTTTCCTTAGGTTGGCCCTCCCCGCCCTCTGTTTTAGACCCGACTAATCCATTTGTTTTCTCTTTTGTCCTTAGGTTGGCCCTCCCCGCCCCCTGTTTTTAGCCCCTGCTAATTCATTCGTTCTCTCTTTTTTCCTTAGATTGGCCCTCCCCGCCCCCTGTTTTTAGCCCATACTAATCCATTTGTCTTCTCTTTTTTCCTTAGGTTGGCCCTTCCCGCCCCCTGTTTTTAGCCCCTACTAATCCATTTGTTTTCTCTTTTTCCTCAGGTTGGCCCTCCCCGCCCCCTGTTTTAGACCCTACTAATCCATTTGTTTTCTCTTTTTTCCTTAGGTTGGCCCTCCCAGCCCCTCTTTATAGCCCATACTAATCAATTTGTTTTCTCTTTTTTCCTTAGGTGGGCCCTTCCGGCCCCCTGTTTTTAACCCCTACTAATCCATTGTTTTCTCTTTTTTCCTTAGGTTGGCCCTCTCCGCCTTTTGTTTTTAGCCCCTACTAATCCATTTGTTTTCTCTTTTTCCTTAGGTTGGGCCTCCCCGCCCCAAGTTTTAGACCCTACTAATCCATTTGTTTTCTCTTTTTTCCTTAGGTTGGCCCTTCCGGTCCCCTATTTTTAGCCCCTACTAATCCATTCGTTTTCTCTTTTTTCCTTAGGTTGGCCCACCCCGCCCCCTGCTTTTAGCCCCTACTAATCCATTTGTTTTCTCTTTTTCCTTAGGTTTGCCCTCCCCGCCCCAAGTTTAAGCCCCTACTAATCCATTTGTTTTCTCTTTTTCCTTAGGTTTGCCTTCCCCGCCCCAAGTTTAAGACCCTACTAATACATTTGTTTTCTCTTTTTTCCTAAGGTTGGCCCTCCCCGCCCCTGCTTTTAGCCCATACTAATTCATTTGTTTTCTCTTTTTCCTTAGGTTTGCCCTCCCCGCCCCAAGTTTTAGAACCTACTAATCCATTTGTTTTCTCTTTTTCCTTAGGTTGGCCCTCTCAGCCCCCTGTTTTTAGCCCCTTCTAATCTATTTGTTTTCTCTTTATCTTAGGTTGACCCTCCCCGCCCTCTGTTTTAGACCCTACTAATCCATTTGTTTTCTCTTTTGTCCTTAGGTTGGCCCTTCCGGTCCCCTATTTTTAGCCCCTACTAATCCATTCGTTTTCTCTTTTTTCCTTAGGTTGGCCCACCCCGCCCCCTGCTTTTAGCCCCTACTAATCCATTTGTTTTCTCTTTTTCCTTAGGTTTGCCCTCCCCGCCCCAAGTTTAAGCCCCTACTAATCCATTTGTTTTCTCTTTTTCCTTAGGTTTGCCTTCCCCGCCCCAAGTTTAAGACCCTACTAATACATTTGTTTTCTCTTTTTTCCTAAGGTTGGCCCTCCCCGCCCCTGCTTTTAGCCCATACTAATTCATTTGTTTTCTCTTTTTCCTTAGGTTTGCCCTCCCCGCCCCAAGTTTTAGAACCTACTAATCCATTTGTTTTCTCTTTTTCCTTAGGTTGACCCTCCCCGCCCTCTGTTTTAAACCCTACTAATCCATTTGTTTTCTTTTTTCCTTAGGTTGGCCCTCTCCGCCCCCTGTTTTTAGCCCCTACTAATCCATTTGTTTTCTCTTTTCCTTAGGTTGGCCCTCCCCGCCCCCTGTTTTTAGACCCTACTAATTCATTTGTTTTCTCTTTTTTCCTTAGGTTGGCCCTCTCCGCCCCCTGTTTTTGGCCCCTACTAATCCATTCGTTTTCTCTTTTTTCCTTAGATTGGCCTTCCCCGCCCCCTGTTTTTAGCCCCTACTAATCCATTTGTTTCCTCTTTTTTCATTAGGTTGGCCCTCCCCACCCCCTGTTTTTAGCCCCTACTAATCCATTTGTTTTCTGTTTTTTTTTTGGTTGGCCCTCCCCGCCCCCTGTTTTAGACCCTACTAATCCATTTGTTTTCTCTTTTTTCCTTAGGTTGGCCCTCCCAGCCCCTGTTTATAGCCCATACTAATCAATTTTTTTCTCTTTTTTCCTTATGTGGGCCCTTCCGGCCCCCTGTTTTTAACCCCTACTAATCCATTTGTTTTCTCTTTTTTCCTTAGGTTGGCCCTCTCCGCCCCCTGTTTTTAGCCCCTACTAATCCATTTGTTTTCTCTTTTTCCTTAGGTTGGGCCTCCCCGCCCCAGTTTTAGACCCTACTAATCCATTTGTTTTCTCTTTTTTCCTTAGGTTGGCCCTTTAGGGCCCCCTGTTTTTAGCCCCTACTAATCCATTTGTTTTCTCTTTTTTCCTTAGGTTGGCCCTCCCCGCCCCCTGTTTTTAGCCCCTACTTATCCATTTGTTTTCTCTTTTTCCTTAGGTTGGCCCTCCCCGCCCCCTGTTTTTAGCCCCTACTAATTCATTTGTTTTCCTTTTTCCTAAGGTTGGCCCACCCCACCCCCTGTTTTTAGCCTCTACTAATCCATTTGTTTTCTCTTTTTCCTTAGGTTGGCCCTCCCCGCCCCAAGTTTTAGACCCTACTAATCCATTTGTTTTCTCTTTTTTCCTTAGGTTGGCCCTCCCCGCCCCCTGTTTTTAGCCCCTACTAATCTATTTGTTTTCTCTTTATCTTAGGTTGACCCTCCCCGCCCTCTGTTTTAGACCCTACTTATCCATTTGTTTTCTCTTTTTTCCTTAGGTTGGCCCTCTCCGCCCCCTGTTTTTAGCCCCAACTAATCCATTTGTTTTCTCTTTTCCTTAGGTTGTCCCTCCCCGCCCCCTGTTTTTAGACCCTACTAATTCATTCGTTTTCTCTTTTTTCCTTAGATTGGCCCTCCCCGCCCCCTGTTTTTAGCCCCTACTAATCCATTTGTTTTCTCTTTTTTCCTTAGGTTGGCCCTCCCCACCCCCTGTTTTTAGCCCCTACTAATCCATTTGTTTTCTCTTTTTCCCTATGTTGGCCCTCCCCGCCCCAAGTTTTAGACCCTTCTAATCTATTTGTTTTCTTTTTTTTCCTAAGGTTGGTCCTCCCCGCCCCCTGTTTATAGCCCATACTAATCCATTTGTTTTCTCTATTTTCCTTAGGTTGGCCCTTCCCGCCCCTATTTTTAGCCCCTACTAATTCATTTGTTTTCCTTTTTCCTAAGGTTGGCCCGCCCCACCCCTTATTTTTAGCCCCTACTAATCCATTTGTTTTCTCTTTTTCCTTAGGTTGGCACTCCCCGCCCCAAGTTTTAGACCCTACTTATCCATTTGTTTTCTCTTTTTTCCTTAGGTTGGCCCTCCCCGCCCCCTGTTTTTAGCCCCTACTAATCTATTTGTTTTCTCTTTTCCTTAAATTGGCCCTCCCCGCCCTCTGCTTTAAACCCTACTAATCCATTTGTTTTCTCTTTTCCTTAGGTTGGCCCTCCCCGCCCCCTGTTTTTAGCCCCTACTAATCCATTTGTTTTCTCTTTTTTCCTTAGGCTGGCCCTCCCCGCCCCCTGTTTTTAGCCCCTACTAATCCATTTGTTTTCTCTTTTTTCCTTAGATTTGCCCCTCCCGCCCCCTGTTTTTAGCCCCTACTAATCGATTTGTTTTCTCTTTTTTCCTTAGGTTGGCCCTCCCCGCCCCAAGTTTTAGACCCTACTAATCTATTTGTTTTCTCTTTTCCTTAGGTTGGCCCTCCCCGCCCTCTGTTTTAGGCACGACTAATCCATTTGTTTTCTCTTTTGTCCTTAGGTTGGCCCTCTCCGCCCCCTGTTTTTAGCCCCTGCTAATCTATTTGTTTTCTCTTTTTTCCTTAGGTTGGCCCTCCCCGCCCCCTGTTTTTAGCCCCTTCTAATCTATTTGTTTTCTCTTTTCCTTAGGTTGGCCCTCCCCGCCCTCTGTTTTAGACCCGACTAATCCATTTGTTTTCTCTTTTGTCCTTAGGTTGGCCCTCTCCGCCCCCTGTTTTTAGCCCCTACTAATCCATTTGTTTTCTCTTTTTCTTTAGGTCGGCCCTCCCCGCCCCAAGTTTTAGACCCCTACTAATCCATTTGTTTTCTCTTTTTTCCTTATGCTGGCCCTCCCCGCCCCCTGTTTTTAGCCCCTACTAATCCATTTGTTTTCTCTTTTTTCCTTAGATTGCCCCTCCCGCCCCCTGTTTTTAGCCCCTACTTATCGATTTGTTTTCTCTTTTTTCCTTAGGTTGGCCCTCCCCGCCCCAAGTTTTAGACCCTACTAATCTATTTGTTTTCTCTTTTCCTTAGGTTGGCCCTCCCCGCCCTCTGTTTTAGGCCCGACTAATCCATTTGTTTTCTCTTTTGTCCTTAGGTTGGCCCTCTCCGCCCCCTGTTTCTAGCCCCTACTAATCTATTTGTTTTCTCTTTTTTCCTTAGGTTGGCCCTCCCCACCCCCTGTTTTTAGCCCCTTCTAATCTATTTGTTTTCTCTTTTCCTTAGGTTGGCCCTCCCCGCCCTCTGTTTTAGACCCGACTAATCCATTTGTTTTCTCTTTTGTCCTTAGGTTGGCCCTCCCCGCCCCCTGTTTTTAGCCCCTGCTAATTCATTCCTTCTCTCTTTTTTCCTTAGATTGGCCCTCCCCGCCCCCTGTTTTTAGCCCATACTAATCCATTTGTCTTCTCTTTTTTCCTTAGGTTGGCCCTTCCCGCCCCCTGTTTTTAGCCCCTACTAATCCATTTGTTTTCTCTTTTTCCTCAGGTTGGCCCTCCCCGCCACCTGTTTTAGACCTACTAATCCATTTGTTTTCTCTTTTTTCCTTAGGTTGGCCCTCCCAGCCCCCTCTTTATAGCCCATACTAATCAATTTGTTTTCTCTTTTTGTCTTAGGTGGGCCCTTCCGGCCCCCTGTTTTTAACCCCTACTAATCCATTGTTTTCTCTTTTTTCCTTAGGTTGGCCCTCTCCGCCTTTTGTTTTTAGCCCCTACTAATCCATTTGTTTTCTCTTTTTCCTTAGGTTGGGCCTCCCCGCCCCAAGTTTTAGACCCTACTAATCCATTTGTTTTCTCTTTTTTCCTTAGGTTGGCCCTTCCGGTCCCCTATTTTTAGCCCCTACTAATCCATTTGTTTTCTCTTTTTTCCTTAGGTTGGCCCACCCCGCCCCCTGCTTTTAGCCCCTACTAATCCATTTGTTTTCTCTTTTTCCTTAGGTTTGCCCTCCCCGCCCCAAGTTTAAGCCCCTACTAATCCATTTGTTTTCTTTTTTATCCTTAGGTTTGCCTTCCCCGCCCCAAGTTTAAGACCCTACTAATCCATTTGTTTTCTCTTTTTTCCTTAGGTTGGCCCACCCCGCCCCCTGCTTTTAGCCCCTACTAATCCATTTGTTTTCTCTTTTTCCTTAGGTTTGCCCTCCCCGCCCCAAGTTTAAGCCCCTACTAATCCATTTGTTTTCTCTTTTTCCTTAGGTTTGCCTTCCCCGCCCCAAGTTTAAGACCCTACTAATACATTTGTTTTCTCTTTTTCCTTAGGTTTGCCCTCCCCGCCCCAAGTTTTAGAACCTACAAATCCATTTGTTTTCTCTTTTTCCTTAGGTTGGCCCTCCCAGCCCCCTGTTTTTAGCCCCTTCTAATCTATTTGTTTTCTCTTTATCTTAGGTTGACCCTCCCCGCCCTCTGTTTTAGTCCCTACTAATCCATTTGTTTTCTCTTTTTTCCTTAGGTTGGCCCTCTCCGCCCCCTGTTTTTAGCCACTACTAATCCATTTGTTTTCTCTTTTTCTTAGGTTGGCCCTCCCCGCCCCCTGTTTTTAGACCCTACTAATTCATTTGTTTTCTCTTTTTTCCTTAGGTTGGCCCTCTCCGCCCCCTGTTTTTGGCCCCTACTAATCCATTCGTTTTCTCTTTTTTCCTTAGATTGGCCTTCCCCGCCCCCTGTTTTTAGCCCCTACTAATCCATTTGTTTCCTCTTTTTTCATTAGGTTGGCCCTCCCCACCCCCTGTTTTTAGCCCCTACTAATCCATTTGTTTTCTGTTTTTTTTTTGGTTGGCCCTCCCCGCCCCCTGTTTTAGACCCTACTAATCCATTTGTTTTCTCTTTTTTCCTTAGGTTGGCCCTCCCAGCCCCTGTTTATAGCCCATACTAATCAATTTTTTTCTCTTTTTTCCTTAGGTGGGCCCTTCCGGCCCCCTGTTTTTAACCCCTACTAATCCATTTGTTTTCTCTTTTTTCCTTAGGTTGGCCCTCTCCGCCCCCTGTTTTTAGCCCCTACTAATCCATTTATTTTCTCTTTTTCCTTAGGTTGGGCCTCCCCGCCCCAGTTTTAGACCCTACTAATCCATTTGTTTTCTCTTTTTTCCTTAGGTTGGCCCTTCGGGCCCCCTGTTTTTAGCCCCTACTAATCCATTTGTTTTCTCTTTTTTCCTTAGGTTGGCCCTCCCCGCCACCTGTTTTTAGCCCCTACTTATCCATTTGTTTTCTCTTTTTCCTTAGGTTGGCCCTCCCCGCCACCTGTTTTTAGCCCCTACTTATCCATTTGTTTTCTCTTTTTCCTTAGGTTGGCCCTCCCCGCCCCCTGTTTTTAGCCCCTACTAATTCATTTGTTTTCCTTTTTCCTAAGGTTGGCCCACCCCACCCCCTGTTTTTAGCCTCTACTAATCCATTTGTTTTCTCTTTTTCCTTAGGTTGGCCCTCCCCGCCCCAAGTTTTAGACCCTACTAATCCATTTGTTTTCTCTTTTTTCCTTAGGTTGGCCCTCCCCGCCCCCTGTTTTTAGCCCCTTCTAATCTATTTGTTTACTCTTTATCTTAGGTTGACCCTCCCCGCCCTCTGTTTTAGACCCTACTTATCCATTTGTTTTCTCTTTTTTCCTTAGGTTGGCCCTCTCTGCCCCCTGTTTTTAGCCCCAACTAATCCATTTGTTTTCTCTTTTCCTTAGGTTGTCCCTCCCCGCCCCCTGTTTTTAGACCCTACTAATTCATTCGTTTTCTCTTTTTTCCTTAGATTGGCCCTCCCCGCCCCCTGTTTTTAGCCCCTACTAATCCATTTGTTTTCTCTTTTTTCCTTAGGTTGGCCCTCCCCACCCCCTGTTTTTAGCCCCTACTAATCCATTTGTTTTCTCTTTTTCCTATGTTGGCCCTCCCCGCCCCAAGTTTTAGACCCTTCTAATCTATTTGTTTTCTTTTTTTTCCTAAGGTTGGTCCTCCCCGCCCCCTGTTTATAGCCCATACTAATCCATTTGTTTTCTCTATTTTCCTTAGGTTGGCCCTTCCCGCCCCTATTTTTAGCCCCTACTAATTCATTTGTTTTCCTTTTTCCTAAGGTTGGCCCGCCCCACCCCTTATTTTTAGCCCCTACTAATCCATTTGTTTTCTCTTTTTCCTTAGGTTGGCACTCCCCGCCCCAAGTTTTAGACCCTACTTATCCATTTGTTTTCTCTTTTTTCCTTAGGTTGGCCCTCTCCGCCCCCTGTTTTTAGCCCCTACTAATCTATTTGTTTTCTCTTTTCCTTAAATTGGCCCTCCCCGCCCTCTGCTTTAAACCCTACTAATCCATTTGTTTTCTCTTTTCCTTAGGTTGGCCCTCCCCGCCCCCTGTTTTTAGCCCCTACTAATCCATTTGTTTTCTCTTTTTTCCTTAGGTTGGCCCTCTCCGCCCCCTGTTTTTAGCCCCTTCTAATCCATTTGTTTTCTCTTTTTATTAGGTTGGCCCTCCCCGCCCCCTGTTTTTAGCACTAACTAATTTATTCGTTTTCTCTTTTTCCTTAGGTTGGCCCTCCCCGCCCCCTGTTTTAGACCCTACTTATATATTTGTTTTCTCTTTTATCTTTATGTTTGCCCCTTCCGGCCCCCTGTTTTTAGCCCCTACTGATCCATTTCTTTTCTCTTTTTTCCTTAGGTTGGCCCTCCCCGCCCCCTGTTTTTAGCCCCTACTAATCCATTTGTTTTCTCTTTTTCCTTAGGTCGGCCCTCCCCGCCCCAAGTTTTAGACCCCTACTAATCCATTTGTTTTCTCTTTATTCCTTAGGTTGGCCCTCCCCGCCCCCTGTTTTTAGCCCCTACTAATCCATTTGTTTTCTCTTTTTTCCTTAGGTTTGCCCCTCCTGCCCCTTGTTTTTAGCCCCTACTAATCCATTTGTTTTCTCTTTTTTTTTCCTTAGGTTGGCCCTCCCCGCCCCGAGTTTTAGACCCTGCTAATCTATTTGTTTTCTCTTTTCCTTAGGTTGGCCCTCCCCGCCCTCTGTTTTAGGCCCGACTAATCCATTTGTTTTCTCTTTTGTCCTTAGGTTGGCCCTCCCCGCCCCAAGTTTTAGCCTCTACTAATCCATTTGTTTTCTCTTTTGTCCTTAGGTTGGCCCTCTCCGCCCCCTGTTTTTAGCCCCTACTAATCTATTTGTTTTCTCTTTTTTCCTTAGGTTGGCCCTCCCCACCCCCTGTTTTTAGCCCCTACTTATCTATTTGTTTTCTCTTTTCCTTAGGTTGGCCCTCCCCGCCCTCTGTTTTAGACCCGACTTATCCATTTGTTTTCTCTTTTTTCCTTAGGTGGGCCCTTCCGGCCCCCTGTTTTTAGCCCCTACTAATCCATTTGTTTTCTCTTTTTCCTTAGGTTGGCCCTCCCCGCCCCCTGTTTTTAGCCCCTACTAATTCATTCGTTCTCTTTTTTTTCCTTAGATTGGCCCTCCCCGCCCCAAGTTTTAGATCCTACTAATCCATTTGTTTTCTCTTTTTTCCTTAGGTTGGCCCTTCCAGCCCCCTATTTTTAGCCCCTACTAATCCATTTGTTTTCTCTTTTTTCCTTAGGTTGGCCCTCCCCGCCCCTGCTTTTAGCCCCTACTAATCCATTTGTTTTCTCTTTTTCCTTATGTTGGCCCTCCCCGCCCCAAGTTTAGACCCTACTTATCCATTGTTTTCTCTTTTTTTCCTTAGGTTGGCCCTCTCCGCCCCCTGTTTTTAGCCCCTACTAATCCATTTGTTTTCTCTTTTTCCTTAGGTTGGGCCTCCCCGCCCCAAGTTTTAGAACCTACTAAGCCATTTGTTTTCTCTCTTTTCCTTAAGTTGGCCCTCCCAGCCCCCTGTTTTTAGCCCATACTAATCAATTTGTTTTCTCTTTTTTTCTTAGGTTGGCCCTTCCCGCCCCCTGTTTTTAACCCCTACTAATTCATTTGTTTTCCTTTTTCCTAAGGTTGGCCCGCCCCACACCTTGTTTTTAGCCCCTTCTAATCCATTTGTCATCTCTTTTTCCTTCCCCGCCCCCTGTTTTTAGCCCCTACTAATTCATTCGTTCTCTCTTTTTTCCTTAGATTGGCCCTCCCCGCCCCCTGTTTTTAGCCCCTACTAATCCATTTGTCTTCTCTTTTTTCCTTAGGTTGGCCCTCCCCGCCCTTAGGTTGGCCCTCCCCGCCCCCTATTTTTAGCCCATACTAATCCATTTGTTTTCTTTTTTTTCCTTAGGTTGGCCCTCCCCGCCCCCTGCTTTTAGCCCCTACTAATCCATTTGTTTTCTCTTTTCCCTTAGGTTGGCCCTCCCCGCCCCCTGCTTTTAGCCCCTTCTAATCCATTTGTTTTCTCTTTTTCCTAAGGTTGGCCCTCCCCGCCCCAAGTTTTAGACCCTACTAATCCATTTGTTTTCTCTTTTTTCCTTAGGTTGGCCCTCCCCGCCCCCTGCTTTTAGCCCATACTAATCCATTTGTTTTCTCTTTTTTCCTTAGGTTGGCCCTCCCCGTCCCCTGTTTTTAGCCCCTACTAATTCATTCGTTCTCTCTTTTTTCCTTAGATTGGCCCTCCCCGCCCCCTGTTTTTAGCCCCTACTAATCTATTTGTCTTCTCTTTTTTCCTTAGGTTGGCCCTCCCCGCCCTTAGGTTGGCCCTCCCCGCCCCCTATTTTTAGCCCCTTCTAATCCATTTGTTTTCTCTTTTTTCCTTAGGTTGGCCCTCCCCGCCCCCTGTTTTTAGCCCCTACTAATCCATTTGTTTTCTCTTTTTTCCTTAGGTTGGCCCTCCCCGCCCCCTGCTTTTAGCCCCTACTAATCCATTTGTTTTCTCTTCTCCTTATGTTGGCCCTCCCCACCCTCTGTTTTAGACCCTACTAATCCATTTGTTTTCTCTTTTTCCTTAGGTTGGCCCTCCCCGCCCCAAGTTTTAGCCCCTACTAATCCATTTGTTTTCTCTTTTTTCCTAAGGTTGGCCCTCTCCGCCCCCTGTTTTTAACCCCTACTAATCCATTTGTTTTCCTTTTTCCTAAGGTTGGCCCGCCCCACCCCTTGTTTTTAGCCCCTACTAATCCATTTGTTTTCTCTTTTTCCTTAGGTTGGCCCTCCCCGCCCCAAGTTTTAGACCCTACTTATCCATTTGTTTTCTCTTTTTTTCCTTAGGTTGGCCCTCCCCGCCCCCTGTTTTTAGCCCCTACTAATCCATTTGCTTTCTCTTTTTCCATAGGTTTACCCCTCCCGCCCCCTGTTTTTAGCCCCTACTAGCTCATTTGTTTTCCTTTTTCCTAAGGTTGGCCCACCCCACCCCCTGTTTTTAGACTCTACTAATCCATTTGTTTTCTCTTTTTCCTTAGGTTGGCCCTCCCCGCCCCAAGTTTTAGACCCTACTAATCCATTTGTTTTCTCTGTTTCCCTTTGGTTGGCCCTCCCCGCCCCCTGTTTTTAGCCCCTACTAATCTATTTGTTTTCTCTTTTCCTTAGGTTGGCCCTCCCCACCCTCTGTTTTAGACCCTACTAATTCATTTGTTTTCTCTTTTTTCCTTCGGTTGGCCCTCTCCGCCCCCTGTTTTTAGCCCCTACTAATCCCTTTGTTTCTCTTTTCCCTAGGTTGGCCCTCCCCGCCCCCTGTTTTTAGCCCCTACTAATTCATTCGTTTTCTCTTTTTTCCTTGGATTTGCCCTCCTCGCCCCCTGTTTTTAGCCCCTACTAATCCATTTGTTTTCTCTTTTTTCCTTAGGTTGGCTCTCCCCACCCCCTGTTTTTAGCCCCTACTAATCCATTTGTTTTCTCATTTTTCCCTAGGTTGGCCCTCCCCGCCCCAAGTTTAAGACCCTACTAATCCATTTGTTTTCTCTTTTTTCCTTAGGTTGGCCCTCCCCACCCCCTGTTTTTAGACCCTACTAATCCATTTGTTTTCTCTTTTTTCCCTAGGTTGGCTCCCCCCGCCCCAAGTTTTAGACCCTACTAATTCATTCGTTTTCTCTTTTTTCCTTAGATTGGCCCTCCCTGCCCCCTGTTTTTAGCCCCTACTAATCCATTTGTTTTCTTTTTTTGCCGTAGATTGGCCCTCCCCGCCCCCTGTTTTTAGCCCATACTAATCAATTTGTTTTCTCTTTTTTCCTTAGGTTGGCCCTTCCAGCCCCCTGTTTTTAGCCCCTACTAATCCATTTGTTTTCTCTTTTTTCCTTAGGTTGGCCCTCCCCGCCCCCTGTTTTTAGCCCCTACTAATTCATTCATTCTCTCTTTTTTCTTTAGATTGGCCCTCCCCGCCCCCTGTTTTTAGCCCCAACTAATCCATTTGTTTTCTCTTTTCCTTAGGTTGGCCGTCCCCGCCCCAAGTTTTAGACCCTACTAATCCATTTGTTTTCTCTTTTTTACTTAGGTTGGCCCTCCCCGCCCCCTGTTTTTAGCCCCTACTAATCTATTTTTCTCTTTTCCTTAGGTTGGCCCTCCCCGCCCTCTGTTTTAGACCCTACTTATCCATTTGTTTTCTCTTTTATCCTTAGGTTGGCCCTCCCCGCCCCCTGTTTTTAGCCCCTACTAATCCATTTGTTTTCTCTTTTCCTTAGGTTGGCCCTCCCCGCCCCCCTGTTTTAGCCCCTAATAATTCATTCGTTTTCTCTTTTTTATCCTTAGGTTGGCCCTCCCCGCCCACTGTTTTTAGCCCCTACTAATCCATTTGTTTTCTTTTTTTCCTTAGGCTGGCCCGCACCGCCCCCTGTTTTTTAGCCCATACTAATCCATTTGTTTTCTCTTTTCCCCTTAGGTTGGCCCTTCCCGCCCCCTGTTTTTAGCCCCTACTAATCCATTTGTTTTCTCTTCCTCCCTCACCTGTATTCTTTCATCACTGACCTATTCTCTCCTCCTCACTCACTTGTTCTCTCTTCCTCACTCACATGTTCTCTTTTCCTCACTCACCTACTTTCTCTTCCTCACTCACATGTATTCTCTTCCCCCCTTAGCTGTATTCTCTTCCTCACTCACATTAATTCTCTACCTCCCTCACCTGTATTCTTTCATCACTGCATGATCTCTCTTCCTCACTCACCTGTTCTCTCTTCTTCACTCACCTGTTCTCTCTTCTTCACTCACCTATTCTCTCTTCCTCACTGACCTGTTCTCTCTTCCTTACTTACCTGTTCTCTCTTACTCTCTCACCTGTTCTCTCTTCCTCTCTCATCTGTTCACTCTTCCTCACTCAATTGTATTCTCTTCCTCCCTCACCTGTTCTCTCTTATTCACTCACCTGTTCCCTCTTCCTCCCTCACCTGTATTCTCTTCCTCACTCACCTGTTCTCTCTTCTTTCCTCACCTGTATTCTGTTCCTCACTCATCTGTTCTCTCTTCCTCACTCCCGTGTTCTCTCTTCCTCACTCACCTGTTCTCTCTTCCTCCCTCACCTGTTCTTTCTTCCCCACTTCCCCGTTCGCTCTTTCTCACTCATCTGTTCTCTCTTACTCACTCACCTGTATTCTCTTCCTCCCTCACCTGTTCTCTCTTATTCACTCACCTGTTCTCTCTTCCTTCCTCACCTGTATTCTCTTTCTCACTCACCTTTTCTCTCTTTCTCACTCACCTGTTTTCTATTTCTCACTCATCTTTTCTCTCTTCCTCACTTACCTATTTTCTCTTCCTAACTCACCTGTATCCTCTTCCTCCCTCTTCTGTTCTCACTTCCTCACTCACCTGTTCTCTTTTCCTCACTTAACTGTTCTCTCTTCCCCACTCATCTGTTCTCTCATTCTCACTCACCTGTTCTCTCTTCATCACTCACCTGTTGTCTCTTCCTAACTCACCTGTATTCTCTTCCTCACTCACCTGTTCTCTCTTCCTCACTCACCTGTTCTCTCTTCCTCACTAAACTGTTCTCTCTTCCTCACTCATCTGTTCTCTCTTTCTCACTCACCTGTTCTCTCTTCCTCACTCATCTGTTCTCTCTTCCTCCCTCACCTGTATTCCCTTCCTCACTCACCTGTTCTCTCTTCCTCACTCAACTGTTCTATCTTTCTGACTCACCTGTTCTCTCTTCCTCACTCACATGTATTCTCTTCCTCACTCACCTGTTCTCCCTATCTCACTCACCTGTTCTCTCTTCCTCACACATGATCTCTTTTTCTCGCTCATCTGTTCTCTCTTCCTCACTCACATGTTTTCTCTTCCTTACTCATCTGTTCTCTCTTTCTCCCTCACCTATCTTCTCTTCCTCACTCACCTGTTCTCTCATCCTCCCTAACCTGTATTCTCTTCCTCACTCACCTGTTCTCTCTTCCTCACTTACCTGTTCTCTCTTCTTCATTCACCTGTATTCTTACCTCACTCACCTGTTCTCTCTTCCTTACTCACCTGTTCTCTCCTCCTCATTCACCTGTTCTCTGTTCCTCATTCACCTGTTCTCTCTTCCTCACTCACCTGTTCTCTCTTCTTCACTCACCTGTTCTCTCTTCTTCACTCAGATGCTCCCTCTTCCTCACTGACCTGTTTTCTCTTCCTTACTCACCTGTTCTCTCTTTCTCCCTCACCTGTATTCTCTTCCTCACTCACCTGTTCTCTCATCCTCCCTAACCTGTATTCTTACCTCACTCACATGCTCTCTCTCACTCACTCACCTGTTCTCTCTTCCTCACTCACCTGTTCTCTCTTCCTTACTCACATGCTCTCTCTTCCTCACTCACATGTTCTCTCTTTTCACTAACATGCTCTCTCTCACTCACACACCTGTTCTCTCTTCCTCAATCACATGTTCTCTTCCTCACTCACATGCTCTCTCTCACTCACTCACCTCTTCTCTCTGCCTCACTCACAAGTTCTCTCTTCCTCACTCACCTGTTCTCTCTTCCTCACTCACATGTTCTCTCTTCCTCACTGACCTGTTTGCTCTTCCTCACTCACATGTTTTCTTTTCCTCAGTCACCTGTATCCTCTTCCTTCCTCACCTGTTCTTTCTTACTCACTCACATGTTCTCTCTTCCTCCCTAACCTGTATTCTCTTCCTCACTCACCTGTTCTATCTTCTTTACTCACCTGTTCCCTCTTCCTCCCTCAACTGTATTCTTTTCCTTACTCCCCTGTTCTCTCTTCCTCACTCACCTGTTCTCTCTTCCTCCCTCACCTGTTCTTTCTTCCCCACTTCCCTGTTCGCTCTTTCTCACTCGTCTGTTCTCTCTTACTCACTCACCTGTTCTCTCTTCCTTCCTCACCTGTATTCTCTTCCTCACTCACCTTTTCTCTCTTTCTCACTCACCTGTTTTTTCTTCCTCACTCATCTTTTCTCTCTTCCTCACTTACCTATTTTCTCTTCCTAACTCATCTGTATCCTCTTCCTCCCTCTTCTGTTCTCACTTCCTCACTCACCTGTTCTCTTTTTCTCACTTTACTGTTCTCTCTTCCCCACTCATCTGTTCTCTCATTCTCACTCACCTGTTCTCTCTTCATCACTCACCTGTTGTCTCTTCCTAACTCACCAGTTCTCTCTTCCTCACTCACATGTTCTCTTCCTCACTCACATGCTCTCTCTGACTCACTCACCTCTTCTCTCTGCCTCACTCACAAGTTCTCTCTTCCTCACTCACCTGTTCTCTCTTCCTCACTCACATGTTTTCTCTTCCTCACTGACCTGTTTGCTCTTCCTCACTCACATGTTTTCTTTTCCTCAGTCACCTGTATCCTCTTCCTCCCTCACCTGTTCTTTCTTACTCACTCACATCTTCTCTCTTCCTCCCTAACCTGTATTCTCTTCCTCACTCACCTGTTCTCTCTTCTTTACTCACCTGTTCTCTCTTCCTCCCTCACCTGTATTCTTTTCCTCACTCCCCTGTTCTCTCTTCCTCACTCACCTGTTCTCTCTTCCTCCCTCACCTGTTCTTTCTTCCCCACTGCCCTGTTCGCTCTTTCTCACTCATCTGTTCTCTCTTACTCACTCTCCTGTATTCTCTTCCTCCCTCACCTGTTCTCTCTTATTCACTCACCTGTTCTCTCTTCCTTCCTCACCTGTATTCTCTTCCTCACTCACCTTTTCTCTCTTTCTCACTCACCTGTTTTCTCTTCCTCACTCATCTTTTCTCTCTTCCTCACTTACCTATTTTCTCTTCCTAACTCACCTGTATCCCCTTCCTCCCTCTTCTGTTCTCACTTCCTCACTCACCTGTTCTTTCTTCCTCACTCACCTGTTCTCTTTTTCTCATTCATCTGTTCTCTCTTCCTCACTCACCTGTATTCTCTTCCTCCCTCACCTGTTCTCCCTTATTCACTCACCTGTTTTCTCTTCCTCCCTCACCTATATTCTCTTCTTCACTCACCTGTTCTCTCTTCCTCACTCACCTGTATTCTCTTTCCCACTCACCTGTTCTCTCTTCCTCACTCAAATGTTCTCACTTTCTCATCACCTGTTCTCTCTTCCTCACTCACCTTTTCTCTCTTTCTCACTCACCTGTTTTCTCTTCCTCACTCATCTATATTCTCTTCTTCACTCACCTGTTCTCTCTTCCTCACTCACCTGTATTCTCTTTCCCACTCACCTGTTCTCTCTTCCTCACTCAAATGTTCTCACTTTCTCATCACCTGTTCTTTCTTCCTCACTCAACTGTTCTCTCTTTCTCACTCATCTGTTCTCTCTTACACACTCACCTGTTCTCTCTTCCTCACTCACATGTATTCTCTTCCTCACTCACCTGTTCTCTCTTCCTCACTCACCTGTTCTCTCTTCCTCACTCACCTGATCTCTTTTTCTCACTCATCTGTTCTCTTTTCCTCCCTCACCTGTATTCTCTTGCCCACTCACCTGTTGTCTCTTTCTCACTCACCTAATCTGTCTTTCTCAATCACCTGTTCTCTCTTCCTCATTCACCTGTTCTCCCTTACTCACTCACCTGTTCCCTCTTCCTCACTTACCTGTTCTCTCTTTCTCACTGTTTATAGCCCATACTAATCCATTTGTTTTCTCTTTTTTCTTTAGGTTGGCCCTTCCGGCCCCCTGTTTTTAGCCCCTACTTTTCCATTTGTTTTCTCTTTTTTCCTTAGGTTGGCCCTCCCCGCCCCCTGTTTTTAGCCCCTACTTATCCATTTGTTTTCTCTTTTTCCTAAGGTTGGCCCTCCCCGCCCCCTGTTTTTAGCCCCTACTTATTCATTTGTTTTCCTTTTTCATAAGGTTGGCCCACCCCACCCCCTGTTTTTAGCCTCTACTAATCCATTTGTTTTCTCTTTTTCCTTAGGTTGGCCCTCCCCGCCCCAAGTTTTAGACCCTACTAATCCATTTGTTTTCTCTTTTTTCCTTAGGTTGGCCCTCCCCGCCCCCTGTTTTTAGCCCCTTCTAATCTATTTGTTTTCTCTTTATCTTAGGTTGACCCTCCCCGCCCTCTGTTTTAGACCCTACTAATCCATTTGTTTTCTCTTTTTTCCTTAGGTTGGCCCTCTCCGCCCCCTGTTTTTAGCCCCTACTAATCCATTTGTTTTCTCTTTTCCTTAGGTTGGCCCTCCCCGCCCCCTGTTTTTAGACCCTACTAATTCATTTGTTTTCTCTTTTTTCCTTAGGTTGGCCCTCTCCGCCCCCTGTTTTTAGCCCCTACTAATCCATTCGTTTTCTCTTTTTTCCTTAGATTGGCCCTCCCCGCCCCCTGTTTTTAGCCCCTACTAATCCATTTGTTTTCTCTTTTTTCCTTAGGTTGGCCCTCCCCACCCCCTGTTTTTAGCCCCTACTAATCCATTTGTTTTCTGTTTTTTCTTAGGTTGGCTCTCCCCGCCCCCTGTTTTAGACCCTACTAATCCATTTGTTTTCTCTTTTCCTTAGGTTGGCCCTCCCAGCCCCCTGTTTATAGCCCATACTAATCAATTTTTTTCTCTTTTTTCCTTAGGTGGGCCCTTCCGGCCCCCTGTTTTTAACCCCTACTTATCCATTTGTTTTCCCTTTTTTCCTTAGGTTGGCCCTCTCCGCCCCCTGTTTTTAGCCCCTACTAATCCATTTGTTTTCTCTTTTTCCTTAAGTTGGGCCTCCCCGCCCCAGTTTTAGACCCTACTAATCCATATGTTTTCTCTTTTTTCCTAAGGTTGGCCCTTCGGGCCCCCTGTTTTTAGCCCCTACTAATCCATTTGTTTTCTCTTTTTTCCTTAGGTTGGCCCTCCCCGCCCCCTCTTTCTAGCCCCTACTTATCCATTTGTTTTCTCTTTTTCCTTAGGTTGGCCCTCCCCGCCCCCTGTTTTTAGCCCCTACTAATTCATTTGTTTTCCTTTTTCCTAAGGTTGGCCCATCCCACCCCCTGTTTTTATCCTCTACTTATCCATTTGTTTTCTCTTTTTCCTTAGGTTGGCCCTCCCCGCCCCAAGTTTTAGACCCTACTTATCCATTTGTTTTCTCTTTTTTCCTTAGGTTGGCCCTCCCCGCCCCCTGTTTTTAGCCCCTACTAATCTATTTGTTTTCTCTTTATCTTAGGTTGACCCTCCCCGCCCCCTGTTTTTAGCCCCTACTAATTCATTTGTTTTCTCTTTTTTCCGTAGATTGGCCCTCCCCGCCCCAAGTTTTAGACTCTACTAATCCATTTGTTTTCTCTTTTTTCCTTAGGTTGGCCCTCCCCGCCCCAAGTTTTAGCCCCTACTAATCTATTTGTTTTCTCTTTTTCTTTAAGTTGGCCCTCCCCGCTCCCTGTTTTAGACCCTACTAATCCATTTGTTTTCTCTTTTTTCCTTAGGTTGGTCCTCCCCGCCCCCCGTTTATAGCCCATACTAATCAATTTGTTTTCTCTTTTTTCCTAAGGTTGGCCCTTCCCGCCCCCTATTTTTAGCCCCTACTAATTCATTTGTTTTCCTTTTTCCTAAGGTTGGCCCGCCCCCCCCCCTTATTTTTAGCCCCTACTAATCCATTTGTTTTCTCTTTTTCCTTAGGTTGGCCCTCCCCGCCCCAAGTTTTTGACTCTACTTATCCATTTGTTTTCTCTTTTTTCCTTAGGTTGGCCCTCCCCGCCCCCTGTTTTTAGCCCCTACTAATCTATTTGTTTTCTTTTTTCCTTAAATTGGCCCTCCACGCCCTCTGCTTTAAACCCTACTAATCCATTTGTTTTGTCTTTTTTCCTAAGGTTGGCCCTCCCCGCCCCCTGTTTTTAGCCCCTACTAATTCATTCGTTTTCTCTTTTTTCCGTAGATTGGCCCTCCCCGCCCCAAGTTTTAGACTCTACTAATCCATTTGTTTTCTCTTTTTTCCTTAGGTTGGCCCTCCCCGCCCCAAGTTTTAGCCCCTACTAATCTATTTGTTTTCTCTTTTTCCTTAAGTTGGCCCTCCCCGCTCCCTGTTTTAGACCCTACTAATCCATTTGTTTTCTCTTTTTTCCTTAGGTTGGTCCTCCCCGCCCCCCGTTTATAGCCCATACTAATCAATTTGTTTTCTCTTTTTTCCTTAGGTTGGCCCTTCCCGCCCCCTATTTTTAGCCCCTACTAATTCATTTGTTTTCCTTTTTCCTAAGGTTGGCCCGCCCCACCCCTTATTTTTAGCCCCTACTAATCCATTTGTTTTCTCTTTTTCCTTAGGTTGGCCCTCCCCGCCCCAAGTTTTTGACTCTACTTATCCATTTGTTTTCTCTGTTTTCCTTAGGTTGGCCCTCCCCGCCCCCTGTTTTTAGCCCCTACTAATCTATTTGTTTTCTCTTTTCCTTAAATTGGCCCTCCACGCCCTCTGCTTTAAACCCTACTAATCCATTTGTTTTCTCTTTTTTCCTAAGGTTGGCCCTCTCGGCCCCCTGTTTTTAGACCCTTCTAGTCCATTTGCTTTGCTCTTTTCCTTAGGTTGGCCCTCCCCGCCCCCTGTTTTTAGCCCCTACTAATTCATTCGTTTTCTCTTTTTTCCTTAGATTGGCCCTCCCCGCCCCCTGTTTTTAGCCCCTACTAATCCATTTGTTTTCTTTTTTTGCCGTAGATTGGCCCTCCCCTCCCCCTGTTTTTAGCCCATACTAATCAATTTGTTTTCTCTTTTTTCCTTAGGTTGGCCCTTCCGGCCCCCTGTTTTTAGCCCCTACTAATCCATTTGTTTTCTCTTTTTTCCTTAGGTTGGCCCTCCCCGCCCCCTGTTTTTAGCCCCTACTAATTCATTCGTTCTCTCTTTTTTCCTTAGATTGGCCCTCCCGCCCCCTGTTTTTAGCCCCAACTAATCCATTTGTTTTCTCTTTTCCTTAGGTTAGCCGTCCCCGCCCGAAGTTTTAGACCCTACTAATCCATTTGTTTTCTCTTTTTTACTTAGGTTGGCCCGCCCCGCCCCCTGTTTTTAGCCCCTACTAATCTATTTTTCTCTTTTTCTTAGGTTGGCCCTCCCCGCCCCCTGTTTTAGACCCTACTTATCCATTTGTTTTCTCTTTTATCCTTAGGTTGGCCCTCCCTGCCCCCTGTTTTTAGCCCCTACTTATCCATATGTTTTCTCTTTTCCTTAGGTTGGCCCTCCCCGCCCCCTGTTTAATCCCCTAATAATTCATTCGTTTTCTCTTTTTTATCCTTAGGTTGGCCCTCCCCGCCCACTGTTTTTAGCCCCTACTAATCCATTTGTTTCCTTTTTTTCCTTAGGTTGGCCCGCACCGCCCCCTGTTTTTTAGCCCATACTAATCCATTTGTTTTCTCTTTTCCCCTTAGGTTGGCCCTTCCCGCCCCCTGTTTTTAGCCCCTACTAATCCATTTGTTTTCTCTTCCTCCTTCACCTGTATTCTTTCATCACTGACCTATTCTCTCCTCCTCACTCACTTGTTCTCTCTTCCTCACTCACATGTTCTCTCTTCCTCACTCACCTACTGTCTCTTCCTCACTCACATGTATTCTCTTCCCCCCTTAGCTGTATTCTCTTCCTCACTCACATTAATTCTCTACCTCCCTCACCTGTATTCTTTCATCACTGCATGATCTCTCTTCCTCACTCACCTGTTCTCTCTTCTTCACTCACCTGTTCTCTCTTCTTCACTCACCTATTCTCTCTTCCTCACTGACCTGTTCTCTCTTCCTCACTTACCTGTTCTCTCTTACTCTCTCACCTGTTCTCTCTTCCTCTCTCACCTGTTCTCTCTTCCTCACTTACCTGTTCTCTCTTACTCTCTCACCTGTTCTCTCTTCCTCTCTCACCTGTTCTTTCTTCCTCACTCACCTGATCTCTCTTTCAGACTCATCTGTTCACTCTTCCTCACTCAATTGTATTCTCTTCCTCCCTCACCTGTTCTCTCTTATTCACTCACCTGTTCCCTCTTCCTCCCTCACCTGTATTCTCTTCCTCACTCACCTGTTCTCTCTTCTTTCCTCACCTGTATTCTCTTGCTCACTCACCTGTTCTCTCTTCCTCACTCACCTGTTCTCTTTTCCTCACTCATCTGTTTTCTCTTCCTCACTCACCTATTCTCTCTTCCTAACTCACCTGTATTCTCTTCCTCCCTCACCTGTTCTCTCTTCCTCACTCACCTGTTCTTTCTACCTCACTCACCTGTTCTCTTTTTCTCATTTATCTGTTCTCTCTTCCTCACTCACCTGTATTCTCTTCCTCCCTCACCTGTTCTCTCTTATTCACTCATCTGTTTTCTCTTCCTCCCTCACCTGTATTCTCTTCTTCACTCACCTGTTCTCTCTTCCTTCCTCACTTGTATTCTCTTCCTCACTCACCTGTATTATCTTCCTCACTCACCTGTTCTCTTTTCCTCACTTAACTGTTCTCTCTTCCCCACTCATCTGTTCTCTCATTCTCACTCACCTGTTCTCTCTTCATCACTCACCTGTTGTCTCTTCCTATCTCACCTGTATTCTCTTCCTCACTCACCTGTTCTCTCTTCCTCACTCACCTGTTCTCTCTTCCTCACTAAACTGTTCTCTCTTCCTCACTCATCTGTTCTCTCTTTCTCACTCACCTGTTCACTCTTCCTCACTCATCTGTTCTCTCTTCCTCCCTCACCTGTATTCCCTTCCTCACTCACCTGTTCTCTCTTCCTCGCTCAACTGTTCTATCTTTCTCACTCACCTGTTCTCTCTTCCTCACTCACATGTATTTTCTTCCTCACTCACCTGTTCTCCCTATCTCACTCACCTGTTCTCTCTTCCTCACACATGATCTCTTTTTCTCACTCATCTGTCCTCTCTTCCTCACTCACATGTTTTCTCTTCCTTACTCATCTGTTCTCTCTTTCTCCCTCACCTGTATTCTCGTCCTCACTCACCTGTTCTCTCATCCTCCCTAACCTGTATTCTCTTCCTCACTCACCTGTTCTCTCTTCCTCACTTACCTGTTCTCTCTTCCTCATTCACCTGTATTCTTACCTCACTCACCTGTTCTCTCTTCCTCACTCACCTGTTCTCTCTTCCTCATTCATCTGTTCTCTGTTCCTCATTCACCTGTTCTCTCTTCCTCACTCACCTGTTCTCTCTTCTTCACTCACCTGTTCTCTCTTCTTCACTCAGATGCTCTCTCTTCCTCACTGACCTGTTTTCTCTTCCTTACTCACCTGTTCTCTCTTTCTCCCTCACCTGTTTTCTCTTCCTCACTCACCTGTTCTCTCATCCCCCCTAACCTGTATTCTCTTCCTCACTCACCTGTTCTCTCTTCCTCACTTACCTGTTCTCTCTTCCTCATTCACCTGTATTCTTACCTCACTCTCATGCTCTCTCTCACTGTCTCACCTGTTCTCTTTTCCTCACTCACTTGTTCTCTCTTCCTTACTCACATGCTCTCTCTTCCTCACTCACATGTTCTCTCTTTCTCACTAACATGCTCTCTCTCACTCACTCACCTGTTCTCTCTTCCTCACTCACATGTTCTCTTCCTCACTCACATGCTCTCTCTCACTCACTCACCTCTTCTCTCTGCCTCACTCACAAGTTCTCTCTTCCTCACTCACCTGTTCTCTCTTCCTCGCTCACATGTTCTCTCTTCCTCACTGACCTGTTTGCTCTTCCTCACTCACATGTTTTCTTTTCCTCAGTCACCTGTATCCTCTTCCTCCCTCACCTGTTGTTTCTTACTCACTCACATGTTCTTTCTTCCTCCCTAACCTGTATTCTCTTCCTCACTCACCTGTTCTCTCTTCTTTACTCACCTGTTCTCTTTTCCTCCCTCACCTGTATTCTTTTCCTCACTCCCCTGTTCTCTCTTCCTCACTCACCTGTTCTCTCTTCCTCCATCACCTGTTCTTTCTTCCCCACTTCCCTGTTGGCTCTTTCTCACTCATCTGTTCTCTCTTACTCACTCACCTGTATTCTCTTCCTCCCTCACTTGTTCTCTCTTATTCACTCACCTGTTCTCTCTTCCTTCCTCACCTGTATTCTCTTCCTCACTCACCTTTTCTCTCTTTCTCACTCACCTGTTTTCTCTTCCTCACTCATCTTTTCTCTCTTCCTCACTTACCTATTTTCTCTTCCTAACTCACCTGTATCCTCTTCCTCCCTCTTCTGTTCTCACTTCCTCACTCACCTGTTCTGTCTTCCTCACCCACCTGTTCTCTTTTTCTCATTCATCTGTTCTCTCTTCCTCACTCACCTGTATTCTCTTCCTCCCTCACCTGTATTCTCTTATTCACTCACCTGTTTTCTCTTCCTCCCTCACCTATATTCTCTTCTTCACTCACCTATTCTCTCTTCCTCACTCACCTGTATTCTCTTTCCCACTCACCTGTTCTTTCTTCCTCACTCAACTGTTCTCTCTTCCTTACTCACCTGTTCTCTCTTCCTCATTCTCCTGTTCTCTCTTTCTCACTCACCTGTTCTCTCTTCCTCACTCATCTGTTCTCTCTTCCTCCCTCACCTGAATTCTCTTCATCACTCACCTGTTCGTTCTTCCTCACTCAACTGTTCTCTCTTTCTCACTCATCTGTTCTCTCTTACACACTCACCTGTTCTCTCTTCCTCACTCACATGTATTCTCTTCCTCACTCACCTGTTCTCTCTTCCTCACTCACCTGTTCTCTCTTCCTCACTCATCTGTTCTCTTTTCCTCCCTCACCTGTATTCTCTTGCCCACTCACCTCTTGTCTCTTCCTCACTCACCTATTCTGTCTTTCTCACTCACCTGTTCTCTCTTCCTCATTCACCTGTTCTCCCTTACTCACTCACCTGTTCCCTCTTCCTCACTTACCTGTTCTCTCTTTCTCACTGTTTATAGCCCATACTAATCCATTTGTTTTCTCTTTTTTCTTTAGGTTGGCCCTTCCGGCCCCCTGTTTTTAGCCCCTACTAATCCATGTGTTTTCTCTTTTTTCCTTAGGTTGGCCCTCCCCGCCCCCTGCTTTTAGCCCCTACTAATCCATTTGTTTTCTCTTTTTCCTTAGGTTGGCCCTCCCCGCCCCCTGTTTTTAGCCCCTACTAATTCATTTGTTTTCCTTTTTCCTAAGGTTGGCCCACCCCACCCCCTGTTTTTAGCCTCTACTAATCCATTTGATTTCTCTTTTGTCTTAGGTTGGCCCTCCCCGCCCCAAGTTTTAGACCCTACTTATCCATTTGTTTTCTCTTTTTTCCTAAGGTTGGCCCTCCCCGCCCCCTGTTTTTAGCCCCTACTAATCTATTTGTTTTCTCTTTATCTTAGGTTGACCCTCCCCAGCCCTCTGTTTTAGACCCTACTAATCCATTTGTTTTCTCTTTTTTCCTTAGGTTGGCCCTCTCCGCCCCCTGTTTTTAGCCCCTACTAATCCATTTGTTTTCTCTTTTCCTTAGGTTGGCCCTCCCCGCCCCCTGTTTTTAGACCCTACAAATTCATTTGTTTTCTCTTTTTTCCTTAGGTTGGCCCTCTTCGCCACCTGTTTTTAGCCCCTACTAATCCATTCGTTTTCTCTTTTTTCCTTAGATTGGCCCTCCCCGCCCCCTGTTTTTAGCCCCTACTTATCCATTTGTTTTCTCTTTTTTCCTTAGGTTGGCCCTCCCCACCCCCTGTTTTTAGCCCCTACTAATCCATTTGTTTTCTGTTTTTCCTTAGGTTGGCCCTCCCCGCCCCCTGTTTTAGACCCTACTAATCCATTTTTTTTCTCTTTTTTCCTTAGGTGGGCCCTTCCGGCCCCCTGTTTTTAACCCCTACTCATCCATTTGTTTTCTCTTTTTTCCTTAGGTTCGCCCTCTCCACCCCCTGTTTTTAGCCCCTACTAATCCATTTGTTTTCTCTTTTTCCTTAGGTTGGGCCTCCCCGCCCCAGTTTTAGACCCTACTAATCCATTTGTTTTCTCTTTTTTCCTTAGGTTGGCCCTTCGGGCCCCCTGTTTTTAGCCCCTACTAATCCATTTGTTTTCTCTTTTTTCCTTAGGTTGGCCCTCCCCGCCCCCTGTTTTTAGCCCCTACTTATCTATTTGTTTTCTCTTTTTCCTTAGGTTGGCCCTCCCCGCCCCCTGTTTTTAGCCCCTACTAATTCATATGATTTCCTTTTTCCTAAGGTTGGCCCACCCCACCCCTGTTTTTAGCCTCTACTAATCCATTTGTTTTCTCTTTTTCCTTAGGTTGGCCCTCCCCGCCACAAGTTTTAGACCCTACTAATCCATATGTTTTCTCTTTTTTCCTTAGGTTGGCCCTCCCAGCCCCCTGTTTTTAGCCCCTACTAATCTATTTGTTTTCTCTTTATCTTAGGTTGACCCTCCCCGCCCTCTGTTTTAGACCCTACTAATCCATTTGTTTTCTCTTTTTTCCTTAGGTTGGCCCTCTCCGCCCCCTGTTTTTAGCCCCAACTAATCCATTTGTTTTCTCTTTTCCTTAGGTTGGCCCTCCCCGCCCCCTGTTTTTAACCCCTACTCATTCATTCGTTTTCTCTTTTTTCCTTAGATTGGCCCTCCCCGCCCCCTGTTTTTAGCCCTTACTAATCCATTTGTTTTCTCTTTTTTCCTTAGGTTGGCCCTCCCCACCCCCTGTTTTTAGCCCCTACTAATCCATTTGTTTTCTCTTTTTTCCTTAGGTTGGCCCTCCCAGCCCCCTGTTTATAGCCCATACTAATCAATTTGTTTTCTCTTTTTTCCTTAGGTTGGTCCTCCCCGCCCCCTGTTTATAGCCCATACTAATCAATTTGTTTTCTCTTTTTTCCTAAGGTTGGCCCGCCCCACCCCTAATTTTTAGCCAATACTAATTAATTTGTTTTTTCTTTTTTCCTTAGGTTGGCCCTTCCGGCCCCCTGTTTTTAGCCCCTACTAATCCATTTGTTTTCTCTTTTTTCCTTAGGTTGGCCCTCCCCACCCCTGTTTTTAGCCCCTACTAATTCATTCATTCTCTCTTTTTTCCTTAGATTGGCCCTCCCCGCCCCCTTTTTTAGCCCCAACTAATCCATTTGTTTTCTTTTTTCCTTAGGTTGGCCGTCCCCGCCCCAAGTTTTAGACCCTACTAATCCATTTGTTTTCTCTTTTTTACTTAGGTTGGCCCTCCCCGCCCCCTGTTTTTAGCCCCTACTTATCTATTTGTTTTCTCTTTTCCTTAGGTTGGCCCTCCCTGCCCTCTGTTTTAGACCCTACTAATCTATTTGTTTTCTCTTTTTTCCTTAGGTTGGCCCTCCCCGCCCCCTGTTTTTAGCCCCTACTAATTCATTTGTTTTCTCTTTTCCTTAGGTTGGCCCTCCCTGCCCTCTGTTTAAGACCCTACTAATCTATTTGTTTTCTCTTTTTTCCTTAGGTTGGCCCTCCCCGCCCCCTGTTTTTAGCCCCTACTAATTCATTTGTTTTCTCTTTTCCATAGGTTGGCCCTCCCCGCCCCCTGTTTTTAGCCCCTACTAATCTATTTGTTTTCTCTTTTGTCCTTAGGTTGGCTCTCTCCGCCCCCTGTTTTTAGCCCCTACTAATCCATTTGTTTTCTCTTTTCCTTAGGTTGGCCCTCCCCACCCCCTGTTTTAATCCCCTTTTAATTCATTCTTTCTCTCTTTTTTCCTTAGATTGGCCCTCCCCGCCCCCTGTTTTTAGCCCCTACTAATCCATTTGTTTTCTCTTTTTCCTTAGGCCCTCCCCGCCCCCTGTTTTAGACCCTACTAATCTATTTGTTTTCTCTTTTTTCCTTAGGTTGGCCCTCCCCATCCCCTGTTTTACGCCCCTTTTAATTCATTCTTTCTCTCTTTTTCCCTTAGATTGGCCCTCCCAGCCCCCTGTTTTTAGCCCATACTAATCAATTTGTTTTCTCTTTTTTCCTTAGGTTGGCCCTCCCCGCCCCAAGTTTTAGACCCTACTAATCCATTTGTTTTCTCTTTTTTTCCTTAGGTTGGCCCTCCCCGCCCCCTGTTTTTAGCCCCTACTAATCCATTTGTTTTCTCTTTTTCCTTAGGTTTGCCCCTCCCGCCCCCTGTTTTAGCCCCTACTGATTCATTTGTTTTCCTTTTTCCTAAGGTTGGCCCATCCCACCCCCTGTTTTTAGCTTCTACTAATCCATTTGTTTTCTCTTTTTCCTGAGGTTGGCCCTCCCCGCCCCAAGTTTTAGACCCTACTTATCCATTTGTTTTCTCTTTTTTCCTTGGGTTGGCCCTCCCCGCCCCCTGTTTTTAGCCCCTACTAATCCATTTGTTTTCTCTTTTTTCTTTAGGTAGGCCCTCCCCGCCCCCTGTTTTTAGCCCCTACTAATCCATTTGTTTTCTCTTTTTCCTTAGGTTGGACCTCCCCGCCCCAAGTTTTAGACCCCTACTAATCCATTTGTTTTCTCTTTTTTCCTTTGGTTGGCCCTCCCCTCCCCCTGTTTTTAGCCCCTACTAATCCATTTGTTTTCTCTTTTTTCCTTAGGTTTGCCCCTCCCGCCCCCTGTTTTTAGCCCCTACTAATTCATTTGTTTTCCTTTTTCCTAAGGTTGGCCCACCCCACCCCCTGTTTTTAGCCTCTATTAATCCATTTGTTTTCTCTTTTTCCTTAGGTTGGCCCTCCCCGCCCCCTGTTTTTAGCCCCTTCTAATCTATTTGTTTTCTCTTTTCCTTAGGTTGGCCCTCCCCGCCCCCTGTTTTAGACCCGACTCATCCATTTGTTTTCTCTTTTGTCCTTAGGTTGGCCCTCTCCGCCCCCTGTTTTTAGCCCCTACTAATCCATGTGTTTTCTTTTTTTCCTGAGGTTGGCCCGCCCGGCCCCCTGTTTTTAGCCCATACTAATCAATTTGTTTTCTCTTTTTTCCTTCGGTTGGCCCTTCCAGCCCCCTGTTTTTAGCCCCTAATAATCCATTTGTTTTCTCTTTTTTCTTTGGGTAGGCCCTACCCGCCCCCTGTTTTTAGCCCCTACTAATCCATTTGTTTTCTCTTTTTTCTTAGGTTGGACCTCCCCGCCCCAAGTTTTAGACCCCTACTAATCCATTTGTTTTCTCTTTTTTCCTTAGGTTGGCCCTCCCCGCCCCCTGTTTTTAGCCCCTACTTATCCATTTGTTTTCTCTTTTTTCCTTAGGTTTGCCCCTCCCGCCCCCTGTTTTTAGCCCCTACTAATTCATTTGTTTTCCTTTTTCCTAAGGTTGGCCCACCCCACCCCCTGTTTTTAGCCTCTACTAATCCATTTGTTTTCTCTTTTTCCTTAGGTTGGCACTCCCCGCCCCCTGTTTTTAGCCCCTTCTAATCTATTGGTTTTCTCTTTTCCTTAGGTTGGCCCTCCCCGCCTTTTGTTTTAGACCCGACTCATCCATTTGTTTTCTCTTTTGTCCTTAGGTTGGCCCTCTCCGCCCCCTGTTTTTAGCCCCTACTAATCCATTTGTTTTCTCTCTTTTCCTAAGGTTGGCCCTCCCCGCCGCCTGTTTTTATCCCCTACTAATCCATTTGTTTTCTCTTTTTCCTTAGGTTGGCCCTTCCCGCCCCAAGTTTTAGAACCTACTTATCCAATTGTTTTTTTCTTTTTTTCTTAGGTTGGCCCTCCCAGCCCCCTGTTTTTAGACCCAACTAATCCATTTGTTTTCTCTTTTTTCCTTAGGTTTGCCCCTCCCGCCCCCTGTTTTTAGCACCTACGAATTCATTTGTTTTCCTTTTTCCTAAGGTTGGCCCACCCCACCCCCTGTTTTTAGCCTCTACTAATCCATTTGTTTTCTCTTTTTCCTTAGGTTGGCCCTCCCTGCCCCCTGTTTTTAGCCCCTACTAATCCATTCGTTTTCTCTTTTCCTTAGGTTGGCCCTCCTCGCCCCCTGTTTTAGACCCTACTAATCCATTTGTTTTCTTTTTTTTTTCTTAGGTTGGCCCTTCCCACCCCCTGTTTTTAGCCCCTACTAATCCATTTGTTTTTTTCTTTTTTACTTAGGTTGGCCCACCCTGCCCCATGTATTAAGCCCGTTCTTATTCTTTTGTTTTCTCTTTATTCCTTAGGTTGGCCCACCCGCCCCGTGTTTTTAGCCCCTACTAATCCATTTGTTTTCTCTTTTTCCTTAGGTTGGCCCTCCCCGCCCCCTGTTTTAGACCCTACTAATCCATTTGTTTTCTCTTTTTTCCTTAGGTTGGCCCACCCCGCCCCCTGTTTAAGACCCTACTTATCCATTTATTTTCTCTTTTCCTTAGGTTGGCCCTCCCCGCCCCCTGTTTTTAGCCCCTACTCATCCATTTGTTTTGTCTTTTTTCCTTAGGTTGGCCCTCCCCGCCTCCTGTTTTTGGCCCCTACTTATCCATTTGTTTTCTCTTTTTTCCTTAGGCTTGCCTTCCCCGCCCCTTGTTTTTAGACCATACTAATCCATTAGTTTTCTCTTTTTTCCTAAGGTTGGCCCTTCCCGCCCCCTGTTTTTAGCCCCTACTAATCCATTTGTTGTCTCTTTACCTTAGGTTGGCCCTCCCCGCCCCCAGTTTTTGGCCCCCAAAATCCATTTGTTTTCTCTTTTTCCTTAGGTTGGCTCTCCCCGCCCCCGGTTTTAGACCCTACTAATCCATTTGTTTTCTCTTTTTTCCTAAGGTTGGCCCTCCCCGCCCCCTGTTTATAGCCCCTACCAATCCATTTGTTTTCTCTTTTTCCTTAGGTTTGCCCCTCCCGCCCCGTTTTTAGCCCCTACTAATACATTTGGTTTCTCTTTTTTCCTTAGGTTGGCCCTCTCCGCCTTTTGTTTTTAGCCCCTGCTAATCCATTTTTTTCTCTTTTTTACTTAGGTTGGCCCAACCCGCCCCATGTTTTTAGATTGTACTAATTCATTCGTTTTCTCCTTATTCTTTAGGTTGGCCCAACCGCCCCGTGTTTTAAGCCCCTTCTAATCCATTTGTTTTCTCTTTTTCCTTAGGTTGGCCCTCCCCACCCCCTGTTTTAGACCCTACTAATCCATTTGTTATATCTTTTTTCGTTAGGTTGGCCCTCCCCGCCCCCTGTTTTTAGCCCTTTCTAATTCATTCATTTTCTCTTTTTCCTTAGGTTGGCTCTCCCCGCCCCCTGTTTTAAGCCCCTACTAATCCATTTGTTTTCTCTTTTTTCCTTAGGTTGACCCTCCCCGCCCCCTGTTTTTAGCCCCTACTAATCCATTTGTTTTCTCTTTTTCCTAAGATTGGCCCATCCCACCCCCTGTTTTTAGCCCCTACTAATCCATTTGGTTTCTCTTTTTTCCTTAGGTTGGCCTCCCCGCCCCCAGTTTTTTGCCCCTACTAAATCATTTGTTTTCTCTTTTTCCTAAGGTTGGCCCTCTCTGCCCCCTGTTTTAGCCCCTACTAATCCATTTGGTTTCTCTTTTTTCCTTAGGTTGGCCTCCCCGCCCCCAGTTTTTTGCCCCTACTAAATCATTTGTTTTCTCTTTTTCCTAAGGTTGGCCCTCCCTGCCCCCTGTTTTAAGCCCCTACTAATCCATTTGTTTTCTCTTTTTTCCTTAGGTTGGCCCTCCCCGCCCCCTGTATAGCCCCTACTAATCCATTTGTTTTCTCTTTTTCCTAAGATTGGCCCACCCCACCCCCTGTTTTTAGCCCCTACTAATCCATTTGGTTTCTCTTTTTTCCTTAGGTTGGCCTCCCCGCCCCCAGTTTTTGCCCCTATTAAATCATTTGTTTTCTCTTTTGTCCTTAGGTTGGCCCTCCCCGCCCCCTGTTTTAGACCCGACTAATCCATTTGTTATATCTTTTTTCCTTAGGTTGGCCCTCCCCGCCCCCTGTTTTTAGCCCTTTCTAATTCATTCATTTTCTCTTTTTCCTTGGGTTGGCCCTCCCCGCCCCCTGTTTTAAGCCCCTACTAATCCATTTGTTTTCTCTTTTTTCCTTAGGTTGGCCCTCCCCGCCCCCTGTTTTTAGCCCCTACTAATCCATTTGTTTTCTCTTTTTCCTAAGGTTGGCCCACCCCACCCCTGTTTTTAACCCCTACTAATCCATTTGTTTTCTCTTTTTCCTTAGGTTTGCCCTCCCAGCCCCAAGTTTTAGACCCTACCAATCCATTTGTTTTCTCTTTTTTCCTTAGGTTTGCCCCTCCCGCCCCCTGTTTTTAGCCCCTACTAATTCATTTCTTTTCCTTTTTCCTGAGGTTGGCCCTCCCCGCTTCCTGTTTTTAGCCCCTACTAATCCATTTGTTTTCTCTTTTTTACTTAGGTTGGCCCTCCCCGCCCCATGTTTTAGACCCTACTAATCCATTTGTTTTCTCTTTTTTCCTAAGGTTGGCCCTCCCCGCCCCCTGTTTTTAGCCCCTACTAATCCATTTGTTTTCCTAAGATAGGCCCGCCCCACCCCATGTTTTTAGCCCCTACTAATCCATTTGGTTTCTCTTTTTTCCTTAGGTTGGCCCGCCCCGCCATCTGTTTTTAGCCCCTGCTAATCCATTGTTCTCTCTTTTTTACTTAGGTTGGCCCACCCCGCCCCATGTTTTTAGATCATACTAGTTCATTCGTTTTCTCCTTATTCTTTAGGTTGGCCCACCCGCCTCGTGTTTTAAGCCCCTACTAATTCATTTGTTTTCTCTTTTTCCTTAGGTTGCCCCTCCCCGCCCCCTGTTTTAGACCCTACTAATCCATTTGTTTCCTCTTTTTTCCTTAGGTTGGCCCTCCACGCCCCCTGTTTTTAGCCCCTACTTATCCAATTGTTTTCTCTTTTTTCTAAGATTGGCCCGCCCCAACCCCTGTTTTTAGCCCCTACTTATCAATTTGGTTTATCTTTTTTCCTTAGGTTGGCCCTCCCCGCCCCCTGTTTTTAGCCCTTTCTAATTCATTCATTTTCTCTTTTTCCTTAGGTTGGCCCTCCCCGCCCCCTGTTTTAAGCCCCTACTAATCCATTTGTTTTCTCTTTTTCCTAAGATTGGCCCGCCCCTTCCCATGTTTTTAGCACCTACTAATCCATTTGGTTTCTCTATTTTCCTTAGGTTGGCCCGCCCCGCTATCTGTTTTTAGCCCCTACTAATCCATTTTTTCTCTCTTTTTTACTTAGGTTGGCCCACCCTGCCCCATGTTTTTAGATGGTACTAATTCATTTGTTTTCTCTTTATTCCTTAGGTTGGCCCACCCGGTCCTTGTTTTTAGCCCCTACTAATCCATTTGTTTTCTCTTTTTCCTTGGGTTGGCCCTCCCCGCCCCCTGTTTTAGACCCTACTATTCCATTTGTTTTCTCTTTGGGCCTTAGGTTGGCCCTCCCCGCCCCCTGTTTTTAGCCCCTACTAATCCATTTGTTTTCTCTGTTTTCTAAGATTGGCCCTCCCCACCCCCTGTTTTTAGCCCATACTAATAAATTTGGTTTATCTTTTTTCCTTAGGTTGGCCCGCCCCCTGTTTTTAGCCCCTACTAATCTTTTTAGTTTCTTTTTTTTCCTTAGGTTGGCCCTTCCGGCCCCCTGTTTTTAGCCCCCAATTATCCACTTGTTTTCTCTTTTCCTTAGGTTGGCCCTCCCTTCCCCTTGTTTTTAGCCCCTACTTATCCATTTGTTTTCTCTTTTCCTTAGGTTGGCCCTCTCTGCCCCCTGTTTTTAGCCCCTACTAATCCATTTGTTTTTTCTTTTTCCTTAGATTGGCCCTCCCCGCCCCCTGTTTTAGACCCTTCTAATCCATTTGTTTTTCTCTTTTTTCCTTAGGTTGGCCCTCCCTGCCCCCTGTTTTTAGCCCCTACTAATCCATTTGTTTTCTTTTTCCTTAGATTTGCCTTCCCAGCCCAAAAGAGCAAAATTTATCATCAGCTCTAACTTTAATGAAATAAACATTATAAATGATAATATTAATATTTTTTTTGAAAGTGCAAGGATGGGATGGGAACACAACATTGAGGACCTCTCTTCTCGTGTACACGAATGTGTGCAAACAACTGTTTCAGCTTTAATATCACAAAACACGCATCTCTACCTTTTCAACATGAATCACATACCCTAATCTCAACAGTTTAACAGGTGAAAATCAAACAAACTTGCTTTAATTACCGTTACAGTCAAAAGGTCAAACACGCTAGCAAATTACACAAAATATACTGGGTTTACACACCACAATTTAATTAGGCTGCTCCAGTTTTTTACATAAATACCTCAATTGGTTTACTGACACGGGCGAGGGAGTGAGTCTGTGAGTGATGTGCAGGCACAAACACCATGATAAATTCTTAGAGAAGCTCAAAAACACTTGAAAACTGGATCATCCTTAAATTCATAAGTTATAAATGAACATTCAAAAAAATGATGGACTCAGTTTGTAGCTAATTTATATACGCATAGCATTTTACTTTTCTCTTTCAGAACCAGCAATCAGATAAAAGAACATGCAAGAGCTCTACCAGAAAACCAATAATGTATAGTTCGCAGTACTGTAAATATTTTGTTGTTAAAATGTTCCTACGTGTATGTTAAAAAACGAAAAAAGCAAAAAAGAAAGAAAAAAAAAAACACAAAAGAAAACTTTAAAAAAACGAAAAAATTACAACTACAAAAAAAAAAACACAAATAAAAAAATACAACTGTAAAAACAACAATAAAAGGAGAGGCAAAAAAAAAGAGTTGATGAAAGGGGAGGAGGAGCCCACAGAAAAAATACTTGTCCAGTGCTTTTCCCTGAATCATTTAGTTTTCTCTTCATGAAACTTTATAAGAATGTATATCAGATCAAGACTTTGTGTCGCATACAATTATGGTTTCTTTTCCTTTATTTGTTCAGAGTTATGGCCCTTTGATTGTCTTTTTGTGCTTATTTCGCTGAGACAGTTCAATTGAGTACCCACAAATAGATATTAAAATGAGACTTGCAATAAATATGCATTTTTCAACCTGTGTAGGCCTTTCTTAACCAGAATCAGCCCAATCCAAGAAGTGTGAGGGTTAGCAATCCAGGCTTAGAAAAATAAACAAATAATACAAACCTATTCCTTAACTATCGAAATTTTTATCCAATTTACAGAAAATTAATTAAAATAAGAGACTTTTCAGTATACAACCCTTAAAGGAATCCCCTACCTGGATAAAAGGACCTCCAACCAGGGACTACACTACACGAACTGCTAAAGGAGCCCAACATTATATTCTTTTATCACTTCAGATAGTAAGAAGAAACTGAGCTACAGAAACAGATGAAGAACTAGATACAAGGAGTTATCGCCTCTCTCTCTCTCTCTCTCTCTCTCTCTCTCTCTCTCTTGTGTCTTTCTTTCTGTGATCTCCTCTTTAGTCTAACTTTTGAACAAAATATATCATCTGCTCTAACTTTAAAGAAATAAACATTATGAATGATAATTGTTTCCTTGAGATTGCAAGGCTGGGATCAGTCCACAATATTTAGAGCCTCTCTTAGCACGTACACCGATGTGTGCAAACAACTGTTTCAGCTTTAATATCACAATACACATGCATCTCTACCTTTATAATATGAATCACATACCATAATCTGAACAGTTTAACAGGTGAAAATCAAACAAACTTGCTTTTAATTACTGTTTCTGTCAACAGGTCAAAGACGCCTGCAAATTACACAAAAAAATATACTGGGTTTACACATCACAATTCAAGTTGGCTACTCCAGTTTTTTACATAATTTCCTCCATTGGTTTACTGTCACTGGCAAGGGAGTAAGTCTGTGAATGATGTGCAGGCACTTACATTATGATAAATTCTTATAGAAGCTTAAAAACTTTTCAAGACTTGATCAGTTTTAAAGGCATAAGTTATAAATGAACATTCAAAAAAACGATGAACTTAATTTTATTAGCTTATTTATTCACGCATAGCATTGTACTTTTCTCTTTCAGAACCAGCACTCAGATAAAAGAACAGAAAGACCACTACCAGATGATCAATAATGTATAGTTCGCTGTACTGTAAATCTATTGTTGTTAAAATGTTCCTACGAGTATGTTAAAAAAACGAAACGAAAGAAAAAACGAAAGAAAAAAAACAAACGAAAAAAAAACCGAAAAATATACAACTAAAATATACAACTAAAAATATAATTAAAAAAATACAACAAAAAAAGGGAGAGGCCAAAAAAGGAGTGGGTGAAAGGGGAGGAGGAGCCCTCAGAAAAAATATTTGTACAGAGTTTTTTGCCTGAATCATTCAGTTTTCTCTTCATGAAAGTTTATAGGAATGTATATCAGATCAAGACTATGTGTCGCATACAATTATGGTTGCTTTTTCCTTTGTTTGTTCAGAGTTATGGCCCTTTGATTGTCTTTTTATGCTTATTTTGCTGCGACAGTTCTTTTGAGTACCCAGAAATAGATATTAAAATGAGACTTGCAATTACTATGCATTTTTTAACCTGAGTAGGCCTTTCTCAGCTAGGATCAGCCCAATGCAAAAACTTAAAATTAAAATAAGAGACTTTTCAGTTTACAGCCCTTAAAGGAGTCCCCTACCTGGATAAAAGGACTTCCAACCAGGGACTACACTAAACGAACTGCTAAAGGAGCCTAACATTATATTCTTTTATCACTTCAGATTATAAAAGGAAACTGAGCTACAGAGACAGATGAAGAACTGGATACAAGGAGTTATCGCCTCTCTCTCACTCTCTCTTTCTCTCTCTCTCTTGTGTTTTTCTTTCTGTGCTCTCCTCTTTAGTCTTACGCTAAGAACGAAATCTATCATCTGCTCTTATTTTAAAGAAATAAACATTATAAATGATAATATTAATAAATTTTTCTTGAAACAGCAAAGATGTGATCAAAACACATTAATGAGGACCTCTCTTAGCGCGTACACCCATGAGTGCAAACAACTGTTTCAGCTTTAATATAACAATACACAAACATCTCTACCATTCCAACATGAATCGCATACCCTAATCTCAACAGTTTAACAGGTGAAAAGCAAACAAACTTGCTTTTAATTACCGTTATTGTCAACAGGTCAATCACGCCAGCAAATTAGACAAAATATACTGGGTTTACACACAACAATTCAAGTTGGCTACTCCAGTTTTGTACATAAATCCCTCCATTGGTTTTCTGACACTGGCGAGGGAGTGAGTCTGTGAGTCATGTGCATGCACACGCACCATGATGAATTCTTAGAGAAGCTTAAAAATTCTTGAAAACTGGATCATCCTTAAAGGCATAAGTTATAAATGAACATTCAAAAAAAGGATGGACTTAATTTGTGGCTAATTTATTAACGCATAGCATTTTACTTTTCTCTTTCAGAACCAGCACTCAGAAAAAAGAACATACAAGAGCACTACCAGAAGACCAATAATGTATATTTCGCTGTACTGTAAATCTATTGTTGTTAAAATGTTCCTATGTGTATGTTTAACAATGACAAAATAACATAAAAGAAAAAAAAAGAAAAAAAAACACACGAAAAAACCTTTAAAAAAATTAAAAACATACAACTACAAAAAAATACAACCAAAAATACAACAATAGAAGGAATGGCCAAAAAAGGAGTGGGTGAAAGGGGAGGAGGAGCCCACAGAAAAATATTTGTCCAGCATTTTTGCCTGAATCGTTAAGTTTTTTCTTCATGAAACTTTATAGGAATGTATATCAGATCAAGACTTTGTGTCGCATACAATTATGGTTTCTTTTCCTTTATTTGTTCAGAGTTATGGCCCGTTGATTGTCTTTTTGTGCTTATTTCGCTGAGACAGTTCAATTGAGTACCTACAAATGGATATTAAAATGAGACTTGCAATAAATATGCATTTTTCAACCTGTGTAGGCCTTTCTAAACCAGAATCAGCCCAATGCAAGAAGTGTGAGGGTTAGCAATCCAGGCTCAGAAGAATTAACAAATAATACAAACCTATTCCCTAACTATAGAAATTTTTATCCAATTTACAGAAAATTAATTAAAATAAGAGATTTTTCAGTATACAACCCTTGTAAAGGAATCCCCTACCTGCATAAAAGGACCACCTACCAGGGACTACACTACACGAACTGCAAAAGTAGCCTAACGTTATATTCTTTTATCACTTCAGATAGTAAGAGGAAACTGAGCTAAAAAGACAGATGAAGAACTGAATACAAGGAGTTATCACCTCTCTCTCTCTCGCTCTCTCTCTCTCTTGCGTCTTTCTTTCTGCGATCTCTTCTTTAGTCTAACTTTTGAACAAAATATATCATCTGCTGTAACTTTAAAGAAATAAACATTATGAATGATAATTGTTTCCTTGAGATGGCAAGGCTGGAATCAGTCCACAATATTTAGAGCCTCTCTTAGCACGTAGACCGATGTGCGCAAACAGCTGTTTCAGTTTTAATATCACATTACACATGCATCTTTACCTTTATAACATGAATCACATACCCTAATCTCAACAGTTAAACAGATGAAATCAAACAAACTTGCTTTTAATATACTGTTACTGTCAACAGGTCAAAGACGCCTGCAAATTACACAAAATATACTTGGTTTACACACCACAATTCAAGTTGGCTACTCCAGTTTTGTACATAATTTCCTCCATTGGTTTACTGTCACTGGCAAGGGAGTAAGTCTGTGAATGTTGTGCAGGCACTTACATTATGATAAATTCTTATAGAAGCTAAAAAACTTTTCAAAACTCGATCATCTTTAAAGGCATTAGTTATAAATGAACATTCAAAAAAACGATGAACTAATTTTTATACCTAATTTATTAACGCAAAGCATTGTACTTTTCTCTTTCAGAACCAGCACTCAGATAAAAGAACAGAAAGACCACTACCAGAGGACCAATAATGTATATTTTGCTGTACTGTAAATCTATTGTTGTTAAAATGTTCCTACGAGTATGTTACAAAAACGAAACGAAAGAAAAAACGAAAAAAAAAACGAAAAAAAAAACGAAAAAAATACAACTTAAAAAAATACAACTAAAAATAAAGTTAAAAAAATACAACAAAAAAGGGAGAGGCCAAAAAAGGAGTGGGTGAAAGGGGAGGAGGAGCCCACAGAAAAAAAATTGTCCAGAGTTTTTGCCTGAATCATTCAGTTTTCTCTTCATGAAACTTTATAGGAATGTATATCAGATCAAGACTATGTGTCGCATACAATTATGGTTGCTTTTCCTTTATTTGTTCAGAGTTATGGCCCTTTGATTGTCTTTTTGTGTTTATTTCGCTGAGACAGTTCAATTGAGTACCCACAAATAGATATCAAAATGAGACTTGCAATAACTATGCATTTTTCAACCTGTGTAGGCCTTTCTAAATCAGAATCAGCCCAATGCAAGAAGTGAGAGGGTTAGCAATTCAGGCTCAGAAAAATAAACAAATAATACAAACCTATTCCCTAACTATAGAAATTTTTATCCAATTTACAGAAAATTAATTAAAATAAGAGACTTTTCAGTATACAACCCTTAAAGGAATCCCCTACCTGGATAAAAGGACCTCCAACCAGGGACTACACTACACGAACTGCCAAAGTAGCCTAACGTTATATTCTTTTATCACTTCAGATAGTAAGAGGAAACTGAGCTACAGAGACAGATGAAGAACTGGATACAAGGAGTTATCACCTTGCTCTCTCTCTCTCTCTCTCTCTCTCTCTCTCTCTCTCTCTTGTGTCTTTCTTTCTGTGATCTCCTCTTAAGTCTAACTTTTGAACAAAATATATCATCTGCTGTAACTTTAAAGAAATAAACATTATGAATGATAATTGTTTCCATGAGATGGCAAGGCTGGGATCAGTCCACAATATTTAGAGCCTCTCTTAGCACGTACATCGATGTGTGCAAACAACTGTTTCAGCTTTAATATCACAATACACATGCATCTCTACCTTTATAACATGAATCACATACCCTAATCTCAACAGTTTAAGAGGTGAAAATCAAACAAACTTGCTTTTAATTACTGTTACTGTCAACAGGTCAAAGACGCCTGCAAATTACATAAAATATATTGGGTTTACACATCACAATTCAAGTTGGCTACTCCAGTTTTTTACATAATTTCCTCCATTGGTTTAATGTCACTGGCAAGGGAGTAAGTTTGTGAATGATGTGCAGGCACTTACATTATGATAAATTCTTATAGAAGCTTAAAAACTCTTCAAAACTTGATAAGCTTTAAAGGCATAAGTTATAAATGAACATTCAAAAAAACGATGAACTTAATTTTTATAGCTAATTTATTAACGCAAAGCATTGTACTTTTCTCTTTCAGAACCAGCACTCAGATAAAAGAACAGAAAGAGCACTACAAGACGACCAACAATGTATATTTCGCTGTACTGTAAATCTAATGTTGTTAACATGTTCTTACGAGTATGTTAAAAAAAAACGAAACAAAAGAAAAAAAGAAGAAAAAAACGAAAAAAAAAACCCGGAAAAAACACAACTAAAAAATACAACTAAAAATATTATTAAAAAAATACAACAAAAAAGGGAGAGGCCAAAAAAGGAGTGGGTGAAAGGGGAGGAGGAGCCCACAGAAAAAAAATTTGTCCAGAGTTTTTGCCTGAATCATTCAGTTTTCTCTTCATGAAACTTTATAGGAATGTATATCAGATCAAGACTATGTGTCGCATACAATTATGGTTGCTTTTCCTTTATTTGTTCAGAGTTACGGCCCTTTGATTGTCTTTTTATGCTTATTTCGCTGAGACAGTTCTTTTGAGTACCCACAAATAGATATTAAAATGAGACTTGCAATTACTATGCATTTTTAACCTGAGTAGGCCTTTCTCAACCAGAATCAGCCCAAAACAAAAAATTGAAATTAAAATAAGAGACTTTTCAGTATACAGCCCTTAAAGGAGTCCCCTACCTGGATAAAAGGACCTCCAACCAGGGACTACACTAAACGAACTGCTAAAGGAGCCTAACATTATATTCTTTTATCACTTCAGATTGTAAATACAGAGACAGATGAAGAAGTGGATACAAGGAGTTATCGCCTCTCTCTCTTTCTCTCTCTCTCTCTCTCTCTCTCTCTCTCTCTCTCCTGTGTTTTTCTTTCTGTGCTCTCCTCTTTAGTCTTACGCTAAGAACAAAATCTATCATCTGCTCTAACTTTAAATAAATAAACGTTATGAATGATAATATTAATAAATTTTTCTTGAAACAGCAAAGATGCGATCAAAACACATTAATGACGACCTCTCTTAGCGCGTACACCCATGTGTGCAAACAATTGTTTTAGCTTTAATATCACAATACACACACATCTCTACCTTTTCAACATGAATCACATACCCTAATATCAACAGTTTACCAGGTGAAAATCAAACAAACTTGCTTTTAATTACCGTTATTGTCAACAGGTCAAACACGCCAGCCAACTGCGTTTAAACACCACAATTCTAGTTGGCTACTCTAGTTTTGTACATAAATCCCTCCATTGTTTTCTGACACTGGCGAGGGAGTGAGTCTGTGAGTCATGTGCATGCACACGCACCATGATCAATTCTTAAAGAAGCTTAAAAATTCTTGAAAACTGGATCATCCTTAAAGGCATAAATTATAAATGAACATTCAAAAAAACGATGAAATCTATTGTTGTTAAAATGTTCCTATGTGTATGTTTAACAATGACAAAATAACATAAAAGAAAAAAAAAGAAAAAAAAAACACGAAAAACCATTTGAAAAAACGAAAAACATACAACTACAAAAAAATACAACCAAAAATACAACAATTAAAGGAGAGGCCAAAAAAGGAGTGGGTGAAAGGGGGGGAAGGAGCCAAAGAAACATTATTTGTCCAGCATTTTAGCCTGAATCGTTTAGTTTTCTCTTCATGAAACTTTATAGGAATGTATATCAGATCAAGACTTTGTGTCGCATACAATTATGGTTTCTTTTCCTTTATTTGTTCAGAGTTATGGCCCGTTGATTGTCTTTTTGTGCTTATTTCGCTGAGACAGTTCGATTGAGTACCCACAAATAGATATTAAAATGAGACTTGCAATAACTTTGCATTTTTCAACCTGTGTAGGCCTTTCTAAATCAGAATCAGCCCAATGCAAGAAGTGTGAGGGTTAGCAATTCAGGCTCAGAAAAATAAACAAACAATACAAACCTATTCCCTAACTATAGAAATTTTTATCCAATTTACAGAAAATTATTTAAAATAAGAGACTTTTCAGTATACAACCCTTAAAGGAATCCCCTACCTGGATAAAAGGACCTCCAACCAAGGACTACACTACACAAACTGCCAAAGTAGCCTAACGTTATAATCTTTTATCACTTCAGATAGTAAGAGGAAACTGAGATATAGAAACAGATGAAGAACTGGATACAAGGAGTTATCGCCTCTCTCTCTCTCTTTCTCTCTCTCTCTCTCTCTCTTGTGTCTTTCTTTCTGTGATCGCCTCTTTAGTCTAACTTTTGAACAAAACATATCATCTGCTGTAACTTTAAAGAAATAAACATTATGAATGATAATTGTTTCCTTGAGATGACAAGGCTGGGATCAGTCCACAATATTTAGAGCCTCTCTTAGCACGTACATCGATGTGTGCAAACAACTGTTTCAGCTTTAATATCACAATACACATGCATCTCTACCTTTATAACATGAATCACATACCCTAATCTCAAAAGTTTAACAGATGAAAATCAAACAAACTTGCTTTTAATTACTGTTACTGTCAACAGGTCAAAGACGCCTGCAAATTACACAAAATATACTGGGTTTACACACCACAATTCAAGTTGGCTACTCCAGTTTTTTACATAATTTCCTCCATTGGTTTACTGTACCTGGCAAGGGAGTAAGTTTGTGAATGATGTGCAGGCACTTACATTATGATAAATTCTTATAGAAGCTTAAAAACTCTTTAAAACTTGATCAGCTTTAAAGGCATAAGTTATAAATGAACATTCAAAAAAACGATGAACTTAATTTTTATAGCTAATTTATTAACGCATAGCATTGTACTTTTCTCTTTCAGAACCAGCACTCAGATAAAAGAACAGAAAGACAACTACCAGAAGACCAATAATGTATATTTTGCTGTACTGTAAATCTATTGTTGTTAAAATGTTCCTACGAGTATGTTAAAAAAAACGAAACGAAAGAAAAAAACGGAAAAAAATGGAAAAAAACAAAACAAAAAAAATACAACTAATAAAATACAACTAGAAATATAATTAAAAAAATACAACAAAAAAGGGTGAGGCCAAAAAAGGAGTGGGTGAAAGGGGAGGAGGAGCCCAAAGAAAAAATATTTGTCCAGAGTTTTTGCCTGAATCATTCAGTTTTCTCTTCATGAAACTTTATAGGAATGTATATCAGATCAAGACTATGTGTCACATACAATTAAGGTTGCTTTTCCTTAATTTGTTCTGAGTTATGGCCCTCTGATTGTTTTTTATGCTTATTTTGCTGCGACAGTTCCTTTGAGTACCCACAAATAGATATTAAAATGAGACTTGCAATTACTATGCATTTTTTAACCTGAGTAGGCCTTTCTCAACCAGAATCAGCCCAATGCAAAAAATTTAAATTAAAATAAGAGACTTTTCAGTATGCAGCCCTTAAAGGATTCCCCTCCCTGGATAAAAGGACCTCCAACCAGGGACTACACTAAACGAACTGCTAAAGGAGCCTAACATTATATTCTTTTATCACTTCAGATTGTAAAAGGAAACTGAGCTGCAGAGACAGATTAAGAACTGGATACAAGGAGTTATCGCCTCTCTCTCTCTCTCTCTCTCTCTCTCTCTCTCTCTCTTGTGTTTTTCTTTCTGTTTTCTTTCTGTGCTCTCCTCTTTAGTTTTACGCTAAGAACAAAATCTATCATCTGCTCTAACTTTAAAAAAATAAACATTATGAATGATAATATCAATATTTTTTCTTGAAACGGCAAAGATGTGATCAAAACACATTAATGAGGACCTCTCTTAGCGCGTACACCCATGTGTGCAAACAACTGTTTCAGCTTTAATATCACAATACACATGCATCTCTACCTTTATAACATGAATCACATACCCTAATCTCAACAGTTAAACAGATGAAATCAAACAAACTTGCTTTTAATATACTGTTACTGTCAACAGGTCAAAGACGCCTGCAAATTACACAAAATATACTGGGTTTACACACCACAATTCAAGTTGGCTACTCCAGTTTTGTACATAATTTCCTCCATTGGTTTACTGTCACTGGCAAGGGAGTAAGTCTGTGAATGTTGTGCAGGCACTTACATTATGATAAATTCTTATAGAAGCTAAAAAACTTTTCAAAACTCGATCATCTTTAAAGGCATTAGTTATAAATGAACATTCAAAAAAACGATGAACTAATTTTTATACCTAATTTATTAACGCAAAGCATTGTACTTTTCTCTTTCAGAACCAGCACTCAGATAAAAGAACAGAAAGACCACTACCAGAGGACCAATAATGTATATTTTGCTGTACTGTAAATCTATTGTTGTTAAAATGTTCCTACGAGTATGTTACAAAAACGAAACGAAAGAAAAAAAGAAAAAAAAAACGAAAAAAAAACGAAAAAAATACAACTTAAAAAAATACAACTAAAAATAAAGTTAAAAAAATACAACAAAAAAGGGAGAGGCCAAAAAAGGAGTGGGTGAAAGGGGAGGAGGAGCCCACAGAAAAAAAAATGTCCAGAGTTTTTGCCTGAATCATTCAGTTTTCTCTTCATGAAACTTTATAGGAATGTATATCAGATCAAGACTATGTGTCGCATACAATTATGGTTGCTTTTCCTTTATTTGTTCAGAGTTATGGCCCTTTGATTGTCTTTTTGTGCTTATTTCGCTGAGACAGTTCAATTGAGTACCCACAAATAGATATCAAAATGAGACTTGCAATAACTATGCATTTTTCAACCTGTGTAGGCCTTTCTAAATCAGAATCAGCCCAATGCAAGAAGTGAGAGGGTTAGCAATTCAGGCTCAGAAAAATAAACAAATAATACAAACCTATTCCCTAACTATAGAAATTTTTATCCAATTTACAGAAAATTAATTAAAATAAGAGACTTTTCAGTATACAACCCTTAAAGGAATCCCCTACCTGGATAAAAGGACCTCCAACCAGGGACTACACTACACGAACTGCCAAAGTAGCCTAACGTTATATTCTTTTATCACTTCAGATAGTAAGAGGAAACTGAGCTACAGAGACAGATGAAGAACTGGATACAAGGAGTTATCACCTTGCTCTCTCTCTCTCTCTCTCTCTCTCTCTCTCTCTCTCTCTCTCTCTCTCTCTCTCTCTTGTGTCTTTCTTTCTGTGATCTCCTCTTAAGTCTAACTTTTGAACAAAATATATCATCTGCTGTAACTTTAAAGAAATAAACATTATGAATGATAATTGTTTCCATGAGATGGCAAGGCTGGGATCAGTCCACAATATTAAGAGCTCTCTTAGCACGTACATCGATGTGTGCAAACAACTGTTTCAGCTTTAATATCACAATACACATGCATCTCTACCTTTATAACATGAATCACATACCCTAATCTCAACAGTTTAAGAGGTGAAAATCAAACAAACTTGCTTTTAATTACTGTTACTGTCAACAGGTCAAAGACGCCTGCAAATTACATAAAATATATTGGGTTTACACATCACAATTCAAGTTGGCTACTCCAGTTTTTTACATAATTTCCTCCATTGGTTTAATGTCACTGGCAAGGGAGTAAGTTTGTGAATGATGTGCAGGCACTTACATTATGATAAATTCTTATAGAAGCTTAAAAACTCTTCAAAACTTGATAAGCTTTAAAGGCATAAGTTATAAATGAACATTCAAAAAAACGATGAACTTAATTTTTATAGCTAATTTATTAACGCAAAGCATTGTACTTTTCTCTTTCAGAACCAGCACTCAGATAAAAGAACAGAAAGAGCACTACAAGACGACCAACAATGTATATTTCGCTGTACTGTAAATCTAATGTTGTTAACATGTTCTTACGAGTATGTTAAAAAAAAACGAAACGAAAGAAAAAAAGAAGAAAAAAACGAAAAAAAAAAACCCGGAAAAAATACAACTAAAAAATACAACTAAAAATATTATTAAAAAAATACAACAAAAAAGGGAGAGGCCAAAAAAGGAGTGGGTGAAAGGGGAGGAGGAGCCCACAGAAAAAAAAATTGTCCAGAGTTTTTGCCTGAATCATTCAGTTTTCTCTTCATGAAACTTTATAGGAATGTATATCAGATCAAGACTATGTGTCGCATACAATTATGGTTGCTTTTCCTTTATTTGTTCAGAGTTATGGCCCTTTGATTGTCTTTTTATGCTTATTTCGCTGAGACAGTTCTTTTGAGTACCCACAAATAGATATTAAAATGAGACTTGCAATTACTATGCATTTTTAACCTGAGTAGGCCTTTCTCAACCAGAATCAGCCCAAAACAAAAAATTGAAATGTAAATAAGAGACTTTTCAGTATACAGCCCTTAAAGGAGTCCCCTACCTGGATAAAAGGACCTCCAACCAGGGACTACACTAAACGAACTGCTAAAGGAGCCTAACATTATATTCTTTTATCACTTCAGATTGTAAATACAGAGACAGATGAAGAAGTGGATACAAGGAGTTATCGCCTCTCTCTCTTTCTCTCTCTCTCTCTCTCTCTCTCTCTCTCTCCTGTGTTTTTCTTTCTGTGCTCTCCTCTTTAGTCTTACGCTAAGAACAAAATCTATCATCTGCTCTAACTTTAAATAAATAAACGTTATGAATGATAATATTAATAAATTTTTCTTGAAACAGCAAAGATGCGATCAAAACACATTAATGACGACCTCTCTTAGCGCGTACACCCATGTGTGCAAACAATTGTTTTAGCTTTAATATCACAATACACACACATCTCTACCTTTTCAACATGAATCACATACCCTAATATCAACAGTTTACCAGGTGAAAATCAAACAAACTTGCTTTTAATTACCGTTATTGTCAACAGGTCAAACACGCCAGCCAACTGCGTTTAAACACCACAATTCTAGTTGGCTACTCTAGTTTTGTACGTAAATCCCTCCATTGTTTTCTGACACTGGCGAGGGAGTGAGTCTGTGAGTGATGTGCATGCACACGCACCATGATAAATTCTTAGAGAAGCTTAAAAATTCTTGAAAACTGGATCATCCTTAAAGGCATAAATTATAAATGAACATTCAAAAAAACGATGAAATCTATTGTTGTTAAAATGTTCCTATGTGTATGTTTAACAATGACAAAATAACATAAAAAAAAAAAAAAGAAAAAAAAAACACGAAAAACCATTTGAAAAAACGAAAAACATACAACTACAAAAAAATACAACCAAAAATACAACAATTAAAGGAGAGGCCAAAAAAGGAGTGGGTGAAAGGGGAGGAGGAGCCAAAGAAACATTATTTGTCCAGCATTTTAGCCTGAATCGTTTAGTTTTCTCTTCATGAAACTTTATAGGAATGTATATCAGATCAAGACTTTGTGTCGCATACAATTATGGTTTCTTTTCCTTTATTTGTTCAGAGTTATGGCCCGTTGATTGTCTTTTTGTGCTTATTTCGCTGAGACAGTTCGATTGAGTACCCACAAATAGATATTAAAATGAGACTTGCAATAACTATGCATTTTTCAACCTGTGTAGGCCTTTCTAAATCAGAATCAGCCCAATGCAAGAAGTGTGAGGGTTAGCAATTCAGGCTCAGAAAAATAAACAAACAATACAAACCTATTCCCTAACTATAGAAATTTTTATCCAATTTACAGAAAATTATTTAAAATAAGAGACTTTTCAGTATACAACCCTTAAAGGAATCCCCTACCTGGATAAAAGGACCTCCAACCAGGGACTACACTACATGAACTGCCAAAGTAGCCTAACGTTATATTCTTTTATCACTTCAGATAGTAAGAGGAAACTGAGATATAGAAACAGATGAAGAACTGGATACAAGGAGTTATCGCCTCTCTCTCTCTCTTTCTCTCTCTCTCTCTCTTGTGTCTTTCTTTCTGTGATCGCCTCTTTAGTCTAACTTTTGAACAAAACATATCATCTGCTGTAACTTTAAAGAAATAAACATTATGAATGATAATTGTTTCCTTGAGATGACAAGGCTGGGATCAGTCCACAATATTTAGAGCCTCTCTTAGCACGTACATCGATGTGTGCAAACAACTGTTTCAGCTTTAATATCACAATACACATGCATCTCTACCTTTATAACATGAATCACATACCCTAATCTCAAAAGTTTAACAGATGAAAATCAAACAAACTTGCTTTTAATTACTGTTACTGTCAACAAGTCAAAGACGCCTGCAAATTACACAAAATATACTGGGTTTACACACCACAATTCAAGTTGGCTACTCCAGTTTTTTACATAATTTCCTCCATTGGTTTACTGTACCTGGCAAGGGAGTAAGTTTGTGAATGATGTGCAGGCACTTACATTATGATAAATTCTTATAGAAGCTTAAAAACTCTTTAAAACTTGATCAGCTTTAAAGGCATAAGTCATAAATGAACATTCAAAAAAACGATGAACTTAATTTTTATAGCTAATTTATTAACGCATAGCATTGTACTTTTTTCTTTCAGAACCAGCACTCAGATAAAAGAACAGAAAGACAACTACCAGAAGACCAATAATGTATATTTTGCTGTACTGTAAATCTATTGTTGTTAAAATGTTCCTACGAGTATGTTAAAAAAAACGAAACGAAAGAAAAAAAACGGAAAAAAATGGAAAAAAACAAAACAAAAAAAATACAACTAATAAAATACAACTAGAAATATAATTAAAAAAATACAACAAAAAAGGGTGAGGCCAAAAAAGGAGTGGGTGAAAGGGGAGGAGGAGCCCAAAGAAAAAATATTTGTCCAGAGTTTTTGCCTGATTCATTCAGTTTTCTCTTCATGAAACTTTATAGGAATGTATATCAGATCAAGACTATGTGTCACATACAATTAAGGTTGCTTTTCCTTAATTTGTTCTGAGTTATGGCCCTCTGATTGTTTTTTATGCTTATTTTGCTGCGACAGTTCCTTTGAGTACCCACAAATAGATATTAAAATGAGACTTGCAATTACTATGCATTTTTTAACCTGAGTAGGCCTTTCTCAACCAGAATCAGCCCAATGCAAAAAATTTAAATTAAAATAAGAGACTTTTCAGTATGCAGCCCTTAAAGGAGTCCCCTACCTGGATAAAAGGACCTCCAACCAGGGACTACACTAAACGAACTGCTAAAGGAGCCTAACATTATATTCTTTTATCACTTCAGATTGTAAAAGGAAACTGAGCTGCAGAGACAGATTAAGAACTGGATACAAGGAGTTATCGCCTCTCTCTCTCTCTCTCTCTCTCTCTCTCTCTCTCTCTCTCTCTCTCTCTCTCTTGTGTTTTTCTTTCTGTTTTCTTTCTGTGCTCTCCTCTTTAGTTTTACGCTAAGAACAAAATCTATCATCTGCTCTAACTTTAAAAAAGTAAACATTATGAATGATAATATCAATATTTTTTCTTGAAACAGCAAAGATGTGATCAAAACACATTAATGAGGACCTCTCTTAGCGCGTACACCCATGTGTGCAAACAACTGTTTCAGCTTTAATATCACAAGACACACACATCTCTACTTTTTCAACATGAATCACATACCCTAATCTCAACAGTTTTACAGGTGAAAATCAAACAAACTTGCTTTTAATTACCGTTATTGTCAACAGGTCAAACACGCCAGCCAATTAGACAAAATATACTGGGTTTACACACCACAATTCAAGTTGGCTACTCCAGTTTTGTACATAAATCCCTCCATTGGTTTTCTGACACTGGCGAGGGAGTGAGTCTGTGAGTGATGTGCATGCACATGCACCATGATAAATTCTTAGAGAAGCTTAAACATTCTTGAAAACTGGATCATCCTTAAAAGCATAAGTTATAAATGAACATTCAAAAAAAGTATGGACTTAATTTGTAGCTAATTTATTAACGCATAGCATTTTACTTTTCTCTTTCAGAACCAGCACTCAGAAAAAAAAACATGCAAGAGCACTACCAGATAACCAATAATGTATATTTCTGTAAATCTATTGTTGTTAATATGTTCCTATGTGTATGTTTAACAATGACAAAATAACAAAAAGAAAAAAAAGAAAAAATACGAAAAAACCTTTAAAAAAACGAAAAACATACATCTACAAAAAAATACAACCAAAAATACAACAATAAAAGGAGAGGCCAAAAAAGGAGTGGGTGAAAGGGGAGGAGGAGCCCACAGAAAAAATATTTGTGCAGCATTTTTGCCTGAATCGTTTAGTTTTCTCTTCATGAAACTTTATAGGAATGTATATTAGATCAAGACTTTGTGTTGCATACAATTATGGTTTCTTTTCCTTTATTTGTTCAGAGTTATGGCCCGTTGATTGTCTTTTTGTGCTTATTTCGCTGAGACAGTTCAATTGAGTACCCACAAATAGACATTAAAATGAGACTTGCAATAACTATGCATTTTTCAACCTGTGTAGGCCTTTCTAAACCAGAATCAGCCCAATGCAAGAAGTGTGAGGGTTAGCAATCCAGGCTCAGTAAAATAAACAAATGATACAAACCTATTCCCTAACTATAGAAATTTTTATCCAATTTCCAAAAAATTAATTAAAATAAGAGAATTTTCAGTATACAACCCTAAAAGGAATCCCCTACCTGGATAAAAGGACCTTCAACCAGGGACTACACTACATGAACTGCCAAAGTAGCCTAACGTTATATTCTTTTATCACTTCAGATAGTAAGAGGAAACTGAGATATAGAAACAGATGAAGAACTGGATACAAGGAGTTATCGCCTCTCTCTCTCTTTCTCTCTCTCTCTCTCTTGTGTCTTTCTTTCTGTGATCGCCTGTTTAGTCTAACTTTTGAACAAAACATATCATCTGCTGTAACTTTAAAGAAATAAACATTATGAATGATAATTGTTTCCTTGAGATGACAAGGCTGGGATCAGTCCACAATATTTAGAGCCTCTCTTAGCACGTACATCGATGTGTGCAAACAACTGTTTTAGCTTTAATATCACAATACACATGCATCTCTACCTTTATAACATGAATCACATACCCTAATCTCAAAAGTTTAACAGATGAAAATCAAACAAACTTGCTTTTAATTACTGTTACTGTCAACAGGTCAAAGACGCCTGCAAATTACACAAAATATACTGGGTTTACACACCACAACTCAAGTTGGCTACTCCAGTTTTGTACATAATTTCCTCCATTGGTTTACTGTCACTGGCAAGGGAGTAAGTCTGTGAATGATGTGCAGGCACTTACATTATGATAAATTCTTATAGAAGCTTAAAAACTCTTCAAAACTTGATCATCTTTAAAGGCATAAGTTATAAATGAACATTCAAAAAAACGATGAACTTAATTTTTATAGCTAATTTATTAACGCATAGCATTGTACTTTTCTCTTTCAGAACCAGCACTCAGATAAAAGAACAGAAACACCACTACCAGAAGACCAATAATGTATATTTTGCTGTACTGTAAATCTATTGTTGTTAAAATGTTCCTACGAGTATGTTAAAAAACGAAACGAAAGAAAAAAAGAAAAAAAAAAGAAAAAAAAGAAAAAAATACAACTAAAAGATACAACTAAAAATATAATTAAAAAAATACAACAAAAAAAGGGAGAGGCCAAAAAAGGAGTGGGTGAAAGGGGAGGAGGAGCCCACAGAAAAAAATATTTGTCCAGAGTTTTTGCCTGAATTATTCAGTTTTCTCTTCATGAAACTTTATAGGAATGTATATCAGATCAAGACTATGTGTCGTATACAATTATAATTGCTTTTCCTTTATTTGTTCAGAGTTATGGCCCTTTGATTGTCTTTTTATGCTTATTTTGCTGTAACAGTTCTTTTGAGTACCCACAAATAGATATTAAAATGAGACTTGCAATTACTATGCATTTTTTTAACCTGAGTAGGCCTTTCTCAACCAGAATCAGCCCAATGCAAAAAATTAAAATAAGAGACTTTTCAGTATACAGTCCTTAAAGGAGTCCCCTACCTGGATAAAAGGACCTCCAACCAGGGACTACACTAAACGAACTGCTAAAGGAGCCTAACATTATATTCTTTTATCAACTTAGATTGTAAAAGGAAACTGAGCTACAGAGACAGATGAAGAACTGGATACAAGGAGTTATCGCCCCTCTCTCTCTCTCTCTCTCTCTCTCTCTCTCTCTCTCTCTTTCTCTCTCTTGTGTTTTTCTTTCTGTGCTCTCCTCTTTAGTCTTAGGCTAAGAACGAAAGCTATCATCTGCTCTAACTTTAAAAAAATAAACATTATGAATGATAATATTAATAAATTTTTCTTGAAACGGCAAAGATGTGATCAAAACACATTAATGAGGACCTCTCTTAGCGCGTACACACATGTGTACAAACAACTGTTTCAGCTTTAATATCACAATACACACACATCTGTACCTTTTCAACATGAATCACATACCCTAATCTCAACAGTTTAACAAATATAAATCAAACAAACTTGCTTTTAATTACCGTTAATGCCAACAGGTCAAACACGCCAGCAAATTAGACAAAATATACTGGGTTTACACACCACAATTCAAGTTGGCTACTCCAGTTTTGTACATAAATCCCTTCATTGGTTTTCTGACACTGGCGAGGGAGTGAGTCTGTGAGTGATGTGCATGCACACGCACCATGATAAATTCTTAGAGAAGCTTAAAAATTCTTGAAAACTGGATCATCCTTTAAGGCATAAGTTATAAATGAACATTCCAAAAAAGTATGGACTTAATATGTAGCTAATTTATTAACGCATAGCATTTTACTTTTCTCTTTCAGAACCAGCACTCAGAAAAAAGAACATACAAGAGCACTACCAGAAGACCAATAATGTATATTTCGCTGTACTGTAAATCTATTGTTGTTAAAATGTTCCTATGTGTATGTTTAACAATGACAAAATAACAAAAAGAAAAAAAAAAAAAAGACGAAAAACATACAACTACAAAAAAATACAACCAAAAATACAACAATTAAAGGAGAGGCCAAAACAGTAGTGGGTGAAAGGGGAGGAGGAGCCCACAGAAAAAATATTTGTCCAGCATTTTTGCCTGAATCGTTTAGTTTTCTCTCCATGAAACTTTATAGGAATGTATATCAGATCAAGACTTTGTGTCGCATACAATTATGATTTCTTTTCCTTTATTTGTTCAGAGTTATGCCCCGTTGATTGTATTTTTGTGCTTATTTCGCTGAGACAGTTCAATTGAGTACCCACAAATAGATATTAAAATAAGACTTGCAATAACTATGCATTTTTCAACCTGTGTAGGCCTTTCTAAATCAGAATCAGCCCAATGCAAGAAGTGTGAGGTTAGCAATCCAGGCTCAGAAAAATAAAAAAATAATACAAACCTATTCCCTAACTATAGAAATTTTTATCCAATTTACAGAAAATTAATTAAAATAAGAGACTTTTCAGTATACAACCCTTAAAGGAGTCCCCTTCCTGTATAAAAGAACCTCCAACCAGGGACTACACTAAACGAACTGCTAAAGGAGCCTAACATTATATTCTTTTATCACTTCAGATTGTAAAAGGAAACTGAGCTACAGAGACAGATGAAGAACTGGATGCAAGGAGTTATCGCCTCTCTCTCTCTCTTTCTCTCTCTCTTGTGTTTTTCTTTCTGTCCTCTCCTCTTTAGTCTTATGCATAGAACAAAATCTATCATCTGCTCTAACTTTAAAAAAATAAACATTATGAATGATAATATTAATAAATTTTTCTTGAAACGGCAAAGATGTGATCAAAACACATTAATGAGGACCTTTCTTAGCGAGTACACCCATGTGTGCAAACAACTTTTTCAGCTTAATATCACAATACACACACATCTGTACCTTTTCAACATGAATCACATACCCTAATCTCAACAGTTTTACAGGTGAAAATCAAACAAACTTGCTTTTAATTACCGTTAATGCCAACAGGTCAAACACGCCAGCAAATTAGACAAAATATACTGGGTTTACACACCACAATTCAAGTTGGCTACTCCAGTTTTGTACATAAATCCCTTCATTGGTTTTCTGACACTGGCGAGGGAGTGAGTCTGTGAGTGATGTGCATGCACACGCACCATGATAAATTCTTAGAGAAGCTTAAAAATTCTTGAAAACTGGATCATCCTTTAAGGCATAAGTTATAAATGAACATTCCAAAAAAGTATGGACTTAATATGTAGCTAGTTTATTAACGCATAGCATTTTACTTTTCTCTTTCAGAACCAGCACTCAGAAAAAAGAACATACAAGAGCACTACCAGAAGACCAATAATGTATATTTCGCTGTACTGTAAATCTATTGTTGTTAAAATGTTCCTATGTGTATGTTTAACAATGACAAAATAACAAAAAGAAAAAAAAAAGACGAAAAACCTACAACTACAAAAAAACATACAACTACAAAAAAAATACAACCAAAAATACAACATTAAAAGGAGAGGCCAAAAAAGGAGTGGGTGAAAGGGGAGGAGGAGCCACAGAAAAAAAAATTGTCCAGCATTTTTGCCTGAATCGTTTAGTTTTCTCTTCATGAAACTTTATAGGAATGTATATCAGATCAAGACTTTGTGTCGCATACAATTATGATTTCTTTTCCTTTATTTGTTCAGAGTTATGCCCCGTTGATTGTATTTTTGTGCTTATTTCGCTGAGACAGTTCAATTGAGTACCCACAAATAGATATTAAAATAAGACTTGCAATAACTATGCATTTTTCAACCTGTGTAGGCCTTTCTAAATCAGAATCAGCCCAATGCAAGAAGTGTGAGGGTTAGCAATTCAGGCTCAGAAAAATAAACAAATAATACATACCTATTCCCTAACTATAGAATTTTTTATCCAATTTACAGAAAATTAATTAAAATAAGAGACTTTTTAGTATACAACCCTTAAAGGAATCCCCAACCTGGATAAAAGGACCTCCAACCAGCGTCTACACTACACGAACTGCCAAAGTAGCCTAACGTTATATTCTTTTATCACTTCAGATTGTAAAAGGAAACTGAGCTACAGAGACAGATGAAGAACTGGATACAAGGAGTTATCACCTCTCTCACTCTCTCTCTCTCTCTCTCCCTCTCTCTCTTGTGTCTTACTTTCTGCGATCTCCTCTTTAGTCCTATTTTTGAACAAAATATATCATCTGCTGTCACTTTAAAGAAATAAACATTATGAATGATAATTGTTTCCTTGAGATGGCAAGGCTGGGATCAGTCCATAATATTTAGAGCCTCTCTTAGCACGTAGACCGATGTGTGCAAACAACTGTTTCAGCTTTAATATCACAATACACATGCATCTCTACCTTTATAACATGAATCACATACCCTAATCTCAACAGTTTAACAGGTGAAAATCAAACAAACTTGCTTTTAATTACTGTTACTGTCAACAGGTCAAAGACGCCTGCAAATTACACAAAATATACTGGGTTTACACACCACAATTCAAGTTGGCTACTCGAGTTTTGTACATAATTTCCTCCATTGGTTAACTGTCACTGGCAAGGGAGTAAGTCTGTGAATGATGTGCAGGCACTTACATTATGATAAATTCTTATAGAAGCTTAAAAACTCTTCAAAACTTGATCATCTTTAAAGGCATAAGTTATAAATGAACATTCAAAAAAACGATGAACTTAATTTTTATAGCTAATTTATTAACGCATAGCATTGTACTTTTCTCTTTCAGAACCAGCACTCAGATCAAAGAACAGAAAGAGCACTACCAGAAGACCAATAATGTATAGTTCGCTGTACTGTAAATCTATTGTTGTTAAAATGTTCCTACGAGTATGTTAAAAAAAAGGAAACGATATAAAAACGAAAAAAACAAAAAAACAAAAAACAAAACAAAAATAATACAACTAAAAAAATACAAGTAAAAATATAATTAAAAAATACAACAAAAAAAGGGAGAGGCCAAAAAAGGAGTGGGTGAAAGGGGAGGAGGAGCCCACAACAGAAAAAATATTTGTCCAGAATTTTTGCCTGAATCATTCAATTTTCTCTTCATGAAACTTTATAGGAATGTATATCAGATCAAGACTATGTGTCGCATACAATTATGGTTGCTTTTCCTTTATTTGTTCAGAGTTATGACCCTTTGATTGTCTTTCTATGCCTTTTTTTGCTGTGACAGTTCAATTTGAGTACCCACAAATAGGTATTAAAATGAGACTTGCAATTACTATGCATATTTTAATCTGAGTATGCCTTTCTCAACCAGAATCAGCCCAATGCAAAAAATTAAAATTAAAATAAGAGACTTTTCAGTATACAGCCCTTAAAGGAGTTCCTTACCTGGATAAAAGGACCTCCAACCAGGGACTATACTAAACGAACTGCTAAAGGAGCCAAACATTATATTCTTTTATCACTTCAGATTGTAAAAGGAAACTGAGCTACAGAGACAGATGAAGAACTGGATACAAAGAGTTATCGCCTCTCTCTCTCTTTCTCTCTCTCTTTCACTCTTTCTCTTGTGTATTTCTTTCTGTGCTCTCCTCTTTAGTCTTACGCTAAGAACAAAATCTATCATCTGCTCTAACTTTAAAAAAATAAACATTATGAATGATAATATTAATAATTTTTTCTTGAAACGGCAAAGATGTGATCAAAACACATTATTGAGGACCTCTCTTAGCGCGTACACCCATGTGTGCAAACAACTGTTTCAGCTTTAATATCACAATACACACACATCTCTACCTATTCAACATGAATCACATACCCTTATCTCAACAGTTTAACAGGTGAAAATCAAACAAACTTGCTTTTAATTACCGTTACTGTCAACAGGTCAAACACGCCAGCAAATTAGACAAAATATTCTGGGTTTACACTCCACAATTCAAGTTGGCTACTCCAGTTTTGTACATAAATCCCTCCATTGGTTTTCTGACACTGGCGAGGGAGTGAGTCTGTGAGTGATGTGCATTCACACGCAACATGATAAATTCTTAGAGAAGCTTAAAATTCTTGAAAACTGGATCATCCTTAAAGGCATAAGTTATAAATGAACATTCAAAAAAAGGATGGACTTAATTTGTAGCTAATTTATTAACGCATAGCATTTTACTTTTCTCTTTCAGAACCAGCACTCAGAAAAAAGAACATACAAGAGCACTACCAGAAGACCAATAATGTATATCTCGCTGTACTGTAAATATATTGTTGTTAAAATGTTCCTATGTGTATGTTTAACAATGACAAAATAACAAAAAAGAAAAAAAAAACACACACGAAAAAACCTTAAAAAAACGAAAAACATACAACTTAAAAAAAAATACAAATTAAAAAGATACAACCAAAAATACAACAATGAAAGGAGAGGCCAAAAAAGGAGTGGGTGAAAGGGGAGGAGAAGCCCACAGAAAAATATTTGTCCAGCATTTTTGCCTGAATCATTCAGTTTTCTCTTCATGAAACTTTATAGGAGCGTATATTAGATCAAGACTATGCGTCACATACAATTATTGTTACTGTTCCTTTATTTGTTCTTAGTTATGGCCCTTTGATTGTCTATTTATGCTAATTTTGCTGGGACAGTTCATTTGAGTACCCACAAATAGATATTAAAATGAGACTTGCAATAACTATGCATTTTTAACCTGAGTAGGCCTTTCTCAACCAGAATCAGCCCAATGCAAAAATATGAGGGTTAGCAATCCAGGCTCTGGAAAATAAACAAAGAAGTATAAACCTATTCCCTTACTAAAGTTTCTTTTACCCAATTTACAGAAAATTAATTAAAATAAGCGACTTTTCAGAATACAACCCTAAAAGGACTCCCTTAACTGGATTAAAGGACCTCCAACCAGGGACTACACTACACGAACTGCCAAAGTAGCCTAACATTATCTTCTTTTATAACTTCAGATTGTAAGAGGAAACAGAGCTACAGAGACAGATAACTAATGGATACAAGGAGTTATCGCCTCTCTCTCTCTCTCTCTCTCTCTGTGATCTCCTCTTAAGTCTAATTTTAAGAACAAAATATATCATCTGCTCTAACTTTAAAGAAATAAATATTATGAATGCTAATAATGATTATTGTTTCCTTGAGATGGCAAGGCTGGGATCGGAACACAATATTAAGGGCCTCTCTTAGTGCTTACACCGATGTGTGCAAACAACTGTTTCAGCTTTAATATCACAATACACATGCATCTCTTTCTTTATAACATGAATCACATACCCTAATCTCAACAGTTTAACAGGTGAAAATCAAACAAACTTGCTTTTAATTACTGTTACTGTCAACAGGTCAAAGACGCCTGCAAATTACACAAAATATACTGGGTTTACACACCACAATTCAAGTTGGCTACTCCAGTTTTGTACATAATTTCCTCCATTGGTTTACTGTCACTGGCAAGGGAGTAAGTCTGTGAATGATTTGCAGGCACTTACATTATGATAAATTCTTATAGAAGCTTAAAAACTCTTCAAAACGTGATCATCTTTAAAGGCATAAGTTATAAATGAACATAAAAAAAACGATGAACTTAATTTTTATAGCTAATCTATTAACGCGAAGCATTGTACTTTTCTCTTTCAGAACCAGCACTCAGATAAAAGAACAGAAAGACCACTACCAGAAGACCAATAATGTATATTTGCTGTACTGTAAATCGATTGTTGTTAAAATGTTCCTACGAGTATGTTAAAAAAAAACGAAATGAAAGAAAAAAAGAAAAAAAAAGAAAAAAAAACCCGAAAAAATACAACTAAAAAAATACAACTAAAAATATAATTAAAAAAATACAACAAAAAAAGGGAGAGGCCAAAAAAGGAGTGGGTGAAATGGGAGGAGGAGCCCACAGAAAAAATATTTGTCCAGAGTTTTTGCCTGAATCATTCAGTTTTCTCTTCATGAAACTTTATAGGAATGTATATCAGATCAAGACTATGTGTCGCATACAATTATGGTTGCTTTTCCTTTATCTGTTCAGAGTGATGGCCCTTTGATTGTCTTTTTATGCTTTTTTGCTGCGACAGTTCTTTTGAGTACCCACAAATAGATATTAAAATGAGACTTGCAATTACTATGCATTTTTTAACCTGAGTAGGCCTTTCTCAACCAGAATCAGCCCAATGCAACAAAAAAAATTAAAATAAGAGACTTTTCAGTATACAGCCCTTAAAGGAGTCCCCTTCCTGTATAAAAAGACCTCCAACCAGGGACTACACTAAACGAACTGCTAAAGGAGCCTAACATTATATTCTTTTATCACTTTAAATTTTTAAAGGAAACTGAGCTACAGAGATGAAGAACTGGATACAAGAAGTTATCGCCTCTCTCTCTCTCTCTCTCTCTTGTGTTTTTTCTTTCTGTGCTCTCCTCTTTAGTCTTACGCTAAGAACATAATCTATCATCTGTTCTAACTTTAAAATAATAAACATTATGAATGATAATATTAATAAATTTTTCTTGAAACGGCAAAGATGTGATCAAAAAAACATTAATGAGGACCTCTCTTAGCGCGTACACCCATGTGTGCAAACAACTGTTTCAGCTTTAATATCACAATACACACACATCTCTACCTTTTCAACATGAATCACATACCCTAATCTCAACAGTTTAACAGGTGAAAATCAAACAAACTTGCTTTTAATTACCGTTATTATCAACAGGTCAAACACGCCAGCCAAATAGTCAAAATATACTGGGTTTACACACCACAATTCAAGTTGGCTACTCCAGTTTTGAACATAAATCCCTCCATTGGTTTTCTGACACTGGCGAGGGAGTGAGTCTGTGAGTGATGTGCATGCACACGCACCATGATAAATTCTTATAGAAACTTAAAAATTCTTGAAAACTGGATCATCCTTAAAGGCATAAGTTATAAATGAACATTCAAAAAAAGGATGGACTTAATTTGTAGCTAATTTATTAACACATAGCATTTTACTTTTCTCTTTCAGAACCAGCACTCAGAAAAAAGAACATGCAAGAGCACTACCAGAAGACCAATAATGTATATTTCGCTGTACTGTAAATCTATTGTTGTTAAAATGTTCCTATGTGTATGTTAAACAATGACAAAATAACAAAAAAGGAAAAAAAAAACACGAAAAAAACTTAAAAAAAACAAAAAAACATACAACTACAAAAAAAATACAACCAAAAATACAACATTAAAAGGAGAGGCCAAAAAAGGAGTGGGTGAAAGGGGAGGAGGAGCCACAGAAAAAAAAATTGTCCAGCATTTTTGCCTGAATCGTTTAGTTTTCTCTTCATGAAACTTTATAGGAATGTATATCAGATCAAGGCTTTGTGTCGCATACAATTATGGTTTCTTTTCCTTTATTTGTTCAGAGTTATGGCCCGTTGATTGTCTTTTTGTGCTTATTTTGCTGAGACAGTTCAATTGAGTACCCACAAATAGATATTTGAGTACCCACAAATAGATATTAAAATGAGACTTGCAATAACTATGCATTTTTCAACCTGTGTATGCCTTTCTAAATCAGAATCAGCCCAATGCAAGAAGTGTGAGGGTTAGCAATTCAGGCTCAGAAAAATTAACAAATAATACAAACCTATTCCCTAACAATAGAAATTTTTATCCAATTTACAGAAAATTAATTAAAATAAGAGACTTTTCAGTATACAACCCTTAAAGGAACCCCCTACCTGGATAAAAGGACCTCCAACCAGGGACTACACTACACAAACTGCCAAAGTAGCCTAACGTTATATTCTTTTATCACTTCAGATAGTAAGAGGAAACTGAGCTACAGAGACAGATGAAGAACTGGATACAAGGAGTTATCACCTCTCTCTCTCTCTCTCTCTCTCTCTCTCTCTCTCTCTCTCTTGTGTCTTTCTTTCTGTGATCTCCTCTTTAGTCTACTTTTTGAACAAAATATATCATCTGCTGTAACTTTAAAGAAATAAACATTATGAATGATAATTGTTTCCTTGAGATGGCAAGGCTGGGATCAGTCCACAATATTAAGAGCCTTTCTTAGCACGTACATCGATGTGTGCAAACAACTGTTTCAGCTTTAATATCACAATACACATGCATCTTTACCTTTATAGCATGAATCACATACCCTAATCTCAACAGTTTAACAGATGAAAATCAAACAAACTTGCTTTTAATTACTGTTACTGTCAACAGGTCAAAGACGCCTGCAAATTACACAAAATATACTGGATTTACACACCACAATTCAAGTTGGCTACTCCAGTTTTGTACATAATTTCCTCCGTTGGTTTACTGTAACTGGCAAGGGAGTAAGTCTGTGAATGATGTGCAGGCACTTACATTATGATAAATTCTTATAGAAGCTTAAAAACTCTTCAAAACTTGATCAGCTTTAAAGGCATAAGTTATAAATATATATTCAAAAAAACGATGAACTTAATTTTTATAGCTAATTTATTAACGCAAAGCATTGTACTTTTCTCTTTCAGAACCAGCACTCAGATAAAAGAACAGAAAGACCACTACCAGAAGACCAATAATGTATATTTTGCTGTACTGTAAATCTATTGTTGTTAAAATGTTCCTACGAGTATGTTAAAAAAACGAAACGAAAGAAAAAAAAACGAGAAAAAAAAACGAAAAAAATACAATATAAAAAATACAACTAAAAATGTAATTTAAAAAATACAACAAAAAAAGGGAAAGGCCAAAAAAGGAGTGGGTGAAAGGGTAGGAGGAACCCACAGAAAAAATATTTGTCCAGAGTTTTTGCCTGAATCATTCAGTTTTCTCTTCATGAAACTTTATAGGAATGTATATCAGATCAAGACTATGTGTCACATACAATTATGGTTGCCTCTTTTTATTTTTTCAGAGTTATGGCCCTTTGATTGTCTTTTAATGTTTATTTCGCTGAGACAGTTCTTTTGAGTACCCACAAATAGATATTAAAATGAGACTTGCAATTACTATGCATTTTTTAACCTGAGTAGGCCTTTCTCAACCAGAAGCAGCCCAATGCAAATGTTCCTATGTGTATGTTTAACAATGACAAAATAACATAAAAAAAAACAAACGAAAAAAAAAAACAAACGAAATAACCTTTAAAAAACGAAAAACATACAACTACAAAAAAAAAATACAACCAAAAATACAACAATAAAAGGAGAGGCCAAAAAAGGAGTGGGTGTAAGGGGAGGAGGAGCCCACAGAAATATTTGTCCAGAGTTTTTGACTGAATCATTTAGTTTTCTCTTCATGAAACTTTATAGGAATCTATATCAGATCAAGAATATGTGTCGCATACAATTATGGTTGCATTTCCTTTATTCATTCAGAGTTATTGCCCTTTGATTGTCTTTTTACGCTTATTTCGCTGAGACAGTTCTTTTGAGTACCCTCAAATAGATATTAAAATGAGAGACTCGCAATAACTATGCATTTTTTAACCTGAGTAGGCCTTTCTCAACCAGAATCAGCCCAATGCAAGGAGTGTGAGGGTTAGCAATTCAGGCTCAGAAAAATAAACAAATAATACAAACCTATTCCCTAACTATAGAAAAAATCAAACAAACTTGCTTTTAATTACCGTTTCTGTGAACAGGTCAAAGGCACCAGCAAATTACACAAAATATACAGGATTTACACACCACAATTCAAGTAGGCTACTTTAGTTTCGTACATAAATCCCTCCATTGGTTTACTGACACAGGCGAGGGAGTGAGTCTGTGATAAATTCTTATAGAAACTCTTGAAAACTTAATCATCCTTAAAGGCATTAGTTATAAATGAATATTGAAAAAAAGATGGACTTAATTTGTAACCAATTTATTAACGCATAGCATTTTACTTTTCTCTTTCAGAACCAGCACTCAGGTAAAAGAACATGAAAGAGCACTACCAGAAGACCAATAATGTATATTTCGCTGTACTGTAAATCTAATGTTGTTAAAATGTTCCTATGTGTATTTAAAAAAAAAGAAAAAAAAGATAAAAAAAAAATACAACTTCAAAAAAAAAAAAATGAAAAAAAAAGTACAACTACAAAAAAATATAACTAAAAAAATTCAACTAAAAAATACAGCTACAAAAATGAGTGGCCAAAGAAAGGAGTGGGTGTAAGGGAAGGAGGAACCCATAGAAATTAATTGTCTAGTGTTGTTGCCTGAATCATTTAGTTTTCCCTTCATGAAACTTTATAGGAATGTATTTCAGATCAAGACTTATTGTCACATACAATTATGGTTGATTTTCCTTTATTTGTTCAGAGTTATGGCCAGCTGATTGTCTTTTATGCTTTTTTTTATGAAATTCACATTCTTGTACACTCCATAACTCACTCATTGATCATTGTATCTTCATATAATTAAATAGGAATGTGCATTAGGTACAGACAACGTGTCCCATGCAAGAATGAGTGTCCCCTTTTCTTAGTTTCCAAATTAAGCTAATTTGATTATTGTACAACCCATGACTCCGTAACCATTTGGGATGCTTCATGGAAATTTTACAGAAATTATACCAGGTCAAGAGGACGTGCCACGATTGGGTGAATTCTGTTTCTTGGTTAAGGCCCTTTGATTGTACTTTATGCTTATTTTGTAGAAATAATTTATTTTATTGTACATCCTATAACACTCTCTTTGTTCATGATATCTTCATGTAGGTTTGTAGGAATGCATATTACTTGAAGACGATGTGTCATATACAAAAATGGTTGTTCCCCCTTCCTAGTTTCTGAGTTATGCCCCTTTGATTATTGTAAAAAATCTTGTACCCACCTTATCTCAGCAACCGTTACATATTTCTTCATGAAATTTTATAGGAATGTGTAAAAGTTCAAGAAGTGTCACATACAATTATGGTTGTTTTCTGTTTTTTATATCAGAATTATTGCCAATTGATTGCTTTTAGCTGCTTTTTTTTTGTTTAATTTTCTTTCTTGTACACCCAATAACTATGTTATCTCTTGGGATATCTTCATGGAATTTTATAGGAAGATGTTTTAGGTAAAGGCAATATGTCGCCTCAAGAATGTTGGTTTCCCCTGTATATAATTTCCAAGTTATGCCCAATTGATTATTTGTGTTCATGTTTTTGTCTTCTGAGGATATCTTCATGAAACTTTTTAGGAAAGTGTATCAGGACAAAATCATGTGTCACATACAATTACAGTTGCTGTCTGTTTCAGAGTTATGGCTATTGTGTTTAAGCTTATTTCATTACAAAATTAACATCAATTAGAAAATCTCATTTAGCCAAAACTGATGATTCAACAAACCAAGCTTATAAATCCCATTTTTACGTTGGGATTTTGTCTGAAAAATTAAAAGATCTTACAATAACTTGCCTAAAATGGATCCCTGAATAGCCAGAATTATTTTGGGTGGATATCAAGCGATTTGGCAGTTTTATTTATGCATGGGTTGAGCTTCCAAGGTCATCTCTGATTTTAGGATTTATGGGTTGATTTTCTGCTGAGATGTGCCCTGAATCCTTTAAGGCATTTATTTCTGCAATAGTAGCACATAGGGTATGGTCATTGTAAGTTTATGATGGAGCACTGTATGCTGTACATCATAGGTGTACACTAATGACTAGATAAGTCATTGTCCTTGGTCTGGTAATGGAGGTGCTAAACGAGGAAAATATTCAAGGTGCATTGAAAATTGAATGTCTTCCAAAGACCATTTATCTATTATTTCATAGTTTGCATTTAAGATTTTTTTCCTAATGAGTGTGCTACTACTGTATGAGGAATTCACATACTTTAGAAGATATACTAATTAACATAGAAAGTGTTTACAGTGTTATTTATAGTGGCTCAGTGGTAGAGTGCTTGACGGGAGACCGAGGGGCCGCTGGTTCGAGCCTCACCAGCGTCACTGCGTTGTGTCCTTAACAAAGAACATTTATCCTAGCTTAGTACTGGTTTATCCCAGGAAGACCCGTCCATTTATAACTGAAAGATTGTTGATTGGACGTAAAAAAATCAAATCAAACAAAACAAAACAATTTTATTTCTCTGTATTTTGTTCATTTTTGTATGCAATATTATAAAGCTATTCAGCCACTGTATCGCTACGTCGTGTGCAATGTCCCAGGCTCAAATACTGATTTTTGGTTAAAGAGACTAAGTCTGCGACTATGAACTTTTTTCGAAATTTTTTATTTTCTTTTTAAATCATTTGTAAAAGTAGAATTAAGTTATGTTTTCATGATAAATATGTTCACTATAGCTGAAAACTGCACGGAAAAGTGAATTATCTTATAAAACAGGTGTGTTTATCTCTTGTTGGTAATTATTTGCGTCCCTCCAATAATTATAGACAGTTAATTTTAAAACAAATGCTGTTGTTTTGATACTGATAATTTGTTAAGATTTACGAAATTGGTAAAATGTTTACCTGAATTCTAGTTATTTTACTATGTTCTTGAAAAATAAAAACATTAGTTCTAAAATTAAAAGATCAAAAGTTACAGACTATGCAGCTTTAATTTAGAGGTGCTTTTAATTTATTGTGTGTCCAAGACAGTGTGGTTCTTGATCCTCTAATATCACCAGAACCAGCTGACCTCGACCTACATGGTATTAAAGAGATGTTTTAAAATATGAATAAGATTTGTGCACAGTGAGCTTGTCATGATTATGTCAAGAATGTATATTTTCAATAATTATATTGACAAAAACTTGTCTGAAAATGATCAGGGTATTACATAGAAAAGAGCCGCGACATGTGATTTCCAACAATGTGGCATTTTGACAAGTTTAGACTCATACCAGCCTATGCAGGCTCCTTTTAAGCTTAGAAACTCCGAATGATGTTCACCAGTAGCTTAACACTCATAGAATATTTTAACGATCAGCAAATGCTCTGATCAGACTGAGCCTTTGCTGGTCGCACATACCAAATTGTTGGAAATCTCATGCCCAGGCTCAATTATGGAGCCCAAATATGTAAATATTATAGCTCAAATGTCTTAAGATAACAAGAGGATCTTACAGGAGTGCTCACAAGAAAAACCGTCTTGGGGATTTCCGACCAGGCATATGATATGATACTTTTTAAAAAGGGAATAAAAGAGGTGCTGATCAGTCTGAACGGAAACGCAGACTGATCTGCCCCTTTATTGTTCTCAAACACCAAAGACAGGTCTTCTCACATCGTTGACCATTTTATTGAAACTATCAGATGAGTTGGGGAAAAGAGATAAAATGTGAGGTTTGCCAAGTATTTATGAAAATGCATCATTTAATAAATGCACAAATACAGGGGAATGAATATTTGATTTTTTTCAATTATGACTTGAAATAACATTTTTGCATTAAAGTGGTTGAAGTTTGACATAATGTATATAAATTGATATGGGCATCATTCATTAAATAGTACTACAGTAAAACTGGTCTTAAGCAGTCACTCAAAATGAAGACAAAAATTGATTTTCAAGACCGATTATCGCTGAATAAAGGTCTAGAATATTGCAGAATGCTCCAAGGGGAGCATTCTTCAATACGTTCGACCATCATTAAGCTACCATCTGTCATTAAGATATCTTTGTTTGTCTAATTTTGAGTGGCCGCTTAAGACAGGTTTTACTGTACTGTCGTGCCAACCGAAAGTGACAGTGACATAATATTTTGTTTACAAATTGTTAAGTAAAACATTAACTTGTACACTGCACTTGAGCTAACGCGAAAGGAACGATCACTTGTGTATTAATACTATCCTGCGGATAGGATTTATACACAAGTGATCTATAAATTACAAGTCCCTGATTTCTTTGTAAACTAAACATGACGCCACTGTTACTCTTGGCTGGCAGGACAGTAAATATGTAAACCACCAGTGTTTTTGTCCATTTTATAACCTGACGTAATATCATTCCCAGGCATAATCTCATATGATAAAGTTTTACAGGAATTAAAATCATAGCTAGCCAAGTTAGCCATCTTGTTATAAAAATGACAAAAGGAGCTGCAAAATAAGATTTCCAACACTGTGTGATCAGCGAAGTCTCAGACCAGCCTGCGATTATGCGCAGTCTGATCAGAGCCGTCGCTTGAGTATTCAATGACTTTTAAGCTACAGACCCAACACCATTTGGAGTTTCTAAGCTAAAAAGGAGGCTGCACAGGCTCGTCTGAGTCAACACTTTTCAAAATGTTACATTGTTGGAAATCACATGTCGTGGCTCATTTGTAAATAGCAACTGATCATATACTATAGGATGTTCAGTGAAATAGAGGAGCACAGTGGTTCAGTGGTGGAGTGCTGGATTATATATCGAGGGGTTGTGGGTTCGAGCCTCACTGGAGGCACTGCTTTGTGTCTTCGAGCAAGGTATTTTATCTGCAACTCAGTACTGATCAGTACTGGTTCAAACAGGAATACCCATTATGACATGACTGAACAATGGTAGACTTAGACAAACAACTCAATGAAATAGGTTTTAGTGTTGGATTCATTTAGGTTTTAGTATTGGATTAAAATTGTCTATAATGGAGTACCAATCCTACATTCACTTCTAAAAATAGTTTTGACTGTCTACAATTCTGAATCATAATAAATGTTAGATATGAACAATCTAGGCAAATCTGAACCCAGCGCCAATCTTAGCGAAAGTCATCTGCTTTTGCAGTCTGCTAAAATGTTTTGGAAGCCTCATTGACAGTGTAGATCCAGGTCAGACTGCTCCAGACAAACAGTGTAAATCTAAATCAGACATCTCCAGTAGGTGCAGTCTGATCTGGGGCCACACTGTTTGTCTAGATGTCTTTACGTTATCCAATAATGTTATAGAATGTGTGCTGCAGACGACCTCAGCAGACATTTTAGATGCGGTTTGTTTCGCTGGTGCTTTCAGGGTTTAAATACTTGTAGAAACTCATACTGGGAACTAAATACTTACAGTTCCAATTTTATATGATAAGTAAAGTTCAACGCAAAGTCATATATCTGTATTTCAAACTGTTTTAACTTCTACTAAGCTTATTTAAAAGATGCAAAAATCCAGTCAAAATCAATAATATCATTATACCCCTTATCTTTCATGTAACATAGATATTTTTCATCAATATTGGAGCCAAAATTTAACCTTGATGTTATTTCCAGGATTCAAATAGTTTGATGTTAGATTCTTATGTCAGTGAGATTTTGCTCTTGTTCTTCATTTTGATGACAATAAATTTTAGTTTGACAAAACATATTCTTTGTATTTTCTTGAAAGAAATGGACGCAAATGTATGCCGAAAAACATATATCTGATTGCAAGCTGATGTTATTATCATATATTACTGTTGTGGCTTTTTACTTCTGATGATAAGCAGGCTGATGTCATTGATGCGTTTAACACTACTTCCAGATATTTGGACGATATTTTGAATATTAATAATGTTTACTTTGATAATATGGTTAGTCAAATATACCCTTCAGAGCTCCAACTTAATAAAGCCAATGCCTCTGATACCGAAGCCGCATTTTTAGACTTACATTTGTCAATTTCTAATGATATTGTTTCTACCAAAATTTATGATAAACGTGACGACTTTGATTTTGAAATTGTCAATTTCCCATTTTTAGATGGTGATGTTCCTCGTTCTACATCCTATGGAGTTTATATCTCTCAACTCATTCGTTTTGCTAGAGCATCTAGCTATGTTGCTGACTTCAACACTCGCAATAAATTGTTAACTCAGAAACTTCTTAAACAAGGCTATCGGTATCATAAACTTCGCAAAACATTTTCAAAATTTTATTGACGATACTATGATTTGATTTCTAAATTCCAAGTTGGACTTAAATCTCTCTTGCGCCAAGGACTTTAGGAACCTGATTTCTATGGTGACTTGGTGTATGAGTTGAAGAAGATTGTTGGCTCTAATAATTTTTCAGCGCAGTTCATTAAAATAATTTCCCATTATAAAAAGATTGGCTATAACATTAATGTATTGCAACAGACTGCATGCTTGGTAGTCAACCCAATCACGGTTGGCAACTTTGCTTTCCTCTTTAATTGCACGCTGGTGGGTCGGACTTCAGACTCTATGATGGTTCCGACTTAATGACTTATCTATTGATGAGATGGTAGGGGCCTGATGCTTTGGCTGTTTGTCGGGCCCACCGGGGTTTACCTGTTGGATTTCTTTTGCTCCGGTATTCAGTTTGATTTACTGTTGAGTCCTTATCCTTGCTTTATCTCCTTGTTATATCTTTATTTATATGTTTTAGGAGATGATGCATTGATAAGTTAGGGGTCTTTCATGCAAACCAAATATCTATGTGTCTTGATTCACATCTGAATTAAGGGTGAGGTTGGCGCCGTTAAACCGGTTTAAGCCCTCCAGTGGGGTATTTTACTGACCGTTCCAAGGCGGTACTTCTTTTGTGGATCTTTTATGTTTTTGTTCTGTCTTGTGTTTGCTATGTCTTTGTGTGCGTCTGTTTATATGTGCTTTGTGGCCGCCTGCTGGGGGAGGGCTGGCCTCTTGGCTCTCGTTTGTGGTGTCTTCTGTGAGTTTGTCACTTTCCCATTGGTATCCTGGGTCAGGTGTGGTACTTGATTGTATCGATTCCTGATCTTTGCACCCTTACTTACTTTTATTATTCTTCAGTTAGCCTGGTCAAAATTAGTTCAGCCATGACAACAATAAATCTCATGAAATGTTCAGATAATTTTGGCATACACATGCACAAAGAATACATGGGTGAAAGTTTTCAGGATAATTACTGAATTCAGGATTTTGAGGTTGACTATCCACAGAAAGTCAGCCTCAAAATACTGAATTAGGCAGATTATAATCGCTTCTCTGGTATCTTTATTATTTATCTAAAGGCAATTGGCCATATAAACATAAAATTGTTATTAAATTAGGATAATGAAAGATTTTAGATTTAAATTTCTTAGGTTCAGGTTTTTTGAAATTTTGAACTTTCACCCACAAGAGTATTCTAGACATACCTTTTAACCATTTTGTCCAAACTTATAATGCACCTCATTGTGAAGTTGAGAAGCACAGTGGTGGAATGCTTTACTTGAACTCAATAGGTCGTAGGTGCAAGCCTCAGAAGTTGGGGGCAATGGCTTAGTGGAAGAATGCTTGACTCAAGACCGAGGGGCCCCTGTTCAAGCCTCACCAGCGTCACTGCGTTGTGTCCTTCTGCAAGACACATTGATCCTAGCTTAGTACTGGTTCAACCCAGGAAGACCCGCCCCTACATAGCTGAAAGATTGTTGATGGGGCGTAAATAATCAAATCAAACAAACAAAAAATGCACAAGCCTCAGAGGTGTGGGCGCAATGGCTCAGTGGTAGGATGTTAGACATGAACTCAAGAGGTCATTAGTGTAAGCCTCAGAGGTGGGGCGCAATAACTCAGTGGTTGAAAGCTGTAGTTGAACTAAAAATGTTGCCAGTGCAAGCCTCAGAGGTGGGGGCGCAATGGCTCAGTGGTAGAATGTTAGACATGAACTCAAGAGGTCATTAGTGCAAGCCTCAAAGGTGGGGTACAATAACTCAGTGGTATACTGCTCTAGTTGAACTACAAAGGTAGTTAGTGCAAGCCTCAGAGGTGGGGCGCAATTAGTATGCTGTGATAGTCATGAAGTAGAGGGCTCAGTGGTAGAATGCTTGACATGAACTCAAGAGGCCATTAGTGCAAGCCTCAGAGGTGGGGGCGCAATGGCTCAGTGGTAGAATGCTCGACATGAACTCAAGAGGTCATTAGTGCAAGCCTCAGAGGTGGGGGCGCAATGGCTCACCAGGCTCAGTGTTAGAATGATTGACCTGAATCAAGAGGTCATTAGTGTAAGCCTTAGACGTGGGGCGCAATAACTCAGTGGTAGAGTGCTCTAGTTGAACTAAAAAGGTAGTTAGTGCAAGCCTAAGAGCTGTAGGCGCAATTATTATGCTGTGATAGTCGTGAAGGAGAAGGGAGTCGTGACCTGAATAGACGATTAAGAACAAAATAACTTAAATCCTGTTCATTTTCCTACGTCCAATATCACAAGCAAAGTTGTTTTGTGTGATAGTAATACACAATAAAACATAAAAACAAAGAGTGTAGCATTTCCAAGAAAATGACTTTATTGTTTAATATCAGCAGAACTTCAAGAGAGTGCATTTGTGCAATTGCTCATGAAAGTTTCTCATAGATATTACTCTAACATTGAAGTTACAGATATAATAATCGTTATAACAATTCATTGCAGTTACATACAGCTTTAAAATTTCTACAGAGGACAGAAGCAATATTATTGTTATACGAGTGCAGTTGCAGATATAAGTATATCACTTATCTGCGATAGACGTTAAAGGAACATTGCAGATGCAGACATACACAAGCCCGTTGAGTTTTATAAGGGGAATACTCGCTTAGCTTTGTGAAAGCTTGTTTACTTGGGGAATTTTTCAAGGTGCGACAACGCCTTTAGTTATTTTTCATATCTAACATTTCCAAACTTAGTCAGATTCAAGAAAATGCTACATCTTAACAGATGATTTATTCACAATTATCATGACAAAAGTATGTACATAAATGTAAAGCCTAGACTAGTAAGCTCAGCTTTAGAGACTAGCTTGTACAAAAAGACTATTTAAGGATAGTTATATTACTTTCTAGACACCAAACGACAAAGACGCTGATCAGACTGCGAATTCGTCATCTGATCTAGGTTTTTATCGTTTTCCAAAAGGGCGAGAGCAGGTATTCCTTGGTACATACATGCATACGGTATTCCTGTATACTAACAGTTACAACCGTTATATTCTTGAGGGTGAACAACAAAGACCCTGATCAGGCTGTGCAAATTCACTAGCTGATCTGTATTCTTTATTATTTGTAAAAAAGACAGGCGCAGGTATTCCTTGTCCTAACTTTAAAAGTTACACAGACGTTCTTTCACATTATTAACCGTAAACGTTTAAGTTCTTGAGAGCGAACAGCAAAGATCCTGATCAGACTGTGCAAATTCACTAGCTGATCTGTGTCTTTTTTATTTGTAAAACAGACAGACGCAGGTATTCCTTGTCCTAACTTTAAAAGTTACAGAGTATGTACGTTCTTTCACATTATTAACCGTAATAACGTTTAAGTTCTTGAGAGCGAACAGCAAAGACCCTGATCAGAATGTGAGGGTTCTCTAGCAGATATGTGTCTTTATTGTTGGCAAAACAGACAGGTGCAGGTATTCCTTGGCCTAACTTTAAAAGTTACAGAGTAAGTTCTTTTACGTTTTTAACCGTAATAACGTTTAAGTTCCTGCAAAATTTTGATAAAAATAGTGCAATCTGGTGCAATTTGGGCGTTCCAAAGTGTGTTATCACCTATGTAAACATCACAATTAGAGCCAGTGCATGAGATTTCCAAAAAATGTGGTATGTGCGACCAGCAAAGCCTCAGATCAGCCTGCGCAAACGCGCAGTCTGATCAGAGCCTTTGCTAGTCGCTTGAGTATTCTATGATTGTTAAGCTACTGACTGAACACCATTTGGAGTATCTAAGCTTAAAAGGGGGAGGCACAGACTCGTCTTAGTCTACACTTGTCAAAATGTCAAATTGTTGGAAATCTTATTTTAAAGGTAATGAATCAACAGCACTTAATTGCCATATTCTCCTCGCCGATCAATGAAGATGTGCATGGTTGTACGAAAATAAATGAGCCGCTACACGTGATTACCAACAATGTGGTATTTTGACAAGTGTAGACTCAGACGAGCCTGTGCATCCTCTTGTCAAGCTTAAAACCTCCAAATGATGTTTAGCCAGTAGCTTAATATTTATAAAAAAAATTTTAGCGACGAGCAAAGGCTCTGATCAGGCTGCGCGTATGCGCAGGCTGGTCTGCGCCTTTCTGGTCGCACATACCACATTGTTGGAAATCTCATGTCACGGCTCAAATATATCTAGAGTTTGAATGGGGGCTGGGGGCTATCCCCCAAGAAGCAGAACTTTTAAAAAATCAAACAAAATGGAGGCTTTTCTTTTATTATTTTTTGCTTTTTGGCAGGGCTCCCTAAGTCCCTAAAACTATGAGCTTGCTCCCCAGTCCCCCTAAAATAATTACCAGTGCTCCTCAGATCCCTGAAAATAAATAGCAATTCCCCCCAGATCCCCAAAACCCCTGGGGGCCCATTTATGTACATGGTGGGATAGGCCTCAGACTCAATGACAACTCTAAAGCTTTCATTGGTGGTTCAGTGCTTGGTAGTTTTCTTTGGCTGACTCCATGTGGCTAAATAGCGGATCTAACATGAGTGTTCATTTTTTATTGGATTTATTAAATGAGTTGAGGAAAATGCGAGGATTGCTGATTAAAATCAATAATACAGGAGCATGAATGTTAGTTTCTATTTATCACATGACACTAAAAATACAATGCACTTAAAAATGCATTTTGGTCTCAAAACATCTAGATTTTTCCTTATTTCACGCAACGTTATAATGGACGTCACTTAGGGGATAACTGTATTCAGAATTTTTATTTGGGGAGGTATGTCGTCGGATATACGGTCGGAAATTTAGTTTTACAGCGACGCGAGAGCGGAGCCGTAAAACGTGATTTCCGAACGTATATTCGACGATATTCCTTCCCAAATGAAAATTTTGAATATGGTTATCCCCATTCTAATGCACTTCTACAGTTTGAGCTCAACTTGGAGCGTTGCAAGCCGCATAAAGCCACAGGTCATCCAACCAACTGTGACGTAATTAATGACGTCAAACTATTTCCGACAGTATATCGCAGGATATACTGTCGCAAATTTTTGACGTTATCCAATCAGACGTCGCGGTTACAAACTCATGTGCATTTGAATGTGTTGTTTATCGATTATATTGCATGGCGTTATATCATTCCGAGATACGACGTCATACGTGATAAAATTATTTTCTTTAACTCTGACTGTCTGTGGGTTAACTGCTCAACTGCTCATAAAACTATAATATTTAAAAGTCATGATTTCCCCTACTTTAACCCTTATTGCGCCAACCACAACAAAAGTCGTCTGCTTTCTCGTCTGCTTAAATGTTTTAGAAGCCTCTATGGCAAACAGAGTGAACCCAGATCAGACTGCTCATATAGGAGCAGTCTGTTCTGGGTGCACGCTGTTTGTTTCTATACTTAATTTGTCAGTAATGTTAGACAATTATTTGCAGCAGACGACTTCAGCAGACAACATTTTCAGATGCATTTTTCTGCTTTAAAAGCAAGTGAGTAAGACTAAGAAATGCCAAAATCACAGACCTAAGACCAACCCATGGCACCTTAAGGAAATGCCACAATCACAGACCACAGACCAACCCATGGCTACTTAAGGAAATGCCACAATCACAGACCACAGACCAACCCATGGCTACTTTAGGAAATGCCACAATCACAGACCACAGACCGAACAATGGCACCTTAAGGAAATACCACAATCACAGACCACAGACCGAACCATGGCACCTTAAGGAAATACCACAATCACAGACCACAGACCGAACCATGGCACCTTAAGGAAATACCACAATCACAGACCACAGACCGAACCATGGCACCTTAAGGAAATGCCACAATCACAGACCACAGACCAACCCATGGCACCTTAAGGAAATGCCACAATCACAGACCTCAGACCAACCCATGGCACCTTAAGTAAATGCCACAATCACAGACCACAGACCGAACCATGGCACCTTAAGGAAATGCCACAATCACAGACCTCAGACCAACCAATGGCACCTTAAGGAAATGCCACAATCACAGACCTCAGACCAACCCATGGCACCTTAAGGAAATGCCACAATTACAGACCACAGACCGAACCATGGCACCATAAGGAATATCCTCAGAATGATAACTGTCACGCAGCAGCAAGAACACAAGTAATGAAAGGCTACCAGAACTATATTTCTCAGTGAGATGATTTCAAAACTAAAAGCGAAACCAAGTGCTGCTATACAATACAATACTACTGTCCTGCCAGCCAAGAGTGACAGTGACGTCATGTTTTGTTAACACTTGTTAAGTCAAACATTAACTTGTAGACTCCACTTGAGCTAATGCGAATCGATAGATCACTGGTGTATTAATCCTATCCTGTGGATAGGATTAATACACACGTGATTTATCGATTCTAAGTCCCTGATAACTTTGTAAACAAAACATGACGTCACTGTCACTCTTGACTGGCACAACAGTAGGACCAAAAACAAACTCCAACACACAATTGGAGCAACATAAGACAATGAATCAACAACACCAACAGGGCCCGGGGTTTTAGGTTGGGTAACAGGTCTGAAAAGTTTAGGTAGGGTATTGTAGCCTATAGATAAGTTAAAAGTGACGTAAAAGAGCGTACCAACACTTGAAGGTAATACAGGTTTTACCGTTATTAACGGTAAAAAATACATTAATACCTGACAAAGGTTTTCAAAATACGGAAATATTATACCAGCCGTCATAGCTCAGTCGGTTGAGCCGAGGCAAATATTTGTATCTTTATCTATTAAAGCTGCATAGTCTGTAACTTTTAATCTTCTAATTTTAAAAATAATGTTTTTATTTTTCAAGAACACAGTAAAAATACTCAAATTCAGGTAAACATTTTACCATTTTCGTAAATCTTAACAAGGTATCACTATCAAAACAACTGCATTTATGTTAAAATTCAACGGTCTAGAATTATTGGAGGGACGCAAATAATTACCAACAAGAGAAAAACACACCTATTTGATGAGATAATTCACTTTTCCATGCAGTTTTCAGCTGTACTGAACATTTTAATTGTGAAAGCATAGCTTAATTCTACTTTTACAAATGATTTAAAAAGAAAAGAAAATTTTTCGAAAAATGTTCATAGTTACAGAGTATGCAGCTTTAACGAGAGATTTAAAACAGGGGAGGGTTCGAATCCCACACGATTGATTTTTTTCATGAAGGAGATTTTTTTAAATATCATTATTGCTTAAGCAAGACTTTTTATTATATTTTTGTCATATTTTAAATGTTTTTACTATAGTGTTCTTTGAGTGTTTTTTTGTGCTTTTTGTGAGTTTTTTTTTCCTAGTTTTTTTACATTCTTCACATATTCATTTCATTACACTACAATACAAAAGAGGTCAGCACAAACATTCTTTCCGCTTTTCGTTTTCTGTCATATCGGATAAAAATAATAAAGGTCATCATTCACAAACATAAAATATCAAAAAGCAAAGATAAAAAAAAATGCCGCGATTGGGGTTCGAACCTTCAATGGCAAAACTTTGGGACAGAGGTCTACGATCTTACCACCGCGCCAGCCCAACTGTGACAAATATTAGTGATAAAAGAATATAATGTACAAAGTTAGCGAAACCGTTTTACCTATTTACATCAATGGACAATGTCCAATTATCAAAACATGCTCTGACGTCACTTTGAACTTATCTAGTAAGGACAGTAGGCACACACATTTTTTTAAATATTTTTTTTCTGGAAAAATATATAATTTTATGCATTTTGAAAGACATTTCGCTTTTCAAAATGCATAAAATTGTATATTTTATAATTTTATGCATTTTCAAAATGCATAAACGTCTCTAGTAAATTAAGGTAGGGTCGGGTTACCCTAAACACAGGTATTTTTTATTTGGCCTTGTTAGTATTTTAACAGTAATGAGCAGGATAAATTACATGCTCAGTTGGGTTAAGAATGAAAAAGTTTTGAAACCTCAAGACGTGGTATGTTTAGTTTCTTTCTGACTTCTGTTTTCTCTTATATACTGACGGACTTTAAAAACGCAACACTTGGATAACAGCTTAAATTTATGTGTCAAAAAAGAAGGCAGAACAATAATTTTGATTGTATGTTAAAGAGCATTCATTTGTAAGTAAACAATGGAAAACTTGTCCAACTAAGATGAACTAAATGCATTAAAATGTAAACTTTTTGTTATAGGGGTCAGCTGTTTCATGTGACCAAATGTTATGAATGAAAGATTCCCTACTTCTTTAAATCAAGAAACACTAGAAGCATCAAATTTGTATCATGAACTTTGTTAGACATCGAGAAATCACTCTCGTATTGATTTGTAGGTCTGCGATACAGAATATTTGCGTATATGACGTTTATCTGGGTGTACCCTTTCTTTCAATAGCTTAAAATCTCCTCTACTTAAGAAATGTTTAAATGGCTAAATTCATACGGAGCAAATAACGTCGTCCAGTTTAGTTGTACAATAAAAACTTAAGTGTTTGCTGAAGAAGCCAACTCATGATGACATTATCGAAGCAAAGGAAGTTTACATTCAACAGTCTTTTGGAAGATATAAGGGGAAGATGGTGTTGCGTAATTAAAGTCCGTCAGTATACTTTGGAGAAAGACAACACTATTGCTGTAATACCAATTTAATTGACACATCTATATACATTGATACCATCCACGCACTGTTGTCCGGCTGCACACTGCATACCAGCACAGTCATCTTCGTCTGTAAAAGGAAGGTGTGATCTATGTGGATTTGAGCCACGACATGTGATTTCCAACAATGTGGTATTTTGACGAGTGTAGACTCAGACGAGCGTGTACAGAATCCTTTTATGCTTAGAAATTCTGAATGATGTTCGGTCAGTAGCTCAACACTCAAAGAATATTCAAGTGACTAGCAAAGGCTCTGATCAGACTGCGCATATGCGCAGGATGATATGAGCCTTTGCTGGTCACGCATACCACATTGTTGGAAAACCCCATGTCGTGGCACATTTAATTTGTAACACTACAAAAATTAGTAATTGACCATTTGTTTTTGAGGGGCGGGAGGGGGTGGTCATATAACTGTATACACAGGGAATCTACGGCAAGTGGGGACTGTCTTTGCCAAGATATGAGCAATATGTCTGAAAATGCTAAGAATGAGGAGTGTTTTGCGACCTTTTGATTATATATATGTATGTTTAAACATTTGAATCAATCAACAAGGATAAGAAAATGTACTTAATTTCCTTGCAGAAAGATAGAATTGGAGCGTAATGTGGTTTTGTTTTCTGTGATTATTTTTTTATTAACAATTAAGATCAAGTGAACTAGCTGTGAATCTGTTTAAACATTTTCTGGAAAGGAGGTTTTAAAAAAAATCTTTTTGTCATAAACTGAAGTCAAAGTCATTGTTTTATATAATTGTTTTTGAAATATATACTCTCATCTTTATGTTCGACATATTTGGCTGCATGCTTTCTCATAATTGAGCCGTGGTATGGGATTTACAACAATGTGGTATGTGCGACCAGCAAAGCCTCAAATCAACCTGCGCATATGCGCAGTCTGATCAGAGCCTTTGCTTGTCACTTGAGTATTCTATGGTTGTAAAGCTACTGACTGAATACCATTTGGAGTTTCTAAGCTTAAAAGGAGGCTGCACAGGCTCGTCTGAGTCTACACTTGTCAAAATGCCACACTTTAGGAAATCACATGCCATGGATAAAAATTTTGAATTTAGAAGGGTTCCTCATCACCATGTAGGGTAAAGTCGGATATATTCGGACAGACAGCTAAATTCGGACAGCCACTTTGTTTCATAGTTCAATTATTGGAACAAAAATAAATTAACTAAGCAAACAGTGAAAATCCTGATAAGACGGCTCATAAGGAGCCGTCTCATCTGGATTTCCACTGTTTGCAAATGTGTGTCCGAAGTTACCTGATGTCCGAATTTACCCAACTTTACCCTAATTGTAGATAAGAATACATTTTTTCATCATTTTGGAGTGGTAATGGAAACAAAGAAATTGAGAAACATGTTGACACAGGTCAATGCAATATGCATGTGTATATATCCAAAGATAGACGCGTATTTCACCTTCTTGTGTCTTAATTTAGTGCCCTGTTAGCATTTCATTAGCTTATTTGCATATTGTGTTCCATTACCACTTCCGTAGTGCTTTTTTCTGTTTTGTTTATCGTATTGTTAGCCTTTTGCTTAGCGCTTTGTTAGCTCATTTGCATACGATTTTTTTTGAGCCTCACCGGCGCCACTGCGTTGTGTCCTTGAGCAAGAACATTAATCCTAGCTTAGTACTGGTTCAACCCAGAAAGACCCGTCCCTTTATAACTGAAAGATTGTTGATGGGACGTAAAGAATCAAATCAAACAAACAAAACATACGAATTTATGCACTATCAATACACAAATGAAACACTGTGTCTTATTTGCATGTTGCTTCTGTAGTTTTCTCCCTTGATTTTCTCATATGGATGCTAAAAATGAAGACTACCTCTAAAATAGAGTGTCAAGCCATTGTCTGGAGATGGCGTCTGACATCCTGGGTCATACAATAGGTCGACACCAAGCTTTTCTGGTCCATAACTAGTACTGTATCCTGCACCACACATACCATGGCCTAGGTTAAGAGTAGTTTGACAGTCACAGTTGTCATCATCAAGAAGAAGGGAGGCAATACCATGTTCCATCCGGTACATGAACGAATCTTGTACAACTGTTGTCGTATTACCTATAAAGTATACTGTCGTGCCAACCAAGAGTGACAGTGACGTCATGTTTTGTTTACAAAGTTATCTGGGACTTAGAATCGATAGATCACTTGTGTATTAATCCTATCCTGAGGATAGGATTAATACACAAGTGATATATCGATTCGAGTTAGCACGATTGGATTGAACAAGTTAGTATTTCACGTAGCTATTGTAAACAAAATATTACGTTACTGTCACTCTTGGTTGGCACGATAGTAGCTTTTATTGTGGGTGGGAAGTTTCATGAAAATAAAACCCTCGCAGAATGGTGACTGATGTAAGTAAATGATGACCTAGTCGCGAGTTTTTAATTTTGCAAAACTTGCCTTTTAACGATATTCTAGAAAATATGCGAATTTTCACTATAGTCGACACCCTTCAAGGTGTATTTTGGTCAACAATAAACACCCAGATGAAATGCCACATAATGCGACATTTCATCAGGGTCTGCTATGTTTGCTGAAATAAAACAATCTTCAGGGGCTTAACTACATCGTAACTTGGTAATTTTAACTCATGGCTCCTTGATATGTACTATGAACCAGTCCCCTTGTATCAAACCAAATCATTAGTATATAACCCATATACTATATATACACACTGGTAAATGTATACGTCGATTGGTGGTATTTACCCATATTGCCTGTACTTCATAGACCAGAAGTGGTAGATATTGGTGTTAATACTATATAGAAAAACAAGCCATATGCCTAAAGGACTATAGAATTAGATCATTTTTAAGTATTAGGCATGCACATGGCGATTTATGTAAGCATTTAGGAATAGATTCGAGTACCGATCTCGATGATCGGTACTCGAATCTATTCCTAAATGCTTACATAAATCGCCATGCACATACTGAATACTTAAAAATGATCTAATTCTATAGTTCTTTCGGCGTATGGAATGTTTATATATACTCAGAAGAAAAAGTTTAGTCAGTATTTAGGTTTTCTCATAAAATCAACAATACTGGATATATCATTGTCAAATTGTATACATGAGTTGTATTAACGTAACTTTACATGTACCTGTTTATTGTGTGATAAATAATGCCTCTATTACACTGTATTGTGCTTTCAAAGATGCATAGTAATGGGGCTATTCTATTTTTCTTATAAACAGGTAAAGCATGATTTTTCACTGCTATGCGCATATGCAATAATCTGTGGTAGGTTCAATATAACTGTAAACTGAGACTACCTGCACGCCCAAAATCAAGGTAAACTTGCCAGTGTTTGTTTACATCGATTCTCATCTATCTTTGAAAGTATAGTATCAACCAAATTTCAAAATGCACGACGTGCACGTGCTGCGGTAAACCGGCAGGGTTATTTTCGCATATGCTGTTTGATATTGATAGAGAGTTGTTCCTATTGCAATTATCCGGAGAAAATTTAGTGTTAGCAAGTTTAAGTCGCCGTCCAGGCTATCGACAAATTACAGAAATACAGCGTTTGGACGATTTGAAGCAGGTGCACGTGCTGCTGACGTGCCACGTAGTTTTGGATGTTATGAAAGAATAATTTATCGTCTGCAAACATGTTTTCGACAGTCTGGCAGTAAAAATAACAAACCTCCGCCAGGGAGACCACGGATAACGACGCCACTTGAAGCTAGGGTCATAGTGACGTCAACATGACGTAATCGCTTCATGGCCGCTCGGAATTTTCTTAAACGTCTTAGACATGCCACAGGTACGAGAATTTCCATCTATACTGTCAGAAATCGTCTGAGGGGTACATCACTGATTTTTGAGTTTTGAAATTTGAATTTTGATGTGTGATTTTGTTAAAGTAAATGGGTTAATTTTCAGAATGTTTTGTTGAAAATGTTTACATTTATAGGATATTAAATGAATTTCATGTTGAGTAAGGTATTTGTCAACATTAAGACTGTCTAGCAAAAGTATTGCACACAGTGTCTATACTGACTAAACTTTTTCTTCTGAGTATATATATATTTGATTTGAAACCAATATCTACCACTTCCGGTCTATGAAGTACCGGCAATACGCTTAAATACCAGCAAATCGACATATACATTTACCAGTGTGATATATAACTGCCATATCATATACTATTTTCCACTGTCAAGATGGTGATATAAAAATTGTGTCAAAATATTAACCTCTAGAAACTGGTTTGAGCTGGTTTACACCAATTTTCATGTAGACATGTTGATTTATCAAGCCAAATGGAACCAAATTGGAAAGGATTCTCTCAAGTCATTTAATAAATAGAGGATCTTACATGAGCGCTCATGTTTTATTGAATTTATTAAACGAGTTCGGGAAAAGAGATAAAATGCGAGGCTTGCTGAGCATTTTATCTCTTTTTCGCAGCGAGTTTAATAAATTATATAATAAAGTAGCATGAACGTTAGATTATATTTATCACATGACATTAAAATACTTAAAAAACGCATTTTTTGTGTGAAAGCGTCAAGGATTTCCCCTCTTTTGCGCAACGTTATAATGGACGTCATTGTATAACGTTACCAAATATGTAAACCACTAGTGGTTTATCGATTTTATTGCATGGCATTATATCACTCCCAGACGCGACGCCTTGCGATAAAGATCTATAAGTATTTACAGGTCAAAAAGAACTCAGTGTGCATTTATAGGGTATTTATGACAAGGAAATGCCACAATAACACAACATTGAATTGTTTACCTGCAACAGTTTTTGGATTCCATTTCTGATTATTAACTATATTTCCTGCTGGGGTCTCGATATGGTCATGGAAAGCCTTCCAGACTGCATGGGCAGTAGGATTCCTGGCATCAAATGACCATCTGAAAATATATCAAATTGATGTTTATATGTAATTTAACATTTACCATGCTTGATATTGTATGTACTACACTCCTTCCCATTTTAAACCAAATTTACTTACAGGGATCTAGTTTTAAAATGTTCTACATGATAGAAAACAGTTTAGAGCATGATAAGCTAGCTTCTGAAAAGCTAGCACATCTTGAGCTACAATTTTAATGACACAATGTGTCAAATTTTCGTCTTTTGTCTCTTGCCTTTGGTGCTATTGGATCTGCCATTGTGGAATGTCCTAGTCAAAACTTGTTTACTAGAGGACTTTGAAAACGTATCACCATATTTTTGCACTTTTCTTGAAAACCGTGTATGCGATTGAAAAGTTACTCGCAGGTTATAATGTGCAACCCAGAATTGGTATGAATCAGTCGTCAATTTGACTGTACTATCACGCGACGCTGCTGATGATGTCACGTGGGTACATACAGCATCTAGAACCTTTCTGCACAGTTAAATGAAGCGTTTTGATTTTTTATGTTTAAACTGTTTTGTTTGTTTGTTTGATTTGATTCTCAACGTCCCATCAACAATCTTTCAGTTAAACAGGGACGGGTCTTCCTGGTTGAACCAGTACTAAGCTAGGATAAATGTGTCTTGCTCAAGGACCACAACGCAGTGACGCCGGTGAGGCTCGAACCTGCGGCCCTTCGGTCTCGAGTCAAGTACTATACCATTGAGCCACTGCGCTCCCTCATGTTTAAACTGTGGCGTGTATGATACCATATCAGCAAAAGAGTTTATAGACTTTTTCTAATTAAAAGTAATTACTAACTTCGATATTTCGAAAATAGACGTCAAATTTGAACATCAATTTATAGCCCCTTTTTAGAAACATCTCCCTAAGTTACCTTTATGCACACTTTCATTACTGATATTGACTTCATTCACTGACAGTCATTTGGGGAAGACGTTTTGATGTAAATCATGGCAGCAGATCTGTTGTCATGTGACCGAGAACGTCTTAAAAATTACGTTAAAGTCACTTGCACAATACAAAAGAAACGAAATACAATCGTAATATATGCATAATCTGTCATTTGTGTACCTTAGCCTCTTCCAACAAAACCGGACGTAAATATTCGAAACTTTGAAAGGCCCAAGACGTTGAATTTTATTACTAGACTATCGTGATCAGGGTGGGTGGGGTATGTGGGTATCTTTGAAGGGATGTAATTTTTAGCCTACTAATTCATTTCAAATTGTTCAATGATGAATGTGCAATCATGAAAGAAGCGAAGGACGCAAATCTGTGGAGTCAGGAATCAAAACTAACGCGTATTAACTTGCAACTGAATTTGTGTCCATCAAAATCGACCATACCTGTCTTACAACCTAGAATTTTCTAGGACACACTACAAGCTGGTCAGACTATGATATGCAATAACAGTTATCTCGCTGACATTCTCAGGGTTTGTGAAATAAAGGATTTAATCTGGGTGATGCTTTTTCAAAGTCCTTAAGTACTTGTTGAAAAGCAAGTTGCTAAGGTAGCTAGTGTTTATCATACGATGTCGAAGTTATTCAATGGATTATAAGAATCCATCATAAGTGTGAGGGTAGGATTGAAAAAATCCATCGCGATGACCATCGATTGGTATCATGAAGCTTGCCATGTGATGACAAAAGCTGACCCTGAGGGACGGATTTTTCTATTCTACCCTCATAAGAATACTGGATTATTTTCTTGCTCACCATTAAATGCCGCATTTCATATTATAAAAAAGGCTCTCAGAAGTTCTTGAATACGCTGAAATGTGACATGACATTATGACGTCACTTTAACATAACAATGACGTCACTTGACGACTAAGGTGAGTGAGTCCCAATACAACCAATGTACAGCCCTAACGTGACATCCTGGGTAAGATAACATGGGTAAGATAGGATTTTCTATCCCAGGGTAAAATATCAGATATCCTAATCTGGTGTGCTAGAAAATATTATAATGAATATGATATAAACACATCACACAACACATACGCAGGAACCTGTAACGCACGAGAGTATGACTACGTCCATGACAACAATGCATCTTAGAAGGCAATAAAATATCATTTAGGATTTCACATAATAAACTGAATCTTACATCGAAAGCTCGTTTAATAAAGGGTTTCTAGCGATAAGGCAGACTGTTTCCCTGAGAATTTTATTTTATTTTGTTGAAGTAAAGTCTGTAGACGCCAAACACATTCACCATATGCATATATATCAGTCGTCATTGAACTCTAGCCTGGACGTTTGAAAAACAAAAGGGGGTTTACTTTTCTTATTTTTGTTTACTATGCTTCGTTTTAGAATGAAAATTCATTTTGGCCATCTACTGTATGTGCTATTATTTGTAATATACATGGGAAAACTACCAACATCTCAAAGTAAATAATTCTTCTACCACGCATGAAACCGTCGATTTTTGTTATTTTTTTACGGTTTGTGCCTAATGATCACAGACCTGTAAATATAAGGAGGGCGGCGAAAGGGCGAAAAGGTGGGTGGATAGTCAGGTGTATATTTTAAAAGTAAATTGTCCACTCATTAGATATTAATGTCTTCATTGAAAAATAATTGTTTTCACTCGAGGGAGGGACAACTGCAGCACATTTGCAAGCAATTTTGATTTCATATTTTGCATATGTTTTAAGGCAGGGGAGCAGAAAATTAGTCCCTGTGTATTTTTTATTTTTTCTATGCAAATTTGCTGTGGGGTGGGTAGTCACCTTCCGAGGTGAAAAAGTGTAAAAAGATGGTGGTCACCAAGGTAAATAATTGAATTAAGGTGGTCAATCTAAGGCCAAGCTACAATTCTGTGGTAGCCATTTAGCTGTTGAAGAGTTGTGAGAGTCACAATTCACCGAAATGTTATAATGGAGGTCTATGGAAAAACAATTACAGGTCTGGGCCCTAATATACAATACAAACTGTGCGTCTTAATGCTTGCATGTGTCCCCCAAGACCCAAGTTGCCCTTTACATGTGTTGTGTATGTATATAGCAACATTTCGTTGTCCAAAGGGCTTCTTATGTCTGAGGCGGAAAGCACTTAAATCAAACTTATATGAGAGAAAATTCAATTTTCCAATGACAAACATATTTCATACACATACGCTGACAGAATAAATAAAATTTCTTGAATTTAAAGTCATTTCTATCATTAGTATGCCAGCACTCTAAACTTTTGAAAATTTGCAGTTTCTTCTCTCATAATTTGATCCAAACGGTACCCAGTATGGAGACGTAAAAATGAGGGGTGTTAGTGAAAAGCGCAAGTTTTCGCGGCTTTAAACACAACCAAAGGCTTTAAAACGTATTTTGATATTAAGCACATATAATTTACTTCCATTATCCTTGGATTTTATAAGCATTTGGACAATTTGAAAATTTGGTGTTTGATACCGTGGCCAACTAGAGACCATATACGCCTTATCCCTAGAACTCCTTTCATATAAAATGGCCACTTATTTGAGACCCTCTATTATGACAAGGACATGTCACAATAACAGATCAAAGCCCATCTATGTCACAAATAGGAAGACACCCAAGAACACAGCTCAACAATATAAAAAAATATATGCAGGAAAAATTGATATCAATCATTCAAAAAGTAAGCGAGTATGACCTGGTTAAAACCACGTGGCATAAAATGTTTTATTTTTTTTCCAGATATTCAAACATTAATATTTTATCGTGACAACTACTGTTGTAATGTTGGAATAACCCATGCAGCAATGTAATACTGCAATGATCTTGGAACTACCACACCTGAAAATCACCACCCATGCTCATGCAATACATATTAAAATCTCATGAATTGGTCCATTCACTTTTGTACCTGTAAATATTTCCAGCAGAGTCTTTCCCCAACATCTCAGCACCTGTCTCATTTAATCCTTGAGGGAGGCGACCAAAACAATAAGGCGCGTCTCGAGCACAACTTCCATATTCAGCTACAGATATAACATAAAATCATTCAAGGTTGGGCCAACGTTAGGCTCGTGAGCTTTAGTACTTATCACATGTACGTATAGTCTTCTTTAAACACGCACACGAAGCTATCTAAGTAAGATATATACGCACATCATGGTCTAAGTCTTAAAAATGGCGTTTCGCTGGTAGGCCATGATGGCCTCCCCTCATAAACTAAAAAAAAACGTGGTCAAAGTCGGACACTCTCTGACAAAACTTAAATGCATGGGCTGTTTGTTAAGTTCATCTGGAATACTTTCTAATGCAAGTTGAAACTGATCAACATATTTTATATAGGACTATTTAAATTGACTGACTTTCCTTTTTTGTCATTAAGTAGGTTATAGAAAAAAGTAGGCAATAAACAAAACATTAAACTTCCCACCCAAACCCCTTTGTGTATTAATATTCACATCAGCTCCAAAACACCATGCTTTAAGCTGAATCATATCAATAGTAATCCTATCGTCCCATATTCAGCGATATTTCATAAATAATAAAATACAAAATTTCTTTGATATTAGTTTCTTTTCAGCTTATTGTTGTATGTCACAAGCGCCCTGATATTTATAATGGATACCTTCATTCGTTAAAGATGAGACGCCATTTTTTTAATAATCATTATAATTCACACCACTTGTTAGATAAGCAGCACACGTGCATGTATAAAGGAAATATCGTATATTGTGTCAATACACGCAAGTAACAATGATTCTAATTGATTTCTTGTCAAAACTAGAATTGTCAGAGAATCTGACTATAGCCCCACTGCAGCGCTTTTTATGAGCACTGTAAAAAGGCCAAGTTCTAAACATAATAAGCATAAACAAATTCTGACGTCAATGAAGGGCCATTACTCTGCTCCCAATAAGCAAAAATGACAGGTAACAATCCCATCCTAGACCTTGTCAATATAAATGCATATACAAAATTTGATGAAATCCTATCATTTTGTTCTAAAGATATTGAGGGGAAACAAAATTCTGACGTCAATCAAGGGCCATAGCTCTGTTACAAATTTGCAAAAAATGACAGGTAACAATCCAAACCTAGATCTTGTCAATATAACTGCATATATAAAGTTTGGTGAGATTCTGTCTATTTGTTCTAAAGATATTGAGCGGAAACGAAATGTTGACATAAATCAAGGGCCATAACTCTGTTACAAATAAGCAAAAAATGACAGGTAACAATCCCAACGTTGATCTTCTCAATATAAATGCATGTATAAAATATGGTGAAATTCTGTCAATTTGTTCTCAATATATTGAGCAGAAATGAAATTCAGACATAAATCAAGGGCCATAACTCAGGTACAAATGTGCGAAAAATGATGTGTAACAGTCCCAATCTAGATCTTGTCAATATCAATGGCTATGCAAAATTTGGTAAATTATATTGTTTCTTTTTCAAGATAATGAGTGATAATGAGTTGAAACAAAAGTATGAACGAAATTCCGACATCAATCAATGCCATAATAGATCTTGTCAATATCAATGAAACAAACATGGGCCCTGGATCCCTCGCCTGAGTCCTTGTCACAGTGAGAGGATGTTTACCACAATATAAATCCCATTTTTCCAACACCGTCCATCTTGGGTATCACTAAGATCATAACCAAAGCTTATCGAAATACACAATTTCAATGTCTGACCTTTTTGCCCAACCCAAAAGGCCTGGGTTGTGCATAAGGACAAACATTTTACTTGCATAATTTTTCAAAACGTGTTACCTTGTAATTTGGTATTGCAACATGACCTTCATCAGAAAAAATGTTTTGATTTTTGATCCCATCCAGGGATCAAGGGTGTGTAAAAGGGTAGACTATTTACTTTCATGGTGTTCTATGCTTCATTCCCATTAATTTGAGATACTTGTGACTACTTTCAGAAAATAAAAAATGACCTTTTGATCCCTCCTCAGGGGTCAATGGTTTGTGTTTAAGGGTGAAATATTGCTGGCATATCATTGTATGGTTCGATATGCAACACGACAATATCCTGAAAAAAGGTGATTTTATATAAGCCTCTATGACCCCTGTGATTGGGCCATTTTTAGCTCCAGGGACATTATTTGAATATACTCGGTAGAAGACCACTAGATGATGCAACATATTAAATAACAAGGCTCTAGGCTTTTTTGTTTCAGACAAGCAAGACTTCATCATGTTTTCTTTATATAAGCCTATGTATAACATACGACCGCGGAGATGGGACATCATTTGAGCAAACTTGGTAGAGGTCTACTAGGTGATGCTTCGTACCAAATATTAATACTCTTTGCTTTGTGGTTTCAGAGAAGAAGATGACCCCCGGGATGGGCCCACTTTTGGATCCAAGGGCATAATTTTAACAAATAGGTAGATTCTACATACTAAATACCAAATTGCTTTGCCTTCTGGTTTCAGACAAGAAGATTTTTTCATGTTTTTCCTATATACGCCTATGTAGATCATGTGTATCCCTGGCAGGCCTATGTTTGACCCCAGGGACATAATTTTAACAAACTTGGTAGAGATCTACTGGATGATGCTACATACCAAATAGGCTCTAGGTCTTGTGATTTCAGACTAGAATTATTTAAGAATGCTAGAGGTTTTAATTTGAAAATTTATTTTAGCCTATGTGACCTAAATTTGCTACAGACCAGAACCATTTGAACAATTATTACAGAGGACAATATAAGGATCATTTCTGTCAAGTTTGGTAAAAATCCAGTCAGTAGTTGTAAGCCTGTGTAAAACACGTGATCCCTGGGGCAGTGCCATTTTTAGCCCCAGGGCTATAATATAAACAAACTTGGTAGAGGTCCACAAGGTGATGCTACACACCAAATATCAAGGCTCTTTGCCTTCTGGTTTCAGACAAGAAGATTTTAAAAGTACAGTTTTAAACTCGAAAAAGTACAGTTTTAAAATCGAAAATATATTTTTAGCCTCTGTGACCTAGATATGAAATGGACCAAAATCATTTGAACACTTTTGGTAGAGGGCCAACCAAGGATCATTTCTGTGAAATTATTTCAAAATTGGACTAGGGGCTAAGACGAAGTTTTCATTTTAAGCTGCATACTCTGTAACTATGAACATTTTTCGAAAAAAAATATTTTATTTTTAAATCATTTGTAAAAGTAGTATTAAGCTATGTTTTTACAATAAAAATGTTCAGTACAGCTGAAAACTGCATGGAAAAGTGAATTATCTCATCAAATAGGTGTGTTTTCTCTTGTTGGTAATTATTTGCGTCCCTCCAATAATTCTAGACCGTTGAATTTTAACACAAATGCATTTGTTTTGACAGTGATACCTTGTTAAGATTTACGAAAATGGTAAAATGTTTACCTGAATTTGAGTATTTTTACTGTGTTCTTGAAAAATAAAAACATTATTTTTAAAATTAGAAGATCAAAAGTTACAGACTATGCAGCTTTAAGGTAATTGTTAACGCACGACGATGCAGACGACGGACGAAGACTGATCACAAAAGTTTACCTTGTCACTACGATGAATGAATGGATGGGCAGATGAACAGAATGACGGATGGGGTGATGAACAATTCAGTATAGTCCCCCCTTTTCAAAGTGGGCTATAATGATTATCCACACGCTTTTTTTAAAAAAAAGCGAAGGGGATATTGTTATCGCCTCCGTCCGTCTGTCCCTCTGTCCATTATACTACCTCCTCCTAAACCATTGGACGAAATTCAACCAAATTTTGTGAGTGAGTTACTGACATAAATGGGTCGTGCAACGCCAAACGTTTTTTTGGCTCCGCCCCCTGAGGCCCTAGGGAGGGGTAAAAAGGTCAAATATCATTTAATTCCAATTACAAAGTCAATTTCAAAGATTCTTATTCCAAACTTTGTGTGTGTTCTCACAAATGAAAGATACAAAACATATCAGACGGGATTTTCATTCTGTCCCCTGGGTCATGCCCCAGGGGTGGGACTTTGGGGCGCAGAGGGTGCCCAGGGGGTCATTTTTTTCAAACATGGTCATGTGGTATATCGAATCGACAGGAATGACGAGCAGAACAAAATGCAAGTAAAATTTTCATCCTAGGGTTAAGCTGGTGACCTTTGGGTGAGGTCAAAGGTCAAATATCATTAAATTTCGGTTACGATGTCAATTTCAAAGTTTTTTTACCAAATTTTGTGTGTGTTCTCACAAATGAAAGATACAAAACATATCAGAAGGGATTTTTATTCTGTCACATGGGTCATGCCTCAGGGGTGGGACTTTGGGGCGCTGGGGGTACCCAGGGGGTCAAACAATATTTTTTTTCAAACATGGTCATGTACATGTAGCATATCAAATCGACGGGAATGACAAGCAGAACAAAATGCAAGTAACATTTTTAATATAGGGTCAAACTGGTGACCTTGGGGCGAGGTCAAAATGTCAAATATTATTAACATGTCAATTTCAAAGATTTTTATACCAAACTTTGTGTGTGTTCTCACAAATAAAAGATAGAAAACATATTGAACAGAATTTTCATTCTGTTGCCAAGGTCATGCCCCGGGGTGGGACTGCGGGGTGCTGGGTTGGTCAAAAACTTTAGCGTGGGGATTTGCGATGGCGCCCCATCGACTGCGCACTCTAGTTGACATTTAAGTATCTAGCTTTGTTGAAAAAAATATGTAAGTATCTCACGCAGATCAAACATACCATGTAAAACATCATACAGGCCACTTGGCCAACCAGAGCCCTTCTTGTACCACCAAAAAGCCCTCCATCTAGCACCATCTATCAGCTCAACAAGGTTCTCGTCGGGCTTGTCTATATAAATCCGAGAGAATGTACAGACGTGTAGTAAAAAGGACATTCTGATAGGCGAGAAAACATATTTTTTCAGATTGATTTAACCCTGTTATTAGCTCTTATAAGTTATGTCAAATTTGGCAGAGTAAAATATATTGAAAATTTATGTAAACATTTTTGAACGATTCACATTAGATATTGGACGCTGAACAGCAGCCTGCCACAAAAGCTCAGCTTTGACACTTTGATTTGTGAGCTTAAAGAAGCAACAACGTGGGAGTTTGATCATCAACCATGGTAGCCATTGTCCGACTAAAGAGTGATCAAACTTACTCTGGGATCAGTTGACGCCATTCCATAATTTCTTCCAATTAAAGGTTGTGACTTGTATTGATTCCTAATCTTCGCACCCTTACTTACTTTAGGTAAGAAATGAGGAAATGCCATTGATAAAATGTGATCACGGCTTCAGCGCAAGAAAGTGTCACCGAATTGCACAAACCATGGCCTTTACATGGACTTGAATGTTTCATAATCATCTCTACCTCTAAAATTGATTCATACATTACATAAAATTTCTGTCAGCGAATATCAACGGAGACTGTTTGATTACTCTTTTTCAGCGCGCATGTGCAGTCTAATGTCTGCCAATCAAGTTTGGCTGGTGATTACACACGCTCAAAATCATAAGATTGTAATTCAGAAAGTTTCGCTAATTATTCTTAAAGCCAAAAGTAACTTTACACTTTGAACTAACGAATATATCTTTACTGCTTTTTGAGTTTAACCAAATTAAATATTGCAATGAGTTGCTGGTTCCCGCCCTGTCCTAATTCACGAAAAACAACTTAGGTAAATTAATCTTCTTTCAAGTTATCTGTGCTTTCATTAAAAGCACAAAATCAGCATTTCCTAACAAATTCCAGTGTAAACCTAGGATTTGAACACGCTATTTTAGGGTCATCGATTGCACATTAAAAATACTGCAAGACATTCTGTCTCTGACGTATAGTTTGTTTTTGACAGCATTTTAAAGTTGGTTCACTTTGAAATTTTCTCCCTTTGAATTAAAACAATAGTAAATTTTAGTCCCTGCTAAAAACTTTATCTCAGATGGCATAAGAATTTTTTACCAGCGATTTGTTGGGACTTCTGCCCTGAGTATGTGACGAGATAATCTGATAAAAATTCCCATCGGTTTAGAAGAAAAACGACAAACAATTTCTTATGGGAAATTCCATTGAAAGCATTATAAAGTTCATAAAAAGGGGTATGTACGTAAAACCACAACTCTAATTGTGTTACTTGAAGGGTGATCCAGGCTGATTTGAACTTTAAACAACAATTCAATAGCCTGTCTTTCAGACTTGTTCTTTAAAATTAAAAATTGTCCAATTGCAAAGCTACAGTAACACATCAAAAGTGATGCGTTTTGAAAAAGTTTATTTTGCCCCTTTGCTTCTTTCATTAGGGCATTGTGGTTGCATTTATGACAGCAACAACATGAAATTTAAAAGGTCATATGAATAATTGTTTGAACTTTAATATGAATTAAAGACATTTAAAATACCACTCACCAATACCCAGAAAAGGTGTATATAATGACAGTGTAAAGTTACTTTTGGCCTTAAGTATATTAAAACCTAACCTTTAATTGTTTTTTTTGAATCTTTAAGTCCCAGTCAGCAGTTTTTCAGCTATGTTGGACGGGTTTTCTTGGATTGAACCAGTACTTATCAATGATTAATGTGTCTTGCTCAAGGACACAACGTAGTGACGCCGGTGAGGCTCGAACCCGAAACCCCTCAGTATGGAGTCAAGCACTCTACCACTGAGCCATTGCGCTCCCCCCATTAAAACCAAATTAGCTTGTTAGATGCGCAACGTTGGATTGTACAACATTATTATAGCTTGCTTGTTGCAATGATGACTTGTCAATTGATAGCGATTTTTTTTTCAAAAGAGCCAAGTGGCTGGGGAGTTGAATAAATGAGTGATATTATATGATTATATCAAATAATCCATCTGATGAGAGTTTGGTTCTTATGGTTTATGCAAACTACGAAGATAAATGAGCCGTGACATGTGATTGCCAACAATGTGGTATTTTGACAAGTGTAGACTCGGACGAGCCTCTGCAGCCTTCCTTATGCTTAGAAACTCCAAATGGTGTTCAGTCAGTAGCTTAACAATCATAGAATACTCAAGCGACTAGCAAAGGCTTTGATCAGACTGCGCGTATGCACAGGCTGATCTGAGGCTTTGCTGGTCGCACATACGACATTGTTGGAATTCTCATGCACTGGCTCATATATGGAAGGCTCAGTTTAGTCCCAGTTTATAGCTTTGAATGCATAGCTTCACATTTTCGAAATACGTACCAAAATATCTTGACCTGGCTCAAGTGCGCTTCAAAAATCACGAGGTTAGATTTACTTACAGTGATCACAATGCCTGCCTGTCCACCCTTCTTTACAGCTGCAACTGTATGATGCACCATCTGACGAACAAGTACCATGGTGACATGGTGATGCATAGCAGTGATCTATGCCTAAACAAATAAAATATCTAGAAAACACCTGGAAACCTAACGAAAATGGGATCAACATTGAAAAATTGTGACAAAATAAGCATGTCTTTCAGACCTGGCCTGAAGGATATAAAACTTGTTTCTCGCTCAACTCAGCTGAGCAAACTGATTTTTACTCCAAATCAAAATTGAAATGATAAAACATATTTTTTACTTGCTTTAAATCTCACAAATGTTGTTTTATCCTGAAAATGAATGTTAAAATGCCAACAATTGTTGGCATTTTAACATTTAAGAGCAGAATAAATTTCATATTCAGTTGAGTTGAGGTTGACTTAGGTTTTATTACCTCGAGACTTGGCTGCTGGGGAAGTTATGTGGATAATTTGATTGTTTCACTGAGATGATGCATTGAAAAAGTTAGGAAGCCTTAATACATTCAAACCAATTTATATGTTTTAACAACAGCTCATCCAGGGCGTAGATTCTGCTCATGTTAGTTCATGGTAAAGTGTTGCTCTAATTATGTGGTGTTATGTGTTAGGTCCTGTTTTTGTGATATGATTCTTCATTTCCTTTTTAATTTTGCTATCATCTAGCCGAGGAAGGGGGAGAGCTGGTTTCTTTAATTCAATAATGTATTCTTGCTTTTATGTTTTTTGTATTTGTTTGTCAGTGTTCTAAAGTCTCTTCTTCAAGTAGTTTGTCAGGGATCTGAGATTATGACTGGGCCGTGACGCGAGAAAACCTGTCTTCTGGGGTTGGCGAACAACAAAGGCGCAGACCAGACTGCGTGGATGCGCAGTCTGATCAGCGCCTTTGTTTTTCACTTATTTTAAAGATTGTTGATGGGACGTAAAGAATTAAACAAACAAACAAACAAATAAAGTATCATAATATTATCTAGACTTGCTACGAGCGAAATTTCAAATTTCTAGCTAGTCTCTGTAGATAAGCACCCACGCACGCACAAACAAATCCAACTCCTCCATCGCATGGCCTATACTGATGGAGTAATATTCTGTTTCTGAAAGTAAGGAAGGATGCAAATATCAGGAATCGATACAATCAAGTACCACACCTGACCCAGGACAGCACTATTTAGAAATCGTTTAATGCTATTCGATGAGAAACTCATTGACTTTTTAAAAACATGTGTTTTGTTGTAATGAAGAAAACGGGTAGTTTCCACTTCAATGCAAATTCTAGAATCAGTCTTTTGTTCCAGAGCAAAATATGTAGGTATATCGAAGCTCGGACCCAGTATTTATACTGGAGTCGAGGTCGAAGATAAACGTCAAGGCTATCGAAAGCATTTCTTGAATTCTAAAATGTTCTATTGACAAGAGAAGATAGCGTTTTTTTTAATTAAAATTAAGGTCATCTCATCATCTGAAGCAGGCCCCTCTTCTGATTTTATGCTATGAAAGAGATGAATTTGTGGGCGTGACACTTTAATGCATATACAGCATGTATGAAATTTGGCAGGAATCTGCTGAACAGTGTTCATAGTATTTGCTTCTATGATAAAATTAGTCTCGACTGCATGTAAAGATATGGAGCAGATGTAATAAGCAGACAACATTTACAGGACAAAAGTATTTACAGAATAAGGACTAAGAAAATCCAGAGTTAGAGTTTGACAGTCAGAGGTCTGCATCACTCTTGTGGGTAAACTCTGAACTTGACATGTCAAACTTGACAGAAAACAATTAGGACGGCTTACTACAACCACACACCTACAAGGCTAGAAAATAGGTAGGTCATAAAATTGAGTTTTGAAATACAGTTGTCATGCAAATATAAACAATTTGTGGTAAATTGACAAGTATTTTAACGCTGTACTGACTGTTTAAAAGAGGCAAATACACTAGACATGATATGTGCATGGTTAGTGTAAATATCAAAATAGTTTTCATCTTTTCACTAACAAATGTTGTCGGTTCAAATTGAAATTGCCTCATTTAGGTAAATTCCAAGTAATAGGTAAAGGATTCTTTTCCGAGGCTTTCTTGTTTAAACCGCGAGGTGGGCGTAGCCCACCGAGCGTTTTAAACAGAAAGCCGAGGAAAAATCCTTTATTAAGATTGTAGTATGCCGCAGGCGCAAATAAACACGTGTTACTGACACCTGGCGAAATTTGAATTCGCTCCTCCAAGCATCCGGCCTAAGATGTCAATTATATTACATTTACCTATGGGTTAATGTGTCACTTTTTGGAAGTTCCCACCTACATCGCTGTTTAACTTAAATTGGAAGTTAGAGTATGGGTTTAAGCTCCTCCTTCGTCGTTATTCTAGGGTGTCTGATTTAAACATCAGCAACTTTAGATCAAAGAAAAAAGCATCAGCCATGCTACAATGTGTACTTACAACTTATGTGCTCTTAACAAAAGAACTTATTTCAACATCAGCTTTTTAAAATAAATTCTCCACCACTTTCAATGTTTCAGTGATGGAATGAGCACGTAGAAATGAACAAGCTTTTATGAAGTTTATCATACAAAATGATGACAACTTTATGCTTTTGACAGCTTACCTTGAAACGTTTCTTTGCAATATATTGCTAAATTGACAGTTGTGAGGTTTTGTTTGTCTGTTTGTTTTGCTGCTTTACGTCCCAACTCAACAGCTATATATATATGGTCATGGCGGGACGGTCAGTCTTAATTTCATGCATGCTAACTATTATAAGCATTACTAATCAAGTAAGGTAACTGTTTTACATAATTATATACTCTCCAATAGAAAACCACATTAAGTGACGTTAAGCGACGTCATGACATCACAATAGCTCCCTAGTTACGTTACAGTGTAATGTTATCATATGTGAAGCAATATGGAGTATAATAAAGTGTACAGTGTAATATTTGAGTGTTGGCAACAAAGTTCAACGAAAAAGTTGCTATGGACCTGAAACAATGGCATGATCGTTGGATATTGCATATAATTGACATGTGGTCAAGATATACACTGTCTGTTTTTGTTACTAGAAAGAAGCCAAGCAACATTATAGATGCTTTGATGACTCACTGGGTTGGAAAATTTGGTGTCATGGGGGCTCTCATGACAGATAATGGTGGAGTCAACTCAGATGAGATGAGAGAAGTTGCATCGATGTTGAATGTACAACTATGTACTACAGCAGGAGAGAGTCTATTTCAAAATGGCTTGTGTGAAAGGGTTCATGTTATATCAGACATGATGTTACTTAAACTTGAAGCAGATTATGGAAAAATGATTTCACAGACATTGCTATCTAGGGCTAATATAGCTAGGAACGCTCTGCAAATGGGGAATGGCTACAGCAGTCATCAACTTGTTTTGGGTGAAAATCCCAATCTTCCGAATATTATGCAGGATACATTGCCAGCATTAGAGGGAACAACGTGTAGTGAAGTTTTTTCTCAACATTTAAATGCTTTACATGCTATAAGGAAAGCATTTATCCAATCTGAAGCAGAAGAAAGGATAAGAAGGGCTCTTCGGAACAAAGTAAGAGCTTCAGAACAAGTTTTTTATGAATGGAGATAGAGTGTTTTACAAATGTGAAGGCAAAGAACGTTGGCTTGGACCAGTGAAGGTTGTTTTTCAAGACGGGAACGTAGTGTTTGTGAGACATGGGGGAGTTTTTGTAAGAGTGCCTCCAAATCGGTTACAGAAAGTGAATTCATATTCTACAGATGATGATGTGGACATTGATACAAGTAGCAAAATAGAGGATAATGTAGATGCCCTAAAAGAAGAGGTAGAAAACCGAGAATTACACACAATATCAGAATACATACCGACTAGAGAACTGAATAATGATGAAATTCAAGATAAACAACAGAACAGGAAGACACCAAAGGTGAATGACATTATTCAATACAAACTACAAAATTCTGATGAATGGATAAAAGCAACTGTGACTGGAAGAGCGGGAAAAGCAACTGGTAAAAATAAATATTGGTACAACATTAAAGAGGATTTAAGTGAAGAAAAGAAAAGCATAAATCTTGAACAAGTGGACTGGGAACTGTTGAATGGTGTTGCAAATATTAACTTAGTGCAGAAGAATGAATGCAGAATCAATGAGATTACTGAAGCAAAATTGACAGAATTAGAGAAACTGTGTCATTTTGATACATATCAAGAAGTGCAGGATTGTGGACAATATACACTGTCAACAAGATGGGTTATTACAGACAAAGATGGGAAGACAAAGGCTAGGTTGGTTGTTAGGGGTTTTGAAGAAGAATATTTTATGCCTAGAGATAGTCCAACAGTAGGAAAGGGTACAATGAGGATCTTTCTGGCTATTTCCTCAAGTAATAATTGGACAGTTAAAACAACAGATATAAAATCCGCATTTTTGCAGGGTCAAGAATTAAGAAGAGACGTTATGTAAAACCACCTCGAGAAAGTAGCGCAGAGCAGGGGATAGTGTGGAAGCTAAATCATGGACTGTATTGGCTGAAAGATGGAGCTAGACAATTTTACTTGAGTGTAAAGGAAGAGTTATTCAAGCTAGGCAGTAAAATGTGTGAGATAGATCCAGCACTGTTCTTTGTACATAAAGATGGTAAACTAAGTGGAATTATATGCTGCCACATGGACGATTTTCTTCACGCGGGCAATGAATATTTGAAGAAATAATAATAAGTTTGAGAGAAAGATTTGTTGCAGGAAAAATAGAAGAAAGGAATTGTGATTATATAGGCTTTAGAATAGTTCAAAAAACAGATTAAATATTGCTAGATCAGTCAAAATATGTTGATAAGATAAAGAACAAAACAATAGATCCAAAACGAGCACAGGATAAAGAAAGTATACTGACGTCTCAAGAGCAATCTGAATATAGACAGCTGGTTGGACAAATAAACTGGGCTGTACAAGGAGCGAGACCAGACATGGCTTTTGAGCTAATAGACCTAAGCACTAAACTATAACAAGGGAATATAGGTGATCTCTCTAGAGCTATAAAAGTAGTAAACAGAATGAAGGACATTCAATCAATACTTTCATTTCCAAGCTTGAATAGAGATCTAAGTACATGGAAGATCATTGTATTCACAGATGCATCTTTATGCAATATAAATAGTGGGACTTGAAGCACAGGAGGGCATATTATTTGGTTGAAAGATAGCAATCAGAAATGTTGCCCGCTGTATTGGAATGCTAATAAGATTAAACGAGTTGTGCGATCAACCATTGCCGCTGAAGCACTGAGTTTACAAGAGGGACTAGAAAGTGGCTTTTATTTTAGAAGGATGATTGAAAACATTTTAAGCATTTCATCTAACACTATTCCAATAGTTGCATATGTTGACAATAAAAGTGTCATTGGAGCAGTGTATTCAACAAAACTAGTAGATGATAAAAGACTAAGCGTAGACATTGCAGCAATTAGTGAATCTCTGGTAAGAAATGAAGTAAATGATATTAAGTGGTGTCCTGGTAAAATCCATCTGGCTGATTGTATGACAAAACGTGGAGCAACAGGATACAACTTAATGAATGTTTTAAAAGAAGGAAGAATGCTAGAGGACTTTATTTAACCATGAATCAATATTTCAATATTTAATTACTATTTTTGTATATTTGTGTTTCACTTCTATGCATATCATTTTGATTTATTCTTAATCTCCCTTTTGGTAATTGAAAAGTTGTTATAATCAAATTTACAGTTCAAATTTAATATAAAGGAGCAAAGAAAAATATAATTAATGTTAATTTCATGCATGCTAACTATTATAAGCATTACTAATCAAGTAAGGTAACTGTTTTACATAATTATATACTCTCCAATAGAAAACCACATTAAGCGACGTCATGACATCACAATAGCTCCTTAGTTACGCTACAGTGTAGTGTTATCATATGTGAAGCAATATGGAGTATAATAAAGTGAACAGTGTAATATTTGAGTGTTGGTGTTTTACAGTCAGTTCACCTAACCATACTTTTTCCTGGGCAAGCTTGAACAAGCAGTTAACCACTACTTCGTGCACATACTTTTGCTTGTAACTGACAATAACCCTTCTTGAATGTTTCAGCGGAAGGGAGGAGAATGGCCGTAGAAAATATATCATGGTCAATCTCCATGAAAGTATGGAACCGGGCCGGGATCGAACTCGCGACCCCTAAACAGTTGTGAGGTGATATAAGGCACTTAAAATGTTTGACCAGCAGAGGGAAACGTCGCTCCCGAGTACTTACTGCAGTTCAGATTACACAAGTCAGATGAACAGCACTCCTCACACAGAATGCGACTAGAAGACCTCTGGTATTCTTCTGCCCTTTTACCAACAATGGCGACTGGATTGGCCCCTGAGTTTCGACAAGCCTAGAATAAATGGTAACTGATGTTAGTATAAGTATTGAATTTCGTCTTTTTTCGGATGTTCAAGAAAGAATGATAGCAATGGGTTCAATTGAAATTATACCGACCTTACCAACTTTAGCACGAAATATCTTATGATGTGCAAGGCATACACTGATGTAGGTGGTATAAATAGTTAAGCCATGTTTGTCCACCTATATGTCAGATAATCCACTTGCTAAAGCTCGTGGATTATCTCCACATACAGGCCGACAATCCATGGTATAATTATTACGTGAGTAGCACCCCGAAGACATCCTTTAGTGACCCTCTGAAAAACGAAATCCATCTATATATATACGTAAAAGTTATACCATGGGTTGTCTCTTATTTTATACCATTAGTATAGTGTAGACCTTGCACATCACGAAATATTTCGTGCTCAAGTTGGTAAGGGTGGTCTAAATTCTAAAATACATGTTATATATAGAAGTTACAATGTATAACATAACTACTTAAGCTAATTGACAATTTAAAAATATAATGCTTACTTATATTAACAATTTAGTTGGATTTACTTAAGTATATTTCATATGGAGCAACCTTTTGAATTCAATCGGCTTTACAGACCAGGTTTCATGACCAAAATGCCCCCCATGCCTAGCTTAGGTGCAAAGTTCAGAACCTTTTGTTCCTCTGGTATTGTTTGTAATGAAAGCAAGTGTCTATGCTTTACTTATGGGCAATGCCATTACACCATTGCTTCTATCAAGTTTTGTTTCGTTTTAATTGCAACAACGCCTGTGGTTTTGTTTTCTTCCCAAGTGCAAATCTGGATAAACGTGGGCGCACAAAATTAGGTAGTGCCAAACACAACGACAACCCCTGGCCAGTTTAATGCTTAAACAGGGAAACCAGAGATGTACTATAATATAAGCTTACATGTTTGAGTGTGCATCCACTGGCAAGAATTTGATCTCCAAACTCATCCTTGGCAACTATGCTACATTCCTTAAAACAACAACAAAAGCAATACACTGCAAAACAAACAAAATAAATGTAAATGTATATTTGTAATAATACAGCAATGCCTCGAATTATTTGAACTCCGATTTTTCGAAATATTTGCTTTGGGTAATTAGGAAAGTCTTAAACGAGCCTGTGTTTGCGTGGACTATCGTTAGAACTTTTATTGTTAGCTCACACCAAGTTATATGGGCAAGTGCACGAGCTTTTGGAAGTTACCGCATATATACTCAAACAAAAAAGAAGCTTCCATTTTTCATGGTCCCTATCTTTTGGTCCAGTTAAGATGCCAGAACAAAAATAAAACCAGAATGTTTCCCAAACGATCGACACACGATAATTGGTTATGGTTTGATTTCATCTTCTTCTCCGGAATGATTATTGAACATAGTGTGAAAACAGCTTTTTCCTTTATCAGTGGGAAGGCAGTCGTCAAAATGAGACACAATTTACGTTAATTGGTAGCCAGGAACGTCCGACGATGAAAAAACAACTAAAACCCCCAAAGCGCGAAAATACAGCACAAAACCTTCAAAGGAGGCAATTATTTCCCTTTGAATTAAACAAAAATAGTAAGTGAGTATGATCAAGAAATACCACAATGACAAACTGCAGAAAAACCCATGGCATCGCGAGGAAGAGCCAGACAACAATCACGAGACACCAGGAAGACAAACTAAGCAAAGCAACGAGCGCTCTCTTCCCCATCAAGATGATTGCAAAACTAGAATGGACATAAAGTAACGTATAACAAAACATAGAACATTTACAGACCCCCACAATGGGAGTTACAATAAATAACCAGTCAACAACAACAACAAAACCACCGCCTTAGAATGAATAGCAGCACTAGCCACCAGGGGCTTAAATGCATTTTACTAGTACCAAATCCTCTCCCTAGATTTTGCTGTTGTTGAAGTACAAGAAATGTTCAGCTCGCATGGAAGCCTCCTAACTATTGCAATGTATCATCATTGAGAAAAACTCTAATCAAATTGACACAGATTGATGAAACAAAGAAAAGGGCTCACGACTCACAGATAGTCAGAGTTAAGGAAAACCTCAAGTTGAGCCACGGTGGGCCCAGCTAAAGATAAGCATCAGGCACCAACCCACCGATTGAAGCTTTACGTCAGAACCGTCATAGAGTATGAGGCCTGACTCACCGTCGTGCAATTAAAGAGGAAACCATAGCTATAAACCATTTTTGGGCTTAAAACCAGGCATGCAAACTGTCGCATGACATCCAAATTATATTCAACCTTTATATAACGTTTGGTTATCTTTTTGAAAGATTTTAGAACTTTCAAATCTCCTTCACCTTACACCGTATTGACACCGTTTTTGTTTTTATTTAATGGGTGTGTGTATGACAACAATTGATCAAAAAAGAAAAAAAAAACATAAACTATTATATCGGCCATCAACGCTCACTTAATCAGTTTTATACCCCAACCCCACAAATAAATCATCAGAGAATTGTCATTATCTATTGTTTTGATGATGATTGGTCTTAATTAATGCTAAATTGCTTATAATGACAGAACAGAAATTCAAATTCGTCCAATTCTGTTGATTATCAAATTGATGGACTATATAACAATGACTTTTCTGAGTGTCTTCGCGGAGCTCTTGATCGATGTTTTGTGACGTCACAGAACATACAGATTAATGCCTGCGGCCAGAAAGCAATGCATACAGCTAGCATGCATACCATTTTACCAGCGAGTTCGCTCAATTATGTTTAAATGTGCTTGAACGGTTCCGGATAATGACAGACTCACAAACTATTGATGTTGTGAATTTTCATTTTCAGAGTACTGGTGCTCGCTGCGCTCTCTGCGGCACAAATGATTACCCAATGACTTTTATTTTAATGCATAACTTTGCTATGTGATCAAAATTTGTAATACGAGTATTTGAATGTAGTGCATTCATATATTTGGAATCGACAGACATAAACGTAAAGCTGACCATAACTTTTTTGTTTGAGTATAGTATGTGCACATACATCGAATAAAAACCAATGCTGACACATTTAGCTGGGCTAGGGTCTAAATATTAGTCGGAGTCTTCACCTACCAGCAGCCAAGACTACGGCGACTTGCGCATATGCGCAAAACTCGCATGAACCTTCGTGATAAGTATCAAAATCTCCGATGTGCTAGGCCATATTGAGGTATATGTAAGACCATACCAAAACAGGTTCTGTAGTATTATCGGATAGATGTGCATGTACAGTACGTCTAAAGTTTAGTGTAACGCATATATATGCGCATCATTATGATATGGGATACTGAAACGGAACAAATGTCTATTGTTGTGCAAGGGTGCTCGTTGTTATGTAACTGACAGTTGTAACAGGCGGGGCCCCTCGATAACGGATAGCCTGAGAAGAAACAAAGCGAATAAGCTCAAGAGATTTGGTACTTATAGTGCCAAAATGACTACATGTGTGTATGTTAGAGTCTGCTTCCCACAAACACCACTGCGTCCAATTGGGATTTTCGCAGATACGTTTTTATGTTCGTAGAATGGTAGATTTAATGAAAACAGCGAATGTAAATGCATACATCAAGTATATATTTGGAAAGATTGAGCTTTTATCTATACATGCAACCAAAAATTATTTCAAATGCATTGCTTTAATGATTTCCCAGAGGCAAAGACATTCCAAATATCGGACACTAGAAATATGGTAGAAATATGACATTTATGGACTTAGTCTCTGACAAAACGTTAGTAAAAATTGCATCAAATGGGTCCATAGCCATACACAGCTTCTGAAAATTTGGCTGCAGATAAAGGACAAAAGGGCTACAATATTCCATGACCATTATAGCATATACGCAACAATTATTGGATATGGAAGATGTATTTGGAATCTTAGCAAATAGTACAGTAGGCGCATAAACGTTTATTGTAAAAAGTTGACACAAGTGGAAAATGGATACAGGCTTTTGAATGTGGCTTAATGTGTTAGCTGTAAAGTACTATTAGATGTTTTCTTGTTTATATGGGAGATGGAAGTGTAATGGTAACTTTCATCTCAAAACAAAGTTTATAATTTTGTTTTATTAGAAATAAACTACAAAATAAGTAGCCTAGAGAGTGCTAAAATCCCTTATTTTGTGCATAAATGACGTCATGTAGCGTTACTATATTTAGAAAATACATTAAAACTGTTTATGTGCCTCTTAACAGGTGTTAGATTTACTGAAATAAGAAAATTATGCAGACCTGATTGTTATTGTTGTTTTTTTCTACGCGGGGTAAATTTACCCCACCCACTTTTTATAACATGGGGGTATGACAGTTCCTGAGGTTGCCAGGTACACGCTTTTATCGATACATCAATATTACTGCTGACGAATGATCGAGTATATAATGTGCTATGCAAAACCAGAAGAAATAAAAAAAATGTTCAAAATTGTAATTTGAACAGATTTAATATATAGCACTTGACTGTGATTATTTTGGTATATTGATGGGTGTAGAAGAGCAAACAGCATGGCCATAGTTTTGCTGCACTTGTCTTCGATTAGCCTTTGAAGAATTAATTTTGATGGTGCAAAAAAATCGGCTTGACACTTGATAAGTGGTTCTGTTGTTGTTGACTTTATGTTTATTGTTACTCTCATTGTGGGAGTCTGTAATTGTTCTCTGTTTTGTTGTACGTTACTTTATGTCCATTCTAGCATTGCAATCATCTTGATGGGGAAGAGAGAGTTGGTTGCTTTGCTTAATTTGTCTTCCTGGTGTCTCGTGATGGTTGTGCGGCTCTTCCTCGCGATGCCACGGGGTTGTCTGCGGTTTGTGATTGTGGTATTTCCTGATCATACTCACTTACTATTTTTGACAAATGCTTATATCACAATAGCGAATGGAACTTAACAGCGTCTTATTTTCTAATGTCTGCGTGGTTAAAATTACATGGATTACGGCCAGTGTCCCTTACTACGCCTTTTCAAAGCTATATATCTTGACCTAACTTAGAGCTAAGGATATAAAATTTATATCAGTTGATAGACAGAAGCTAGACCTTTCAAAATATATATACTTATGGTACCGTAAAATCTATATTTGTAGAGATACAGCTCGATTCTACGAACATAAAAAATGACCCTCGTATACGAGTATATAATGTGGTTTATCTTAAAGAGCAGTCTTTTCTACGTTGAATTAGGGTTGTTTGCATATTGTATATGTTGGCTTGATGAGGTAACGGCTATTTCAATACGTTGACTATTGGGTAGTTTCCACCAGGTTTTCCATTTAATCTGCCCTGAATATAAAGTTATTTTTGCCTTTATTTTAGCAGTGTTGCATCAATTAATTAAGGGCATGTGTCATAGAAGTTTTCTAACGCAAGTATAACTGTTTTATGTCCCATCACCGTAACGTATGTAACACCTTCCAGGCTCGGGTTTCAACACCACCCTCGGTATCCAGCAGATGTTAATGCATAGAAAAGCATATTTGATTCCTATAATAATTCACAGTTTTGAAAGCGCGAGGAAAATGCGTGCTAGCTGACGTCATTTGTTACTGTAAAATGACGTCATTCATGGTGTTAGACGGTGTAACGGGTGTAACGTCGTTTTAACTCTTGAAAGACGTTACAAATACAGGTTAACATATGCGACGTAGTCTCAGTATTGGCGGGAGTTATTAATTGCAATGGCGGAAAGTTGGAAGAAACTGTTGACTTCAAATGTGATTTCGTCGTTTATTGTGTGTTAGAATCGAAATAGATCAGCTCCAGTGCGTGAATTGTTGTGATGTAGTTCACTGTTTGTCAGTCAGCTGTACGAAGATAAATCACTCGCACTACGCGCTCGTGATTTGATCTTCTTTAAAACTGACCTCCAAACAGTGAATTATTACTGAACAATTCACTGCTAGAGCTGATCTATGGGGGTCATCTATTTCTTAATTATATGTCGCGGCTCAAATATTCATGTAACAGCTAGACGAACCTTTTAGTACCACGAGGTAGATACATAAAACACAGACAAATACAGGCACGTAAACTATGCGATTCATAACGGTAAGGGTAAAGTCACGTAACTTCGGACAGCGGGTAAATTCAGACACGCATTTGCGAATAGTGAAAATCCAGATGAGATGGCTCTTATATGCTTAATTTATTTTTCATTCAAATAATTAAAGTATGAAAAAACAAGGTCGCTGTCCGAGTTTAGCCAGCTGTCCGATGTACTCGAATTTACCCTAGTTCATGTTGGACTAGTGCATCACTTTACCTGGCTCCCCACACGAATTAGCATTGCATAAATCAGAGCTACAGCACTCGCTGCAGGCATCCCCATTGCTGGTAGAATTATCTGGACAATCCTAAAATTGAATAAAGTTTTTAGCTCAGACCCAGTAGAAATGTAGTATTGCTGTGTGTCCAAGATTTTAGAAGAAACAGAATTGCAGAAAAAAAACGCCAATAAAATAACAGAAAATTGCGTCAAAACATCAGTAATGACGTACCTAGGACACTTAGGAAGACAGCCTGTAATGCTTGTAGCCTTTTCAGCCGAAAAGACCTTTACCCCTATCAGTTGAACTAGTTAGTTCTTTTCCAATTTTAGGGATGTTTGGTGTTTTTCTCTTTATTTTAGTAAACTTTTGATAGAAAATCCTATAAACGGACAGTTCTGTGGCGGTTGATCTTTGTGTTCACTGTTTGCATCTAGCTATCCTATAAAAAGGAAGCTAGGTTCACATGGACTTTAACAGCAAAGTCTGCCTGAGTTGAAGAAAATCTCATTTTTTTCTGTTTCGCGTTTTTAATTAGTCCATAAAAGGGCAATCATTATACTTTAGAATTCGTGAAATTAATTCGTAATTAAATTGAAAACGGGCATCAAAATATTTCAACATGGTTTCCAGTTAAAGCAGTGAAATAAAAGCTCAGGGTATACAGTAAAGTTTCTAACAACAACAACAACAACAACAACAACAACAACAACAACAACAACAACAACAACAAAAACAAAAACAACAACAACAACAAAAACAACAACTTTATTATTATTATTATTATTATTATTACTACTACTACTACTACTACTACTACTACCACCACCACCACCACCACTACTACTACATATAATAATAATAATAATAATAATAATAATAATAATAATAATAATAATAATAATAATAGCTATAATTATGAGCGGATCCAGAGGGAGGGACAGGGGATCCGGACCCCCCTCCTGAAAAATCACAAAAACATAGGGTTTCTTAGCAATACTGGTCCGGATCCCCTTAAAATTTCAGAACTACCAAGCCAGCATTCAATGAGGGGCCATCATCGGCCCGTCAGCGAAACGCCTTTTATAGTGGTATTTAGATCCTCTATCCCCTCATCAAAAAAAAAAGAAAAAAAAAGATAAAAGAAAGCAAGAGGAACGTTATCAAATGTGGACCCCCTCTGACAAAGCTTTCTGGATCCGCGCATGAGAATGCAACTTACACTATAATGAATGCAGCCCAGCTCGAATAGTTGAGAAGTAGAGGACTTTTGAGTATAGCAAACCTGAAATAAAACCATACCATTCATAAGGAAACGCCTCTACTGTACCCCGCCTTTTATAGCTGAGAAGTAGAGGACTTTTGAGTGTAGCAAACCTGAAAGAAAACCATACCATTCATAAAGAAACACCTCTACTCCACCCCGCCTTTTATAGTTGAGAAGTAGAGGACTTTTGTGTAAAGCAAACCTGAAATAAAACCATACCAAGCATAAGGAAACACCTCTACTCCACCCCACCTTTTATAGTTGAGAAGTAGAGGACTTTTGAGTAAAGCAAACCTAAAAGAAAACCATACAGTACCATTCATAAGGAAACACCTCTACTCCACCCCGCCTTTTATAGTTGAGAAGTAGAGGACTTTTGAGTATAGCAAACCTGAAAGAAAGCCATACCAAGCATAAGGAAACACCTCTACTCCATCTCACCTTTAAACAAGGTTTCCAAAATTTGAATATTGTTGATATGTTATATAGAGTTCTAGTCCCTGATTCCATTTTTGAACATATTGTATACAGTGACTATAGCTAAGTCGACATATGACCTGACTTTGGAGGAACGTACAACCGACATTCACGTAGCGCTACGACGTTGAGTCAACTTTGGTTCTACTATTCGCTGGTGGAGCTGTGTGAAAATGAAAATGAACAAATTTCCGCCTATGGAGAAAAAAATCTTGTTTACTTTGTTGGCCATAAGCATGTTGGAATGTTCAGTTGCCAATAAAAGTATGCATTGTATTGTATTGTATTTACATTTTGTTTGAAAACATTGCACTTTAGCTGTTGTATATTTTTGAGAATGATGGTACCAGTTCCAAAATCAAGGGCAATAACTCTATAAATATAAATGACAACCTTATCGGCGTAAAGAGTACAGGAATGAAGTATATAAACACGTATATATGTGTCAGATCCTTTGGCATAGCATCAAGATTTTTGAATTGGAAAATGGCCAGCACATGGGTTTGGGTAGTCATCGCATATAGGCAAAAACCTCCTTTTAACGCCCATGCTGGCGTATCGAGCGAGGCAAGATCTGGAGGCCTAAAGTTTGGTTCGAGTCTTCATCTACATCCATGGTTTCTGTATTAGAGCTGCAATGGCTCTGGGGAGTCTTCGCAATTGCGAGGCGATACATGTATTAACCCTTAAAACGCCAAGAAAAAAATGCCTCTGAAAATGTCGCCTGCTGAAGTCGTCTGCTGCAAATAATTGCCTAGCATTACCGACAAAATAAGTATAGAAGCAAACAACGTGGACCTAGAACAGACTGCTCCTATAGGAGCAGTCTGATCTGGGTCCACACTGTTTGCCACAGAGACTTCTTAAACATTTCAGCAGACGAGAAAAGCAGACGACGTTTTCATGCGATTGGCGCATTAAGGGTTAAAATTTCACCTAAGTCTCAGGAGCTGGCCAATTTGTTTTTATAGGAACTCCTACACTTTAGGGTTATCCTGTACATGTTCATACTGGGCAAAATTTCGTTATAGGACCATGTTTTTGGGGACAGCATGTGAATCTGAAGATGTTTTATACCTCTCCTTCTTCGCATCTTGTGACAATATGTGAATGTCTAGGTTGTACAATATCATATCCTTGTAAGCATGTAAGTCCATACACTGAAAAATAATTTGAAAAAATATAGAGGATCTTACATGTGTGCTCCTCTTGTTGCAAAATATAGAGGATCTTACATGAGTGCTCCTCTTGTTGCAGATACACAAGTATAGAAAGATGTTTAAGCTTGTCAGGGTGCGGGTCGATCACTGTCAAAGTAAATCTTTTGGTATATTTGGGAGAAAAGTGTTAAACTAGCGAAACTAAATAGCTTTAAAGCTTAGAATATCTACGGAGCTGAAAAAACAGGCAGAATATATCAATCAAATTTCCGAATAAAGAAAATTGTTCTATCTTGATTTACTTTTCGTTTAAAAATAAATGCAGTATGCTTACAGTTCTCTTTTTTACCTAAAGTAGACAAACGAATACAGTGATGTATTATGTAAAAGGGGTACTTAAATCTGTGTCCACGCATGGATTTTCTTAAAACTTTGCATATTAATAATTCATTATATACAAACTATGAAAATGTATTTATTGAATTAGATAGTTAATAATAAGGCTTAGGAAGCAACCCTGACTTACTCCACCTTTGAGGTGGTACCTGTCTCTAAATTTCTATGTCCTAAATCTATAGTTTTGTTTATTTCGATGATTTTTCATCTAGATTGACTCCAAAATACCATGTGCATTATATTAATACCACAAAACAACTTGGATAAATTATGGTTTGCGTTTTCTGAAGAAGTGATTATAAAATTTAATATTCTTTCTCAAAAATTAAAAAAAAATCTACATTTAATTCCCAAGATAGATATGTTTTAGCCTTTGTCGAGATATCATTTTACCACAAAGACATGCCCTATTTACCCTGCTCATCTGAGCAAAATTTCATTAAAATCCAAAAACGGTAAAGTTGTCATTTCTTACCTCTTATGGGTGTAGGTCAGTTTTAGAAAAATTAATTATTTAGTTGAAATGAATCAATAACTTCACAAAACCAGATTTTTTTGTAAATCTACTTACACTTTTCTTAAAGAACGACATGTTTAGACAATTTCAAATGATTTGATGGTCGGAAATGCCGAAGGTTATGGCCCCATGTCATGGCACTATGGAGCCAAGACACTGTGTATCACTACCTTAAGTCCAGCATGATATTTTTGAAGAAAGATAATATCATAACAATTAACAAGTAAAAATAAGAATACCAATTATTTCCTTTACATCCCAACTGAACTATAGTAACCACATTTTGGTGCCGTGACCAGGATAAAGTGTAACAGAGTCTGGTCAGTTGTATCATAGAACAGTGTTCTACATGAATATGTGAGGTCCAGAAACGAAGTTGTATTCCTAGAATACACAGTTAGCTAAAGTATAGATGTTGCTCTTTTATGATAATCAGCATCAGTTTTACAGAACAGAATGAACAGAGATGATTTAAGCATTGAATTAGCAATAACTTTGTGGCCAAGAGTTCTCTGTGAACAGAATAGTTAATTTTAACCAATAGGTTTGACAGGGGGTTATTCTTGTAAACTGAGATTTTTTATGAAGCTTACAATTATAAAATCATAGATATAAGGTTCTTCTCTTGTATGAATTGACTTGCCATAAGGTTTCTCTTCTGTATGAATTAACATTCTTAATAATGTTACATATTAAGTGTAACATTGGTTAGATGTAGTTTTAACGCTAGAAACTAGATGTGGTAAGTAGAGGTGTCACCATGTTGTATCATTTTGGGTAATATTAATGTGTAAGCACTTCATTAAATAAGAATCGTGGAACTTAATATCAAAGTTAAGTGGTTTTTTATTTGCCAATCCATAATAGGGGAAAAACTGATCATAACAACTTCTATTTATAAACATACTAGCATGGTGATTCAAACTAAGCCAGTATTCAAGTATGTTTTACACTGAAACATAATTATTGTATTTTTACATTTCGATTAATTAGGGCCATGTGTTTACATCAAGTTGAAAAAATATGTTACCGGTCCTTGATTTTCATGAAATTTGGTCAACATATCCTTAACATATAAGGATAGTTTTATGTTGAAATGGTATCTTGACTAAGACCGCAACGTGTTAAAATTTTAATTCCAACTTTGACTGAATTCAAAATATACAGCTGAAAATTAGGGTACCATGTCATAAAAAAAGAATGCCCACCCACTTTCCTAATACAAACAAAGCCATTTATAGTATCAATGAACTTATCAATGCTATCTTTATTTCATAAATCATTTCTGCGCCTGTTACATGATATTTCAATTATTCTAGAAATGATTATAACTGGGTAGCCCAAGGTGTGGTAGCGATATCATACATGACGTCATAAATTAGCAATGGAATTGCATAAAAACTCAAATTCACCATACGTATGAAAGTCATACCCCAGGCAATAAATAAACATAATATTATCAAATTTCAAACGTGGGCAGACTCCCATGTTAATTTCCCATACCTTGTAAGAGCCCCTTTTAAGAAATAAATGTTAATATATATATAGGCAAACAAAATGTGTTATTTCTGCACTCGTTCACTGCAAGTCTGCAACCAACCCGTGACTACTGTGTTTTTCGAATATAGGAGTTCTCAAGCGTGTATATTGATAATTCAGGGTGTTATTGTGTGTTGATACTCTTGTTACCCTGACTACATGGGATTAATAGAGAGCATTAGCGAAGGTCTGGCGATATTATGCGGATGCGCAGGCTAGTATGAGCCTTAAATATTCTCCGATATGTTTATAAGCTGGCTGGTCTATGTCTCACCTGATTCAAAGCCGAACAGTACGATAATTAGCATGCAAACGTGAGCACCCATCTTGCTATCTAGACTTGAGCACTGGATGCTAAAATGAGAGAAAATATAAATTGTCAAAATTAATCCATTCATGCGCGGATCAGGGGGGGTCAACCTAATTTTCAACCCTGACAAGGTTTTTTAGGGAAAGGGGAGAGGAACCAAATACCACTATCTGCAGGCCACTATCGACCCGCCAGCGAAACTCCATTTAAACGGCGCCGTTTTTGCTGGCGTGCCGTTGATTGCTGCTTGGTTGCTTTGTGATTTTTCAGGGGATCCTGACCAGTATTGCTAAGAAACCTTATACTTCTTATAATTTTTCAGGGCGGGGGGGGGGGGGAGTCCGGACCCCTGCCCCCCTCTGGATCCGCACATACCATTTATAGTTATATTTGGGTCAGCACGCGAGATTTTGGAACTTATTGCATTTCAAACGCGAATGTAGACCTATAAAACAATATTTTAAAGGCTTGGTGTCGAAATTTTGCACGACCCACATTACCTTAATCACTGTGTGAGTCCGCCTGTCCATCCAATTTGCTTTCCAAACTTGATACTAATAAATCTATGTTCACCATGGGTCGTGCACATTACAGTCAGTTGATTTCATGTGATTTTACAATTTGATCCCCCATCTGGTTTATGGCCAAATTTCTTGAGCACCAATTTTACTCCTTGTTGCAAAAGATGTGCAATGTAGTAGTAGAATCGATGTACAGATTTGCCCAATCACTTGTGATCTTTGTAAGCAATTTATAAGTTGTACTTGTGTTTTTTTTGTTCTTTTCTTTTTAGCTTGGTATACCCACTACTCAAAATAATAGGGCCCGTGCTACAAAGCAAATTCTGAAAGCAGGGGCGTACCTACATGTACGAGTACGCAAATATGCATATGCGTACAACATGACGCTGCAAGTATAGGGGTTTCAGTTGCAGCAAAACTTGTCTTATACGGCCTCTCAAAAGTAGACACAAAACGATATTAATGACAAATGGTAGCTTAATAAAGGTCAGAGTATTGCAAATGCTGGATCATCTGCAATACTTTTGACCTGCATTAAGCGATAATCGGTCTTCAAGTGGCCGCTTAATACAGGTTTAACAGTATTCAATTTGATTTTGTAGAAAAAATGTAACTAATAGTGTTTAGCTGTGTGTCTTGAGTACTCATTTCAGCCCTTTGAAATGCTCTAAAACCAGTTTCTCTGCCACAGGGCTTCACCCTGACCCCATCCAGGGGAGTAACCCCAGACCTCTTGAAGAGTGCGTACAAAATTAAATGCCCCATGAACGCTCATGGAAAGGAAGCATGTGAACATTCGCCTGGAATGGAGACTTTAAAAAAAAAAACAAAAAAAACCTCTTTTCCCGTTTTTCACGACAGTTGTCGTCTGCTCTCTCTTCTGCTTATGTACTTTGGCACCTATATTGTATGGACCCAGAACAGACGGTTTCTCCTGCGAATCACTTAGAAAACCTCTTTAAGTTTGTGAGTGATTCACCGGAGTTTACATATCAAAAAATCTACTTAACATAAAAAGCTTTTGTTTGTTTGATTTGATTCTTTACGTCCACTCAACAATCTTTCAGTTATGCGGGACGGTTCTTCCTGGGTTGAACCAATACTAAGCTAGGATAAATGTGTCTTGCTCAAGGACCACAACGCAGTGACGCCGGTGAGACTCGAACCCGCGGCCCTTCGGTCTCGAGTCAAGCACTCTACCACTGAGCCACTGCGCTCCCTCATAAAAAAGCTATTCCTATGAAAAGTTTGCACTCACTTTTTATGACCAAATCCAAATAAAATGAATAGCTAAACCTACAAGACTTCGCTGAGAGGTTATATAATAAGAAAAGATAACAGTAATGCCAAAACCCAAGATAAGATACCAGTTCCAAAACTTACGGGAGCCTAGGAGGGCCTACTGCCCGCACTCCTGTCTTAAAGACTTCTAGTTTTTTTTCATGTTTATGATTGAGCCGCGACATCAGATATCCAACAAGGTGGCTTGTGCAACCAGCAAAGCCTCAGATCAGCCTGCGCATTATACGCGCAAATAAATTGCTTGCATATGGAACAAATAGATTGAAAGTTGAAATAAAATATGTTTAAGGACATGTGCTACTAAATACTTCCCAATGTTGAAATATTTTCAATACTTTGCACACAGTTTGTTTTATGCATGGGCTATCCATTTAAGAAATAAAAAGGATATGTCACCGTGCTTATTTTTTCACTATCTCATATGGAAGTTTTCAGCATTTGACCGATTTTCTAAAAGTATGAAAGAATAACACTAGTCCTAAATATCGAGCTAAATCTCCAGCTTCTTTCGTTCAATTAGTGCCCATGACACCAAACCATTTAGAAAATGTGCAAGTTTAGTTTTTATCCCATGTTTTGACAAGATACTGATTGATATATTTTGGCAATTCGTTGAAAATTGGAATTTGTTTTAGAATAAATCATAATGTTAAAAATCTGATGTTGAAACTCTTAAGAATTTATTTTTATTTCATGGACTATTATACTACCTTTCAGAAAAATGAATAAAAATCTGGGGTCACCGAACTAATTCTCTTTCGGGAGGGCCAAATTTAACCCCACCCCCTAGGTTTCATGCGTAATTCAATATAAAAAAAAGTCTAGGAATGCCCATTTCGGTCGTTTTGATGATGCCATTTTACTAGTACATGTATATGAAGCAATTTAGCATTAAAATGTTAAAAAAAGAAAGAAAAAAAACACTGTAAGTAGGTGCGCAACCGGGAATCGATCCAGGTCTTCTGGCTTTGTAGCCAGACACGCTAACCACTAGGCCACGGGGTCAGGTCGTGCGCGGCTTTAAATAACCGTCCAAATAGTAGAGACTCTGCCACATACGTATTTGTAACCAGGATTATTGTGTACGTCGTTTGATTTCGCCTGAGCTACATTTATCTGTCTTTGGTACTGAGAATATAAGTTCTGATAAAAGGTCAATAGATATTTCAGACACACTTTAAGTGCTTTATTTTGTCAATAAAATGTCGTAACACGGACATGGCATAAAAATATCTGAAAGCTATGTTGATCCGAATCTGTGAAAGGTCGAAATACAGGACCCAGCCAACTTTACCTGTTTCCAGACGCGGAAAGGGTGCGCATGGGAAATAGCCGCATATGTCTTTAAACCAAGTCTTAATTGATGACTTCCTAGACTCCAAATTATTGGCTCCCATTACGCAGTTACGCATGTGCGTAACGAAATAGTACACATTCAAGGGAGATCACCTAATGTGGTAAGTGATTTTCCATACCATAAGGAACTGCTCTTATAACTTCACTTGAAGATAACCGTTATTATTATACCTTTATTTGATATTCCAATGTTTTACATCAAATATTTCACACTGCACAAAAAACGTGATCGATTGGCTCTATTCAGGAATTTTGCATTCACTTGATCATCTTTAAAGAGCGAAAAAAACATCTTCAAAAGTGCATTTTCGCTAAAATACTTTGAACAAATACGTCTATTGGATTGTACTAAGAAAAAACAAAAGCTTGTAAGGTATAACTTGTAAGTTTTTGAATGAAACTCTTTATTTGTCCACTGTACACAAACTAAAAGTTCCAAAACCCCGAGCAAAACAGCTCAGTATTTTCGAGCAGTACTATACTGGTATTATGAGTATATAATTTACATTGAGCAGGTATTCCGAGTCAAATTCTGTACGGGTGTTCAAAGTATTGAAGGGTTTTTTCTATCTTTTTAATGAATAATTTGAATCTTTGAATAGAGGAATAGTTTAAAATTACAAACCATTTACTGTATTTATCTATTTTTTCAGACAGATAGGCCTGATAAAACAATGTAAACTCAAGTAGGCCTCCTCCCCAAGGAGCAGTCTGATCATAAGTTGCACTGTTTGCAATTTCAAACCAAACTCAAATGGACATTCTTAAGGATACCCAGAACACATTTGCCCACAAGTCAAGATTTAAAAGTTCGTGCACAGCTACCGTGTGGGCCTAAATAATGCTCTGGCTTTCATTTATTTCCCTTTGTGTGTGCATGAAGCAAATGCTTTGAAAAGCATGCAAATGGTTAACTTGTAATTAGTGACAAGTGGATACACCTTGGAAAGTGTGTAGACCTTCAGTGCACATGGACCTTAAAGTGAATGGTGTATCTAGGTATCGCTTGAATCAATCTAAGGGCCGAACTCGAGTTTGAGTCATCCAGGTTCGACTGTTCTCTAATAAAAAATTATGTTATAATGAAAAGCCAATGAGATGACGGCCCCAACCAAATTAGTAAAGAGGAAGAGGAAACAAAGTTTTGCAGCAAATAGGGAGCTTTATTTGCACCCCTCCCCCCCCCTATGAGGCTAAAATATAAAAGTTGTTTTTCACCAATTTGTTCTTTCTAGTTTATTAGAACAATAACCAAAGTGTAAAAGTCTCAAATTACTTTGACGTTTACCGTTGCTAAATAGGTTTAAAATAGGAAATTGACCATTTTTGAGCAAAACTGAGAGGTTTGACAGAAATATTTACATAGAGCACAAGCAAATATCAAAAAGATATTTAACAGAAGATGAGAATTACCACGGCACACAACATATTAAAAGGATTTTTTTGGTATTCAGCTGTGCTGATATCTAATTCTTAAAAAATTGGTCTCCAAAAACCTTTAATTTGGTCAAAAATGGCAATTTCTCTGTTTCAAGCCTATTTTGTTGGCCGTTTTTGTTACCATAGCAACGGTAAAATTTGAATAAATGCCTAAATTTACAATTCAGTTATTCTTCAAATCAACCAATCAAAAGAAACTGGTGAAAAGCAATTTTCAGTTTTTGGCCCTAGAGGGGGCAAAAATAGCCCTTAATGCACGTACCCCTTTTATCATAACTGAAACTGCATCCAATCATCACAACTCTTATCTCGATAAAGAAAATTATATTTATCTGATTTGCTAACGCCTGAGAGAGAGAGAGAGAGAGAGAGAGAGAGAGAGAGAGAGAGAGAGAGAGAGAGAGAGAGAGATTGTGTAGACCAATAACCTATCGAAATCATTAAACAGAGGTCTCGTTAATAGTTTGACATTACTGAACAGGTATTTTGAACAGGGTTGCGAATAGCATTTTATGAAATGTTGAGGCTTTTAACGGTTTGGGCAGAACCTGCTTCCTGCTAGGTAGCTCCACACATACTGTTTTGTGGTGTTTCGCCGAATATTTGTCAAAAGCATGTGCATGGTCTACAAGATCAACCTCACTCAGACTACCCATTCAAAATTTTGGATAATATAGTACACAAAATACCCGTTTAATGGCTTGTGGCCTTGCTCGAAATTGTTGACCAGATCTGAGAAGCTTTTGGTATGAGTACAGTGGACTTAATTGTTGTTGTTTTTCTCGTTAGTAAACATTTACTATGGATAAAAGTTTCACAAAAACTTTGCTGTCTTTAATATTATACTCACTCGCGCAAAGCAAGCTGGTTATATGTTTAGTTCCAAGTTTGAATGTTTTTTTTAGTATGCACTCGATTCAAATGGTGAGCAAACCGCATGTTCATGCAACTTGAAACTAATCTGCGCAAATCTAACAATTTATTTTACAATCAAGACGCAAAAAAACCTAAAACAACTTTTTCCTAAAACATAGCTGAGTATAACATCGAAATAAGACATAAAAGCTTTTAATTTTACCTTCTTTTGGAGCAGCTACTTCAGGCCTGTTTATATTGTCCACCATTATTGCTCGAAAATACTTTGTATAAGGTCAGTAGTAATGGACGCCACTATTGGGTCATTTTTGGAAACGATGTTCTCAAAACATCTGTTTCCAATGGTATCATATACACAAAATACACACAAAATCCCCATACCATCGAACCCCCGTTCAACATTGCTACCCAGTCCGCTACCTAGACCGTTACAGCCTGTGTAAGTCGCTGGGAACCAGATGACCTTAATGCAAACAACCCTTGTCCTGCTGCTAGACAAAAAAATATTGGTATTTTATTAGTTTGTTGCGGTTTTCAGCTCTTAAATGTAAACCCAATGGCCAGAAAAACGTTGTTGTGCTTGAAAACTTGATTATTGAAAGCTTACATATGATTGAAACAGAATTATAAGTTTATTTGTACATCAAACGGAGAGGGTCTCAACGGGGTACCTTAAAAATCAGTGTTTCGTTTGTTAAAATTACGCTTTAATCAGTTTAATTTAAGAGAAATCAGTGATAAAAAATTATTTTGTAATGCTGAATGTGCTTACCGGTAAAAATGAGTTTTATGAAGACGCTAATTGGTAAAAATTTGGGACAAATTCGCAAATCAGTAAACCCCATTGGATGCCTCAAACGAGCGTCAGAAAAACAATGCCTTAGCATGAGAAAACCTGCTCTTGTACGACGAAGAACCGTTTGCAATATCTATGATGCAGCCAGATATTGCAGTTAAAAGCACAATATCTTGCAATCGTTTTTTATCATTATACTTTTCTTTGCTTTTAAACAATACGAGACGGACAATAAACGCAGCCCTGTCCTTTTGTCATAAACGTGAAGAAGACACGTTTTCTTGTGGGTTGCTAATGTTTTCCCGCCCTTTATGAACCTGACCGCCACTAAAATAGTTCTAAAAATATAGTGCGCTAGATAAAAGTTTTTATGGACAGAATGATAGCAGTGGCGTTTGAAATTAAGTCAATTGCATGAAAAGACACTGTCTATAGACAGAAACGAATAATAATAATAGTAAAATAAATACACCTTAACTTTCGTTTCGTTTCGCGCAAATATATCATCATCGAGTAGATTTGCACAAGTATTAGCTTTTCAAAAAAGCTGGCGGTTGTTTAGCCATATTATTGTATGTGTTCTTGCACACTGCATGCTTCCATTTTGAGCTTCTCGAGCATATCCATGTAGATTTGTTCTAAGATCTGATTACTAACGTTTGAACTGTATTTTTTTACCATTAAACACATTCTTCCAGCGAGTATGTTGCTTGATCTTAAGCACCCAGCTTATGCATGGTATGTTATGGTAATGTATCTAGCATGGACGTTATTTGACAACATTGGACAGCCCGTTTTTCTAAAACTGATGCAAGAAATCAAGGCCTAGTCTTATATACATAATGAAAGACTGAAACCATCAATAGTTGACTAAAAGTCGCCATAATCACTGTGTCTCAACTCGGACCAGGGTCCGAGGTCTCAACATTTGTTTTCCACTAACATATTGCAGAATCATATACCTCATCATGTTTTGAGGTGTCACTAGATGCTCCGGGAATGGAAAATGAACAATTGCATGAAAAAAACCCTGTCCTTCGGGATTGGCTTTACTGTTGACTTGAAAATCTGGATATCGCAAGTGGATCTAGCATACGCATGCGCGGATCCAGAGGGGTATGGGGGCCCGGACCACCTGGAAAATCACAAATTCTATAGGTTTCAATTGAAATTAGCATTTGGACCCCACACCCCCTGGAAAAATTTGGACCCCCCTCCCCTGAAAAATGATAGACCCCCTCTGGAACCTTAAAAAATTATAGTTTTCCTTAAAATAAATTATTGGACCCCTCTGTAAAATTGTAAAAGGCTGATGCCTGAGAAAACGTTATCAGAGTGTTTTTTCTCTGTCAGTTGAGCCTGGAGCTCCCTCCCCCCCCCCCCCCCCCCCCCCCCATGACAAAAATTCCTGGATCCGCGCATGATACTACCGTAAAGTCAACAGTGTTGGATGCACAGGCTCATCTTTGCCTACTAGTGTCTAATGCTCTTCACGTCGTTAAGAAAAAAAGTGAATTTCCGGTGCGATTTTTCGGTTTGTGACGGTGTATTGAGGCCTTTTATGCACCCACTGGAAATTTAAAAAAAGAAGTTCTGGCTGTCGCCCGCCATTTGATAAAATTGTGGGGCATTGATAGTTTGAATTTGTAAAGTAAAGAAAAAAAGTGAATTTCCGGTGCGATTTTTCGGTTTGTGACGGTGTATCGAGGCCTTTTATGCACCCACTGGAAATTTAAAAAAAGAAGTTCTGGCTGTCGCCCGCCATTTGATAAAATTGTGGGGCATTGATAGTTTGAATTTGTAAAGTAAATTCCCGAGATCCAAAACAATTTATATTACATGTTTGCGAACGTGTACGCGATCGCAATGAGCGAAAGTGATGAGTTTACAGAAATTGTCTTTTCATGCCAGATAGCTCATGGGCGGATCCAGAGGGGGACAGACCCCACCCCTGAAAAATAGGGTTTCTTCGCATACTGGTCCGGTTCCCTTTAAAATCACAAAGCTACCAAGCCAGCATTCGATGTTGGGCCATTTAAATGGTGTTTCGCTGGCGGGCCAATGATGACCCGCATTTAGTGGTGTTTGGATCCTCTCTCCCATCATCAATTAAAAAAAGTTGTCAAAGTTGGACCCCTTTCTGGATCCGCGCATGCAGCTGAGCAATGAAGTCCGCTTTTATGCGCCAATGCACCACGTGCTCCCCAACTCTTAAAACAGCACGTGGCATGAAAGCGGCGGATTTGATCTTCATGTCTGCGGCTGATATTATTAGCAGACAGGTTTGACCCAGACCAGGCCCGACAAAATGTTTAATGTTTGTATTCATAACAAAGGCGCTGATAAGAATGTGCGGTACCCAGGCTGATCTGCGACTTTGTTGGTCTCATACAACAAAGTCGGGGTAAAACATCTACAGACGTGTGGTAAGGATGTTTGCAAATTCTGATATGTATGTCCAAGGTCTTTTGATGGATGTTATAAAGACCTTCCAATTTTCTGTAAAAAAAACTAAATGGAAGGAAAATCCATCCATATTGGAAGACTTTTCCTTCCAAAAATGACACACGGTCTGACTGTTCATGAAAACTAATATATTGAAAGTCGGGATACATACATCAATAGATGTGTGGTGGTTAAAATAAAGCGAATTCTTCCTGTTTTCAAATTCACAGCCACCTAGTGGGGCTATTATCCTAAATTAATGAACGTACCTTCATCTACATTCCTTCTATGCTCGCAGTTAAGCCTGAAGGCGCTGACGATTTTTCGCAGATGCACAGGCTCGTCTGAGCCTTCGCTGCTCGCATATGCGATAGGTACCATAATCTCATGAACTGGCTTATTTCATTGAAATGCCATTCATCAAGACCTAGAATCATGATACAATCAAATTATACTCGGTTTGTGCGTCTGTGCGTACACTATCTCGTTAATCATGAACTCTCAGGACCTTCCGTATGTAGTTTCATGAGGACAGCAAGACACGCCACGATCGGCTAAACAATTTGTTAAAATAGTCCATTTGTTTGAACCTAGGAAAAGCCGTTATTACTACATTTATTGAGTTATTTACGCTCAGAAAACCGAAATTGATATTCAACTATATAGAACAAAACGTACGTAGATATCTAGAATTTGATTTGGTCTGAGCATGCTGAGTCTTCATCCACTTCAAACTTTATGTTAGTGAGCAGCGGGACCCTGATGAGATTGCGCAAACGCACATGCTCTCCCGGGCCTTGTCATAAGTACCAGCAGGCTATTTACGAAATATTCTGGTACCAGTTTATATGAGGCACCGCGCAAGTTGATTTCGTGTCGGGCCCGAGCTGCACAAGTATAAAAATGCTTTCCGGGTCGCACGCGGCTTGGGTGTCCGATTATAAAAGATATATGACACAGAAGTAAAATGTAACTATCCATTATTCCACGGACACTTTTTGTAATGACCGGACAGAATATATCTCCGACGCATCGGCGACATAGGGCGTGTAAATTAGCATTCGCTCGATTTTCAGAAAACAAATTTTAATGTTATTAACATGCGACGTCAATGCTGGATTTACGTTAGCGACCGAAGTCGTTAGATTGGCAGACGAAAAGGTCTGTTTGGTGTAAGCACGCGAAAGTTAACAGGAACATATCGTTGACAGCCACGCTGATTAAAAACAAGCACCAATGAAGGAAAAAAAAAACGTTGTGTACGAACTAATATAATTGCATATAAAAATAACTAGTGTACGAACTAATACATGACGAACTATTCGAGTGTACGAACTAATACAAGATTTACCGTATTATAAAATCCAACTAACTAGGATTCCTTGCGATAATATATTAAGATAGATTCCCAGCAAGGATGAAATAGAAAATGACTTGGTGACTAGCCTTGACAGGGACTCTTATGTTTGTTCTTTGATGTGCTGATGGTACTTTAACAAGCAGAAATAGGGTCTCTTATTCCATTCGTTCTGATTTGTTCTATGTATTTTATAGAGGGTCTTACACAAGTTATCATTTCATAACAAGGTGGTAGAGTGGGGCATTTCATTTTCTGCTGAAGGTTTCTGAGAGATGGTTCCTTTATTGTTGGCAGGATTAAATTTACTTGTCAAACTTTGTTGAGGGATGGGGACCAGGAAGTATATTCTTTTCTTTGCGTTCCTCTGTGGGAGGAGTCTGACTAGACTGAATAATGTTGACCAAATACTTAAAGCTTAAGTCAATCAGTTTAGACAGCCTTAGGTTAGTTTTAAAAAATGATTTGAAATGGGCACAAATGGAAGATTCTCTCATCATATGAACTATTGCGAAATTAACACCTCCAAAGCTGGTTTATTTCAAAGAAAATTTACTTTGTTATTAACATAACTTCTTTGTATCAAAATTATGCAACCTGTGGCCATTACATTATTTTTTCATTTGATGTTACTGTTATTCAGTGGAATATATCATGTCAAAAAGGGAGCGCAGAGGCTCAGTGGTAGAGTGCTTGACTCGAGACTGAGGGTTCAAGATTCACCGGCGTCACTGCGTCGTGGTCCTTGAGCAAGACGCATTTATCCTAGCTTAGTGCTGGTTCAACCAAGGAAGACCCGTCCCTGTTTAACTGAAATATTGTTGATGGGACGTAAAGAATCAAACCAAACAAACAAACAAATCATGTCAAAAAATAATGTCATAGCCAGAAGTTAAATAACTCTTTGGTGACAAGAAACACAATTGGAATAAAAGTAAGTAAGGGTGCATAGATCAGGAATCAATACAATCAAGTACCACACCTGACCCAGGATACCAATGGGATAGTGACAAACTCACAGTAAGACACCACAAACGAGAGCCAAGAGGTCAGTCCTTTCCCAGCAGGTGACCGCAAAGCACATATAAACAGATGTGAACAAGACATAGCAAACACAAGACAGAACAAAAAACAAAAGATCCACAAAAGAAGTACCGCCTTGGAACGGTCAGTAAAATATTTCACTGGAGGGATTAAACCGGTTTAACGGCGCCAACCTCACCCTTAATTCAGATGTGGATCAAGACACATAGATATTTGGTTTGCATGAAAGACCCCTAACTTATCAATGCATCATCTCCTAAAACATATAAATCAAGATATAACAAGGAGATAAAGCAAAGATAAGGACTCAACAGTAAATAATACTGAATACTGGAGCAAAAGAAATCCAACAGGTAAACCCCAGTGGGCCCAACAAACAGCCAAAGTATCAGGCCCCTATCATCTCATCAATAGATAAGTCTTTAAGTCGGAACCATCATAGAGTCTCTTTGACTCTAAACACTCTTAAACACTCTTTGAAGTAAAGCAATAACTTTTTTTTAAAATTTCTCATGAAATGATCACTTCTGTAAGAGCCACTATGTATGACATGATGTTATCTACTGAATAACAGTAATGTCATATGATAGTTAAATTTATGTATAGATTGTATGAATGTTTCTAGTCATTTCATATAGGTCTGAAATAATGTATAGTCAATGTGTCTTTGCATATAGTTCTGAAGTAGATAATTGCACCCATCAAGCGTCACATCATTGTATCCTAAGATAACCATTGGTAGCACATCGATTAGAATTTTTCTCAGCAAAGTGTATGTTCATTATAGATAAGTATATTTTGCATATGCCAAGTAAAGGAAATGTGTGAAAATGCTTTATTCACATTTGCACAACTTGATATTAAACTCTATGCAATAATCTTTTGTGCAAGATCTACTTTGTATAACATGATGTTATCTACTGAATAACAGTACTGCCATACGATAGTTGAGTTTATGTATAGATTGTATACATGTTTCTAGTCATTGTATGTAGGTCTGAGGTAACGCATGTATTGTCATTGTGTCATTGCATATGGTTTTGAAGTCGTGAATAATTTCAGCCACCGAGAGTCACAGCCTTGTTTCTTAAAATAAACATTGGTAGCACAATGAGTTAATTTTTTTACAAACAAAGTGCATGTTTGTTAAAGATATGTATATGCAGTGGCTCAGTGGTAGAGTGCTTGACTCGAGATGAAGGGGCCCAGACTCGAGCCTCAACAGCGTCACTGCACTGTGTCCTTGCGCAAGACACATTTATCCTAGCTTAGTACTGGTTTCAACCCAGGAAGACCTGTCCCTTTATAACTGAAAGATTGTTGATGGGACGCAAAGAATTAAATCAAACAAAAAACCAAACAGTATATTTTGCAGAAGCATGTGAAAATGCTTTATTTGCTTTTTGACAAACTCCATATTATGTTTGATCTGTAAGAAGTCTAAATAGTCGCTGAAACCAGATATTATATTGTTTAAAAATTTTGTCAACAAATTGCTTGCAAATTTACAATTTGCTGTTGCTTGTACCTTTGCTATTTGGGCATACTCTGTGCCATTATGAACAAAACTCAACCTGGTGGTTGTAAGAATATTACAAATTACAAATGCTGATTTGGGTATAATTCAAGGAATTAGGTGACATGAGATTTCCTGTGATCGGCAAAGGTTCGGGTCAAGTCTGATCAGAGCCTTTGTGCTAGTAGGCAATACCACAACTGGTCCTGACAGCAAACTCCATTTAACTCTCCATTTAACTGCTATTCCTTGTAGCAAAGTTGCATATTTAGAATAGGAGCTTAAAATTGGATCAAGTGTGATGTTTTTCAATTATCATCGATTATTACCAAAAACACAATCAAACGAAGTTTTTGATTGATCATCGATTATAATTGGTGATTATAATTGATCATCGATGCAACGCTTAAGTTTACACTTGTCAAAATGCCACATTTTTGGAAATCACATGTCATGGCTCTTTTTTTGCTCTTTTTTATTTTTAAGTGTTTTTTTTTACTTTTTATTGTCAATGTTCTTAATGAAACCTAAGTTTACCATCTATAAATCTTCTTTTTATATCTATACTATATGCCAGATATACACAGTTAATATTGCCAAAGAGCTACATGCATCAGGGGGGTGCTATTTTGGCCCACATATGGGCTAAAAAATGCTTTTCACCATTTTGTTCTTATTGGTTTATTAGAATAATATACCAAGTTTAAAAGTAAAACTTTTAAATTGACGTTTATCTTTGCTATGGTTACCAAAAACGGACATAAAAATGGGCTAAAAAGTGGAAAAGCGAACATTTTGGAACAAATTTGAGACATTTGACAGAGAAATTAACGTAAACTCAAACAAGATATTTTACCAGGTGATAAAAATTATCAGAACACATAACATATTAAAAGCTTTTTAGGTATGTAGCTACGCTGATATCTAATAATCCCTGACAAAGTTGGAGGGATATAGTTTTGGCGTCGTCCGTCCGTCGCATTTTTGTCCATCCACATCTCAGAACTACTGGTCAGATTTGATACATATTTGGTACACAATAAGTATCAAGTACTCTGATATCCTATAAGTTTCGTCAAAATCGACCCTTAAAACTTTAGTTATTGCCCTTGTTGGAATTTTTGGGCAATTATAATGCAAGTCTATGTTAGCAAAATATTAACGGGTTGCTCCACTGAACAAAACGTTATCAAGAGCTAGGCAAAAAAAGGAAATGGCTATAAACCACCTTTCCTTAACCATTGTTTCCTGTTTGCAATAATTCATTGCATTACCCTCAAAATAGGGCAACAATGAACCGAATGGAAAATCTAAAAAGAAATCCAAACTTCTTAACCAGTAATCCAAACTCTTAAAATAATTTCAGTAATGTATTTGGCATAATGCCCTCTGCTAAATATGGGCAAAAGGTTTGGTACTAGTAAAATGCATTTAAGCCCCCCTGTGGCTTAGGCTGCTGTCCGTTCTAAGGCGGTGGTTCTGTTGTTGTTGACTTTTTGTTTATTGTTACTCCCATTGTGGGAGTCTGTAATTGTTCTATGTTTTGTTGTACGTTACTTTATGTCCATTCTGGTATTATAATCATCTTGATGGGGAAGAGAGAGAGAGCTGGTTGCTTTGCTTCATTTGTCTTCCTGGTGTCTTGTGATGGTTGAGCAGCTCTTCCTCCCGGTACCACGGGGTTCTCTGCGGTTTGTGATTGTGGTATTTCCTGATCATACTCACTTACTATTTTTGATCCCACATAACAAAATGGCCACCAGAGCTTTAAAGTGAAATAGGGTTTAAAGACATACCAGCCCATGTTTGAAATGATAAGATTGATATCTTGTCGCATGCCCCTTCAAAATTCTGTTATGCTAAAACTAAAAACTAAAAATAGAAATCATATCAAACTTTTCCTTCATCATTGGTCAGAAAAATATACAATATACAAATTCAAATATTCCTAAAATATCATCTACAAAAATGCACTCTGCTTAGCCTACAAGAACTAAAATCACAAGACATCGTTTCCATCAGTACTCTCAGTGCTTTGATATTAAGCTTGAAAAGAACTTAGTTTTTTTTTCAGGATAAAATGACCCCATAGATGGCTGTCCCTGTAAGCTTGAGTGACTAGCTTTGAATAACTTAGTTTATTTTTGAGGAAATTCTGATTGGTTCTATGATTGTGATAGTTTCCTGGGCTATTGGGAATAACTCAGTTTATTTTGCGCAAAAGCGCTGGCTGATCTGTAATTGTGATAGTTTTCTGGGCTGTTGAGATTAACTTAGTTTATTTGCGCAAAAGTGCTGGAGCTAGTCACTCAAGCTTACAGGGACAGCCATCTATGGGGTCATTTTATCCTGAAAAAAAACTGAGTTCTTTTCAGGCTTAAAAAAATGACCCCATAGTGGCGTCCATTACTACTATGGTCAGGGTCCTTAAGCGAAGTAACGTATTCGTCCGAAATTTTCTTTTATTATTGTGAAAGCCGAGCTTTTGCGCTCAATATCTTTCATTACATTTCGAATGTTGTTTACTTTTTGTTATGCAAAAATGAACTAGGATAATATCTGATTTATCAATTCTCAGTCAGCATACTATATTGGGCCAGAATCTGCCCACCAGCGAAACGCCATTTAAATGTCGTTCAGCTGGTGGGCCGATAGTTGTCCCATTTTTATGTTCACTGGGTATCTAGATACTACCAGCTACAATATTGAAACTGCACGACCCTTGGGTCTGCATTATAATCATTATATGTGAGTCAGTTCATCCGTCCGTCCGTCCGTCCCTGGTCAATTAGTGAAAATGCTCATTACTCTTGAACCACACGGTATATTTTGATCAAATTTAGCATACAAATGCATTTCAACATGATCTAATATAACCACTGGCATGTGTAACAGCTTGTTTTGATGGACGAGGGTTATGCTGAGCATCATTTCAACTGGTTGCGGTCAGTTAGTGAAAATGCTCAAAACTATTGAACCGTCTGGTATATTTAATTACGTATATATTTTTTAAATTGGCAGGGAAATGACAAAGAAAAGAGAGAAAAATATAAGAAAAAAAATATTGGTCAGGCCTCGATTCGTACCACTGTAATAATAATAATAATAATAATAATAATAATAATAATAATAATAATAATAATACTACAAGAAAGCCTTTTAGACCACTCGGACACCACATATGATATACACACTAGAGTAAACCTATAAAACCTTTACCTGTACTCGCCAGATTAAAATTGCACGACCCTTTGTTTGGTCTTCAGATTAAAATTTCAGGACCCTTGGGTCTGCACTTATTGCACGGCCATTGGGTCTGCACCATAATCACCATGTGAGTCTTGCATGATCCTAGCTTGGATCTATTCTACAAACAGGCATGAAATATCTGTTTTATTACCTTAACCAGCGAAGAGGTAAACCATGCCATGGTTTAGTCCCAATCAATAACCAAAAGTATTGCCCGGGCAATAGTTCAGTGACTCAGGAGATAGCAAAAATAGACAATTACTCAGTATATAGACGGCTGGTTAATAATTTTTACTATGTCATGTGTCAATGAACTATTGCCCAGGTTTTGATTTTACAATTTTCACCCTGTTGAATTGATCACTACCCATACCCACTGTAATGCACACTTTCTATTTTTTAACTTTTAACTGCTTTTTAAACAAGGAATAATTTTACTTTCAATTGACAAAAAGCGTCTGTAATAATACTCTGATGTTAAACTAGTTTTAACCATCGCGTCAGCGATGGACACGTTAGGTGTATTCCATGGATACCAGTTTGCTTCTGAAAACGAAATGTCTTATTAGAGATCTTCTCGTCTGAGCCAGAATCTAGATTCCTCAATGGAGCTAATTCAGATATTCTCAGCTTCTTATCAAATTCGGATATTCTCGGCTAAGCCTGACGAAATACCAGTAGGTAGATGGGACAGTTTCAATGTGTCCCATAGACATCCCTCGTTTACTAGACCAAGACATAGAAAAATGCCCCTCTTGGCATACCTCGTTCATTGGACCTCGGCTGAGGAATAGGTATATAAACGGTCCCGAAATGGTAAAGACGTCCCCACTAAAACATCTCCAATGAATTACTGGTAAAATCGGCAGAACCCTGATCATTTTCTTTAAGATACGTGTTGCAAAGGGGGTGGGGGCGTGAACTCAAGATGCGAGTGTTGCAAGGGTGGGGGGGTGAACTCTAGTACTTTTTAGTGTGTCATGAATAGTCAATAATCCCAGCCTGGTAGATTCACATTTCCTGTGTTTTATTTGCTTCCAACTTGGATCAACTATTCAGAACTTAGTATACACATTCACATACTAAAACAAACTGAGCTTGCAATGCCTGATACAAACTGAAAAAGTGGCTTTAGAAAATGCAAAATTAAAACAATATAATGCGCTTTTTTTTTTCAAATCTAACCTGTAGATTATTCTCAGCTAAGTGTGATGAAGTGGATCAGTTTCAATATGATCCAAAGGCATTATGCATATTCCTCGTTTATTAGAATTAGGCTAAATGTGGAGGGGGCGAACTCTTTTTTGAATGTGCATATTTCAAGTGACTAATATTAGATATGCGTCACTGAATTTCCTGTGTTTTATTTGCTTCCAATTGATCACCTACATATAGATAAACAAAGTTGAACAGGCACTCATTAATCTTCGACATCATTCGGTCACGTTCGGTACATCATTCGGCCACGTTCGGTGTGTATTAGCTATTTTGACTGATTAATGCTCTCTTAGAAAGGTGATCCGACAATGCTGAGGCAGTGGTGTAGTCATAAGACGATTAACTCATATTCCGGATTGCGAGGGTTCGATTCCCACTGAGTATAGTTATTTTAGGCATCATTTTTAAGTTTATATTCTTTTTGAGTTATGATCATATTGTTTCTTGTTTATTTTAATTTAATGGATAGTTGACATGATGTCTGTTTTCAAGACTGATAAGAGATTATTTATGGTCGGAAGCTGATGGAGGTGGGTGTAAAACTCCTGCACATTGTTTCTGATAACAGCCTCAGCAAAGTCATCCACAGGTTTGTATTGTCCCTGTTTCGAACTTTGTTGCGACGAAAGTGTACCGGTTTCTCGAAGTTCTTTTTGTACTCGGAAAACGGTTCTTCTGCTGACCCCAGTTGCCTGAACAGTATGTTGAATATATGATGAGCTGTCCCGCCCTGAGTGTTTCTCAAAATAGGTTGAAACATAAGCTATGAGAAAGTCGTCTTTTGATTTTAAATGTTTTAAAGATTTCTCAGTAGACATCATAGTGCCTAACTAATATAATGGTTTAAAATGAATTCTATTACATTTACTTTTACACGCAGTCTTATAAAAATCGTGCAAGTCATGATTTATAATAAAAATGAAAATATTTAAAAAAAATATATTGTATGTCGTAAAACTCGAACCCACGATCTCAACCTTTACAGCTATGCCCTCTATCCAAATGGCTAAGCGGGACAGTGATGGGTACGGGAATTGGAAATACTTCTGTCTGAAATCAATACTTTTCATAATGTTTGCAAATCTAAAATTAGTTTTACAGAGTTATACGAGTTTACACGGCATATTCATGAGTGCCAGTTTAACTTTGTAAAGCTATACAAGAAGTCAACTAAAACAAAAATAAACAAATAAATCTTTAAGCTTGAAATACATGAAAAAAACTGGAAAAAGAGTGGGTTCAGCAAATGCAGAATTAAAACACTAAAATTGTTCTCCGGTAACTATAGTATGCTTTGCGATGATGCTAAGCTCATTTTAAAAGCTAACCTTGTTGCTATAAAGACAATAACATAGGTCATCGAAATATAACAACACTTCAGGGAAATTCCTCTTTGGAGGAAATAAAGAAATATTATATTACATTATTATTTATAAGGCATATTTTACTGATGTTTTCATCTGTCAATACAAAAATATTAGATACAAAATGTTAGATGATCAGTAAAGTTAACAGATGTGTAGATGTATCAAACCAAATATTGGAGAGCGCAGTGGCTTAGTGGTAGAGTGCTTGACTCGAGACCGAGGGGCCGCGGGTTCGAGCCTCACCGGCGTCACTGTGTTGTATCCTTGAGCAAGAACATTAATCCTAGCTTAGTACTGGTTCAGCCCAGGAAGACCCGTCCCTTTATAACTGAAAGATTGTTGATGGGACGTAAAGAATCAAATCAAACAAACAAACAAACAAACCAAATATAGTGCATATGCTTTAAATGCACTCTAAATTTTAATAGCAAGCTTTTGGAGAAAATTGGATTTTTGATTCATTTTCTATTAGTAGGACAAAAATCATATTCACAACAGAAGTAACTTCAGTCTTGGGTACAACAAGTCTTTTTTAACAAATTGGTTGTCATTTGGCAACACAAACACTTGTAGAATGATTCCTGGTGCAGTGTAAAGTGCAAGAAAAACGTAGGGCTCGTCCGGGATTTGAACCCGGGACCTCTCGCACCCTAAGCGAGAATCATATCCCTAGACCAACGAGCCAGACAGAACGTTATAGTTTAAAAGGTAGTGACAATCTTAGTGTAATGTCCCATAGCTTAGTCTGATTGGAAAATAAGTCACTCCTAAAATATGAAAACACAATAGCACTACATTATATGGTCATTGCGCTACGGCAATTTGGGTTGCGTCACGTATTCCGGTGTTAAGGTAACTTTCTCATCATGTTCAATTTCTTCATTTAATCACAGATAAACGCCCCAAAATGCTTGGCTTACGATTGATTTTTGTTTATCAAACTCACATTGTATCTTTAGCTTTAAAATTATATGAAAAGTTTAACGTGTAATGAAATAACTAATTACGGTTTTGTCATCGTGGATAATTAATCAATGACAAACCCGTATAATTATGACTAAACCGTAATTGAGTATTTTTAATATAGCTGTAAAACACATTTAAAATCTGATTCTATCTCCGTTTTGGCAAAACAACACAGAGGTTGTTAACTAGAGGATGCAATCTCGAAGCAAACATATTCGAAAGTTCTCATTTTTGTCAGCCTTTATTTGAAGATAATTTTTCTATAACACCGGAGCGGGTGACGAACCCGAAATTGCCTTAGTGGTATGACCACAGTGAGTAGGTGTTCTTTTGTTATAGTCCATTATAGACTTTGAAAGAACATATAGTTTGCTAGTCGATGACTAGCATGGCAATAGGTTGGCACAATAGTGAATAAAGACAAAATGTTAACGGGCTGGTCCGGGATTTGAATCCGGGACCTCTCGCACCCAAAGCGAGAATCATACCCATAGACCTACGAGCCAACTGAGTTGTAAACATCAGCAGAAAGTGTTTAAGTGACTTTTTAGTCGTGGGGCTCCGAACAAGTTTGTTTGATTTTGTTCTTTACGTCCCAGTCAACAATCTTTCAGTAATTCCTGGGTTGAACCAGTACTAAACAGGGATTAATGTGTCTAGCTAAAGGCTACACGCCGGTGAGGCTCGAACCCGCGGCCCTTCGGTCTCGAGTTAAGCACTCTACCACTGAGCCACTGCACTCCCTCAAAATGTTCATACAAAACATGTTAAATCAGATATTTTTTAAATACACCTGTAAATGCATGGATTTTAGAGGCATTATCATATTAATATCAATTTATAAATCCATTTCAGCCGAAATCAAATGGACCACTCCATTTCCGTTTATGGGTTGGTGGGCGGTATTTCTCACTTTTATTCAATTTTTAATAGAATATTCTGTGAACAAACTGTGGAGAACCTGATCGAAAACGCGGCGCCTTATCTGGGTCTGCACTGTTCGCCTATGCCACAGGACGCTCGGCTTACATGGGAATTTATAATCCTGGGATCGATCATGATCAGCTATCTGATCTGGGTCTACACTGTTTTCTAAAATGGTATTTTGTCAAAGTTAAAAGAAAAAACAGTCATGCACACCGTGCGATAATAAATACCATGAATATGGTAATCAATAAAACCTTACAAAAACAGATGTTTCTTTTGTTTTGTGGGTTTTTAGTCTGTGTACAGTCTATGTATATCATGTAAAATGACAGCTAGTATGTTATATGAAAAAAGAAAAAAAAGAGGAAAAGTTGACTGCAAATAAGATAAAAAGAACCACTATGTGTCATTCATAGGGCCAGCTAAGCAAAATTTTATGCGTAAAATTGCAATTATTTTCTTATCCGTTATTTTAAACATGTGTTCTGGATGCTCATAAGAACCGTCTCATCGAGACGGTTCTTTTGAGTATCCACAAAATATGTTTTGGTTGGGTAATAAGAAAAATAATTTTCAGTTACGCACTCTTCTCTTGGGGCCTGGTGTAAATAATGTTATCGGAAGACAGTACCCAGGTTTATCCTGCAGGCCAACGATTGAACGTTTATGTGCATGATAAATTAACGCTCATTTGAGTTGAGCATGCAAAAGTTGTTAGCTGTTAACGAAGGCCAAATGCAGACACCCATTCAAATTGTTATGAAAAAAAAATAGAAAAAAGTTGACCACAAAAACCCTGCGAAATCTGCGGAAGCACCGAGATTATGACAATTTTTTAAACTATATTACTTAGATGCTGTATTTATTCTGCTAGTAAATATTAAAATACCAACAATTGTTGGCATTTTAATGTTTATGAACAGGATAAATTTCATGCTCAGTTGAGCTGAGCATGACAAAAGTTTAACAACCTCTCGAGTATAACATCGGGGCCAGGTTTTCCTATGTGTCATGAATGATATTTCCCTATGAATATACAAGGGCCATGATAGCTGGTGGGTCGATAGTGGCCCGAGGTTGTATGTTGGCTGGTCTTGACCACCACTGCACGGTAAAATAAATGCCATTTTACACGAAGACAACCCGTTGAATAGCTGTAAAAGTACTGGATATTTATTAATAGGAAATAAGGTCTCTTTTCTTGGCGCAGACATTCGTGGTCTATTAGATAATATTTAAAGTAAAGTTAAAATCGTCTTCAAACATGTGGCTCGTTGGTCTAGGGGTATGATTCTCGCTTTGGGTGCGAGAGGTCCCGGGTTCAAATCCCGGACGAGCCCATTGTTTTTTTTTTATATTTTTTTTTATTTTGATCAAACAGTTCACGCCATGGACACTCCTGTTTTTATATCAACTATTTTAATACGTTGTTAGCAGCCGAAATCAGTCCTACATTTATTTTATATCCTATTTACTGTTTCGTACAAAAACGTATTGGCTCGTTGGTCTAGGGGTATGATTCCCGCTTCGGGTGCGAGAGGTCCCGGGTTCAAATCCCGGACGAGCCCGACAGATGTTCTTTTTCTAAAATGTATTTTTTTCTTACGTCAAAACAGGCGCAGCTATCCAGTTGGCAAGATATCCTAAATGTTTATCATATACACGTACTAGCGAGCAGTGAAGGCTCTGGCGAGGTTTGCACAGGCTCGTCTGAGCCTATGCTATTCGCCTATGCGTTAAATACAATATTCTTGTGTTTTGACTCAAACTTAGGCTGGCTCCATTCCTTAAAACATTTTTTCACCAATATTTCATATGATATACTTGTAGCCAGTCTAACTCTGATGGCTCTGTTTTAAAACAGAGCCACCAGAGTTAGACTGGCTACAAGTAAATAATATGACACAGTGATGAAAAATGGTTTTAAGGACTGGAGCCAGTCTTGCTCAAACTCACTGAAGACGTAGCTCCGTGAAAGTGTGGGTGCATAAATCAGCTATGCCATGACAAGACCAACAAACCTTCACGTAAGAAACCCTTCGAATACATAATGGACAAAATTCCTGAATTATCGCAGCAATATGTATGGACTATCCGTCCATCAGGGCCCGGAATTACAATGTCCTCCTTAGAGTTAAGGAAGACATAAGTTAAGAATTGATTTTTCAGGATGCGAAAAATAACGTTTAAAACTGATTAAAATCAAAATAGTTTTAATTTTTCTGAAGATCACAATGATATCTTTGACCACAAATACCACATCGATCCAGGCAATTTACTTAGCATTTAATAAAGTATACTTAAGGATTAAAGAAACGCAACAAACACTTCAAGTCATTGTAAGCATACATTATGATGCAAATTTTTAGTGCAAATGATATGTATCCATAGGAACAGTATGTATCCGTCAAATTACAGCAGGTTCAACGTAATTATCGATTACGTAATCATTTTGGTATGCGCGTAACCAGCCTGACCCCCGTAGTAAACTGCAGAAACAGGGTCAATAAAAGCAAAGTTTGAATCAACCATCGGTTTATTGTTTAAAAAAGTCATGGCATAGATTGCGTATCAAGAAAATGATCAAATGGTGACGTTTCTGTAGGATTCTGAAACGGCTTAACGTCATTAACGTCAACTCTGAAGTCTGCGTAAAACGCGTAAACTTTCTTTTCTGCTTGAGATTTATTCATTACAAGGACGTTTTGTTCAAGAATTATGACTTGAGATCTTCAGACGTCAAAAAACCTAAATTCTGACGTCAAAATTCGATATCCTACGTTTAATGGCTTCCATGATGTTTATGCGTTTTTCTAATGATAAAATGGTCCAGTGACAAAGTTTAGGTTACAGTTAACAAGTTTGGTGTTCACTCTCCGCATGCAATCAGATGTTTTCTCTTGCATTATGCCGTGTTTTGTTTGGCTAACGTCAATATAAACACCTCACCAGCGTATTTCTACGGTATCTGAAAGGTCAGTTTTTCACAAGAAAGCATGTTCTGATGTCTCTAGGTTTAACTTATCCCGTATATTCACCAGCGACCAAATCCGACGGCTCTAAGTGACGTTTACCGCTTATACACTACCATTGTGTATCTTACCATTCAAGTTGCGTGTTTTGACACAATATTTGACTACATTACGAATATGATTGGACGTTTGCTTGATTTGCACATTGTCAAGTCGACGCCAAATAACCGAACTTGGAAAAGACGGGGTTTCTTGATCTTTATTCTTACGTTAACGTCACATTTTATGGTTTCATATGTTTTCATCTTGTAGCGTAAAATGTAGCGTTAAAATGACGTTTTGGTATTTCATCACATGCTATAAATGCTCAATAAGACATTTTCAAAAGAGAATTCACCAAACCGTCTTTTAAACACGCAAAAATTATATTTTTGTCTGTTGCGTTTCTTTATTCCTTAAGTATATGTTGAAACATCAATACTTAATTTAAATCTTGCTTAACTTTAAGGAGGCATTGTAATTCCGGGCCCTGGATAAAAAGGGTTAAACCAAGGATTAAGTTACAGTGAAATCTGTGTAAAACAGCCACACTCAAAAAGACTAAAAATTGGTTTTCAAGACCCATTATCGCTTAATGCTGGTCAAAAGCATTGCAGAATGCTCCAATGGGAGTATTCTGCAATACTTTCGACCTTCAATAAGCTATCAATTTTTATTAAGACATTTGTTTTGTTTGTTTTTGAGTGACCGTTTTACACCGGTTTTACTGTATTTAGATAACCATGCTTGTACATATGGATTATTTTGGTATATATTATTCTGGTTCATATCGTATATGCTTGACCCATTCAAGCCGAATGGAATTCCCTACGCCTATCAATTTGACTAGGCATTTTCCGTTTTAAGGGTTGTTAGGTAATATTTTTCATTTTTATTAGAATTTTACATGATGGAGAATCCTGTAAGCATTCCGATCTTGGTCTACACTGTTTGCCTATGTCCCACAAAAAGGCATCTTGTCCTGCCAAGGGTTGCGATTCACTATCTTAAAGGTATCACTATCGAAAGTTATACCACCTTTACCAACTTTAGCATGAAATATCTCGTGATATGCAAGGTCTACACTGATGTGGGTGGTATAAAATAGTTATACCATGTTTGTCCACCTGTACGTAAGATAATCCACTCGCTAAAGCTCGTGGATTATCTCCACGTACAGGCGGACAACCCATGGTATAACTATTATGTAAATACCGACTGAGAAGATGACAAAAAGGACGCCTCTTACGAGGCTGTTTTTTTTGTGTTTATTTCCACAGGCCTGTCTGAGCTTTAGCTGCTTGCATTTTCGTTAAGTACCGAACTCTCATGTGCTGGCTACGGAAGCCGATGGGTGGGGTGCTTTTTGCCGCTATGCGGACTTAGAAAAACTGGCTCATTAAATACATGTAATAGACGAATAAATTGTTACATCAGTATTGTGGTTTAAGTTAGCTTTATTATACAATTTTACCAGTGTATTTTTTATACATTATACAATTATTGACTTCAATGAGGTAGACATAAGAATTTATCTACTCGAAAAAGTGATAATTCACCGAGGATGCTAGGTCGAGGTGAATATCACTTTTAAGGGTGGATAAATCCTTATGTCTACCGAAATGAAAGTCAATAACTGTTTTGTTATATGACTTTTCAGTTAAGAATGAAAAATTTTGCTACTTTCACTTTTGTTGTTAAAGACATGTTCAACCTTCAATCTAAGACATCGAAGGACTTTCTCACAAGTTTTAGCAACTGTCATTGAAATATTTTATTGTATGGTATTTTGAATTTTTCAAATGTATATTAATTCTCTTAATAAATGGGGAATGAATATAAAATGTTATCATAAAACTGTTTTTACAATTTGTTTATCCAAACAAAGAGATATAAGCAAACAAGACCCATCCCTGTTTAACTGAAAGATTGTTGATGGGACGTAAGAATTAAATCAAACAAACAAACAAACAAACAAACAAACAAACACAGTCTTGTCAATTAATGAACAGCATAGATCAAAGGAATGGCGGCAAAGTCATGATACAAGAGGATTAACTGGTCCAGAACATATGCAATAACAACAAAACAAGTCTGGTTTTAAATAGAGGATCTTACATGAGTGCTCATGTTTTATTGAATTTATTAAACGAGTTAGGGAAAAGAGATAAAATGCGAGGCTTGCCGAGCATTTTATCTTTTTTTCGCAACGAGTTTAATAAATTCAATAATACACGAGCACGAATGTTAGATTCTATTTATCATATGACAAATTCTTTGAAATCTCATTTCTGGCGTAAAAACGTTATGATTTTGTCATCATCTACGCAACGTTGTTATGGACGTAATAACGTTTCCCGTAAATCGATAAACCACTAGTGGTTTACAGATTTTATTGCATGGCGTTAATTCACTCCCAGACGCGACGTCATATGATAAACTAATATATTACATCATGAGACTATTACATTGCAATAGTTTGCACGTGGTCAAAGTTGAGTTACGTAGCTGGTCAAGATCTTCTACAGTGTTGATGTCTCCTGATAAGGGTGCATCATTAAAAATTCTTTTTTCTCAACGGAAACATATATATGTTCTGGGTAATCAAAAGAACCGTCTCAATGTGACGGTTCTTTTGAGCACCCAAATTGTTGGATAAGGAAATATCCGCAATTTTACACCCCAAATTTTTGCCTGGTATTTCTATCAAATTTGTTACTTTAAATTTATTTCGTCACTCTATTTTATTGCACGCGAACTATATCAAGAGGATTGTCCATGTAAATATGAAGAAAGGGGATAACTGAAGTTGTTACCAATGTATCTGTTTATAATTACTATTCACACACACACACACACACACACACACACACACACACACACACACACACACACACACACACACACACACACACACTGGATTCTAGTATAATACCTGCTTATCAAATAGTGAAATAAGACTTAGGAAACTAAAGTACGTTTTATATTCAGTCTGTAACCAAATACAGGCCACAAGAAAAACGAGAGAACACTTAACAACCTCCAGCATTTATCATACATAGTTTGGAGCGCCCTTTAAAGCCTGCTACACAAACAAATAAGGATCTGAAAAATGAGTGCATATGGTGTCTGTAACCTATACAGGCCACAAGAAACACTGACTGAACACTTAACAGCCTCATTCATTTATCATAGATAACTTGGAGCATCTTCAAAAAACTGTCACACAAACACATTCAATAATAGTCTTAGCTATCATTAAGGATCTGAAAAGTGAGCGTATATGTTGTCTGTATCTAATACAGGCCACAAGAAACACTGACAGAACACTTTACAACCTATAGCACATATCATAGATAATTCGGAGCGCCCTTTAAAGCCTGCCACACAAACAAATAAGGATCTGAAAAGTGAGTGCATATGGTGTCTGTTACCTATACAGGCCACAAGAAACACTGACAGAACACTTAACAACCTTTAGCATTTATCATAGATAACTTGGAGAACATTTAAAAGACTTTCACACGAACAAATACATAAATAGTCTCAGCTATATAAGGATCTCACTTGGTGTCTGTATCAAAAACAGTCCACAAGAAACACTGACAGAACACTTAACAACATATGCGCAGTCTGATCAGAGCCATTGCTTGTCACTTGAGTATTCTATGATTGTTAAACAACTGACTGAACACCATTTTGAGTTTCCAAGCTTAAAAGGAGGCTGCAGAGACTCATCTGAGACTCATCTGAGTCTACACATGTCAAAATGCCACATTGTTGGAAATCTCATGCACTGGCTCAATTATTATAAATTAATAACCTCTGAAGTCATTTTGATGTCTTATGGATCTGTACATCCCTTACATCTTATTGGTGCACACCGTGGCATTTGGTGGGATTGGGAAAAAAACGATCTGAGTTGTTTGAAAGTTTACCAACGATGAAGAGATTACATGGTCCCGTCGCAAGAAAACCTGTCTTTGAGGTTTCTAACAAAGCGAGGCCCAAACCCACCGTGGCAAACCAGTCTCCTTAGCTACAGGGACTAGCTAGAAAGTTGAAATTTCGCTTGAAGCAAGTCTAGTTATGATACTTTCCAATAAGCGAATAACAAAGGCGCTGATCAGACTGCGCGTATGCGCAGGCTGGTCTGCACCTTTGATGTTCGCAAACCCTCGAAGACAGGTTTTCTCGCGGCGAGGCCCGATATGTGATAAAAATAGATTCTTATCAAGCAATAAAGATAAGCAGCAACGTGCACAACGTACATGAATATACCGTTAGATAGAGCAGATTCTTAGGTAGCAATAACATCACAAGATAGAGAGAAATATCAGATAGATTAGGATAAATCCAAAGAGGTGTGAAGCAATTGATATAAAATGCATGCATGTGGTATGAATATAGAATTTGATGAGAATAGGTGATATTTAATAAAATGGTTTCATTCCACCTTTTGAACGTTTTGAAAGTTAAGTGTGGAACTTGATTTATCGATTCCTGATCTTTGCACCCTTACCAGCCTACTTACATGTATGTGGTATGAATATAAAATTTGATGAGAATAGGTGATATTTAATAGAATGGTTCCATTCCACCTTTTAAACGTTTTGAAAATTAAAGTGTGTTACTTGATTGTATCGATTCCTGATCTTTGCACCCTTACTTTGTTTTATTTTGATTCTTTACGTCCCAGTCAACAATTTTTCAGTCATGTTGGGACGGATCTTGCTGGGTTGAACCAGTCTTGCTCAATGGCACAACTCAGTGCCTCCAGTGAGCCTAACACCCACAACCCCTTGATCTCGAATCAGGCACGCTACAACTTAGCCAGTAACACTTTACATCGAGCAGTGGACTTTGAAGGTAAAGTATGGAACGTTGTGGGTAGAAGGAAAGAAAATGAAAATAATTTCAACAAAATTGAGCCACAAGATTAGAGTTCCAACAATGTGGTATGTGCGACCAGCAAAGCCTCAGATCAGCCTGCGCATATGCGCAGTCTGATTAGAGCCTTTGCTAGTCGCTTGATTATTCTATGACTGTTAACATGGTTAAGCTACTGACCGAAAATTATTTAGAATGGCTAAGCTTTAAGAAAAGCTGTACAGACTCGTCTGAGTCTACACTAGTGGTTATACCACATTGTTGGAAATCACATTTATCATATGACGTCTCGTCTAGGAGTGAAATAACGCCATGCAATAAAATCGATAAACCACGAGTGGTTTATAGATTTACGGGAAACGTTATGACGTCCATAACAACGTTGCGTGCATAATGACAAAATTATAACGTTTTTACGCCAGAAATCAGATTTCAAAGTATTTGTCATATGATAAATAGAATCTAACATTCGTGCTCTTGTATTATTGAATTTATCTAACTCGTTGCGAAAAAGAGATAAAATGCTCGGCAAGCCTCGCATTTCATCACTTTTCCCCAACTCGTTTTATAAATTCAATAAAACATGAGCACTCATGTAAGATCCTCTATGTAACGCTCATTAATAAAAAATAACTTTTGAATGATTCCAAGATTGGTGTTGTCTCCATCCTCATTTAAGTATCAAAAAGAAGTTGACGTTCCAGTGGACATATTTGTATATATTTGTATAGTTGTCTAAATTCTGTTGCAACTGTTTTGGCTTTGCAGTACAGTCCATTGCATGTCCGCTTCAACAGGACAAGAAGTAGGCTGGCAACTGGAAATATATAAATTATACTTTGGATAATGCAAATCATCCGATTCACTTTCCTGATATTTGATTACATATTAATATGTGGTGACTTATAGACCCATTAGGTCGGGTGCATATCTGTTATTTATGCTGTAAAATGATATTGTGCACAGGTCATGATAATAAAGCATTTACTTACTTACTTACTTACTTACTTACTTACTTACTTACTTACTTATATAAGCCGCTTAAAGTGTATATTCATATTTTCATTCGCTTAAAAAAAGAACAATAAATACGTCATTAAATTATGATTTAATTCAGACAGGTCATTTATTCATATACAGCAAAACATTTAACAAAGCCCTTTCTAAAGTCTACCACAATTAATAGATAAAATTTTGTTAAAGAACTCTTCTACAGCAGAGCATATCTGAGCCAATATTTTATGGTAAATTAGTTCATGATCTCAAATGAATCACTGGCAAGTCTTATTTCCCCCTAGTCAATTCAGAATGATGATTAAAATAAAAATGGTCTATAGAATGGATATTAAGCAACAGTCTGCATGACTGGTCGTAGACCCAATCACAGCTTGGTTTGTAGCCATTGTTTGATTGCACGAAGGTGAGTCAGGTCTCCGACTCAATGACGTTCATTAAAATTAAACCGGTTGATGCGCGTCATTCAAGTGGGTTTCTTTAGCTTCATGTTAGTCTCAAGCCTATTTATTTGTTTCATCACAACTATTTTATTTGATTGAATAACACTCTTTTTTGAAAACAGAAAATGCACATTGCGTTGTTAAGTGACAAATTTCATTATCTGTTTAATGGAAGTAAGTAGGTAAGTAAGTAAGTAAGTAAGTAATGGTTTTATTTTATGAGGGTGATTCAAGTGGTATAACCAATCTTCCCTCTGAGGCCCTGTTAACACAAGCATAGTATATAAAAATAACGAACATGACCATAACACATATTAACAAATTCAAGTGAACATTATAATAAGTTGAAAGAATGTGATGTAAAATGAAATACTAAAACACTATGTTTACTCGGTTTCAAATTTTCAGCCACTTGGCCTTTGTCAAGAAACAAATAACTGGATTAATGTTGTGAGCTACATCTCCATTGTCTAAGCCAAAAAGTAAATTTAAATAACGTTATGATATGGGCAACATGACGTCACTTCCAGTAAGCCAAAACGAAACGTCCTGATGCATAAGCGCCAAATGACGTCACATCATTAACCAGACAAAATCACATCTCAAATACCTGGACAAATGAATAAACTTAAATAAGAATAATAAATAAATAAATGATAAAATAATAAAAAGATAAATTAATTAAATAATACAATAATAAATATTATTATTTAACCATAATAATAATAATAATAATAATAATAATAATAATAATAATAATAAAGATATAAAATTTTTATTATAAGCTTTATAGAGTAATAAATTGCTGCACTGCTCTCATCTGAATAATATACATCTACTACTTGTCAAGCTCAAAAAGTCAAAAAGCTTGGATCATGATAAGGTTCTACATTTAGTTTAGCCTGATCTGATTGAGCATACAGATCGAGCTTCTTTACAGTCACCCTTCCCATACGAAGACTGGGCTAGCTTATGGGTTGGCATTACGAATCAGGCGGATTTGTGAGAAAGATGAAGATTACTCCAGACATAGGAAAGAATTAAAAGGTCAACTGAGAAAGACAGGATATGCTGGGATATTTGTCGTAAGACAGTTTCAAAGGGTGGATAATCAGAAAAGGATGGCATTGCTGCAACCCACACACAAGTCAAGGAAGAAAGGTAGGGTACTTTTGGTAATGACATTTTCCAAGCTCCTGCCAGACATCAGAGGTATCCTGCAAAAGCATTCTCAAACTCTCTACAGGTCAGACAGGCTGAAGGAAGTATTCCAAGAACTTCCTATGTTGGCATACAGGAGAGATAAGAATCTATGTGACATCCTGGTCCATAGTAAAACTGCTAGGCTTACCAATACTGGTGGAGGAGAAGATCAATGCAATTGTAGGGTGTGTCAGGCGGTTGAGAAGGGGGAGGTCTATGATGTAGCTGGGAACAAGACGTACAGTACAATTCCGAATCCAAAATGCACGTTGCGGAATGTGGTGTATGCTCTCCTGTGTGACAGATGCAAGGTAAGAGTCTATGTTGGAGAGACATAGAGATTTGTGAAAGAACGGGTTAGCGAGCATATGAGGGATATTAAGAATCAAGCAGAGAAGCCAATAATGAGACACTTCAGTGGTCATTAAGTAGACGATATGCATTTTGTGGTCTTGCAGAGCTTGGGTAGAGAGGGCAGGGCTTACAGGTAGTTGGTAGAAGAGAAATGGATAATTAGACTAGGAACAAAGACCCCATTCGGGTGCAATGTACAATTAAACTTCCAACTCATATCAGTGGTCCTGAGCAATAATCAGCATTTAATGTGAATCCTTATCATTCCACTCTGGATGTTGATATAATTTAATATATAGATCGGCCCCCTTTTTGCCTATTGCTTATTTTTTCAAACAGTCTGGGTCCAGATCAGATTGACAGAATGCCACTTCTGATCTGGATCCAGGCAGTTTGTCTCATATTGGAACTGAACAGGGTCCGATCTAGTTACATTACTTAGGTCTCTTAGGATGGTGGAAATAACACTTAGTGGCAGTAATGGTGTTGATATATTTCCCTTTGTTTACTAGTGGATTCTTCCTTCTGGTTTGATATTATAAACTTTGGAAAGTACATTGTGCATGTCCAGGGGTGTCGGGTTGTAGATGTAATTTAATTCAGGTCCCCAGATTATAGTGTATACCTGAAAATTATTTTTTCTTATTTCTGTACCAGAACATGTGTTGTGGGTATGCATAAGAACCGTTCATATGAGACAGCTCTTTTGAGCTCCCACAACGCATGTTTTGACTAATGGATAAGAAAATAACCTCATTTTTACGTTTAAATTGTTTGCTACACTGGTCCTATGTTTATTTATTTATTTATTATTATTTTTTTGTCTGGGGATCTTTTTTGTCTTAACATTCAGTGTGGACCCCGATGAAGTGCCGCATCATGCGGCATTTCATTTGGGTCTTAACTGTTTGTATATGTGGCCGTTTGGGGGTCTCCTGTAAACCAAGGGCTATAGGTGGCAGTGTTCCATTTTGGATTAATTCTTTGGATCAAAATATTGAATTTCAAACGGTTTGGATCCAGATCAGGCTCAACTAAATGTAGAACCTTATCATGATCCAAGCTTTTTGACTTTTTGTGCTTGACAAGTAGTAGATGTATACTATTCAAATGAGAGCAGTGCAGCAATTAATTACTCTATAATGCTTATAATGAAAATTTTATATTATTATTATTATTATTATTATTATTATTATTATTATTAAATAATAAAATTTATTATTGTATTACGTAACTCATTTATCTTTTTATTATTTTATTATTTATTATTCTTATTTAAGTTTATTCATTTGTCCAGGTATTTGAGATGTGATTTTGTCTGGTTAATGATGTGACGTCATTTGACGCCTTTGCATCAGGACGTTTCGTTTTGGCGTACTGGAAATGACGTCATGTTGCCCATATCATAACGTTATTTATATTTACTGGTTGGCTTAGACAATGGAGATGTAGCTCACAAAATTAATCCAGTTATTTGTTTCTTGACAAAGGCCAAGTGGCCGAAAATTCCGAGTAAACATAGTGTTTTAGTATGATTAAATTCCCTTTGGAATTTTTATTGAGATAATCAGTGTAAAATGAAATAACTTGAAAGAAAATCATTTTTTGATATTATATGTGCAAATACATTCGGCTTTGTAAATCAATGAGCTGTTGACTATTAAACATTGTATAATGTTATACCATGCTTCAAAGGGACAGTATCTTATCCTGATGATTTCTTTATATTCAGTTATCTTAAATTGTACTATGACGTCATAAACGTTATGTTGCTTAGTGATTACGTTACCTATCTGTTTGTTTTATATAGTGCTGCCAGTAAGAATCTGTTATTGGTACTAAATGTTTTGTGTTTATTTGCGGAATTAACAATGGTAGCAGAGCGATTTTAACGATTCTTGGGAATAAGAAGTATATTGTGAGCTGTGGAAAATTATGGATTATGGAATACTATTGGAGATAAGCCAGAGAGAGATGTGATTAGGAGATCAAGATGATGGCCTGGACAAACCCACCAGTATTAGATAAAGGAAAGTGTTTTGAAATTTATAGGAAAGAATTTTTAGCTTTTGGAGAACTGACTGATTTACAAAAGAGTAAGCAAGGGTTTGTGATTGCTTTATCACTTCAAGAAGATGATAAAACACATATTTGAGAGAAAGTTTTTGATCAAATCTCATTAAAGGATTTGAAAACTGGTGATGGGCTAATAATTCTTCTGAATTTTTAGACAAACATTGTGGAAGTATGATGATTTTGAGAGTTTTGAAAGAGAAAATGGACAAAGTATGATAAACTTCATCAGCGTGTTTGATTTGAAATACAATAGGATAGAACGAAAACATAAGAAATTAGCACCAGAAGTCCTTGCATTTAAGATATTGAAAAAGGCAAATTTAACTATAGCAGAAAAGTTACTTATTCTAACTGGGATGGACTTTCAAAATACGCCAGTATTGTTTGAACAGGCGAAGGAAGCATTGATAAAAAGACTGTTTTAGCATTTCAAGCGCTAGTAATTGTGAGGAGAATTCATTTAGTCAATTTAAAAGGGATAAAATCACGGAACAGACAAGGAAAAGATAACTAGAGGCCTATAAAAGCTAATGGAGTCGTTAGAAAGAAAATCAACCCATCAGGACCAGATGGTAAAACTCTTAAATGCTTATCTTGTGGGTCATTTCAGCATTTATTAGATGGCTTCCCAGACAGTTGGGAAAATATGGATAAAAAGAAAAATATGGGAACTAAACATAGAAAAGCATTGTGCCATAGTGACAGAGCTGTATTAGATGGTTCCAGAGTGTGGGAAGAGGCAACTAATAAGTCAGGTGTTATTGAGGAGTTGAGTACTGTAGTGACAGGGTTAAAAGAGGAAATTATCAGTTTAAAAAGGGAGATTAAGCAGATTAAGAAATGTAAGAACAGAAAACTTAATAGAATGGGTGAATGCTTTAAACTACAGTCAGAAGAACAGGAAGGAGAGACGTGTATTTCATCTGTTTTGGGCGAATTGGGCGGTGAATGAAGAATTGAAAGAGTGAAGTGGAAAATTTAAAAGAAGTGATAATGAAAATGAAGGCTAGTAAGAATAGAGAGCTTGGAAAACAGGTGGAGAGTAGAATGGAGAATGCATACATGCAAGATAACAACAAAAACAAGTCTAGAGAGAATGAGACTGACAGAAATGAAGTTAAAATTGAATCAATTTATGGCGGACTGGGAGCAAAGATGATGGACAAGAAATTTAATTCTTACATTTGATTAGAAAGCCCAATAAAAGCCATTCGGATCAAAGAAAGCTGTGAAGAAAATCAATCTAAGGAAAGCAAAGTCAGAAAGGATATCAGAAAAGAAGCAGGGATTAAGTAAATGGATGGGATAGGAAAAGTTAATCGAACATTGCATGCTCTACTTAAAAGAGAAAGTACCTAAAGGCCGATAGCAAAGCATGGCATAAACAGGTTATTGTATCTAAGAGAGATGCTGAGAAGCATAAGAGAATAATATCATTACTCACAGTAATACAAATTAAAATGAGAGACTATATGAGACAATAGTATGGGATACTAATTATCAGCAACAGAAATAGCATTTTAGAAACAGTTAATAACAGGCATTTAAATGATTTGGGAAATTATTATTTTACTCGAAAAACGACCTATTTTTCAGATTCAAAAGCTAACATTCTGTAGTAAATTGGATACTTGAAGTATGTGCTAAAGAACTACACAGCCAACGAAGTTCGTCAGTGACAACTTTCAAGAGCTTAATGTTATATGTTATAATAAAATGTAAATATATATGCATGTTTTTCCTCAAAGAGTTCTATAGCTATGTACTTACCCCTAACTTACCAGGTTGTCCAGGATTAACCATCCAGCAGCTCCGTTTCTGACTGTGTTGTACTCTTGTCAGCTGTATCAAATGCATTTTCTACATATGACAGTAATACGATGTGTTTCTCTATGCAACATACCTTATGACAGGAATAACGTATGTTAGAACCTTCTGAACTTACCTTATTGTTTCTCTATGCAACTTACCTTATGACAGGAATAAGATGTGTTTCTCTATCCAACTTACCTTATTCCAGGAATAAGATGTGTTTCTCTATGCAACTTACCTTATGACAGGAATAACGTAAGTTAGAAACTTCTGAACTTACCTTATTCCAGGAATAAGATAAGTTTCTCTATACAACATACCTTATGACAGGAATAACGTATGTAAGATCCTTCTGTTCTTAACCTACCTCATTCCATGAATAAGATGTGTTTCTGTATGCAACATACCTTATGACAGGAATAACGTATGTTAGAACCTTCTGTTCTGAACTTACCTCATTCCATGAATAAGACGTGTTTCTCTATGCAACATACCTTATGACAGGAATAACGTATGTTAGAACCTTCTGAACTTACCTTATTCCCGGAATAAGGTGTGTTTGTCTATGCAACTTACCTTATGACAGGAATGACGTATGTTAGAAACTTCTGAACATACCTTATGACTGGAATAAGATGTGTTGCTCTATATAACATACCTTATGACAGGAATAAGGTATGTTAGAGCCTTCCGAACCTACCTTATTCCAGGAATAAGATGCGTTTCTCTATGCAACATACCTTATGACAGGAATAACGTATGTTAGAGCCTTCTGAACCTACCTTATTCCAGTAATAAGGTCTCTTGCTCTATGTAACATACCTTATGACAGGAATAATGTATGTTAAAAACTTCTGGAATAAGATGTGTCACTCTTCGTAACATACCTTATGATAGGCATAGCGTGTTAGAACCTTCTGTACATACCTTATGACAGGAATAACGTATGTGAGAACGTTTTGAACCTATCTTATTCCAGGAATAAGGTGTGTCAGTCTATGTAGCATACCTTATAGCAGGAATAACGTATGTTAAAAACTGAAAACACCTAATGACTGGAATGAAATATGATACTCAATGCAACATACGTTATGACAGGAATAACGAATGTCAGAATCTTCCTAACATATCTTATGACTGGAATAAGATGTGCCACTCTATGTTACATACCTTATGACAGGCATAACGTGTTAGAACATTCTGAACATACCTTATTCCTGTCATAAGATTTGTTACCCTTGTAACATACCTTATGACAGGAATAACATATATTAGAACCTTCTGAACATACCCTATGACTGGAATAATATGTGTTTCTCTATCCAACATACAATATGACAGGAATATTGTATGTAAGAAACGTCTGAGCCTATCTTATTCCAGGAATAAGGTGTGTCAGTCTATGTAGCATACCTTATGACAGGAATAACGTATGTTAGAACCTTCACAACACACCTTATGACAGGAATACTTGATGTGTCACGCTTTACAACACACATTATGACAGGCGCATTGCATTAGGCAGAGAGAATCCAAGTGAGCTAAACACATTTTGTTTTAAGAACAATTGACTCTAGGACGAAAATTTGGCAACAGTAAAATACCTTTAAGACCCCACCAACTGTGGCTTAGGCTGCACTACTTTATAAGGCAGTGGTTTTGTCGCTCTTGAAATATTGTTTTATGTACCTCCCATTGTTTGTGGAAGTACTGTGTTGGTCTTTGTTCATGTATGCATTACTTTGAGTCCTTTCTAGTTCACGCTAAAGAGCCACCGCACTCTAACAGCGCAGTCAATGATTGTGTGGTGGTTGCAGTCGACAAGTGTACAAAATAGTGGAACTAGTTGTTAAAAAGGGTAATATTTTGGACAATATTTTACTTCTGAAAATAGTGTCACTTAAATCGAACTGTGTATCTGTTTAACAAACTTTTTGTGGGTTGAGTGGTAGTCGCTACAGCCCCAGTTATGTCAAAAATGTGATTTTTCCAGAAAAAAGGATGAAAGAAAGTTTTGCTTATGTCCTGGAATTTACTCTTACTTTAGTTAAAATGCAAAATTAAAGTACTTTAATGTGAAAAAAGTTTGAACTCTGAGACTGGAAGACTTTGAAAGTTATTCAAGCTTTCCATACTGTACGCATAGTTCTTTATATCAGGTTTTCTGGCCCAGTGGTCTGGTCCTTGACTGCAACATATTGATTTTATTTAGACACTCGACAACTGGGGCAGAACACCCAACAAACAGAACCATGCGTACAGTATGAAAAGCAGCTTGATTAACTTTCAACATGCTGTCCTTAGATCTCAAACTCTGTGCACATTAAATGACTGTTATATTGCATTTTATCGAAAGAAAGCATAAATTCCAGAACACAAGCATAAATTTCTTTCATTCTCTTTTTCAGAAAAAAATCAAAATTTTGGCACAAGTCTGGCGCTGAAGCAACAATCACTCAATCCACAAACACTTTGTCTGTAGATTAAACCAATGTTTAAAGCTTTCACTAGCATTTCAGTAGCTATGATTGTTCAGCCAGTAGTGCTTATACAATTCAGAAAAATAAGATTGCGTATGTAATCAGGGTTTAATATGGATAGCCAACTAATTATATGAATAACTGGAGTAGGTTTGTTTGTGATGAGGATTAACTGGAAAAATGCGAAAAACAATTAGCCTGAAATGATCAATATATACTTAAAACCATTTAAACTGCAACTGGTAGAAATGTTGTTTTTCTTATGAACAGCAGCAAAATACACCTTGTCTATGTATGAACAAGCTTCCTTTTCGTACAAGAACGTTTCAGCAAAAGTTAAGCTCGAAGGCACACTTCTGCTAAAGTTTTAGTGAAAAATTACAAAATCATCCAAAAAAATTGTAACCATCTTTATCTTGAAATTGTACTCAATTTAAGTATAAAAAATACCAAAAACAACACAAAATTCACTTTGCTTGAGGGACCTAAAATTAATGTTTGAATTGACATTTTTCGCAAAATTTGAGAAGTGACAAAAAATATCATTAAATTGAATCATTTCATAATCAGCACACGTAAATTCTAAGGCCATAGCCTATGCTTATCATTAATCAAGATATTTACCATCGGAAGTGTCGCATTTTTGTGAACTTCTGGTTTTCATGATCAAACTTTGATGGCCATTTAAAGGTCAAAACTTCAAGACACACTTTTCCTGTTGTGTATGCATAGAACGTAGAGCAATATTGAAATTTTCAGAAAGTTTGGACCCAAAAGAGCCAGGCAAAAAGAAGAAATGAAATCCTTCTTAATTAGACGATGTTGCTTTTTCTGGTCAAAGTTCGGGTTTAGTCCCTTTATCAAAAAATACAACAGGCTTATTTGGGCTGCTTTATCAGCACAATAATGATAATTCCTTTATATTGGGATCTAAACGCATGTTTTTATTTGATAAGAATGATAAAAGAGCATTAAATTCAGAAAGTACAGTTATATTGTACAAGTTGCGTTTTTACTGGCGTTAAGTATATATTAAACATAACATAAGCCGTCTCATCAAGGTAATCTTAAACAGAGTTTTTAGCCTTGTTTTAGCTTAATTTTAATTAATGGTGGTAGTTTTAGCTAACATCACAACACATACATGGCGATTACAAACACACGCATATTTGGTATCATGTTTGAGGTTGGTTTACTCATTGCATCTTTAAAAATATCCACCTTGGTTACAAACCTGTTTAAACACATGCAAAACGATTTGTGTAACTTTGTAGAGGGTATTATTGGATTATGTTTTTTGGCTCATGTGGCTAGTTTCTTGCAATAATTCTGCCCCTTAATCATGTTTGAGTTGCAGCTAGCTTCCTGCTCATAGACCTGCTACCCGCTCTAATAGCCAGTAACAGCTAGAACTAGCCTTCTAGCGCTGCAATATATATAGCCACTACCGTTTGCTTTCTTCTGGCTAGTGGTTGTGACTCTAAAATTGCAGCTAAAGAGCTATTAACAGAGTTGCCACTCAATATCCTTTTCAAAATTCCCTGACTTGTCACTGACCTTTGATGGTTTTCCAGACCCTTTTGGAAGGCACATATTACTATTTTCATTCATTGACAATTAGAAAAATTTTGTACAAATATTTATGCTTGCTGATTTAATCTTAAAAGAAAAATCTCAAACCATAAATATTAGAAAAGGGATGTTTCTGAACATAAATTGCAAGCAGAAACATTCCTTTTCTAATGTTGCTTGCAATTTATGGAAAATATAATTTCCAGAAGCCTATTAACTAGCAACTTTTTTTTTAAATTCCCTGACATTTTTCATTTTTTCTAAACTTATCTGACTAAAAATGAAATTTCCTGACTTTTCACTGACCTGGATTTTTTTTTTAATTTTCCAGATTGTTTTCCCTGACCGTGGCAACCCTGTATTAAGTTTTTATTTCTGTAAGGGGCACTAGTGGTTCTAGAGATGTAGTTAAGCAAACGGTATAGGGACGATGTGAGAAGACTGGTCAAAAAAAGCTTACTTTGAGGAATTGGCTCAGGCAAGTAAAACAAGCATTTGACATTGACTATCCTATAATATTTATTTGCATATAACCCTGAAAACACTACCAAACATATTCACAAGCTAACAAAGCTAAATTTACTACTAATCCTCACTTGAAGACACCAAATAAAATTGACATTTAATGTGAACACACTGAATTTGAATTGTGTGCTGAAAGACAATTCACTTATGATATTCAAGAAAGCTATTACAAAATATGTTGATTGCTGCAACTGTGGTTGCTGGTTCATTGCAAACTTTACACCACATATCAATAAGGAATTCAAATCTTCATTGAATTTGGCAAGATAGCTGACTTGGGACAACATTTTCTACCTACAGAGGGTATTTGCTACATTTTTTGTATTAATAATCTTGAAACTTCCATGTAGAATACAAATTTCATGAATTTCAAAGTTGTTTAAAATTTGACTTTGACACAGTTTGTTAATATCTCGTCTCCGTGGTACAAAGCAGGTGAAAATATTCCTAGATGCTATTATTATACAATGCATACGTACATGTACATTATTATAAAATGCACAGCTACATATACATTAACTAAATCTTGAAAAATAAAGACTTAAAAATACAGTGAACGATAGCATTTGTTCTGCTAAATGAATATACACAGCGTCAAAAGTAAGCACCAAAAGCTTAGTTACTACATTTTTTAGAGCAAGATTATGTGATGTAAATAATCTTGATAAATAAAGATAATTGCATCATATAGGGATACGGTAGTGAAACAGTCATGCTATTTTGCAAAAGTATGTGATGGTGAGTTTAACAAAGAGCACATAGGGGTTAACTTATTTTCATTGCAACTTTGTGAACGTAAATAAATGTTGATAACTTTGTGTAAAAAAACTTGTTTCAAGATGTTGTGGGCTACTTCTAGAAGATTTCAGGGTGATAGAACCAAGTTTTGGTAAGTCACAAAAACTCATGACTTTGTCAACATATCAGGATTATCACTTGTGTTTTTAAATTTTCATTTATGCAGAGAAAGATTTTCTATACTCAATTAAATTTATTCATGGTAGCTAGAAAATTGTTTCACAAAAATATAGGTGCTTAACTTTTGATGCTGTGTATAGTTAAGCTATATTTAACAATTTGCTTCCATTTCAGTTGTATAAATGATAGCTTAAGTAATTAGCAACTAGAAAATGCCCAGACACCCTGCCAATGCTCTTCCTATTCTCATATTTAACAAGAGTTTGACCTATGGTCCACCTTGGGGCATTTATAGCCAAGATATGTAGTCACAGAGTGTTTGTCGCCCTAAATAGTTGCTATAGTTCAAATAAAAATGATTCAATAAAAGAAAATAATGTAAGAATGTCCTAGATTTTGACTTCTTGTTCCACCTTTTAGGGCATGTATCCAAGTTTCTGGAGCATTTGAGTGGATGCCAACTGTCAAGATATGAATTAATGCTTTCTGGTAAATGGATGGTAAGATATCTGCATTAGACCAAAAGCAAACACAAGCTCAATATCTTGTTACTAAGTTAAATTAATTAATATCTTCCAAACAATATCAAATGTTACTTTAGCCACAGTAGTTTTGCTGTGAAAGAGTATAATGTGAAACACTTATATTTGGTGGTCATTTCATTTTGGTGCTATTGGTGGTTAAATAAAAAATCCTCCAAAGAGATGAAAGAGCCAGAGACTAATAACATACTGACAAAAATATATTCCCAATGGGACATAAAAAGTCTGGTATTTGGCAATAAATAGGTCATTTGAACAAACTTGGTAGGCCACCACATCCCCAATGCTACATACCACGTCCCAAGGTCATTGGCCTTCTGGTTTTGGAGAAAAAGATTTTTAAAGGGTTTTTTATTATATATGGGCCTGGTGGACATCTTGGTCATGAGACCAGTACCATTTGAACAAACTTTCATTCCCGCATCCTAAGGAGTCTCCATATGAAATTTGTGTTTAATTGGTCCAGTGGTTTCAGAGGAGAAGATGTTTGAAAATGTTGACGGACGACGGACTGACTGGTACACTATTAGCTCACCCTTGAGCCTTTGGCTCAGGTAAGCTAATAAGAATACTTTAAATATTTTGTCCTGGATGGCTATTCAATGCACTGCCTCCAACCTCCCCTTAAGCAGCATCTTCACCGCGCTGAGCATAAATGCGGAATGCAGCAACAACAGCATACTTGTATACCATGCATGTATTTTGAAATAATTAAAACTTGACACTACTAGTAGCCAGAAAACTAGCTGTCAGACACACAAGCGTCAGACAGCTAGATTTCTGGCTACTGGTGGTTTCATCAAATCATTTCACAAAAATCCATGATTTTTCCATGATTACTCAGGTTGTTTCAAATTCCATGATTTTTCAATGTATGGAACTTTTTTTAGTGATTTTCCAATTTTTCCATGATTTCCAGAGCTTGTGGGAACCATGTCCTGAGCACATTCTTATCTTGATAGTAATAAACACTTAAAATGGGACTAAAGTCAATTTGTGAAAAAAGTGGCAAAAAATTAATCTGGGGATTACATGTATATCAAAAACTTATGCACAACTTCAGATCATGACCAAAACATATGTTAGGTTTCTATGCTGTAGGAGAAGTAGCACACACAATATACTTAGTATCTAATCACTTTGGTCAGAAAGATAAGTAAATTGATTGTATGGAAAAAATGATATAACAAGAAATGTCACAGCAACATGACAAATGCCCCCAAAGGAATTGGTCTAGCATAGACACATTTGAGGAAAGATATTTGTAATAAACAAGATATGCTCCAGATATGAAAACCCTAGAAAGGAGGTCAGAAGTCAATGTCAAAGTGAACCAAAATGGTATGCACCACTCCGCCATCCCAAGGTCAATCCATCCACCAAATTTAGGATTTCTACCTCAAATAATATAGACAATATGCTCCATACACTATTATTCTAGAAACTAGGTCATAGGTCAAGGTCACAGAGACTTAAAATGGTCCGCAACATATCGGAATCCAAAAATGCATCCATACACCAAATTTGGAATTCCTACCTCAAACAATATAGGAAATATACTCCTGATACGAAAATTCTAGAAAGAAAGTCAAGTTCAAAGTGACCCTAAAACTGGTACATGACATTCTGCCATTCCAAGATGCAACCACACACAAAATTTGGGATTCCGAGCTCAAATAATGTAGGAAATATGCTTCAGACACAATCATTCTAAAAACTCGGTCAGAGGTCAAGGTGACCCAAAACTGGTACAAGACATATCAACATCAAAAGATACATCCATACACCAGATTTGGGATTCCTACCTCAAATAACACCGAAATATGCACCAGACTCGATGTTTATTCTAGAAACGAGATCAAAGGTCAAGGTCACAGTGACCCCAAAATGAAACAGGGACACTCCTCCATCCCAAGATGCACTCACACACGATGTTTGGGATTCCTACCTCAAAAAAAGAGATATGATCCTGGCATGATTATGCTAAAAACAAGGTCAGAGGTCAAGTTTAAGGTCACAGTGACCTGTAAATAAAACATGACACTCCATCGTCCCAGGATGCACCCACAGTGGGAGCGCAGTGGCTCAGTGATAGAGTGCTTGACTCGAGACAGAAGGGCTGCGGGTTCGAGCCTCACCAGCCTCACTGCATTGTGGTCCTTGAGCAAGACATATTTATCCTAGCTTAGTACTGGTTCAACCCAGGAAGACCCATCCCTGTTTAACTGAAAGATTGTTGATGGGACGTAAAGAATCAAATCAAACAAACAAAAGATGCATCCACACACCAAATTTGAGTTTCCTTACTCAAATAATACATATGCTCCGAACATGATTTCTAAAAACTAGGTCAGAGGTCATGGTTAAAGTCACAGTGACCCCAAAATGGTATGTGACACTCTGACATCCCAAGATGCATTCACACACCAATTTTGGAATTCCTACCTTAAAGATTATAGGAGATATGCATCAGACTCAATGCCGATTTTAGAAACTAGGTCAGGTCAAGATCCAGGCCCCAGTGACCCAAAAATGGTATGTGACACTACGCCATCCAAAGATGCATTCAAACACCAAATTTGGAATTCCTACCTCAAAAAGTATAGGAGACATGTACCATACTCAATGCCAATTTTAGAAACTAGGTCAGAGGTCAAGGTCATAGTGACCCAAGGATGGAACGGGACACTTTATTAGCCCAAGATGCATGCACACATAAAATTTTGGATTCTTACCTCAAATAATAAAAGAGATATGCTCCAGATACGAATATTCTAAAAACTAGGTCAAAGGTCAGAGTCACAGTGACCCAAGAATGGTATGTTACACTTTGTCCTTCGAAGATGCATGCACACAGAGATTCCTACCTCAAATAATATGAGATATGTTTACGACACTATTATCACTTAACTAGGTCAGAAGTCAAGGTCACAGTAAACCGTAAATGGTACTCAACGCTCAACCATCCAAAAGATGCACCTACACACCAAATTTTGTATTCATCTGTCAAATAATACAAGAGATATGCTCTGAACATGATTCTAAAAACAAGGTCACAGGTCAAGATCCAGGTCACAGTGACCTAAAAATGGTATGTGACGCTACGCCATCCCAAGATACATTCTCACAATAGGACAAAGGTTAATGCGAGTTAGGTCTCGTATTAACACAACTAAAACTTTTAAAGCAATATGAATGGTTAGTATTGAGGGCATGAGGCCTTTTATTACTTGAAAGCTATTGTATTTGTTCAGGAGATTTAAAAAAAATAGCTTTCCACCATAAAAAGTCTCCATATGGATCAAAGAATTCATTTGGTGTTTATAGAGGAGAAAGAGTGATGGACAGACATGCAAGAGTTACTGATGAGCATATTTCACTCAAATGATATCACAAAAGAACCACATTCACTGTGGTCATACCACTACGGCAATTTTGAGCTTTGTCACTTATTTCGGTGTTAAGGTAACTTTCTCATCATGTTCACTTTCTTCATTTAATCACAGATAAGCACCCCAAATGCTTGGGTACCGATTGATTTTTGTTCACCAAATTCACATTGTATCTTTAAGCTTTAAAATTATATGAAAACTTTAATGTTTGATGTCCAGGCGACATGAAATAACTAATAATGGTTTTGTCATAATGGTTAATTAATCAATGACAAACCCGTATAATTATGACTAAACCGTAATTGACAATTTTGTTTAATATAGTTGTAAAAAACACATTTAAAATCTGATTTTATCTCAGTTTTGGCAAAACAACACAGAGGTTGTTAACTAGATGATGCAATCTCGAAGTTCTCATTTTTGTCAGCCTTTATTTGATGGTAATTTTACTATAACACCGGAGTAGGTGACGAACCCCAAATTGCCATAGTAGTATGACCACAGAGATACTGCAGTGTTAGAAATAAGCCAGATAATTCAACTTGTCAGGCGGGCAACCCTGAAGACAAATACAACTTCCCCCCCCCCCCCCACAATTTTAACTTGTCTGCACAATTTGTTCATAAAATTCCTAAAAATGCAGATACATGAAGAATTTGCCTGTTTGAGGCTTTCGTCCAAGTCAACAATTTTTCAGGTATTTTGGGACGACTTCCTTGGTTTAACCAGTACTAATATAAAAGAAACTGTGATGAAATGCCTTGCTCAAGGACACTCCACCGCACCCTAGGTGAGGATAAAGCCCGCAACCTTGTGATTTAGCATCCAGCGCTCTCTCAACTGAGGTTTTGGACATGTATGAAAAATTGCTGTAAGCAAACAATGTAGTTTTAACATGTACAGATTTGGCAAAAAATATGCAGACACAATGGCAAACAGTGAAGGCCCAAATTAGACTGCTCCTCTTAGTCTAGGAGCTTTGATCAGGGTCTGCACAGTGTGCTGGAGAAGTCTGATATGGGTTTGCACTGTTTGCCTAGACCTGAACTTCTAAAGGCTCATAGTTTTAGATTGTTTAGTTGTTTTAAGCTGGAAGCAGGCAGCATGTTATTGTTTATTAATTGAGCCGTGTCATGTGATTTCCAACAATGTGGTATTTTGTCAAGTGTAGACTCAGACGAGCCTGTGTATCCTCCTTTTAGGCTTAGAAACTCCAAATGGTGTTCAGTCAGTAGCTTAACACTCATAGTATACTCAATCCACTAGCAAAGGCTCTGATCAGACTGCGCGTATGTGCAGGCTGATCTGAGGCTTTGCTGGCCGAACATACCACATTGTTGGAAATTCCATGCACAGGCTCAATTTGAAGTGAACATGGGACTTTAAGAAAGACATGAAACAAAATTATTTTCTGGAATTTCAGATTGTCCAGGGGGCAACCTTCTGAGACTTTCAGCTGGCCCCCAGCAAATTCATCCTGTGAGGGGCGAGTGGGCAATTGCTTATTTCTGTTATTGATGATATCAGGTCTTCAGAAAACAGCTATTGTGTTTGAACACCTAGTAATCATCATTTGAAAATCCTGGCTTCTTCAGGATCTGTAGTTTGATCACTTGCTTTTTAACTAAAATATTCCAAATAACTGGTCTTGTTTTTGTTATGATCGATAACAAATAAGTAATATATAAGTCTGCTGTTTCAAGATATTTTCTGTTTCCAAACAATCCATTTCAACAGGAAATTTCCACGAGCCTGGTCTTGATTTTGTCCACCTGAAATAAATGCAGATATGTTTTGTTATAGATTTATAAAACAAGAGGGGTCGCTCACCTGAGAATGACTGTTTATAAGGGTATAGGTCATTCTTAGCTAAACTGCAACAGTGAGTTTTGGTAACTTTGACATCAAATATTTTGCAAACCAACTTTATGAGGCAAGCTGAAAATGGCTCTATGATGGTTCTGACTTTAAGACTTATCTATTGGTGAGATGGTGGGGGCCTGATGCTTTGGCTGTCGTGCCCACCAGGGTTTACCTGTTGGATTTCTTTTGCTCCGGTATTCCGTTTTATTTACTGTTGAGTCCTTATCTTTGCTTTATCTCCTTGTTAAATCTTGATTTATATGTTTTAGGAGATGATTCATTGAATTTGATAAGTAAGGGGTCTTTCATGCAAACCAAATAGCTATGTGTCTTGATCCATATCTGAATTAAAGGTGAGGTTGGCGCCGTTAAACCGGTTTAAGCCCTCCATTAAAATATTTTACTGACCGTTCCAAGGTGTTACTTCTTTTGTGGATCTTTTATTTTTTTGTTCAGTCTTGTGTTTGCTATGTCTTTGTGCGCGTCTGTTTATATTAGTGATGTACCGATAATCGGCAATAATCGATTAACTAATCGTTAGAGGTCAACTGATGCGATGATCGATTATGTTTTGTCATAATCAATATCGGTTAGAATATTATGGGTTAAGTTCAGCTAAGATTTAAACTTATTTCTCATATTCTTTAATAGTCATAGAGTGACATCTAGGTTGTTTCTGAGTTCAACTGTTAAAATCTCTCTCATGCAGCTTTGAAACATGTGAGACATAAATTTTTCTATCAGGGACAAGCACTGTTTGTTGATGTTTCTTTTCTTGTATGTGTCTCGACACATTTAGTTTTTAAACAGAAATAAATTACAGTTAATTAATAACTGCAATGCTGTTAACATTTTTTGAAAAAGGCCTGTGAAATGAGTCTTTAGAATACCATTGAGACTATAAAATTATTGTCAGCATTTCCAAACAAGATTGTAAAAGATACTTTGATAAAACTTAAGAAAGTTGCCAAACTACAAATTAAGACACTACGCTACAAAATAATTATATGGATTTTTCAAGGATTATCAGTGAAGCATGCATGCAAAAGCAAACTCATTAGGAACCGATTTTAATCAGAAAATCGCATCGACAGCAGCAACTGATTCCAACCGATGATCGATTACGATTTCCAACCGATGTCCCACCACTAGTTTATATGTGCTTTGTGGTCATCTGCTGGGAAAGGGCTGACCTCTTGGCTCTCGTTTGTGGTGTCTAGCTGTGAGTTTGTCACTTTCCCATTGGTATCCTCGGTCAGGTGTGGTACTTGATTGTATCTATTCCTGATCTTTGCACCATTACTTACTTCTATGTATTCAGATAGGATTAAAGACATCTATAGTAAAGACAATTTCAAAGAAAAACTTGTTAAAAATGTCACAGAGGTGAACTTTGTGCTTATATTGCTTAACGCATAAATTACCTTTTCTCCTTTAGTGCCACAGTGAGTAGTGTTGATATTTACTTAAATCATACCAAGCGTGGGAAAAACAGGTTTAACCTGTCTTGCATTGTTTTCTAATGGGGTACTTTGAAACTTAGTTGTTCTATTTTATCGTCCAATCAGTAGCCGTTTTAGTTAGACATAAGGATGTAAGATGATGGGTGATTGGTTGCTAACGAACACACCTCTTTTAACTTACTAAGCGCATGCGCATAACATCACTAATACATATGCGCGCAACATTTGGAAAAGGCTTTCTCATTTTTGCAGTTAGATCGACTCCATCGATCTACAGGCTGTAGAACATATATTTATTTTAGTTTATATATTATTCCTTCACGGAAATGATATGGAAACATTATTATTTAGCAGGTATGTTAATTTATATTCTTTTTATCATACAGATCACAGATTGTCGTTTCTGATGAAAACACCAAAGGGAGGTTTTCGCCAGGAACTACATTCTGTACATTTCCTGTGACGTAGTTCACAATATTTCTGTATGACGTATTAATGCAAATTACATTGCTTTCGGTTTGTTCTGTCTTTCTGAAATAGGCATGGCTATCGTTTTGATCTTTATGGACATTGCAAATGGAGGAATTAGTAAGTTGAGCTAACGCATAAAATGTAAGTTAAATGCAAAAGGTGTGGTTTTAATATTTTAATCTCTTTGTATATAATTTTATCTCTGCAAAATACCCATGTCTAAAAATAGACATGACATGCTCAGGTACCAAACGAATTACAATATCGTACTTGCAGTCAGTTGCAAGTATATCCGTTGTCCGTGTCCGATTGTCTGTCTGTCTGTCTGTGCTGTAAATATGTATTGCATACGGGTGCAATGTATTCCGTTGTCCGTGTCTGTTCATTTGTCTGTCTGTGTTGTCTGTACTGTTTCATTGTTTGTTTTGTATTTTAGGACACCCTTTTTATTTACAACTGTAAAATAAATCCTTTAAAACAACATCTGTCGTTGAGATCCCTGGCTAAACGAATCCATACCCTGCGACAAAAAGATATGTTTTTCAATAAAAATACGATCAAAATCATTGAAAAAATCAGACGTTCTAGTGACAAATTTAGTTCACAAACTTTGGTCTGAAGAAAAGTGAAAATTTATCCCAATCAGTTCTGAAATGGGATGCTATATCAACTATACCATAAATAAACTGTCATATTTGGTAAAACTTGTTGCTTTTGTGTAATTGTAAGCTGGAAAACTGATTCCATGAAAAAGTTGTTACGGTCATGACTCACTCTGTCAAATTAACACTGTTATTTTTTCTAGAAAAATCATGGTTAGAGAGCACAAAAAATAGGAAATTAAGTTAAGAATCCAGTTGCAAATGAATAAAGACAGATACAAATAAACCTGCATGTATATTCCACAAATGGTATTGTCAAAAATGTGGAAAAGTTTTTTGGGACCGAGTCTCATATCTCTTAAAAAGTTATGTTCGCAAAAAATGTTCTCAGGATATGTCTGGTAATTGAAATTAGAATGAATACAAGATTAATAGGTATAGGTGCATACACGGTGTCCAATATGTTATCAGTTCATGCACACAAAAGATGGAAACCACAAATATGGGTTTGAATTTGTTATCAGCCAAATGTTTTTGGCATATTTACGTCTGTCACAGGTTCCTATCAGATGTTCCTAGAATGTATTTGAGCATGCTTACTAAACAGCAGAAGTCCACATTATGCTTTCTTTATTAGAAGTCGAACATTACTGCCTTTGAAGGCCAATTATCCCTGATTTTATGCATTAAATGAACGGATGCGATCATTTGACATTGTAATTTACAATACATGTTACGTCCATTCTTGTGCTCTATTACACAACAAATAGCATACATATTAGCCCCATGTATTTACAAATCTAATCACATGCTTTTGTATTGCACTCTTTTGGGAGTGGTTGATGCCTGAAATTTACAGTTATGATTAAATATTCAGTTTTTGTGATTGTTACGTATGTTATTATTGACAGGGAAATTGATGTTATATTGGTATAATTTCATTGAGTGGACACTGCATGTTGAAGATAGCTTAACTGAAAATTTGAAATAAAAAAATCAAAGCAGCTTGGCAGCTTCAGTTTGAGGATTTTTTTTTCAAAATTGGGAAAAAATGAGGATATTTTTGGAATGAGAATGGGGCCTAATATCGGACTCTGGTGATAGGGAGAAAAGGGCAAGGCGCTGCCAAATCCTAGTCATTTAGTGCAGATAGTGATGATTTCTTCTCAGAAACATATGACCCTCAGTAGGAATATACGTAAAAATTATGGTTTTCTCCCAAATATAGCTTCCTATAAAAACATTCATTATAAAGCTGAGATTGTTTATTTTAATTCAACACTTTTAATAGTTTGTAATGATTGAACATTGCAGAAATTTGATTGAATTTGAAATGATACATTGCAAATTTCAATACAGTTGTGGATGTTACATGTCAAAAGTCAAGAGTAAAATCCGCTACAACTATAGATCATAATCAAATGTTGCAGTTAAACTGTTGGTAAAGAACAGTTCAGTGTTGTTGCTTCATCAGTGAAAAGGGATTATTAAGCAATTAGCAGCAGGAAATATTTAACACTGCCACTTCAAATTTGAAATTTAAAAGTTCAACTCCACCAGTTACTTTAGCAACATAAATACATCTGTAGTAGTTGCAGAGATAATTCTATATTTAGCTCAGGGAGATTTATTTTTATAATTTTTATAGAGGACATTCTTGGGAACATTTGTGTGAAATGATTCAGATTTTGGCTCGCTGGTTCAGGTTTTATTTAAAGATTTATTTTTCCAGTTTCAGAACTGACAGCTCCTTTATTCAGTGAAGCAGAACTGTTTACGCAATTTTGGTAGAGGGCCTTTCTGGGAGCATTTGAATGAAAATTTTATGAGATGTTAGTGGTTAGCATAGGTTGAGCTAGACAAAATAATTAGTGTAAATTTGAAAACAATTTCTTTTCTATCAATTTAGACATTGTTTTGGTGCTCAAAAGAACTGTATCATCGAGAAAGTTCTTTTGAGTATGTGTGTACACAAGTTAACATATGTTTTGGTTGAAAAAAAAGAAGATTAATTTTTAATTAATTCAGTGATTCATTTACAATTTTGGGCTTATGGTTCCTTGGACTCGCTGTTTCCCATATCAATGAGTCCAACTGCAAACTTATGAGTCCAGAACACTATTTTTAATGACAAGTCTGCAATACTATTGCATCCTGGGATTCACTGAAATAAAACTTCCCAGAGAAAAAAATATGCGCAAAACATGTGCGGGATGCGCAGGTAACAAAATCTGATTATTACACACTTTTATCAGGAGGACTGAGTGTATAGAATTTTGAAAAAAAAGTTATGAACAATATGTTTATTATGTTGAATATTTTTTGTTATTAATTATTTTATTTCAGAAACAACATCATATAACATATATAGGCATAATACATTTTACTATACACAAGTTTTAAGTAGTCATACTGTAAAATAAGGATAATATGATACCACAAGATGCGTAAAACATGAGAAAATGCCTTTTAGTATCTATGCCTATACTCAATCAGAATCCCTAATACTGACGAAACTTCAGTACTCAGTGTATCAGCTGGGGTGGATATCCAGACTCTGGCATCGGTTTTACATAGGCGTTGTTTGCAATGGTACAGAAAAAACATTTTGTCACGTTTTATTAAGCATGATGTATGACTAGTTGACATTCATATATTATCATCCCTTAATATGTTTTACAAGGTGGCTTCAGAAACAATTTATGAGAAGAAGGAGGGGGTGGGTGGAAAAAAGGAGAGGGAGTAAAGGGCATTAGAAAGAACCAAGTGCGTGGCGTCTTGATAATTTGAGGTTTTGAAAGATAATATTCGAAGAATATTAACAAATTATGAAGTAGAGGTTTGCCACTTGCTTGGGTAACAATATTAATACCAGAGAGAGAGAGAGAGAGAGAGAGAGAGAGAGAGAGTAGTCGCCTTTCTGTTTATGTTTTTAATAGTCTATTAATCTATTAATGTTTTTAGGTTCCCCCATTTTCTGTCGAATTGGGCAATTCTATCATTTGTAAAATAAATGTATTTTTCTACCTTAATTCTTTGACTTAAGTACAACTTAAAATGTTCTAGTGTTGGTTGAGTTCCTTGGTATTTGTTTTTGAATATAAAATATTTTCCGAGCAGTATGATGAAATTCTTGACCTGGGTTTCTATACAATTTGTTCTTTCCGTGATACCGAATGTAACATACTTTAAACTGAAATTTATTGTTATGTTATGTCTCAATAAGAACATGGCCAGGTTTGTCCAAAAATGCTGTACATGGTTATGTTGAATATGGAATATCCAGCTTTAAGATAAGAGTGCCAAATCAAAAATCTAATCCAAAATTAATTTTCATATTTCCTATCCAAAGCATAAGTTGTGGGTACTCAAAAGAATGATCTGAATGAGATTGTTCTTTTGAGCACCCAAAACAAATGTTTTAACTCATGGATAAGAAAATGTTAGGCTTAAATGAAATGTATGTGTGTTTCCTGTTGCCTACCTACCCTAATCTTTTAACCCTACCCTAAACATTAAAATGGTCTTTGGAGAAAAAATACCTAAAATGGGCACTATTTCAGATTTTGTCACTATTTTCTTTGTTAAATGTTATAACAAAATTTAATAATATCCCTACCTACCTACCCTAACTTTTGTTGGTATGCAACAGGAACCACACATATATTTCATTTAGGCCTTACCAATTTTATGCCCAAAAAAGTTTTGTTTATCTAAACTAATATGGTATTTGAAGAAAAATACAAATGCACAACTTACATGAATACATGTACAGTGGTCTTTGTTAATAGGAGGAAGATCTAATCCTGTAATGTCAGCATCAGCTCCTGCTTTGATATGGTTCGATTCCTCTTGAATAATTCCATATATCGATAGAAAAGTCTGAAAGCAAAATTGGTAAATGTTCTAAAAATTTTAACACTAGTTGCCGGCTATAAAGACCAGGACAAACAATGCAGGCACAGATCAGATTGTTTTTTTTAAAAGCAGTCTGATCAGTGTCTTCTGTGCTTGCCATTCTGACAAGCATTTTGTGAATTCCAGACAAGATAACCAAAATTTTGTTTGGAAAAAAGAAAGTGAAAAGCGTTCGAAAGAGCTACGTGCATGAAGAGGCTGTTTTGGCCCCCCTATGAGGCCAAAAAATAATAGTTCAGTTGCTCTTTATAGTATTTTGCTATTAGTTTCTTAGGACAGTAGCCCAAGTGTAAAAGTTTGGTATTGAGTCCGACTTTAACTGTTGCTATGGTAACAAAAATGGCCGCAAAAATAGGCTGAAAATAGGAAAATAACCATTTGGAAAAAAGAAAGTGAAAAGCGTCCGAAAGAGCTAGGTGCATGAAGAGGCTGTTTTGGCCCCCCTATGAGGCCAAAAATTAATAGTTCAGTTGCTCTTTATAGTTTTTTCCTATTAATTAATATTAAAATTTCAGCAATTAATGGCATTTTAATATTTCATTAGCAGCCTAGCTGTACTCGTAAATACAATTTATTCTGCTTTTAAATGTCAACAATTTTTGGCATTAGCAGGATAAATTTTAATACAATTAATTATACAAGAAAGTGATTGAAGTGATAGAATGCTTATTTTCTAGTAATTTACTTTATATTAGAAGCAATTGAAATTCCAGGTTCAACTTAGTTGAGCATGCGAAAATATTTAATAAAACATTTTCCCAAATGTGAAGGAAAAGGTAGCTTCCTAAAATCCCAAATAAAATGAAAAAGTTGAATTTTGACCTACTGACCCCGGGGGGGGGGGGGGGGGGGGGGGGGGGGGGGGGGGGGGGGGGGGGTCTGCGGGCAAAATATATGCTACCATGTTGCTGCATTTGTGATTCTCTTTAATTTGATATGCAACCAGGCCATGTTCTGAAAAAGTTGAATTTAGATCTATTGACCCAACCCTAGGGTCAGGGGGTGGAGGTGGGTAGGGGTCTGCGAGCAAAATATTTGCAACCATGCTGCTGCATTTCGAGATTCCCTTTAAATTGATATATTTTGACTCCATCCTAGTGTCAGGGGGGGGGGGGTCTGCAGTCAAAATAGTTGCTACCATGTGACTGCATTCTTGATTCTCATTAATTTGATATGCAACATTAACATGTTCTGAAAAAGTTGAATTTTGACCTACTGACCTTATACCCAGGGTCTGGGGGAGGTCTGCAGGCAAAATATTTGCTACCATGTTACTGCATTCTTGAATCTCATTAATTTGATATGCAACATTAACATGTTCTGGAAAAGTTGAATTTTGACCTACTGACCTCATACCCAGGATCTGGGGGAGGGGGTCGGGGGGGTGGGAGGGGGCCAGTCTGCGGTCAAAATTTTTGCTACCATGTTATTGCATTCTTGATTCTCATTAATTTGATATGCAACATTAACATGTTCTGAAAAAGTTGAATTTTGACCTACTGACCTCATACCCAGGGTCTGGGGGAGGTCTGCGGGCAAAATAATTGCTACATAGTTGCTGCCTTCGTGATTCTCTTTAATTTGATATGCAACATGACCATGTTCTGAAAAGGTTGAATTTTGACCCCTCACCTAAGTCCACCCCGGCGTTAGACTAATAGTCCGGTAGAAAACCAGAATGACCTGGAACTTGATTTTAAAGTTTTTTTCTTTGTTGATTCCTGTTGTGTAGGCATTGTACTTGATGAATCCAATTGATGCCACTCTGGCATCATTGAGCGTTTTGAAATATTAAAGATGGCGTCCAAGATGGCCGTCAGTTAGGCTCCTTAGACCTATATGACCAACATACTCGATGAAAAACAATTTAACTGTGACTTCTTATGGATGTTTAGAGGCTAAATGATACAAACAATTAAAATGGAACATAATGTTTTGATACAGAAGGTTGAAATATTAAAGATGGCGTCCAAAATGGCCGCCAATTTGGCTCCCATGACCTATTTGACCAACAAACTCTATAAAAACCCATTTTATTTTTTACTGTGATGGATGTTTAGAGGCTAAATGATACAAACGATTAAAATGGAACATCGGTTTGATTCAGATGGTTGAAATATTAAAGATGGCATCCAAGATGGCCACCAGTTAGGCCCTAAGACCTATCTGACCAACAAACTCAATAAAAAACAATTTTATTTTGACTTTTTATGTATGTTCTTAGGCCTAATGATGCAAACGATTAAAATGAAACATTGGTTTAGTTCAGAAGGTTGAAATAGTTAAGATGGTGTCCAAAATGGCCGCCATTTTAAAGCAGGATTCAATCTGAAACCAAAATTGCAGTTAATAAATATTTTCTGATAGTTTTCAACAGCGGTTGTATTTGGGGAATTTTACTGGAATGTTGGTATTGTTTTCAGCGTTGTAAAATATTCAAGATGACTTCCAAGATGGCTGCAATAACAGGGTGGGAAATCACATGGGTTTTGCTATGATAGACTGCATGGAAAATAATTTCAGACTGTAATTTTTCGTAATGGTAATGTTTTTGTTTTTGTTCTGGTAATCATATCCATTAATTCATGCACCACCTTCCAGATCACTTTTGGCTAGATCTGATAATATTATTCTCATTAAAGTACCTACTTTGGGCAAACATTCTGTCAAAACATTGAAGTGATAAATGCCAGGGTATGGTTTATATCACTGAAAACTTTGTGACCGAATGTTTGCTCAAAGTACAAACCTTTTTTGAATCAATATGCGAAAAAATGTTCAGCTGAAAAGTCTTATATGGATGGATGGATAAAAGTACCAAAAAAAGAGAGAAAATACTATTTACTTATATACTTATGCAGTGTATCAACACAAAAAACCTTAGTAAGGGATTTGCATGCTGCAGATGTTCGTTACCATCTTGACTGCTGGTTGGGTGTTACTTAAATACAGGCCTGCTGGTCCGGTGCATTGTTCTTCAATTATATACCAGTCTGGTACAAGTGCAACAGACAGCACAGATGGTTGGATATTGCTAAAGTAAATATGAATGCTGGTCCGGTCCAAGTATATCAGACATGCATGCTTGTAGGAGCAAGTTTAGCAGACATGACTGATAGTAAGGGGCAACTGTGAAAGGCATGGCAAATGGTCGGATGCAATTGTTACAGACATGGTTGATGGTCCAGTGCAAATGTAATATACATGGATGCTGATAAGATGAAACTGTAACAGACATGCATGCGGATAGTAAGCAAATTATGAGGACATGGCTGCATGTCAGGTGCAACTGTAACAAACATGCCTGATGGTCTGGTGCAATTGTGCTTACCAGCCTGTTGGTTGGGTATGAGCATATGGACATAGCTGCGGGTCTGAGGCAAATGTAACAGATATACCTGCTAGTTCAGCTCCCACAACTACAGATGTGCTTGCAAGTCAGTTGCAACTGATTCAAACATATCTGCTGGTGAGATGCAACTCTAACAGACATGCATGCTGTTAGAGGGCAATTGTAACAGACATGCCAGGTGGCTGGGTGCAACTGTAACGCATATGTCTGCTGTTTAAGAGCAAATTTTAAAGACATTGGTTCTGCAACAGGCCTGCTAGTCTCGTGAAGCTGTTGCAGATCAGAACTGCTTGGTTTCAGACATGTGTACTGGTCCTGTGCCACATAATCAAACATGCTTAATGGTAAATATTAGCTGACCCTGTGAGAATGATGGCTGGGCTTCTGGTCTGGTGCAAGTAGAAGAGACATGCACACTGGCCGGTGCTGCTGCAAGATGGATGCTTGCTGGACTGTTGCCACTCAATCATTATGCCGATCTTTTGTAACTCAATTCTGCATGTCTGCTGGTGTTCTGCTTCTCTATCTGCCATATCTGTTGGTATGGTGTCTCTCTATCAGCCATGCCTGCTGGTGTAATACCTCACTAAAGGCCATACCCTCTGGTTTGGTGCCTAACTATCAGCCATGCCAGCTGGTGTGGTGCCTAATTATAGGCTATGCCTTCAGGTGTGGTGCCTCACTTTCAGCCATGCCTGTTAGTGTGGTACCTCACTAAAGGCCATGCCATCTAGTGTGGTGCCACACTATAGGTCATGCCTTCTGATATGGTGCCTCACTATCAGCCGTGCCAGCTGGTTCGGTGCCTAATTATAGGCCATGCCTTCTGGTGTGGTGCCTTACTAGAAGGCATGGCCTGTTGGTGTGGTACCTCACTATAGGCCATGCCTTCTCGTGTGGCGCCCCACTATCAGCCATGCCTGCTGACGTGTTGCCTCACTAAAGGCCATGCCTTCAGGTGAGGTGACTCTTTACCAGCCAAGTCCTTTGGTGTGGTGCCCACTATAGGCCATGCCTTCTCATGTGGGGCCTCATTATCAGCACTGCCTGTTGGTGTGGCTCTATAAGCCATGCCTGCTGGTCAATTGCCACTGCAACCGACATTTTACTAGTCGAGTGCAGATTGAAGAAGGATAGAGTTTGGTGCTACCTGTACAACGGTGCCATTATATCAGACATGTCTGCTGATACGGTGCCACTCTCAGATATGCCTGCTTGTACATTGCAACTCTATCAGACATGCATGCTGGGTTCATTTATTCAGATACGCGAGTTTGTAAAGTGCTGCTCTGGCAGGTAAGGCATTTGGTCTGTTACAAATCCACCAGACATGCCTACAGGTAGGGTTCTGCTCCCACGGGTTTGTAAAACTTATCGGCTACCATTCTGGACGCCATCTTGAATATATCAAATTTTGAAAGATGCATGAATAGCATCACTTGGATGTTACAACGATAATGTTTGTAATTCAAGAATCAATAAAATTTTGTATGCAAATCCCTGGAGTTTGCCAGTCTCAGGGAAGATTTTCTCATATTTTCGCAATAAACTGCCATCTTGGCGGCCATCTTGTCCCCATTCTTATTTTATTTTTTATTTGGCTACAAGCTAAGTGTCTTCAATCAGATTCCAACTTCATAGCTAACAATTTAAGAAAGAAAATGAGTTTGAGACATTTTTCCATATCACACAATATTTTCACTTATAATTGGCCTCCATCTTGGACGCCATCTTGGATATATCGAAATGCTCAATGATGCCAGAGTGGCATCACTCGGATTTTTCAAGGACAATGTATGCAGTTCCAGAATCAACAAAGAAAAAAAGTTTAAAATCAAGTTCCAGGTCCTCCTAAAATTCGCCCAAATTCTGCCGGACTATAAGGCCTTCCATCGAAAATCAAATTTGATATGTTTCTTTTTTATTGTACCGCTGTCTGCATATGAAATTTCCGTAAAAAATATTGACAACTAACTGAGTTATTGCGAAATTTAAATATTTGTGGCTTTGACCCCACCTAAGGGGACAAGGGGATGGGGTAAAAAAATATTTTTTATCACTGTCACGCTTATCTACAGGCACTGCGTTATAATGGACTATAGTGAGAAATTGTCAGATATTATAGTTTTGGAGAAATGTGAAGTTTATTCCACAAAAAGCCAATATAGCTTTTGCATTCGCCTTAACCTAAGTCAAAAAAGGGCCATAAGTCAGTCAAATGTTTGCAAATGACCTCCAAATTTAAACTTGACCAGTATTTTATGATGCTTTACCCTCCTGTAAAATTTGAAAGTAAATGTTGCATCCCTTCAAAAGTAATTGATTGGAAACCACAATTTGACAATTTAGCCAAAATCTAAGTAAAAAAGAGACATGACTCAGTCAAAATTTTGCGGATTATCCCCCCTTTTAGAACTTGTCCTGTATTTAATGATGTTTGACCCTTCTGTAAAATTAAAATGAAATTGATGCATCCCTTCAAGTTTTACCGATCGGAAACCAAAAGTGTGAGGCCGCGGACGCCACAGTCATGATCCCTGTGTCATCCTTGATTCCCAGGCGACACAACTAACTAATTGAACCCCCGGGCCCCTTTGTTAATTTGAATCCCCTATCAAGAAATATTGGATCTGCTCCTGCAGTCCTGCTAACATTAAGTTCTTTTTACTTTTATATGGACTAGTCACCTTTCACATGTTTAATTATGCTTAATTAATTCTCTTGATTGCTAAATTTTCCAAAATTTCCAGGAAACTAGGCGAGAGTTGCTTTATGCTTTTCCTAATTCTATGCAACGATTACGGTGAAGGCCCCTAACATTGGCACTTAAGCCTTTTAACCTCCATTGGATATAATAAGAAACAAACAAAATTGAAAAATTGTTCACAGCGAAATAAAGTAATCATTATACTTTATTCTGAATTCAGGGGTGTGGAAATAGTAAATTTTTCTACTTGTCCAGGGACAAGTAAATGGCTACAATGTACTTGTCCATAAAAATGTTTACTTGACCGAAAGAACAAATTAGCTTTATACCTTTCTGTGCTTAAACAATTTACTCTTTTGAAAACAGTATAAAATCAGATATCAACTCTTGCAAACAGTATGGATCCTGATCAGCTGGCTTCTCTTTTAAACAGTGTAGATCCTGATCAGCTGGCTTCTCTTGTAAACAGTGTATATCCAGATCAGCTGGCTCCTGAAGAAGCCAGCTGATCAGGATCCCCACTGTTTTCAATGCAAGATGTGAGCTCGTAATAATTAATCATAATATGAAATATAGAATTGTATAACTTAGCTTCATACATTTGTACTTGCCCAAGGACAAGTAAATAGAAATTTTCAACTTGTCCTGAATGAACTGGGGCCAGGTCGGGCATGGTATTTCCACAGCCCTACTTTATTTACACAAAGTTCAAAATGAAAAACATTTTCCTTGATCTCTAGCAACTTTGATTTGAAGTGCACAACCCCACTGTTTTAGGATAACAAAAAAAGTCCCCTAACATTGCACACTTTTTGCAAAATTTTCAATATCTTCTCTTAGATGAATTACTTTTACAAAATATACCCGGGAAAGAAACACCAGGCTGTTCTCAACAATATAGGCTACTTCACCAATAACTTGATTAAAAGTAAATAACTTGAAGCCTGCGTCATTTGAAATTATGGTCAGAAATATTTTAACATTTTCCAAATTTTACCGAAATTCACCCCTGCTCAGCAGTGAAAGCATAAAGTGAAAACTTATTGCTGTTTTTCTTTTTCATTAAGCAACCTGATATTGAATATCAAAAAATATTTTATCTGATTAAATGTGGCATAGTCACTTGGGCTAGTGCGCAATGTTAGGGGCCGCGCAATGTTAGGGGACGTCACTGTATGCCTAAAAAAGCGCTATTTTGTAACAGTCTTTTGCCAAACTATAACATTCCTATTCAAGATGAGTATTTTCTTGCCAAGAGCTTGGACCTAGATCAAGACCGATTATAAGTCAGAGAATCTCAGTCCTGAGGTTATAATAAAACTTTTTTTATGCTCAACTCAACTGAGCAGGGAATTTACAACCAGGGACTCTCTATACAAGACCCTGTATACTGTTACAACTAAAGACTAAAGAAGAGTCTTGCTTTAAGTCTCTCCAAGACATTTCAAATTTTATGAGCACGATAAATTTTGTGTTTAGCGGAGTTGAGTATTGAAAAAGTTTTATAATCTCGGGGCCTGATCTGATTCCAAACAGTTCGAAAGTGTTCCTGAAATATTTTTTTTTAATTTCATTAAATCAGCAGACGACAAAAATTACCGGCCTGCGCGTTTTCATATCTTTGAAAGCTGACGGACATGACCGAGACTTCTGCTCTTCAGAGCCAGCAATTTCCTATTCTTGTTCAGTTGTGAAAACCACTGAAGTTAGGGACTCTCTATAGAAAAAATCCTGCTGAAGTCAAAGCGCAGCCATTTTTTTGTTGTTGATGAAGCAGCAGACGAAAATAGATAATAGTAGCGCAACTGTCGTGTAATGTCAAAACGTCCCCAAGTCAAAACGTCCTATAGTCTACATATGTGACTCAAAGGAGGGCTCAAAGATAATTATGCACACGTGACGAAAGGACCTCGGACAGTTTCGTATTCAATCTGCCCAATTTATGACAGCCTGTGGCTAGGTTAATGCATAATTGACAACTATAATTTTGGGATTAAATCAACCCCTTACATTTAGTGCACCTAGCAAAATAAAAAAGGGAACAAAAGCAATAGTAACCTAAGCTGAGGGCACTATCAAGTTTTATGGACTGCCTGAGGGCCAGGGCCTGGACCGCCCGGTTAATATGACCCAAGCCGCAGGGGAGGGCCATATCAACCCAGCAGTCCAGGCCATAAACCTTGATAGTGCACTCAGCTTAGGTTTTTATTGCATAGTGCATTGAACAACTATCACATACATTGAAAATTTATTAGATCTAACAAATAACAATTATGAAAAATTTGATGAACTGCTAAATGAATTTAATAATTCCACAGATCACTGTCGTGTCCTTTAGAATAAACGTGTGAAAACTGCAAAAGTCACTCGCAATTTTACAGTAAAATCCCAAAAGATGCATAATTCATAAACAGTGTAGACCCACATTAGACTGCATCTATCTGGAGCAGTCTGATTTTGGTAGGTACTGTTTGTCTAAACATATTGGTCCAAATAATTAGGATTTTACAGTAAATCTGCTATATGTCCGTGTTTCTTTAACACAACTTAATGCAGACGAAAAATACAAATCCTTTGAACAAAAATGACATTTTATATATTGGTCCAAATAATTAGGCATTTTACAGTAAAGCAGAGCGACAAGCGGAAGTAAAACCAGTAAATTAATTGTCGTATTCCGTAACACTTTTCCAGGAATCTCATAGTGGGCACTATAATGTGGTATGGACCGGTCCATATAACTTGATAGTGCCCGCTCGTGCATCTATCTCAGAATAGCGACCACCACATGATGCCTTTCTAGCCAATGAAACAGCGTGTTACATTTATTATTGTTGTTGTTGTTGTTGTTGTTGTTGTTGTGTTTAATGTCCCACCATCAGCCAAGGTCATGGAGACAGGGTCACGGCTTAAAGTCTCATCCGACAGACTGGTGAAGCTGGGAATCGAACCTAAGACCCCTGGTTTACAAGGCAAGCGGCTTATCCACTACACGACAGCAGCTTCTGTGTTACATTTGTGATATGCACTAATGCGTATTAATGCCAGGACTTTAGGGTTAAGTGGGTGGGGTATTTTTGTGACCAAATCTTATTTCACATAAAGTCAAAGTTTCACCAGGTATTCACCAAAATATACTGAACAAAAGTGAAAACGCTACACTTGAATTGTTGGTCATCTATATACAAACTTATACAAACCAAGAATGCATATGAAAGTGTATCTTAATGTTCAAGTACTGGGTAATGCATAACAGTAAAAGTTATACTGATGTTGTCACGAGGACACACATGAAAGCCATTTAAATGTGACAGGGGTCCAATTTTTCAGGTTGCAAATTTGAACAGATATCTCACACAGTTTAGGCCTTCAGTAATCCACTACCTACGAGATCAGACTGCACGAAACGGTAGTCTAGACATGTGACAACCAGAAATGAGAAGGACTTATCTCAAGTGTGTTTTGATCGTTTAGAAAAGCAGCCTTAACAAGCGTGTTTTCCATTGCAACCAGTTCTCTCTTCCCCATCAAGAGGATTGCAAAACTAGATTGGACATAAAGTAACGTACAACAAAACATAGAACAATTACAGACTCCCACAATGGGAGTAACAATAAACAACAAGTCAACAACAACAGAACCACTGCCTTAGAACGGACAGCAGTCTAAGCCACCAGCTAACCTTCTCTTTTTACTTAGGTAATAATCATGAACCATAGCATCATATATCCATACTCACACTATATATCAATTGTTAAATATTAACCAATACAAGTTTCATGGTCTGTACACTGATTATGTGAACCATATCATACAAAACTCCTGGTGTGAACCCTATCACTTTATTCTTCTTCTGTCCATGATATGGGCATGCACAGAAATTTAGAGATCGACCTGTCTGCCATGGCACATAACTGCTGAAAATAGGCTTTGTCCATTATGTGGTATGCATTACTCAAGGCACATGTATACGCTTAAGCGTTGCAAGGGGCAAATGGCTATAAAATCGATCTTTGCACCAAAAAGTAAGTGGGTATGAACAGGAAATATCACAATCACATACTGCAGACCAACCCACAGCACCTTGAGGAAAAGCCACAGAACATTTATAGCAACTTTGCATCTGTAAGACAATAATAGCAAAGCAACCAGCTTTGATAGTCAAACCATAACAACGATTGGTGTTACAGCATTTAGAGATATAATGGTAATATTTTCTGCACTAAAACATTTTTGAAAGCACCCTGCACATGATCAGGTCCTCAGACCCAGTATAAACAGATAGGGTGAATCACATGACTGTGTAACGCATTTGGCAAGCAGGTAACTATGTTGTGTGTACAACATAATGCTAAAATCAGATAGGTCAATGTGTGATATGCATGCGGCCGATTGGAAGATGTCTTCAATATACCCCCTCCCCTCCCACCCCCCAAAAAAATATCCCTGAGCTATTGGTTAGACAGCTGTCAAATCTGAATGCTCTTTACATTTACATGACTGTAAAGCTATATATATATAACTTTAAAACTAAAAAAAGCAAATCCCAGGGATTTGTCCATTTTGGAGTATGAAGATCTTGTGGAATGTTTTGAGGGCCCATCCGTACGGGGTTTTAACGGACATCCAGGTAGCTGCGATGCGCTGAAGCAGTAATAGGAATTATAACGGAAGGTGTTTAATTTTATACTATATCTTTTGTAATTATAAAAGCAGAATTCCTGTGCAAACAAATGTTTTACCTTTATATCTCATGATTATTCTGATATATTTGTATGAGTTTCCCTCTGCAAACTTTTCGTTCTTTTTATGGTTTTTGATAGAACCCTAAGAATGATTAAATGATATAGTAAAACAGGCTTTTTAAGATCTGCTCAATCGTAGATATTCAGTTATAGTTATTAAAGTATTGAATATATTTTCCCTGTGCAAACTGGACACTATACTCAGTTCAATTGCGAACAAATTGGTAAGTTTTTCATATTATTAAAATAAAATTTGATGTAGCCTCTTGAATGTTTCCTGGTACAACCCGTTGACTTTTTCACAAGCTTTCGAGGTATAATCTATTTTTAGCAACTGTGGAAAATGCTGGAGGGGGTTTACTGGTCTATGTGAAGGAAGGGGTCTGTTGCAGCAGAAGATCAGACTTGGAACATATAAATATTGAATGCATCTGGGTCGTCGAAATCCAACCAGCTAAAAGCAGACCTTTTCTTATAGGTAACATATACAGGCCACCAAATTCTAATGTGCAATGGAATGAATATTTTGAAGATTGTATAGAAAATGTTTTGCAAGAAGAGAAAGAAATTTATTTATTAGGGGACATAAACCGAAATTTACTTGACATTCAGATCAAGAGAGCCTGGAATGATTACATGGAGCCATTTGGGTTAAACCAATTTGTCTCTGAACCTACACGGGTAACGTCTGAAAGCAGATCCCTAATTGATCACATATATTCTAACTCTCCTGAAAATGTCAAGTCTGTACATGTTCCTAAAATAGGATTGAGTGATCATTTTCCGGTATTTGTAACAAGAAAAGTGAATAATCATACTCCCAAAGATAGTCATTACACAATATCCTATAGATCATTTAAACATTTTAATGAGGCTAATTTCATAAATGATCTTCAGGCAATACCATGGGATCTCATCAAGTTGTTTGATGATCCTGATGATATACTTGAAGCATGGACTGACCTATTTTTAGAAGTAGTAGATAAACATATACCCATTAAAAAACACAGGGTTAAACGGAAAACCCAACCAGATTGGCTAACATCAGATATACTAGATGCTATGAAGACGAGGGATAGGCACAAATCACTTGATAATGATAATGACTACAAATTTTGGAGAAATAAAGTTAATAAAATGATAAAACAAGCAAAGAAAACCCAATATCAGACATACATAGATAATAATAAAGACAAACCTGGAAGTATATATAAACTTTTTCAAGAGGTTGGATCTAGGAAAGGATGCAGGAAAACATCAATTTCATCAATCAAAAACAATGGGATACACACTGAGGATCCCAGAGATATTGCTAATGCATTTAATAATTTCTTTGTTAATGTTGCTGCCAAAATCAAAGAACCAGTTTTAAACCAAAATCATGAAAAATTAAAAACCTTCTGTCAGTCTAAGCTATCTGAAAATGCTACATTCAGTATTAGTCCTATAGAAAAAGAAAAAGTCTTAAAACTACTTTCAGCCATGGACACAAGCAAGGCAACTGGTACTGATAATGTTGGGCCCCGATTACTTAAACTTGCAGCCCCATACATTTCAGATGACATTACTTACATATGCAATCAAAGTATCAATAAATCTACATTCCCAAGAAAATGGAAAGAAGCTAAAGTTTCCCCACTTCATAAAAATGGGCCACATGATGATGTTAATAATTATCGTCCCATATCAATTCTACCTGTATTATCAAAAGTCCTTGAGAAACATGTGCATGACTGTTTATCAGCTTATCTTAATGAGAATAATTTATTACATAGGACCCAGTCAGGTTTCCGGTCAAAGCATTCTTGCGAAACTGCTCTAGTGCACATGATTGATTCATGGTTAAATGCCATGGACAATGGAGAACTAGTAGGAATTGTACTTGTTGATTTTAAAAAGGCTTTTGACCTAGTTGACCATCAAATTCTTTTGTCAAAGTTGAAACTTTATGGCATAAGCAGCAAAGCACTTATGTGGTTTGATACCTATCTTACAAACAGACGACAGCTGGTCTCCCTTAATAATTGCAAATCTGAATTTGAAAAGGTAACTTGTGGTGTCCCTCAAGGTTCCATTTTGGGGCCACTCTTATTTTTGCTTTTCATTAATGATTTACCACTTTATGTTGATAACGTTTCAGCAGATCTCTATGCCGATGATACTACTTTGTATGACATCCAAACTTCATTAGAAGCAATTGAGGTTAATCTCCAAGAAGGATTAAACCAACTCCATATCTGGTGTAAAAACAATGGCATGGTATTAAATTCAGTGAAAACTAAAGTAATGCTAGTAACTACCAACCAAAAACGATTAAGGTTACAGAACACAAACCTCAACCTTCAATATATGGATGAAACGCTCAAAATGATATCAAGTGATAAAATACTTGGAGTCCGTGTAGACAACAACTTAAGCTGGTCTGATCATGTTAAGCATGTTTGTAAGAAAATATCATCCTATATCTGGCTTCTTTCAAAAATCAAGAACTTTTTATCACAAGCACATCGTGTGCAATTCTATAAATCATATATCCAACCTCATATTGACTTCTGCAATATTGTGTGGGGCAATTCATGTGAGTCTAGTAAAATGAAAATATTCAGGCTACAAAAACGTGCTTGTCGGGTTATTCTTGACTACAATGTAGAGGATTCCGATGAGGCAATACAGTCTCTAAAGATTTTATCTGTTTATGATCGTTTATTTCTAAGAAAAGCAAAATTTATGTTCAAAGTCTATAATGGCTTAACACCCTCTTATATTTCTGAAAATTTTACACTTAGAAATGAAATGAACATGTCAGTAAATCTAAGATCATCAGCCTCAGGATGTTTTATTCCTCCATTGCCCAAAAAGGAGTGCTTTAAGCACAGCATGCGTTACTCAGGCTGTTTGATATGGAACTCTCTCCCAAATAATGTTAAAAGTAGTCAGACTGCTGAAACATTTCATAATAGATGCATCAAATGGCTTACACAATGATGTACCCATTACATGATTTATTATGAATGAATAAGGAGCTTGTAATATTATCTATGGCAAGCTACTATGATGAATTGAAACAAGAAAATGATCACTCAATCTTTGTATCTTTGAAAATGATAATCTTATTCTCTACTGTGTTCCTATTTCTATTTCATATTTGTATATTTGCTCATTTCATTGTTGATAATTATGATAAATATCAGTTTTGTATATTAATTCTCATTGATAAAGTTTGCATATGATAAGAGTGTGGAGACGAAATGTGATTTTACCCAATATAAAATAATTACTTTCTTCAATAAGCCATATTCATGTAATACCAAAAGGTATCTATCTGCTTTACAAGTCTATGTCACTCTACTCTTATCATGTGCAGTCTCAAGATTGCAACTTTACTATTAAGTATAGATACAAAAGTGGAAACTAAATTCTAAAACAATTTACAGATGTGCAGAGTATAGACTGCCTGTGGTGTGCTGACTCTTCTTTCCTAATTCATGGGATGAATGGGAAGATATATTCAGCATTAACCCTAAAGTGCCACCTACGATTTGCAGCAGACGACAATTTCAAATTTTGCTGCCTTTTCAAAAAAACAACAATAAGGCATGATGTTTCATAATAATCGTCTGCTGGCAAACGATTCTCATGAAATATCTTCCCTTATTTTTTTTCGAAAATTGAAAACAATGTAAAAAAAATTGTCGTCTAGGGTCAAAGTACTGTGAAATGTTGAAGTCACTATTGCGGATTTTCCTTTTTGCTACCATTTCTTCATAAACTTATTACAAAATTGTCACTATAATGAACTTTTTTTTCTTATTCTAAGTATCATTTATACTGTATTGATTGATTTATTTATTTTTTGTAAAAATTGTATATTACTGTAACATATATTGTATCATATATGAGGGCCTCATGGAAGATTAGTACAATTGTTTGCTAAATGTTGTTACCCTCGTTAAATAAAGACTTTACTTACTTACTTACTTACTTACACATACACTTTAGTTAGCACGTGTCTATAACTTAGTTTTTTTGAAAGTGAAGACTATTTATTTATTCATTTATTTATTTACTTTTTTATTTATTTATTTATTTATTTATTTATTTATTTATTTATTAAAGTTGTGTTTGATCAGGGTATGCATTGTTTGCATCAAGAATATTCTATTAAAATTTAAATAAAAATTAAAAATATCACCAAACTTGATACAGAATGACAAGAGTGGACAATTCTATTGACCTAAATTGGTTAAGATTCTTCACTTGCTAGTGGCGATAATTTTGGTACAAGTAGTGTGGATCCAGATCAGGCCAAAAAAGCGTCAAACTGATATGGATTCAAACTGTTTGAGTGAGAAAGTTGGTATTTCTGTAATAAAAGGAAAAACGATTTTGAAATATTGTTTCAAAGGCCCATTTGGCAGATAACAAGATAGCAGGCAAAATTACCCAGCATGTAAAGAATTAATTGACAAATTCCCTCTAATTGTATGGCTTCAATTTATTGCCAATTATATAATGCGAAAATTGGCGACGCTTGGCGGAGTCTATTTGGTGTAAACTGTGAAAAGATGATCTAAAGAAGAGCCGACTACTCATTAGCTCATTTAAACTTTTTCTTGGGCATCTGATCAGGTTCTCCACGTTTTTTTTAAAAAAAATGTTCTATTAAAATCTGAATAAAACATATGAATACCACCATACAGCCCTTGGTTCAGAAATGGACTGGTCCAACTTATAAAAGTGGGAAATTCCATACGGCTGTACAGCATTAATTTTGAGATATAAATAATAATAATAATTCGGCTGGCACCATTATTTTCAAGTATGTTATATCACAATCAGAATCTTGAAATTATTTTGACTTTAAGAAAGCAAACATTGCAGACCTTAATGAAACCAGACAGAATTCAGGCACCTCATTCGGGTCTTCACTGATTGCATATATTTAGAATGGATAAGCCGCTTCAATTTCCACGAGTTATGACCCTACTGTGCCATCTAGCTTTAAAGGCAGGAGTAGGGTATATATTGAAAAATAAAGCTCAATTCTGGCACTTTTTGTTTTGCACTGAAGCTGTGAACATCTCCAGGAGCTTTTGAGGCTTATCTCTAATTTGATTGGCTTATCTATTAAAATTTAAAAAATGATTGACACCTGTTATCAGCTCAGTGGTCATGTGTTTTGTCATATGGGGTATTCTGCAATCACTATCAATTATTAGGAATTTAGTCAAAACCTAAGCAATAAAATTTGAATTTTGAAAGAATTTTATTTTGGATATTTTTCTATATATCAAAATTTTAGAAAAAAAATCAATATTTGCTTCATGTTTTTTTTTATTATATATAACATTTAGCAAAATAATTAAAAGAAATGATAAATTATTTTTTCATTCATATTTTTAATTAATAAAGGATTTATAACATTCGTGTTTTCAAATTACTAAAAGGTTGTTTATTGTGAGAAAATGGAAAAAAATATATAAAAAGCTCTAACTTATAAAGTCTCATGTATTTTACATTTTTCTTACTTTTTATACTAATCCAAACTAAGAGAATCACATACATGTAATGATACTTTATAAATTACTGCTATTGAAAATAAATGAGGCGAGTCATGTTTGTTATGTGTCCACTGGTTTATAATTACTCTAGATAATTGGCATATAGCTTACTGTGGTCCTACACGGACCAAAGATCACTAATCTGTTGACTGTGGATGTTATTCTTATTTTACGGTCGGGTCTGAAAGCCCCTGCCGAGCTGCCGAGTGCCGACCTACATAGTTTATTTTTTTCAAATTCATCCTTGGTGGAGATTTTTCACAAATATTTTTATTTAAAATTATCACATAAACTAAAATCGATAAGTAGAACAATAATAATAATAGTAAATTACAATAATTTTCATTTTATTGCCATTTTATTGCTCGCAGGGGGTCTGAAAGCCACAGCCTAGTGAATCAAGATTTCCGTTGATTTTTATTGGAAGTTTGAGAGGTCTACAGGCGAGTTTGGCAATTATTCTGAAAATAAAAGATAAGTGAAGAAAAAGTTTAAAGGAATCTTACTTAAAAATTCGTTACTTTCACAAAAATGGTCATTTTCCTAAAGGCCACATCCAGTTCTATTTATAGACATTTTGAGTAACCTTAATGAAATGGTAATTAAATCCAAATTATAACTATTAACTATTATTATTAATATTCCACTTATTGCCTTTAGTCTATGTGATGATTTTAGATAAAATTTATTTTTGAAAAATCTCCATAGAGGATGATATTGAAAAATAAACTATGCAGGTCGGCAGCTCGGCTCGGCAGGGGCTTTCAGACCCGACCTTATTTTAGTTTAATATTTGTTCAGGGTAAATCTTACAAAGTTTTATTTAGAAAACGGCGAAGATCCAGTTCAGCTATGCTGATCAGAACTCGAACTGCATCTTAGGTAAAATTATTTTGATCAAATTTGGGAGGGATCAAGTGTATTTTTTTTCAATAATTTAAATATTCGGCATGATAATTATTGAAGAAAAAAATATATGAATATAAAATGAAAAATAATCAAATATTATATTGATGACAATCAAATTCATTGAAGAAAGCTGCATTTTTATAATCTTGTTTGGTCTTATTTTTCAAAAAAGAAAAATACCAATAATTATTACAAAAATATTGTCATGTTGAGACAAGAAAACAGAACAGTAGTAGCCTGAGGCTTATCTGTTATCTGCTAGATCAGATGAGGACAGTGGCCTGGTCAGTAGCTAAGCTCCGTCCACTCCGCCCACTGACCATCTCATACAGGTAATAATCTCTCTGTCGGGGGGAGGGTGGGGGGTACAGAATCCCTGCCTTTTAAAAAAACTTGCTGAATATGAAGATTTGGCAATGCCTCCCTTTACAAACAGTTCTCAATTTAATACATCGCAGCTGTACGTCTGGGCCGTCGCCCCGTATTTAAAAGTGGTCCGGCGGTGGAAATCATCGAGTACCGACGGCACGAGAGGGGGGAGAGCACGAGAGGGGGACTCCCTCTCTCATTACGGGGGTTAGGGGGTCTCCCCCGAGAAAAAATTGAATTTCTAGCGCTTCTATGTGCGTTTTTAATGGGGTTTTTTATGCGTTTTGGACCAGATTTCAGTCACGATTTTTGCTAGAAAAGATATTCCTTGGCGCGTGAGAAAACCGAATGCTAAGCAAAATCGTTTTCAGATAGTCACGATTTGTTAAACTTTTTTCTTCAGCATATTTCTTAGACGTTATGTCACCTATGTTCCCGCAGGTTTGGCAAAGTACTTTTAGCACTGATCCTTGGTTGTCATGGGCGGATCCAGAGAGGGGACAGGGGGTCCAGACCCCCCTGAAAAATCACAAAAAATTAGGATTTCTAAGCAATACTGGTCCAGATCTCCTGAAAAATCACAAAGCTACCAAGCCAGCATTCAATGTTGGGCCATTATCGGCCCGCCAGCCTCTGACTGTGACATAACTTTCTGGATCCGCGAATGGTTGTACTTCAAAGGGTTGTATTTTCGAAAAGATATACATAAGCGTCTTTTCAATTAGTACACCCGTTACTTTAAGGATGCAGAAGGCTTCATCTAGATTTTTGCTACACAACTTTCTTTGATGAGTTCCCTTGTCGATAGACATAACGTGAGATCTTTGGCTTCATCTTAATGAAGCCAGGGCCTACTGTCGAACTACGACGGCTAAACCCTTCTCTATTCATGCTTCTTATAAAGTCGAATGAGCGTTGAGGGAACCGAAAAGTCTTTGGCTGAATTGGAACAGGCAGAACTTGTATATCCGTAACGGAATGAATTGTAACTACACATGCCAACGATGCTCGTAACGTTTAAACATACTTAGTCGCTCGACATGTTATTTAGAAGAAAAAAAATGTCAATTTGAGGGAAATGAAACTGGTGCATAGAAATTATCTGGGCCTCAATGCGAGAAGACCTGTCATCGAGGTTTACGACCAGGCAAGACTTAAACCAACCTGCTCAGTTACAGAGAGTATATGTAGCTAGAAAGCTGGAATTTTGTGTGTAGCAAGTTTATTAATTATACTTTTAAGAGGGCGAACAACAAAGGCACTGATCAGACAGCGCAGATGTGAATGCAACTACGTCAGGTTTTCTCTCGACACGGCCCATAAGTATGATAACTGTCATTATAATAATTGCATTGTTTTTCAATGTTTTCACACCTTGGTTAGGTCGGTCTATGGATGACACGCGCAACGAGCGTTATTGATGATTGCATCAATAAATTGAAAATCAGAAAGAAAAATGAGCCAAAACGAGAAAAAAGGGACACGGCGGAAATCATACTCGTCCAAAAAAGTGGCCCGGCGCTCGCCGTCCTGCCGGACCGGCGACGACGGCCTTGTATGTCGGTATGAGAGGAAAAGTCCGAGTCACGATCACCCTAAACCACAGGAGCTTGAAGTTCGGTCATTATATCACCTATAAAGCCTCAAAACCAAAAGCTCACGGTGTCATTGTGAGCTTTTGGTTTTGAGGCTAAAGGAGTGATTTAAGGATCGAACTGTGGTTCTGTTGTTGTTCACTTTTTGTTTATTGTTACTCCCATTGTGGGAGTCTGTAATTGTTCTATGTATTGTTGTACGTTGCTTTATGTCCATTCTAGTATTGCAATCATCTTGATGGGGAAGAGAGAGCTGATTGCTTTGCTTAATTTGTCTTCCTTATGGTGTACCAAAAGGGTCAAAAAGCACCGAAGTGGTCGACCACTCGGTGTACGCCTATTTTGATATATATGTCGACGTCTAAATATAGACGTGCACGTCTATATTTAGACGTGGACGTCTAATTTTATATACACGTCGACGCCTAAATATAGACGTCCACCCGCAATTTAGACATCCACGTCTAAATAGACGTAGACGTCTATATGCGGGTGGACGTCTACATTGCGGGTGCACGTCTATTTAGGAGTCGACGTGTAAAATAGGCGTACATGTCTATAATTAGGCGTGGACGTATAAAATAGACGTACACGTCTATTTAGACGTGGACGTCTAATTTGCGAGTGGACGTCTATATTTAGGCGTCGACGTGTATATTCAAATAGACGTCCACCCCTATATATAGACGTGCACGTCTATATTTAGACGTGGACGTGTATATCAAAATAGGCGTGCACTGAGTGGTGGACCACTTCGGTGCTTTTGACCCTTCTGGTACACTGGTAGCGGTGGACGAATGCAATATTGAACGAACCAATCAGAAGGCAGCTCTTATATCCGGGTTGTAGGCATGCTGTGTAGCCGCACAATGGCAAAATACACGTTTAATTCAATGATGCGTACTTCTAGAGAACGAAGGAAAATCAATTTATACACATATTCATTTATTTATTTATTTATTTATTTATTTATTTATTTATTCATTCATTTATTTATTTATTTATTTATTTATTCAGTACCGGGTCCAGAGAGGGTTAAAGGCTGTCGTGTTTTGTTTAATTTTCATAGAAATTTCTTAGTAAAATGTAATAAAAGAGGGTAAAGTTGACCTCTCCCCTTCACCTTACCCTCTGTTGTTATTTGTCAAATTAGTGATTACTTACTTATAGATTCGTTAGCATGTACTAGACTGTCACCAACCCAAACTCGATCCGCAGCTGGTCCCATATTGATGGCAGTGCGAAAATAACCGGCGCATTAACTTAAATCTTTGTTTCATGCAATAGAAAATTATTTATGCCATTTTAAATCCATAACAAAGCTCTCTATATTATACTGACCCGTTTGAACTTTCCAATCCATCTTAATTGCTTTTTAAAATACATCCATTGTATCTGTTTGCACTTTTTGAGGACTGAAAACTGTTTAAATGTTCTTTGACTAAAAAGGTATAATATTGTTAAGTTAAACGTATATTCTTTGATTGTCTATTTCTGGCTCTGACAGCAATCAACATCATGCCATCCTAATAAAATATACTTCCTGTCATAAATTGTCTAAACGCCTTCATAAATAAGGTAATCTACCTACCTGTGATGCCGAGTTTCCCACCCTTATTAATTGGATGAATCCGTTTCGAATTTAAGGGTTGTTGGGTGGTAAGTTGCAATTTCATTCAAATCTTAAAAGAACATCTTAATAAACTGTGGATACCCTGATCTGGTTCTGCACTGTTTGCCTATGTCCCACAAAATGTGCGCTAGGCTTATATGGGTTAAGAACGTGTTTCATGTCTTAAATACTCATTTCTATTTACACCCTCCCCCCTCCCCGAAAATTTTAAACACGCACCAGAAAATAAACTAGTCGCAGCTGACCCAAATCGGATGAGGCATTGGGGTGCTTAAGTGCGGTCAGTAAATAGCTGGTACATTAACTTTAATCTATACCCATGCAACAGAATTTTTTTAAAAAAAGTACAAGATTCGACAATTAAAAAAAAATATTGAATAATTCATATGATTATTAAATCATACATGTAATTATAAAACTCTCCATCTACTGACCCGTTTCCAAGCCATTATAAGTAACCCATAAATACATCCATTGTAACTGAATGATTTCGAAGAAGTAAGAACTGGTAAAAAAACCTGCGAACTTGTATTAACTTTTTCATGATTGTTTGATAGAGTATTTTATGATAGCAATAAATACCGTTACAATATACATGAACATCCTGTCATAAAATGTCAAGTTTTTAGAATTTTCACACCTTCATAGATAATGTATCTATCTACCTGCATACCGAAATCATGAACTGTCGAGAAAACCTGCCTACGGAGTTTCCTGTGAGAGAGATATCATCCGGCTTTGAATGGCAATTCGTACCTAAGTCAACTTAGACCTTAGCTTGTACTTTAGTCAACTCAGTGGCGGATCAAGAGGGGGTTCAGGGGAATCCCTCAAACCCCCTCCACGCCGCCCATTTTTTAAATATCCTATGAAAAATGAAATCATTTGGTCACACATTCATGGTATATTTGACAAAAATGAGATAAAAACAGCAAGGCATACCCTCACACTTTTATACATAAGAACCCCCTTCCTAGAAATCCTGGATCCGCCCCTGCAACTCGTACCATATTTTTTGTTCAACTCGAATATTAATTAGAACCTTGAATTTATTCGACATGCGACTTTAAATGCTGTTTTTATCTTTATTGTCTTCAGTTATTGTTTTATCCCCAGAGAAGATGACACGAACCTCATATTTTATTAATCCAAAACCAGATAATCGCATATCAACCATGCCATGGGAGCGCAGTGGCTCAGTGGTAGAGTGCTTTGCTCGGGACCGAGGGGGCGCGGGTTCAAGTGTCACTACCAAGCGTCCTTGAGCAAGACACATTAATCCTAGCTTAGTACTGGTTCAACATAGGAAGACCCGTCCCTATATAACTGAAAGATTGTTGATGAGACGTAAAAGAATCAAATCAAACAAACAAAAAATCAACCGTGCCATTACCAATCTTTTCTTAACTCTTTAATTCTCTTTATGTTACAAAAAATCATGTCAAAACCGATGTCTATTAAACGTGACCGAAAATGCATAATTGCAATAATTCGCATATACGAGAAGAGTGTTTTGCGTGATAAGCACGTTAGGATATGTTATGTACAGGGCTTTGGGTTCGGGTGGAGATCGTACAATGTTGGCAGTTTAAGTGGTCACACTGTTTAATTGTAAGCAGACAAAACACAAAGAGTATTTTATACATTCGAGAACCAAAAGAGAAGTTCAAAATAATTATTTTTATCGGTTCATCAAATATTCCAAAATAAGTTTCTATTTTACCTACCTACCTACCTACCTACATGCCTACCTGCCTGCCTGCCTGTCTGCCTACCTTTTTGCATTAGACTATTCGCCGGAATGGCCTTATCTCACAAGCATAATAGTGAGTACCAACAACGTGGCATTTTGACATGAATAGACTCAAACCAGCCGGTGCAGCCTCCTTTTAAGCATAGAAACTTCTATACTGGTCGGTCAGTAGCATAACAGTCATATAATATTTAAGCGACCTGCAAAGGTTCAGATTAGGTTGCCCGTATGCTTATGCGCAGGCTGATTTGAGATTTTGCTCGTCGCAAATTCCGCATTGTTGGAAATCTCACGTTTTGGCTCAATTATTTTGGAATTCATATTGGAATTAAGTCATCGCTTCTCTGGCGTTTAAGCAGTGCAATGGAGAGCAAACAAAGTGTCTTGCTCAATGACATACTCGGTGGTTTCGAAACTTATCGTCGTGTTGGCACATTTACTTCTCGAAAGTACTTTATGTTGTTTACCTAGGAATATGTTGCTCCGTCCCGACATGAATGAAAAATTGTTGACTGGGACGTTAAGCCACAAAACGATAACAACACACGGCAGCGATAAATTCTATACCCTGACCTTTCCCTCAATGTCCGCCTCTCTACCACCGAGCCACTGACTTATGAATTATACATCTATATCACAAGAAAGCATAAATACAAAGTGTATTTCGGATATTCTGTTACTTTCCTATATTTCCATAATGGTCGTAGGCTAACATGACAGGTCGATTTAATCACTATTATAACCAGCCCCTGAAGCTGAGCATGCTACTTCAAAGACTAAGCTCTGTGTAGCTTTTATAGTGTATGAGCTTACATGCGAGTTGCATGCGAAAAACAAAGATACAGCCTTGCATCGGCGCTGTGTGATCAGCGCCTTCGTTATTCGCTCTCTGCAAATTTCGATAGCTAAACTAGCGACACTATAGCCTCTGTAACTGAGCATGCTGGTTTGAACGTGACCAAAAAAAACGCTAAATGTGAGCTGTGCAAGATTCATATTATTCATTGTATTGTATTAAATAACTTAGTTAAGACCGAGTCCATTTCTATAGATAAAACGTTTGATTATTACTATACAAGACAGAAAATCCTGTAGATGATTTTGGGTCGAATCGACCATGGCGGCGAAACGACTAGTGGGGGTGGGCGATAAGTAGGAAACGTCTTGGGCGAACGACTAGGGGAGGAAACGGTTTTGGGTTATACGAGTCCGGGTTATACACACCAAGGAAAATGGGTCGTAGCATTCTATTTTTGGTTAACCATGTTATATTAAGTAAAGGGTGGTCTTAATTGTAATTCTTTCGAGGTATTTAAACCTTTGTCGATTTTTTTTATTTCTCTTCAGCCTCTATTACCGTGTGGAATGCAGCAGCTTGGTTGGTAAATTAGGAGCATAAAAGATGTCAGCTGTGACACCTATATTATTTGTCTTAAATATTCGACAAAAAGTACGAAATTCGTAAATTTCAAACGTTTGATGAAACTTGATTTTTGACGTACGAACTTATTTAGAGGTCGCAACAGCTGTCGATGTGCCGCGTCGAGTTGGTAACACTTCATGCCGTGATCTTGCAACGACTCAATAAAATCAAAAATGCTGTTTTCTGATATTTTAGGTTCTCTCTTTTTCTGTAGGATCTATTTTTCCAGATTATCTAGATGTCGCAACAGGTGTCAGTTGGTAAAACACCTCCCCGTACATCGATATAGTGTTGATATTTTTTTTTCGTATTCTGGTCCTTCCAAAATATTGGGTTCTGACGGAAAGCAGAATACCACATAAGCCGGTTCTAGGGGCGTGAGAACTGTTGCACTTTCCGTTTGTTCTCATAAACAGACTCAATATAACCGAGTCTGCTGTTTTCTTGTATTTTAAGACAAAATACGTCGTAAACGCTTTTGGTGAAATTGGAATATAGTTAAACCCGCAGACAGGTTTTCACGCGACACGTTACAATAAGGGATCACAGGTAGATAGATAACCTTATTTATGAAGGTGTTTAGACAATTTATGACAGGAAGTTTATTTTATTAGGATGGCATGATGTTGATTGCTGTCAGAGCCAGAAATAGACAATCAAAGAATATACGTATAACTTGACAATATTATGCCTTTTTAGTCAAAGAACATTTAAACAGTTCTCAGTCCTCAAAAAGTGCAAACAGATATAATGGATGTATTTAAAAAGCAATTAAAATGGATGAAAAAGTTCAAACGGGTCAGTATAATATGGAAAGCTTTGCTGTGGATTTATAATGGCATAAATATTTTTCTATTGCATGAAACATAGATTAAAGTTGATGCGCCAGTTATTTTCGGACTGCCATCAATATGGGACCAGCTGCGGATCGAGTTTGGGTTGGTGACAGTCTGGTACATGCTAACGAATCTTTAAGTAAGTAATCACTAATTTAACAAATAATAACAGAGGGTAAAGTGATGGGGAGAGGTCGATTTTACCAAAATCTTTTATTACATTTTACTAAGAAATTTCTATGAAAATTAAACAAAACTCAACAGCCTTTAACCCCCTCTGGACCCGGTACTGTATAAATAAATAAATAAATATGTGTATAAATTGATTTTCCATCGTTTTCTATATGACTCATCATTGAATTAGGCGTGTGTTTTACCATTGTGCGGCTACACAGCATGCCTACAACCCGGATATAAGAGCTGCCTTCTGATTGGTTCGTTCAATATTGCAATATTCGTCCAAAGCTACCAGTGTACCAGAAGGGTCAAAAAGCACCGAAGTGGTCCACCACTCGGTGCACGCCTATTTTGATATACACGTCCACGCCTAAATATAGACGTGCACGTCTATATATAGGCGTGGACGTCTATTTGAATATACACGTCGACGCCTAAATATAGACGTCCACCCGCAAATTAGACGTCCACGTCTAAATAGACGTGTACGTCTATTTTACACGTCCACGCCTAAATATAGACGTGTACGCCTATTTTACACGTCCACGCCTAAATAGACGTGCACCCGCAATATAGACGTGCACCCGCATATAGACGTCCACGTCTATTTAGACGTGGATGTCTAAATTGCGGGTGGGCGTCTATATTTAGGCGTCGACGTGTATATAAAATTAGACGTCCACGTCTAAATATAGACGTGCACGTCTATATTTAGACGTGGACGTGTATATCAAAATAGGCGTACACCGAGTGGTCGACCACTTCGGTGCTTTTTGACCCTTTTGGTACACCATACTTCCTGGTGTCTCGTGATGGTTGAGCGGCTCTTCCTCGCGGTGCCTCGGGGTTGTCTGCAGTTTGTGATTGTGGTACTTCCTGATCATACTCACTTACTATTTTTCAAGCTCCTGTGCCTAAACTGACCAGGGTCTTTCTCCCTGGACTGAGATTCAGTCTCCAATGCCAATTATAATGCCTTCAATGCCCTCTAATAGCACTGACATTGGAGAACTAAAGTATATAATTCATAAAGTGAAATATATTTCATAAATATCTTCAAAATAAATAAAATATAAGGAGACTAAGGAGACGATCACCTGACCCTGCAGCTGTGAAATAACAGGTAAGCAGATATGGCGAGTTTCCGTTTTCTTACTTTCATACACGACTGTCATACTGATAGAGTGACGTCTGCTTCAGAAAAAAATGCTGCAGAAGTGTCAGAGATGCCTAGAATTCATTGAATCAATAGAATTTGATAACAAGTGGTTTGTATCCAGATCTGAAAAGACTTTTGAGCATCGACAAGTTAAACCGGTAGATTCACGCAATCACGGGTTGTTTTATCTCGGTCCTAGCATTTGCAGACTGTTGAAATAACGAATTCATGTGCTGTCTGAATATCAGGTCATGTTTTGGCAGACTGAGTCAACGGTGGCTTGAAATAAGATACGAGAATTTTTTTCCCGACACAAAGCATTTAAACATAGTATAAGTGAAGGTGTGCTTGGATATCAGGGATACAGATACATTTTTAGCCAGGAGCAAGTTGGCCCCAAAAACAATTTAGTGATTGGGGTCCAGCCCTAGTTGCAGAACTGCGACTTTAGATTTTTTTCGATCTAAATATATGATAACATAAAATAAAAATCCATCATATCGCCCTGAATTCAGTGCTAGTCCAGCCCAAAACGGTAACAAGACATGTTTCCCCCCTAAACCTTTCTCCTCTAGTGGTTTCGCCTCTATTTTCAACCCTAGTTGTTTTGCCCATTCGGCCCATTATGGTCAATGGTGACAAACGATACTCAACAATAAGATGTAGATAACTATGTATATACAGATATAGTCGTCACGTTTCGCCTTGTACCCAGGGGTCCTGAGTTTGATCCCCGGCTCCTCCAGTCTGCCGTTCGAGACTCTAAGTCGTGGCCTCGTCTCGATCCATATTACCTACTGAGCTGTTGGTGGGACATTAAACACAAACTCGCTCACCCACCCTATCAGCCAGATTTCCACCGACCTAAGAATTTTAATGTGAAAATTATTCTTGACACATGTATAAATATCAATGCTTATTCATCTTGACTTATCCCGTTATAGCTTGTGGGCACTTGTAACAGGCAAACAGTTTGACCCAGGTCAGGCAAGAGAAACCGGGGTTGATCTGGTTCCAAATCATTTCACATCGGTTACAGGAGTTAAGGCGTGGAGTCTGGCAATTTTCTTTGTCTTTCCCGAGGTTTGCAGTTTGTCAGACTTGGTGAACATTGCAGATCCAGACCAGGTGTTGCGTCATGCAGCTTCTGGTAAGACTATTATGTTCAGAGATGTGTCTTTTTTGTTTAATTGATAAAATAATGTTTGCAGACAGTGAGGGCCAAGGTCACAAAAGGTATTTCATGAAGATATAATATTTGGGGTAATGCAAAGATTACGGACCCCGATCCAACGTCACTTTGAATATATATATATATATATAGTGGGTAACATTTCATTGAAAAAGTTTGATATCTTTCAATTTCTCTGTAAGAAATCCAGTATCATGATTTTGGATTTTAATTTTGCATCAGCGAGCAGAGAAGGCTCAGACGAGCCAGTGTATCTTTATCTGGCCGGAGCCTTCGCTGTTCGTATACACAAAATATGGCAGCAGATGAAGACTCGCACCAAATATTGGCCAATACAAACAATATTATCCAAATAGTAACCAACAAAATTGTCGACGAGCCATTAAGATAATCCACAACACAACAACAGCAATAATTGGATTATCAAAGCGTGTGAACGATTATCAATTATCCATTATTGATAGATTGAGTGTTTATTGAATGTCCCATGCTTGCCATGAGCGTGTTAGACAGTGTATATAACCTCGGATCCAGTACAATATATATTGAGGGAAAAAGTTTAGCAATATACTTTGGGGATTCACAGTTAAGAAGAAATAGGTTTTTTTAATTTCATAGCGTAAAAAATATATGTTGACAAACGTTCACGAGTACGATGTCATTAACGGGTTGACATTTCACAAAATCTAAAGTCTGATTTTATGCCCCCTTGCTAAAACAGCTTATCTGGCAATAGTGCGAAATTATTTCGACCAAAAGTTTCATTTTTCTGTCGAATGTTTAGATCCAAAAGTAAGATAGTGAAAAACGGTTTAAAACTGAATTTTATGTTCACCCTTTTCGTACAGTTTTTAGTTGAAACTCGTATTTTTCCAAATTACCTCCCTTTCAATTGAATAACGTTTGAAATTAAAATGCTCAGTAGACCCAATCCTCACTATGAAGTCGGATTTTGTTTCTTTTGACCACTTTTGGGTAGCCATTAGGTTATTTTCAAACAACTGGCATGTTTGCGAACCTGCCAATTAAAAAGATCTAATGCTTCAAAGATCGCCTATGCGAAACCCCATTATAAATAATTGCTAAACATTTTTCCCTCAGTATACATATAATAAATATAAAGTTATTAATTTTCATGCACTAATCAATCCTCGGTAACCCAGGCGTAACCCATTCCGTTATACTGCATTCGTGATGGAAGGAGTGAAACGGAATGCTTCACCCCTGGGTAAACGAGGATGGCACTAATCATTAAAAAAAAATTATTAATTCAATGCAAAAAATGGATTAATAAGAGGATAAAACATTCTTTTCCGTATATTAATGTTTGCCAAGCCTGAGTGTGATAATGTGTTATAGCCCGAACCGCGAAGCGGTGAGGGCTGTAACACATTATCACACGAGGGTTTGGCAAACGTTAATATACGGAAAAGAATGTTATATCGTCATTGTTATATACCTTCCTTTCAAGCACAAGCAGTTCCAAATAATTTTATTCAATTGTATGCAGAAATGTCCACCGTTACATAATGAAGCGTACAACGAATTCACACAGGATTGGTGGCAATCGAAAACGTCAATATTATCGACGAACGTAGACCAAAAATAGTTAGAAACATACTTTTTGATTGCCATAAGTCGCCCGGCGACCATTGGCAACCGAAAACACTGGTAGTAGCGATTTCTGATCCGCGTTCGTCTATTGTTAAGAGAGTTTTTGATTGCCGCATATGTGGTATGGAAACAAATTTCTTTTTTTTCAACAGAAATATGAAAAATGTATTAAATTATTCATAGTAACCCTTGTTTCGGATTGTTCTGGCTATGTATTCAGTAGGCCTATATTCAATAAACACTTCAGATATGCTGCAATCGAAAACGTTTAAACTATCGACAGACGTAGATCTAAGATCGTTAGAAACAGAGTTTTTGATTGCCGTTTGTAGCCCGACAGTAAGTTATTCCTAGTAGCCGTTATTTTGGATTGGTTTGGCTACGTATTCAGTAGGCCTATATTCAATAAACCTTTCAGATATGCGGCAATCTAAAACGTTTATACTATCGACAACGTAGATCTAAGATCATTAGAAACAGAGTTTTTGATTGCCGTTTGTAGCCCGACTGTAAATAATTCCTAGTAGCCAATGTTTTGGATTGGTTTGGCTGCGTATTCAGTAGGCCTATATTCAATAAACATTTAAGATAGGCGGCAATCGAAAACGTTAATACTATCGACGAACGTAGATCTAAGATCATTAAAAACAGAGTTATTGATTGCCGTTTGTCGCCCGACTGGCGACAAATGGCTATTGAAAACACTGTTTCTAGCGATTAGTGAACCGCGTTCATCGATTGTTCAGAGCGTTTTCGATTGCCGCCTGTCTGATATAATAAAGGAGCGTATTTTATGGTAATTGAAATAGTTTGGTCATTTCTCCATAAAATATTAGCGACGATATATCTTAACTTGCAGACGATGTCCTTGAGCGGGCTGTAACGGCGTTGCAGCCCTCTGCTGCCATGTTGTAATCGGATTGAAGCCCGCGCACAGTGATTTGTCGCATTGCGACACGTTACATTTAAATGAAGCGTACAACTGTCAGCGATTGAAACACGTCAAGTTTCTATAGTAAACACTCATAAGGTATATAACAATGATCATTAATGTATAAAAGTTTTGTCTTGTCCAACCCAAACATTGTTGCAGGTACTAAAAAGAACCGTCTAATCTAGACGGTTCTTTTGAGCACCCAAAAGAAAAATGAACCTTCATTACTAGAAAATTCCATGTTGTTGGATGCAAAAAACAGCCTTGCATCGGCACAATCTGATCAGCGCGTTCGTTATTCGTTCTAGCTAAACAAGCAAGACGCAAAATTTCACTATTTCAACTAGCCCCTGGAGCTGACCAAGTGGTTTGAGGCGGGGTTTGAGTTTGACCTGATAAAACACCATTGAGTCTGTGCTGTGTGAAAGATGCATATTATTCATTTAAGTTAATAGCTTCATGAGCTTGAAGACAGAGTCTATTTCTATAGAAAGAAAAAATAAACAGAAAATGCTAAGTTTTCTTTCTATCTTTAACATCTTGGACCCAGTTTACTGTCCGAGTAAACATGTTTAATTTTCATAATTTTATTCAGATTCGCTCCACAAATATTCTACAGGATTGAAAATGGCACAGTCAGAAACATGCACTGAAATTCAAACTAAAGTTTAATTTCTCTTAGTACTGGCTCGCTCAAATTAGAACATTGTGCCTTTATGCAGTCTCACCAGAGCCATTGCAGCTGACCTAAAGTAGGGAAGTAAATGAGGACGAAATATAGATCTGTAGTCCAACTAGATTGCTGTGCATTCAAGTTTCAAGAGTGACATACTCGAGTACTAAAACATTATGAACTTGAACGCCTTTAAAATACGTGGCGATTTTTGCCGTATTCAAACAGTTTAGACCCAGATTAAACATGACAGAACATCTTATATATATATATATATACTAGGGGCGAATTGACTATAGGGGCGAAAAGACTAGTGGGGGCAAAACAATCAGTAGGGAAACGTCTTGAGGCGAAACGACTAGGGGAGGAAATGATTTGGGGGCAAAACGTCCCAGATTCCCCAAAACAGGTCCTGCACAAGTGAGATTTTTAGGTTCTTTACCTACATCGAGATTTTAAATATTTTGCCCGCATACCCCCCCCCCCCCCCCCCCCCCCCCCCCTTGAAAGCATGATTTCAGCAACATGGTAGCAAATATTTTGCATGCAGACCCCCCTCCCCCCACGACCCAAGGTGAACTTAGGGGTTGGAGAAATGGGATCTATGTGATTTATAAGTGTCTCTAAAATAACCCTTTGTCTGGGATATAAATTCAACAAATTTGCCTTGTTTGACTTCTGTTTGGCCAGGCAACACATCTGATTCTTTGAATTCTGGTATAGAGAAAAACATTTAAAAATATTCTTGTCTGAAACCATAAGGCCTAGAGCCTTGATATTTGGTAGGTAGCATCCGATGACCTAGTGGACCTCTACCAAGTTTGTTCAATTTATGCCACTGGGGTCAAAATGGCCTTGTCCCAGGGGTCACATGTTTGTTTGTTTGATTTGATTCTTTACGCCCCATCGACAATCTTTCAGTTAAACAGGGACGGGTCTTCCTGGGATGAACCAGTACTAAGCTAGGATGAATGTGTCTTGCTCAAGGACCACAACGCAGTGAAGCTTGTACCCGCGGCCCCTCGGTCTCGAGTCAAGCACTCTTCCACTGAGCCACTGCGCTCCCCGCCAGGGGTCACATGTTTTACATAGGCCTATAAAGGTTAAAACATGAAAAAATCTTTTTGTCTGAAACCATAAGGCCCAGAGCCTTGATATTTGGTATGTAGCATCACCTAGTGGACTTCTACCAAGTTTGTTCAAATAATACCCCTGGGGCCAAAAAAGACCCGCCCCGGGGGTCACATATTTTACATAGGCTTATATCTAAGGGAAAACATGAAAAAATCTTGTCTGAAACCATAGGGCCTTGCTATTGTGTATGTAGCATTGATCACCTAGTGGACCTTTACCAAGTTAGTTCAAATTATACTCTTGTGGCCAAAAATGGCCCCGCTAAGGGGGTCACATGTTTTCCATAGGCTTATAAAAGTAAAAGCATGAAAAAATCTTCTTGTCTGAAATCATAAGGCCTAGAGCCTTGATATTTGGTATGTAGCATCAGCTAGTGGACCTCTACCACGTTTGTTCAAATTATGCCCGTGGGGCCAAAAATGGCCCTGCCCTGGGGGTCACATGTTTTACAAAGGCTTGTATAGGAAAAACATGAAAAATCTTCTTGTCTGAAACCATAAGGCCTAGATCAGTGATATTATCTAGCTTCACCTAGTGGCCCTCTACCAAGTACGTTCAAATTATGCCCTTGGTCCAAAATGGCCCCGCCCCAGCGGTCACATGTTTTATATAGGCTTATAAGGAAAAACATGAAAAAAACTTTTTGTCTGAAACCATAAGGCTTAGAGCCTTGATATTTGGTATGTAGCATGACATAGTGGACATCTACCTAGTTTGTTCAAATTATTCCCATGTGCCTAAAATTGGCCCAACCCCAGGTGTCACCAGGGACATGGCCAGCTTTCAACAGATACCTATATGTGAGCATTAAACAAAACTCAGGTGAGCTATTTAGGGCCACTTGGCCCGCTTGTTTGAGTTATTGCTCTTTGCAAATTTAGCCATTGAAAACTTGTAAACAGTATATATCTAAAAAAACAATTATAGATAGAAACACCTCATGGGAAAGCAAATGGTTGGGGACATAGTGTTTCATAAACAATTTCTAGTTTATTATGGTGATTCGTAAATACTTGGCATATGATATGTGCACTAGATATCACAATGCCTACCAAAACATTAAGAAAGAGTGCAAAAAATCGCTTTTTAATCACTTTTAATTGTCATGAAAATTCAGGCCCCCACCCTGTTCAACCCACCTTATTTCTTGAGTGTGTAGCAATTTTGAAATTACTTTGCTAGCTGGCTCTTGTCATTAGATTCATCTATTGCACAGATACTACTTGCATCACACCAGAAGCTAAAAAACAGCAGAGTCAGGAAAGTAGGCGTATAAGGCCCAAACCGTCAATGATCCTTTCAACTTTTTCAGAACATGGTCATGTTGCATTATAACTTGCATATTAAATTAAAGGGAATCAGGTATGCAGCAACATGGTTGCAAATATTTTGCCTGCAGACCCCCTACCCGCCTGACCCTGGGGATAGGGTCAAATCTCATGGTCATGTTGCGTATCAAATTAAAGGGAATCAAGTATGCAGCAACAGGGTAGCAAATATTTTGCCCGCAACCCCTGGGTCAAAAGGGCAGTTTTCAACTTTTTCTGAACATGGTCATGTTGCATATAAAATTAAAGGAAATAACAAATGCAGCAACATGGTAGCAAATGTTTTGCCCACAAACACCTACCCAGCTACAAAATGTCAAGATTAAACCTTTTCAAACACTTTGACTTTACACACACCCCTAGCATCTGGGTCCAAATTTCATATAACTTCACATGAATATTCCCCATGATGTCCTCTTTCAAAATTGCATAAATGCTTTTGCTCCACCGAACAGGAGGGCTGCCAGAGCTCCATATAAGAAATCTTTTAAACAACATCTTCTCCTGAACCACTGACCCAAATTCAAAATAATTTCACAGTATTGTTCCTCACAATACCCACTACAAAAATTGCACAAATGGTTATGCTCTGCTGAACAAAAGGGCTGCCAGAGCTCCAGATAAGAATTACCTTTAAACTGCATTTCCTCCTAAACCATTGGTCCAAATTTAAAATAATTTTACAGGATTGTTCCTCGTGATGCTTTCTTCCAAAATTGCACAAATGGTTCCAGTCCACTGACAAAGGGGCTGCCAGAGCTCTAGATAAGAAATGTCTGCAATCAACACCTCCTGAACCACTGGTCCAAATTTCCTAAAACATGGCATTAATGTTCCCCTGATGATGATGCCCTCTTTTGAAATTGCATAAATCAATGGTTTCGCTCCATTGTATAGGAGGGCCAACAGGGCTCAAGATAACCGTCTTTAAAAGCCATCACCTGCTGAACCACTTGTCAAAATTTCATATAGCTTCACATGAATGTTCCCCATGATGCCTCTTTAAATTGCATAAATGGTCAACTGAACAGGAGGGCCGCATGAGTTTGAGAAAAGAAATCTTTTAAACAACATCTCCTCCTGAACCACTGGCCCAAATTCAAAATAATTTCACACAATTGTTCCTCATAATACCTTTTACCAAGATTGCACAAATGGTTATGCTCTACTGAACAAAAGCCTGTCAGAGCTCCAGATAAGAAATACCTTTTAAACAGCATTTCCATCTGAACCATTAGTTCAAATTCAAAAAAAATTCTCAGGATTGTTCCTCATGATATCTTTTTCCAAAATTGCACGAATGGTTCCAGTCCACTGAACATAAGTGCTGCCAGAGCTCTAGATAAGAAATATCTTTAGAAGACATCTCCTCATGAACCACTGGTCCAAATTTCATATTACTTCACAGAATTGTTCCTCATAATACCCTCTACTCAAATTGCACAAATGGTTACACTCTGCCGAAAAAAAGGGCTGCCAGAGCTCCAGATAAGAAATACCTTTAAACGGCATTACCTCGTGACCCACTGGTCCAAATTCAAAATTTCACAGAATTGATCCTCATGATATACTCTACCAAAATCTCACTAATGGTTATGGTCCGCTGAACAAAGGAGCTGCCAGAGCTTAAGACAAGAAATGTCTTTAAACGACATCTTCTGAACCACTGTTCCGATTTCCATATAACTTCACATGAATGTTCCTCATAGTGCCCTCTTTCAAAATTGCATAAATGGTTCTGTTCCACCAAACAAGAGGACTGCCAGAGCTCCAGATAAGAAATCTTTTAAACGACATCTCCTGAACCACTGACCCAAATTCATTATAATTTCACAGAATTGTTCCTCATGATGCACTCTACCAAAATTTCACAAATGGTTCCACTCCACTGATCAGTCATTCTCAGGTGAGCGACCCAGGGCCCTCTTGTTTGACTTTTGTTTAGCTAATACTAAAGCTATATTGGCTTTTTTGTGAAATGAACTTCACATTTCTCCAAAACTATAATATCTGACAACTTCTCACTATAGGCCATGGTTACCCAGTGCCTCTAGATTAGCATGGCAGTGATTCAAATTTTACCCCACCCCCTGACCCTTCTTAAAGGTGGGGTCAAAGGTCAAATATTTAAATTTCGCAGTAAGTTGTCAATATTTTTAGTGAAATTTCTCATGCAGACAGAGGTACAATAAATATAAACATATCAAACGTGATTTTTGATTGAAGGCCTGTGTCTCACCCCCTAGGTGGACTTAGGGGGTGGGGTCAAAAGGTAAAAATTAAACTTTTTCAGAACATGGTCATGTTGCATATCAAATTAAAGAGAATCACAAATGCAGCAACATGGTAGCAAATATTTTGTCCTCAGACCCCCCCCCCCCCTGAGCCCAACCCTGGGAATGGGGTCAGTAGGTCAAAATTCAACTTTTTCCTAGCTTAGTACTGGTTCAGTCCAGGAAGACCTGTCCCTGTTTAACTGAAAGATTGTTGATGGGACATAAAGAATCAAATCAAACAAGAAAAACATACACCCCTCCCTGACCTCTCGGTCAGGTTGAAGTCAGATATTGAAATTGTACAGATTGGTTTGTTTTTTTATTGAACTAACCACTGAAAACTAGTCGATAGGCTTATAGCTTCGATCTTTATGATATGGAAGGTGAACTTAGGAGTTGGAGAAATGGGATTTATGTTTTGTGATTTATAAGTTTCTCTAAAATAACCCTTCGCCCAGGATATAAATTTGACAAATTTGTTTTGTTTGACTTCTGTTTGGCCAGGCAACACATCCGATTCTCGGAATTCTAGTATTTAATCTTCACTCAAATGTTCACCTTAGTGAGATGTTACAAGTCAATGATTTTACCACTCAGACTTGGTCATTCTTCTGTGGGGGATTTTGCTGTCCTTCAAACTACTTTCTAAGGATGTGACTTTTTGTGATCTGTTGAAAATCTAAGTAGCAAGAAGTATATTAAATGCTCTTGATCCAAACTGTTGAAAATATACCAAGCATTAATTATCTCCTTTTCTCTCTCTTTCTCGTATATCCATTTGCCACACATCTTTCACAAGTTATAACACTCTGAATCAGCCCCAAAATTGTGCACCTTTAGCAAACAATATCTTCATAATTGGCACATTATATTGATTCCCTCCCATCAACAAAACCAAATAGTAGAGCTGCAATGTTCTCTTGAGACTGTGGTTATTTTCCATTAAATTATTACAGTCGAACTTCGTTGGCTCGAACTCGTCGGGACCGTCTGTGCGAGTTCGACCCATCCATGTGTTCGAGCGATACCTAGCCTGACAATTTTCAAGTTGGTTCATGTGTACTCTATGTCATCACGGACATCAGGTTTGTTATCGACCAAAGTTGCAAAGCGCACGTGACACCTGTCACTGATCAAAAACCCTATGCACGCTAGAGATAAAATGATAAGCCGCATGTGTAAGCATATGAACCTGTTGAAAGTATATACATTTATCAGCATGCGCATATGCGCAGGCTGATCAATGCATTTGCTATCGAGTAAGCTTAACTGCTTTTCTTCTAGTGGGTGAATGTTCCTGTTTATGTGTCGCTACAGTTTATGTTCGGTTGTTTATCGTTTCCTTTAGAACAATAAACGAAAAAAAAAATTGTTTCTTATTATTTATTCACAATGTGCAAGTTTCAATGAATAACAACATATAAAACATGAAAAAAGTGACAAACTCCTCAGGATTTTTACAGAAAAGACGCGGATCAGACGGTACCGCCGTTCAATCCGATGCCTTTCTTTATCCAGCCAGGCATGTTTTACTCATTTTGACACGCGAATTCTTGATTACAAAACATCTCATTAATTGTCTTCAATCATTTTCGGCCGCCCTACTTTGTGGTGACAAGTGAGAACTTACTCAAATCTTTGATCTGTTAAATTGCCGCTTATTGCTTCACACGTTCCGCTCGCCAGTCAGGTAACCCAAGGGTGAAATCATCATTGTCACGGAGCGCTTATGGAAATATTAATGAACTTAAATCAAGCGTGTGACTGATTCATGTAAAGAAATATTTGGTTCGAGCCATCATAGCGTTTTTGCATGAAAAATCGCCCTGCGGACCGTGCTTTGAGTTCGAGAGTTCGAGCCATCACTGTTCGAGCCTGGGGTGTATTTTAACATTAAATGTATAGGGAAATTGCCGGGACCGACGAACGAGTTCGAGCGATCCCTGGTGTTCGAGACAGGCGAGTTCGAGCGACCAAAGTTCGACTGTATTTATAGTTAATATCTGGTTAGCCGATTGTTTCATTTGGTGTATATCATTCTTTGCCACAAAGACCAACATTTGTCACGTTGCCAACACTGATCATTTTCTATTGTTCTTTTTAGTACAAGATGCGCAGAAAGTCAAGACAGTGAAAACATCACCTCTAACTCACCCAGCTAGGCGCTTTGACAAGAACGAAGAGAAACAACTTGACCATTGATCTGAGCTTTTGGGTAAGAAACTGAAAACTTATATGGCTCAACAGTATAGGTACTGAGTTCTTGGGAAGTGTAATTGCACTAATTTTTACATTGATTACATCTTTCGGTCAAGTTATGTATTATGAAGAACATACAAAATAGAGCGGATCTGAGAAAAGGGTCCTTACAGCATTTCAGCAATTATTACATAAGAGACATTTGAAAAAGGCCTGAAATTACAAAATTTTACAGGTTTCTATATGACCACAAACATGTTTCTATAATTTGATGTCACCAAAGTAGCAAACGCTTCTGATTATATTTGAAGCTTTGTATTAGTGATGCTGCCACGGCAACAATGATGCAATAACGCATACAAGGGTGCGTAATGAAGAGTGGGTCACTTTAATTGCCTTAATAACCACTTAAGCAGCTATATTTTCATAAAAAATATTTGCATTAACTTTATGACTTAGTGCTTCTGAATACATTATATTTGTAAGATGTTTAAACTGAGCTAAAAATAACCAACAAGCAACTTGAGACGAGCACTCTGATGTCATATAAGGGTCAAGGGCTTTCATGACGTCACATTTGGATTACATATGATGCTTCAAACCTGCATATATTCTTCAATATTAAAGATAATTGCTTCAAATATTCAGGAAATGCTCTAAAGAGGTACTAGTACTTTACAGATTTAACATCAGCTAGATTTTGATTATCACAACCATAAGGAACCTTTGTCATATCCTGGCCCAAATGCATAGCCGCATACAATTTATTATTCAGTCAAGGAAAGCTGACACTCAGTATGCAAAAAACATAAGTACTCAGGGTGATCCTCCAAGAGCCTGTGCGCTCCTATATAGGGTGAATTATAGCATCACTGGAAATTATTACTTGCTTCGTAAACAAACAAGAAGACAACTTAAGGGTACAGTACAGTAATTTTTGCCATGGTTTGTTGCTGCTCCCATTGTGTCAGTTTGTTTTAAAATTTAATCTTTGTTTTGCTATGTAGTTCTAATTGACCTTTCTAATTTGGCAATCATCTAGATGAAGGAAGAGACGGATGGTTCCTTAACTTAAATTGCATACCTGCTGCCTTTTGATGTCTGTGTATTGTCTCTTCCTCAGAGTGCCATGGATTGGTCTATGATCTGAAATAATGGCATTTCCTGTTCATACTTAATTGTTTATTCTTCAGGTGATTTGTAGACTGGTGTTACAATGGCATGCTTTACCCTTCATGAATAGGAGGATAAGAAATAGCTCACATGATGGAAATGAAAGTAAGACCACAATGCCAAGTAACTTCATCAGTTCTCAGAGTTATAAAACTTTTTTTCATGCTTAACTCAACTGAGCATAAAATTTATCAAGCTCATAAATGTTAAAATAAATAAAATTGTTGGCATTTCATAAAGTATTTGTAAAATATTACAGCATCTGAGTCTGAAAGCAAGAAAAGTATTCATTCTTAAGATTTTGATTTTTTATAAGCAATTGAAATTTCATGCTCAGTTGCGTACAGATTGAAAAAAAAAGTTTTATATCTTTGAGGCCAGGTTTCAACTGACCACTCCATTTTTAGGTTGATTGCCTTATAATAACCTGTCGCAGAAGTAGCTCTGCAAGGTGCTTAGCCTTGAGAGACCAAGCCCATAGGTTATAGAAATCAGAGGTCAAAAGTTCCACCCATCCGCTCATAATTACGAGTGAAATCTAGAAAGGACGAGTAATTCTTTCAAAAGCACTCTTCCTACAGGACGAGTGCTAAAATCTGAGGGTGAAACTAGCATTTTTTGAGTATTGACAGTGAAATCTTGTTGTCAGTATATAGGATGTAGTTATGAAACTGACTGGGTAAAGATATTATTTTAGCAGTGTTATAAGGAACTTAATAAGTCATATAGCATATCACTTCCTTATTGTCTTTATTGCATACCCTTCTAAAGGACAAGTTCATGTATTTGCAGGATGAGTTAACACTGTAAGTCACTTGTCCTGCAGGACAAGTGCAATATAAATTGAAATAGTTTTGTCCCCTGGTATCTTTTTGACCGTATTTTCCTTTGTACAATGGGAGCACTTGTAATCACCCACAGTATAAAAGTCTTGATCATGCTATCACCAAAACTTTAAAAACAACTAGGAGAAGGCAGCCACTACTTTGTATTCTGCTGTTTTAACTTTAGTTATCCTTACATATACATGTATTTTATAAAAATTGTCTCTGGAGACTTGTTCTATCTTTGGTCATGAAAATTTGGCTTTAATTGCATGTGCTCAGAAGTTCCTTTAAGTGTTCATGCTGATGTATCAAGCTGGGATAGACATCAAAAATTTGGTCAGTCTTCATCTACACCCATATTTTATATATGTAAGAAACAAAGGCTCTGGGGAGTCTGTACATTACCACAGCATCAACTAAGCCTTTGTGGCTAAATACGATAAGTACGAAAATGATGTCCTGTGCTGGCCCACTTACCATAGAAAGTTAATTTGCTTCTTCATTATTGACCTGTAACAACTTGGAAATATAGCTTCCTAGGAGACCACTCTAGACCAAAATATGAGCCGTGACATGAGATTTCCAACAATGTGGCATTTTGACAAGTGTAGAATCAGACAAGCCAGTGATGCCTCCTTTTAAGCTTAGGAACTCCAAATTATGTTCATTCAGTAGCCTAAGAGTCATAGAATATTCAAGCGAATAGCAAAGGCTCTGATCAGACTGCGTGTATGTGCAGGCTGGTCTGAGCCTTTGCTGGTCGCACACACCACATTGCTGGAAATCTCATGTCGCGGCTCATATACCCGAAGGCTTTTCATGCTCTAGGAGGGCTGTCTGAAACTCTCTTTATGTTACTTTATTGTGCTAGATTTTTTTATCTTAAAGTTTCCGATAACATATCTGCATTTATTTCAGGCAGACAAAATCAAGACCAGGCTGGTGATTGAAATGTTCCTATTGAAATGGATTGAAATGGAAACAGAAAGGACCTTCTAACAGCAGACTTTTCATTTTCTACTTTCTCAAAAAAACAATTTGTTGTGGTTTTTGGCTTGGCAAAAAAACAACACTGAACAGTTACACTTATTTTGAGTCTTTTGATTGACAAAGTAGCAAAGTTAAGAACGAATGACCTTAATTAGATATTAATTTTTTGGTGCAGAAATTAATGTCAAATTCAGCATTTTTAGCTCACCTTTGCTGAAGGCTCTTGGGTAAGCTAATAGTATACCAGTCACTCTGGCGTCCGCCCGTCCATCCGTCAACATTTTTAAACATCACCTCATCCGAAACCACTGGGCCAATTAAACTCAAATTTCATATGTAGACTCCTTAGGATGCAGGAACGAAAGTTTGCTCAAATGGTCCTGGTCACATGACTTTGATGTTCCCCATGCCCATATATGGGAAAAACCCCGTCAAAAATCTTCTTCTTCAGAACCAGAAGGTACTTTGGTATGAAGCACTGGAGATGTGGGGCCTACCAAGTGTGTTCAAATGATGATCCTAATTTGACCTTGACCTACTTAACGTCAAGGTCAAATTTGCTACCTAGTGCATTTAAATGGGAAAATTTTTGAAAAGTTGCAAAGGCTATCAAACCAGGAAGTAACTCTAAAAAGACTGATTGGCATGCTGCTGATTGCTCAAAAGCTGTATGTTGGGGCGTAAAGTGATCTATGTGAGACATATAAATTGTTCATACAACAATGTGGCCAGAGGTATCCTCCCCTTGATAAAAATGCATTTTTGTTTATACAGGAAAAATTTCATGCAAGTAAGAGCTTTTGAAAGATATATCCCCTTAAGTATATCCTGCACAGTACAGCGTTTTTATTACTTTGTTACAACAATTTATACCCAGTAGCCTGTTTACGAGAAGGCACTTCCAGTCTTAACAAGACAATCATGCTAAAATTTTGAATGAATAAACGAACAGAACATCCATTGAAAGTAACCGAATTTTGAATTTTCATATTGATAATTGTTTTTCTATTGTTTATCGACCAATTAACTGATATTTCGATTAATCCTGCCAGCCCTTCTGTGCCCCATACATAAGCTATTAAAATTTAGTGTTTATTTTACTGAAAGTTTGATATAAAAGTTTCTTGGGTCCATCACTTTTTCCAAATAGCCCATCACACTTTCAAATGGCCCATTAAAATCTTGACTTGCATGCAAATGAATGGGACATGGGTCATTGGCCCATTTATATTCTAGACAAGAAATAACCCTGAGTTGATGCTTATCTGTAGCTGGACCCACCGTGGCTCAACTTGAGGTTTTCTTTAGCTCTGACTATCTGTGAGTCATGAGCCCTTTTCTTTGTTTCATCATGATGTAGTAATTTGATTAGAGTGTTTTTCCATGATGATACATTGCATTAGTTAGATGGCCTCCATGCGAGCTGAACACTTTTTGTACTTCAACAACAACAGAATCTAGGGCGAAGATTTGGTACCAGTAAAATGCATTTAAGCCCCCCCGGTGGCTTAGGCTGCTGTCCGTTCTAAGGCGGTGGTTCTGTTGTTGTTGACTTTCTGTTTATTGTTACTCCCATTGTGGGAGTCTGTAATTGTTCTATGTTTTGTTGTACGTTTCTCTATGTCCATTTTAGTATTGCAATCATCTTGATGGGGAAGAGAGAGCTGATTGCTTTGCTTAATTTGTCTTCCTGGTGTCTCGTGATGGTTGAGCGGCTCTTCCTCACGGTGCCACGGGGTTGTCTGCAGTTTGGGATTGTGGTATTTCCTGATCATACTCATTTACTATTTTTGGTTTCACTCTGCAGAACAAAGGGGTTGCCAGAGCTCTAAATAAGAAATATCTTTAAACCACATCTGTACATTGGTCTGAATTCAAAATAATTTGTCAAAAATGTTCCCAATGATGCTTCTACCAAAATTGCACTTATGAACAAAAGGGCCACCAGAGCTCTAGATAATAAAACATCGTTTTTAAAGACATTTCACCCTGAAACACTGATCCAAACTAAATAATTTCACAGAATTGTTTCTCATGATGCCCTCTACGAAAATGGCACAAATTGTTTCGCTCCACTGGAAAAAGAATTTCCAGAGCTCTAGATAAGAAATATCTTTAAGCGACATCTCGTCCTGGTCCAAACTCAATAAAATTTCACAGGAATGTTTATCATAAATCCTTATACCAAACTTTCACAAATGGTTCTGCTGTGCTGAACAAAAGGGCTGTCCGAACTCTAGATAAGAAATCTCTTAAACCGACTAGATAAGAAATCTCTTAAAGCGACATCTCCTGAACCATTAAACCAAATTCAAACTAATTTCACTCTAATGTTCCTTATAATGCCCTTTACCAAAGGTAAGCTTAGTCCGGCTGAACAAATTTGCAACCAGAACTACCCAGTAAAAACAGAATTATCTTTAAATAATATCTCTTTTGCCACATAATCGTATCTCATGTGCCAGGATCCATGGGAGCAATCCACACGTGTAAGCATGATATTGATATTGGGACTGAAAGACTTATCAAGATTTTTTTGTGTGTTAACACAACAATATCTTTACAGATACAAATGATTCAAGATTCATGGTGTCTTATATACTATTGTGAAGGGCTTCCACGTTTACAATTTTGTAAACGTTTACACGAATTCTAGAAATCGAAACAAGTCTGTTTAACGCAATTACAAAACTTATTTTTGATTTCATTATCGTATATCGGTAAAATTGCCAATAATTTTCCTAAAAAATGTACTTTGTGCATACATTCGAAATTGTTTGGTTAGGTGTTGTGATAGATATCATTTCAAGTAATTGCAACATGACTGCAACATGCGCAGACTCATTGATAACCGACATTTTTTAGTGTGTCTTCCCTTGTAAACATGCGCGATATAACTGCCAATCGTCACATAGGCCAGAGCAAAATTGATAATATTATGCACACTGACGGGAAGTGAAAAACACCAACACAGTTTGAAGCCATGTGCTTTCACATGCATGTCCACAGAATATTTAGATGTGCATTTACATATCTGATGAAATTGCGGTCCTGAATAATTTTTCCGCCGTGGTTCTAATTTTATTAATTAATTATTGTTAGAAACTTTATCAAATACATCCGAATCTGAAAAAAAACACTATTTTTCATTAGAAGCTATTAATAAAACCATGAAGCTTGCCAGTACTAAAGTTTGTTTAAACGGTAGGCTATTTTTGTAAACGTTTATTGCATACAGATCACACGTGTAAACGTGGAAGCCCTACTATCGTGTGTGTTTTTTATCATAATAATTACTTATATCTGTGTGTATGTTTGTTGTTCATGTCATGAATGTATTTATTTGCCCTTATAATATACTGATATGGAGAAATGAATTTATTTCTATTTTTGAGAGGAATGCCCATGGGCATTTTGACAAGTGTAGAATCAGACAAGCCAGTGATGCCTCCTTTTAAGCTTAGGAACTCCAAATTATGTTCAGTCAGTAGCCTAAGAGTCATAGAATATTCAAGGCTCTGATCAGACTGGGTGTATGTGCAGGCTGGTCTAAGCCTGTGCTGGTCGCACATACACATTGCTGGATATCTCATGTCCGGGCTCATATACCTGAAGGCCATTGGCCATGGCATCTGTCTTTCATTCAATATTTTCCATTCAGAAAATGTTCAATGCCAATTAAAGGGTCCATAAATGCAACTGAATTGTTGGCAAATTGAGGTGTAAGTTGAACAGTGTATTAATTCATATAGAAAAGGTGTTTTGAAAACACTGTAGATCCAGACCAGCGGGCATCTAACAAAACCATCTGATCAGGATTCACATTGTTTTCCATTAAGATAATGAATCAATGACAATTAAGGTATCCATTAATACAACTGAATTGGCAAATTGAGGAAGTGTTGAACAGTTTACTAATTTTGCGTATGTTTTTAAAAACACTGGAAATCCTCATCTGCTCAGGATCCACAATGTTTTCCATTCAGAAAATGAATCAATTGCAATTATGGGGTCCTTTAATACAACTGAATTTTTGGCATTTCTTGGATAAGTTGAACAGAAAATGTATTTTAAAACACTGTACATCCAGATCAGCTGGCATCTGACTAAACCATTTGATCAGGATTCACAAATTCTTCATTTCAGATAGTGAATCAATGTTAGTTATTGGATTCATGCAACTGAAATTGGCGCAAATCATAAGAAATTTGTTTTGAAATAGTATGTAGCCATCCGATCAGGATCCACAATGTTTCCATTCAGATATTGTATCATAGCTATTGTATTCATTGAACTAATATAGAAGCAATTCATTATGCATAACATAAAATAGCAGAAGGAATGTTCTCATACACTGTACTCTCAAGTCCTTGCTTTTCAAAATATCGTAAATATTCGCAATATTCATAATGATGTCAGCAATTGATACTTTTAGTAGTCACCTGACTTGTACCACGGAGACAAGAGATTCTCCAAGACTTTCAAATTTTATATAAATTGAAATACATCTAGTATTGCAAATGTTAATTGGGTATTCAACAGTTCGAAGAAATATTTTGGGGGTATTTCATTTTTTCAATTGGGTAGTTTTGTAAAGTTCCATACAATGAAAAATCATGGAATTTGAAACAACCTGAGTAATCATGGAAAAATCATGGAGTTTTGTGATATAATTTGACGAAACCACCAGTAGCCAGAAATCCAGCTGTCTGACACTTGTGCTAGCTTAGTACTGGTACAATCCAGGAAGACCCGTCCCTTTATAACTGAAAGATTGTTGATGGGACGTAAAGAATCAAATCAAACAAACAAAAGTCTGACACTTGTGTGTCTGACAGCTAGTTTTCTGGCTAATAGTGGTTTCAAGTTTTAATTATTTCAAAATGCATGCATGGTCTACAAGCATGCTGCTGTTGTTGCTGCATTTGGCATTTATGCTCAGCAAGGTGAAGATGCTGCTAAAAGGGGAGGTTGGAGGCAGTGCATTAAATAGTCATCCAGGACAAAATATTTAAATTATTATTATTAGCTCACCTGAGCTGAAGGCTCCAGGGTGAGCTAATAGTATACCAGTCAGTCCGTCGTCCGTCAACATTTTCAAACATCTTCTCCTCTGAAACCACTGGACCAATTAAACACAAATTTCATATGGAGACTCCTTAAGCACCGTGTAGCATCGACTCCGGAACTTGCTACCAACTTTATCGATTATAAACAAATGGCAGGCATGATGACGGTAAGAAAAAGTTGTTATTATACTGTTTTATCACGGCGTTATGCGTTAAGATGGATATATTTTTATCTGAACATATTTATCTTTGAAATATACACCCAACAATTATATGAAAGTGATTTTTAGTTGACTTTTTACTGTAATTGTAGCTGCCTGGTACCGCGAAAAATCATGACAGCTTCAAAACTAGCCTTGTAATCTTGTAAGTGGAGTATGCCAATTCAATCCGCTATTATGCACATGTATTGACATCACTAGTGTATATATTGAAGCAAAAGTTTTCTCCAAAAACTAACGGAGCTGGATATAATCAAGAGAAATTTCCGACGACTTGAGTACGGCAATTTGCGACAAAGCACAGAATCACAGGACGGCGTCTTGCTAGTGAACAGTACGGCGACTTATTTTGAAAATGATAGAATTCTTCTAGAAGAAGCTGTCGTTAGGAACCAACCAATGTCCGTAATGATTCAAGAGGGCCAGTATGGTCTATTATTGATACATAGTACAAATTTGTGAAAGTAATCAATCAGATGTTCCCGGGTTTAACTATACTGAGTGTGACGCTGCAAGGTGACGTCATAAGACATTATTTGTGATGAAAGCGGAAATGTTATTTATGGGTCAGCATTAAAACACCAAACCACCACCAATCCTGACTTCAATTTCCCCTGTCCCATCACACACTCCAGCACTCAATAACAAACCCTTTTACTTGCCCAGATAAATGAAACACTTCGACAAACCGTTGCCTCGTGTACTAACATACTTGCCGGGGGGGGGGGGGGGGGGGGGGGGGGGGGGGGGGGACTCTGATATTTTCACACATATGTAGGCTCAGACCATTTTTGGGGGTTCAAAATCTTTTTATTTCAATATATTTTTGGATTTCATATATATATATATATATATATATATATATATATATATATATATATATATATGAGAGTACCCCCCCCCCCCCCCCCCCGCACACACACACAAACACTGGGCATACATGTACGTCTAAGTTCACTAGGGTTTGGTGCTCGTCGCATTTGCGCATGCGCGGACCCAGATTTTCACTTTTATTCGTCTGCTTATTTCACAGAGGGGCCCATATGCTTAGGTCCCTTACATTTTCTTTTTTTTCTAACGGAAAGCTATAGTACTTGAATTAATCGCCCTGTGAGAGGCCCACGCATGATGCGCAATTTAAGTCTGCTTTAAAGGTTGTGGTTATCCTGGTCGTGAGATTGTATGGAATACGTGCTGGTTAGTTTGCGGTTGAGCCTGGTCCGATATGGTTTTATGGAGGTTTGGGGATGCTTCCACGGACCCTCTTGTATTGTACTGAAAATGTTGCAGGTATTCATGCGTATATCCAGGGGAGGGGGCAGGGGTCTCTGGATCCCACTGAAAATCGCAGAAATATAGTATATCCTTGCAATGCTGGTCCAGTGAAGAATCACAAAGTTGCCAACTTAGCATTCAATGTTGGGCCATCATCGGTTTGCCAGCAAATTCAATGGCGTTTCGCTGGTGGCCCGATGCCGTCACGCTAACAATGTCCCCTATCAAAAAAGTAAAAGTTGAACCCCTCTGCCAAAACATCTTGCCCCCACCCACCAGTATTGAGGCTTAACACCCCCCCCCCCCCCAAAAAAAAAAAAAAAAAAAAAAAAAAACTTCCTAGCTACGCCTATGTGTTTTTCGTCTTGGTGTAACCAGTGTCGTTTGAATTCAATTTAAGTTTGAGTTCAATTGGTTTTGTGGTTTTGGGATTCGGCTCATATTATCACTTAATTATTTTTCTTACTACTAACACAAGTTTACAAAAAAGCTTGGTCTACGCTGAACAATTCATACTTCAGACCCTGACTGGGTGTCTAATCTCGATGCACTTACAATACAATTCAAGTCGAAATCGAGAGTAACTGGTTAATTTTACAATTTGTAATAAGAGGAGTGGAAATATCATGTTCAAATATCCACCCACGGTTGAAGAAATTAACCAAACCACCATATTAAACCAGCCTTTCCAAATCGAATTTACTGTCCTGCCAGCTAAGAGTGACAGTGAGAGCAATCTTCAGGATAGGATTAAAACGGCATCTTCCAACGTGAGGTGTACTGTACAAGTTAATGTTCAACGTTGTACTAGCATTGTACTAAATACTTAGCAATTGTAAACAACATATAACGTCACTGTCACTCTTGGTTAGCGCGACAGTCGCTTATCAGTATAATTTGGGCTCAAAATCGCTAATCAGTAAAATTTAGACCCAAAAATCGCTAATCAGTAAAATTTACGCCCAAAAAACACCTGATCAGTAAAATTTACACCTAAAAAATTAGTAATCAGAAAAATTAAGACCCAAAATTCAGTATCTGTAAAAAAATAGCCCCCAAAATCGGTTATCAGTAACGGTTTATTGTAAAAATGAATTGGAATAACTTTTTTCCATCGAAAACGCGTCATTTCGATATTTGGTATTTTTCGCCTAAAAATCGCTAATCATTAAATTTTAGGCCAAAATTTCCCTAATCACTAGCGCTAAACATTCCGCTATTCGGTCAAATTAACCCTAAAATCGCTAATCGTTAACTGTTAGCCTAAGGGCCAATATTCGCTAATCGCTTAATTTTATGGCCATAACTCGCTAATCAGTAATCCCAATTTACACCCTTACGCTTGTACATGAGATTGGGTACTACGAGCAGCCAAACGCTCAGACTAGCCTGTGCATCCGCGCAGTCTCGCCAGGGCCTTTGTTGCTCTCATACAAAATGCAAATGGATGGAGGTTTAGAAGTAAGTCTCCATAAGATCTACGTCAGCGTCAGCATATTAAAGAAGTCTTTTGCGTATATGCGATAAATACCAAAGTGTCGTGTGCTGGCCCATATCTGGTGCTGAGGTGTTTGGTGTGGTGTGTTTGGGGACATGAGGTTGTTTGAAGCTGGAGAGACTGGTTTTTGTGTTCGTTTAAGGTGAATTTGGTGGTTTGGGGAGTGTTTACGGACAAACATGTCGATGCAAATTGCCGTACTGTAAATTTAATGTTTTTTTCAAGTTGCCGTACTTCGGACTGGTAAATTGCCGTACTCAAAGTGTTTTCTGTTTTTGATAATATATCAGTCAAATCAAGATCATTACAAATAAAACTTATACCGAACGTGATTTCCAACATGCTCATTATTTTGGAATTGAAAATGAGGTCTAAAACGGTTTTAAACAATGCAGAAACAAACATTTTTCGATGGGACATGCTGTTTTTAGCGGTACCAGCTGGCAGTGTTTCACGATGTTTTGTGACATATAGCAAGAATTGATCATTTTAGCGGGCACGGACAAGTGTTTGACTTCTCTAAAGATGAATTCTATTCACTTCGAAGGCAGGCGCTCATTACAAACCACTAAAAAAACGTTTGACTCACCCCACTACATGCCATGTCTGTGTTGACATTCGATTCACCTGGTAGCAAGTTCCGGAGTCGATGCTACACCGTGTTAAGACGTGCAAACGAAAGTTTGTTCAAATGGTCCTGGTCACATGTCTGCCACACCCATATATAATAAAACCCTTCTTCTTCTCTCATGCAAACCAAACAACTATGTGTCTTGATCCACATCTGAACTAAGGGTGAGGTTGGTGCACCGTTAAACTGTTTAAAGCCCTCCAATAAAATATTTAACTGACCGTTCCAAGGCGGTACTTCTTTTGTGGATCTTTTATGCTTTTTGTGCCTTGTGTTTGCTATGCCTTTTTGTGCGTCTGTTTATATGTGCCTTGTGGTCAACTGCTGGGAAAGGGCTGACCTCTTGGCTCTTGTTTGTGGTGTTTAACTGTGAGTTTGTCACTTTCCCATTGGTATCCTGGGTCGGGTGTGGTACTTGATTGTATCGATTCCTGATCTTTGCACCCTTACTTACTTTGTCAATCCCATTGTCATTCTGGACGTTTGTCAATTTCCTCTAATCGAACTTGTTTATCCATCCTAATGAGCTCACAATCAATTACTGGTGATACCTGCTTATGAACTTTTTACTCTTTGCTAATTATCCTTTGCAGGCTACGTTACCATCAGTGTCTAACGTTTTGGATCCAGATCAGGCCTAACAAAAAGAAAATGATTAAAATAATGACAAATTCGTATATAGGCTTTCACGTGCCATGGATATAATGCTCTTGCCAAATACCAGACTTGGGATTATATTTTTGTCAGTATGTTATTGGTTTCTGGGTTCTTTCATCTCTTTGGAGGATTTTTCATTTTTTATTTAACCACCAATAGCACCAAAAAGAAATGACCACCAAATAAAAGTGTTTCACATTATACTCTTTCACAGCAAAACTACTGTGGCTAAAGTTGCATTTGATATTGTTTGGAAGATATTAATTTATTTAACTTAGTAACAAGATATTGAGCTTCTGTTTGCTTTTGGTCTTATGCAGATATCTTACCAACTATTTACCAGAAAGCATAAATTCATATCTTGACAGTTGGTACCATACATGGATGACATCCACTCAAAGGCTCCAGACACTTGGATACATGCCAAAAAAGGTCAAAATCTAGGACATTATTACATTTTTTTTTCTTTTATGGAATCATTTGTATTTGAACAATAGCAACTATTTAGGGCGACACACACTCTGTGACTACATGTCTTGGCTATAAATGCCCCAAGGTGTGCCATAGGTCAAACTCTTGTTAAATATGAGAATAGGAAGAGCATTGGCCGGGTGTCTTGGCCTTTTCTAGTTACTAATTACTTAAGCTATCATTTATACAACTGAAATGGAAGCAAATTGTTAAATATAGCTTAACTATACACAGCATCAAAAGTTAAGCACCTATATTTTGGTGAAACAATTTTCTAACTACCATGGATAAATTTAATTGAGTATAGAAATCTTTCTCAGCATAAATATCTAAATGAAAATTCAAAAACACAAGTGATAATCCTGATATGTTTACAAAGTCATGAGTTTTTGTGACTTATCAAAACTTGGTTCTATCACCCCGAAATCTTCAAGAAGTAACCCACAACATCTTGAAACAAGTTTTTTGACACAAACTTATCAACATTTATTTACGTTCACAAAGTTGCAATGAAAATAAGTTAACCCCTATGGGCTCTTTGTTGAACTCACAATCATATACTTTGGCAAAATAGCATGACTGTTGCACTATCTTATCCCCATATGATGCAATTATCTTTATTTATCATGCTTATTTACATCACATAATCTTGCTCTAAAATGTAGCTACAAAGATTATGGTGCTTACTTTTGACGCTGTGTATATTCATTTAGCAGAACAAATGCTATCGTACACTGTATTTTTAAGTCTTTATTTTTCAAGATTTAGTTAATGTATATGTAGCTGTGCATTGTATAATAATGTACATGTACCTATGCGTTGTATAATAATAGCATCTAGGAATATTTTCACATGCTTTGTACAACAGAGACGAAAAATTAACAAACTGTGTCAAAGTCAAATTTTAAACAACTTTGAAATTCATGGAATATATATTCAAAATGTAAGTTTCAAGATTATTAATACATAATGTAGCAAATGCCTTCTGTTGGTAGAAAATGTTGCGGAGATTTGAATTCCTTATTGATATGTGATGTAAAGTTTGTAATGAACCAGCAACCACAGTTGCAGCAATCAACATATTTTGTAATAGCTTTCTTGAATATCATATGTGAATTGTCTTTCAGCACACAATTCAAATTCAGTGAGTTAACATTAAATGTCAATTTTATTTGGTGTCTTTAAGTGAGCATAAGTAGTAAATTTAGTTTTGTTAGCTTGTGGATATGTTTGGTAGTGTTTTCAGGGTTATATGCAAATAAATATTATAGGATAATCAATGTCAAATGCTTGTTTTACTTGCCTGAGCCAATTCCTCAAATTAAGCTTTTTGACCAGTCTTCTCAAATCGTCTCTATACCGGTTTGCTTAACTACATCTCTAGAACCACTAGTGCTCCTTACAGAAATAAAAAACTTAGTGGCTCTTGAGCTGCAATTTTAGAGTCACAACCACTAGCCAGAAGAAAGCAAACGGTAGCAGCTAGTGGCTATATTGCAGTTCTAGAAGGGTAGTTCTAGCTGTTACTGGCTATTAGAGCGATTAGCAGGTCTATGAGCAGGAAACTAGCTGCAACTCAAACATGATTAACCGGCAGAATTATTGCAAGAAACTAGCCACATATGCCAAAAAACATAATCCAATAATACCATCTACAAAGTTACACGAATCGTTTTGCATGTGTTTTAACAGGTTTGTAACCAAGGTGGATATTTTTAAAGATGCAATGAGTAAACCAACCTCAAACATGATACCAAATATGCTTGCGTTTGTAATCGCCATGTATATGTTGAAATGTTAGTTAAAACTACCACCATTTATTAAAATTAAGCTAAAACAAGGCTATAAACTCTGTTTAAGATTACCTTGATAAGACGGCTTTATTTATGTTTAATATATACTTAACGCCAGTAAAAACGCAACTTGTACAATATAACTGTACTACCTGAATTTAATGCTCTTTTATCATTCTTATCAAATAAAAACATGCACCTATGATCCCAATATAAAGAGAATATCATTATGGTGCTAATAAAGCAGCCCGAATAAGCCTGTTATATTTTTTGATAAAGGGACTAAACCCGGACTTCGACCAGAAAAAGCAAAATCGTCTTATTAAGCAGGATATCATATCTTCTTTATGCCTGGCTCTTTAGGTCCAAACTTTCTGAAACTTTCAATATTGCTCTACGTTCTATGCATACACAACAGGAAAAGTGTGTCTTGAAGTTTTGACCTTTAAATGGCCATCAAAGTTTGAGCATGAAAACCTGAAGTTCACAAAAATGTGACACTTTCGATGGTAAATATATTGAATAATGATAAGCATAGGCTATGGCCTTAGAATTTAGGTATGCTAATTATGAAATGATTCAATTTGAATGATATTTTTTGTCACTTCTCAAATTTTGCGAAAAATGTCAATTCAAACATTAATTTTAGGTCCCTCCTGCAAAGTGAATTTTGTGTTGGTTTTGGTATTTTGGTTTGTTAGTGTAAAATGCAGTATTTTTATACTCAAATTGAGTACAATTTCAAGATTAAGATGGTTACAATTTTTTGGATGATTTTGTAATTTTTAGCTAAAACTTTAGCAGAAGTGTGCCATCAAGCTTAACTTTTTGCTGAAACGTTCTTGTACGAAAAGGAAGCTTGTTCATACATAGACAAGGTGTATTTTGCTGCTGTTCATAAGAAAAACAACATTTCTACCAGTTGCGTTTTAAATGGCTTTAAGTATATATTAATCATTTCAGGCTAATTGTTTTTCGCATTTTTCCAGTTAATCCTCATCACAAACAAACCTACTCCAGTTATTCATATAATTAGTTGGCTGTCCATATTAAACCCTGATTACATACACAACCTTATTTTTCTGAATTGTATAAGCACTACTGGCTGGACAATCATAGCTACAGATATGCTAGTGAAAGCTTTAAACATTGGTTTAATCTACAGACGAAGGGTTTGTGGATTTAGTGATTGTTGCTTCAGCGCCAGACTTATGCCAAAATTTTGATTTTTCTGAAAAAGAGAATGAAAGAAATTTATGCTTGTGTTCTGGAATTTATGCTTTCTTTCGATAAAATGCAATATAACAGTCATTTAATGTACACAGAGTTTGAGATCTGAGGACAGGATGTTGAAAGTTACGAGGGTCATCCAATAAGTTCTGACAATGGTCTCATACCTCAGAAACTGTTATTGAAATCAGAATTCTATTACCCATTGCATGTGGCCATGAGTGTTGCCTATTCATATTTGAAATTTGGAGTTTTTATCACAACCTGATCTTATGCTATACAAATTTGTAGACAACACTGCGAGAGTCCATGGCCATGAAAAATCACGTTTTTAACTAAGTTTTCCTGGGGATAGAGTTAGATAAAGATGCAGTGTGTTTCTTTGGAAAGTCATATTAGTGGTTGGTGATGCTGTCTGAATATACAATTGACCCATAAAAGCAAATACCACAATGACATAAACCTAGTTATTTTAAACGTTCTTGGTTGCTAGGCAACAACAGAAAATTACATTCTTTCCTCACTTTAAGCGGTAATTATATAACAGTATATTTTGAACACTTAATAAAAGCCATTACGATCAAACTGCGTATTAATAGATACATGTTTCGATAAACCTGTTTTATAGTCTTATTAACCCATAGAAAATAATAACTTTCAATAAATGCTATATACCAAATATAATACACTATTAGTACAACCCATTTTTAAGTAAAAAAATTCTTGCAAAATTGGTGATATGTCATAATCAAAACCCTGTTAACACCACACTCACAAGCTAAACCATTATCTTTGACATTCAGAATCAACATACATGATGTCTTTATTTATCTTTATAAAAAGTTTTTAAGAGGATTTAGTAATTTCTTAGAAATTTGGGCATGTATACCGCCTATAGTATCCCGTCCATGGCCCTTTACCTTCTGTTCTTTAGTTGCCTAGCAACCATTACGATTGCAATATGGAAACTATTGGAACACGTGATTCAATTCCCTATATTCTAAATAACATGTGAAGATTATTGAAACACGATCTAGAGAAATAGGTTTTGTTTAATGAGATCATTGTCAGAACTTATTGGATGACCCTCGTAATCAAGCTTTTCATACTGTACGCATAGTTCTGTTTATCGGGTGTTCTGGCCCAGTTGTCCAGTGTCTAAATAAAACAATATATGCAGTCAACGACTCTACCACTGGTCCAGAACACCTGATAAAAAGAACTATGGGTACAGTATGGAAAGATTGAATAACTTTCAAAGTCTTCCAGTCTCAGAATTCGAACTTTTTCACATTGAAGCACTTTAATTTTGCATTTTAACTAAAGTAAGAGTAAATTCCAGAACATAAGCAAAACCCTCTTTCATCCTTTTTTCTGGAGAAATCACATTTTTGACATAACTGGCGCTGTAGCGACTACCACTCAACCCACAAAAAGTTTGTTAAGCAGATACACAGTTCGATTTAAGTGACAATATTTTCAGAAGTAAAATATTGACCAAAATATTACCCTTTTTAACAACTAGGTCCACTATTTTGTACACTCGTCGACTGCAACCACCACACAATCATTGACTGCGCTGTTAGAGTGCGGTGGCTCTTTAGCGTGAACTAGAAAGGACTCAAAGTAATGCATACCAGAACAAAGACCAACACAGTACCTCCACAAACAATGGGAGGTACATAAAACAATATTTCAAGAGCGACAAAACCACTGCCTTGTAAAGTAGAGCAGCCTAAGCCACAGTGGGTGGGGTCTTAAAGGTATTTTACTGTTGCCGAATTTTCGTCCTAGAGTCAATTGTTCTTAAAACAAAATGTGTTTAGCTCACTTGGATTCTCTCTGCCTAATGCAATGCCCCTGTCATAATGTGTGTTGTATAGCGTGACACATCTTATTCCTGTCATAAGGTATGTTGTGAAGGTTCTAACATACGTTATTCCTGTCATAAAGTATGCTACATAGACTGACACACTTTTTTCCTGGAATAAGATAGGCTCAGACGTTTCTTACAAACATTTTTCCTGTCATATTGTATGTTGGATAGAGAAACACATATTATTCCAGTCATAGGGTATGTTCAGAAGGTTCTTATATACGTTATTCCTGTCATAAAGTATGTTACAAGGGTAACAAATCTTATGACAGGAATAAGGTATGTTCAGAATGTTCTAACACGTTATGCCTGTCATAAGGTATGTAACATAGAGTGACACATCTTATTCCAGTCATAAGATATGTTCAGAAGGTTCTGACATACGTTATTCCTGTCATAACGTATGTTGCATTGAGTATCATATTTTATTCCAGTCATTAGATGTTTTCAGTTTTTAACATACATTATTCCTGCTATAAGGTATGCTACATAGACTGACACACCTTATTCCTGGAGTAAGATAGGTTCAAAACGTTCTCACATACGTTATTCCTGTCTTAAGGTTGTTACAGAAGGTTCTAACACGCTATGCCTATCATAAGGTATGTTACAAAGAGTGACACATCTTATTCCAGTCATAAGATATGGTCAGAAGTTTCTAACATACATTATTCCTGTCATAAGGTATGTTACATAGAGCAACACACCTTATTACTGGAATAAGGTAGGTTCAGGAGGCTCTAACATACGTTATTCCTGTCATAAGGTATGTTATATAGAGCAACACATCTTATTCCAGTCATAAGGTATGTTCAGAAGTTTCTAACATACGTTATTTCTGTCATAAGACAAGTTGCATAGACAAACACACCTTATTACTGGAATAAGGTAAGTTCAGACGGTTTTAGCATACGTTATTCCTGACATAAGGTATGTTGCATAGAAACACATCTTATTCCTGGAATGAGGTAGGTTCAGAAGGTTCTTACATACGTTATTCCTGTCATAAGGTATGATGCATAGAAACACATCTTATTCCTGGAATAAGGTAGGTTCAGAAGGTTCTTACATACCTTATTCCTGTCATAAGGTATGTTATATAGAGCAACACATCTTATTCCAGTCATAAGGTATGTTCAGAAGTTTCTAACATACGTTATTCCTGTCATAAGACAAGTTGCATAGACAAACACACCTTATTCCTGGAATAAGGTAAGTTCAGAAGGCTCTTACATACGTTATTCCTGTCATAAGGTATGATGCATAGAAACACATCTTATTCCTGGAATAAGGTAGGTTCAGAAGGTTCTTACATACCTTATTCCTGTCATAAGGTATGTTATATAGAGCAACACATCTTATTCCAGTCATAAGGTATGTTCAGAAGTTTCTAACATACGTTATTCCTGTCATAAGGTAAGTTGCATAGACAAACACACCTTATTCCTGGAATAAGGTAAGTTCAGAAGGTTCTAACATACGTTATTCCTGTCATAAGGTATGTTGCATACAGAAACACATCTTATTCATGGAATGAGTAAGGTTCAGAACAGAAGGATCTTACATACGTTATTCCTGTAATAAGGTATGTTGTATAGAGAAACTTATCTTATTCCTGGAATAAGGTAAGTTCAGAAGTTTCTAACATACGTTATTCAGGTCATAAGGTAAGTTGCATAGAGAAACACATCTTATTCCTGGAATAAGGTAAGTTGGATAGAGAAACACATCTTATTCCTGTCATAAGGTTAGTTGCATAGAGAAACAACAAGGTAAGTTCAGAAGGTTCTAACATACGTTATTCCTGTCATAAGGTATGTTGCATAGAGAAACACATCTTATTACTGTCATATGTAGAAAATGCATTTGATACAGCTGACTAGAGTACAACACAATCAAAAACGGAGCTGCTGGATGGTTAATCCTGGACAACCTGGTAAATTAGGGGTAAGTACATAGCTATGGAACTCTGAGGAAAAACATGCATATATATTTACATTTTATTATAACATATAACATTAAGCTCTTGAAAGTTGTCACTGACGAACTTCGTTGGCTGTGCAGTTCTTTAGCACATACTTCAGCAATCCAATTTACTACAGAACGTTAGCTTTTGAATCTGAAAAATAAGTCGTTTTTCGAGTAAAATAATAATTTCCCAAATCATTTAAATGCCTGTTTAATGTTAATTTTTGCAGCATAATATTGTTGCATGTTATTTGTAAAAGCTTGTGCGTAAGATGATCAAACATCACTCGAACATTTTTCACACATTATTCAACTTATAATTCTCCATCAACAAATGTCTGTTCACATGTATTTTTATAAGAAAAATCAAAGGTTTTCATTTATTGTATTTTGGAAACTTTTCACTTAAAAAAGAAAGAAAATATAAATAATGGCTGTGTTTCTTTGGCACCAAAACGGCATACACCGCTGCCTCACCTGCGCCTCAGGCTTACACTGGTCACATGAATGGGGATGGGTAGTAAGCGGCTTCAATCAAGCAAAACGGCGCAACAGTACTTACTTTGTGGTACAAACCGTTAAGAGGCGAAACAGGCCTCTCCTCTTCTATGCCTTGGCTGAAATTCGGCAAGATTGCGTATGCCGGTAGTGCGTCTATCGGTTGAGCTGCCACGTGATAAAAATCAATCGAGTGCCCCCCCCCCCCCCCCCCCCCCCCCGGCTATAGACTACAACCCGCTTATGCCAGGCAAATCAAAGAAACACACTTAATGCTAAACTTTGCATAATGTTATCACATGCATCTAAAGGGCATTCTCTTATCCTAATGATTTCTTATATATTCAGAATTATCTTAAATTGTACTATGACGTAATTAACGCTATGTTGACTATTTATGACGTTACCTATCAGTTTGTGTTATATAGTGTTGTCAGTAAACATCTGTTATTGGCACTAAGTGTATTGTTTTTATTTGAGGAATTAATGGTTTTTAACTTCATATTCTGCTTGCAAAGTCCCTGTACATTTAGGTGTGCAAATTTCAAACCTTTTGCTGTAAGATCAAAGTTAGGGATGTCACTATAATTTCTGATGACACCCCTTGGTTGCATTTAGTCTTGCGAATCTACACTATTCATTGAGCCAGTGCATGACATTTCCAACAATGTGGTATGTGCGACCAGCGAAGCCTCAGATCAGCCTGCGCATACGCGCAGTCTGATCAGAGCCTTTGCTGGTCGCTTGAATATTCTATGAGTGTTAAGCTACTGACTGAACATCTTTTGGAGGTTCTAAGCTTAAAAGGAGGCTGCACAGGCTCGTCTGAGTCTACACTTGTCAAAATGTCAAATTGTTGGAAATTTCATGCCACGGCTCAATTAAGACTTTGTATTCTACAACTGGTGCCTTCTATATTTGTTTATTTTTAGATGCCTTCCAAATTCGTTTAGAAGACTGTTCAATCTGAATATACGAATGTTCAACACGTAAATCTGAAGATGAAATTGATATTATACTACATGAGCCAGTGCATGAGATTTCAAACCATGTGGTATGTGCGACCAGCAAAGGCTCAGATCAGCCTGCGCATATGCGCAGTCTGATCAGAGCCTTTGCTCGTCGCTTGGATATTCCATGAGTATTTAGCTACTGACCAAACATGTTTTGAAGGTTCTATGCTTAAAAGGAGGCTGCACAGGCTCGTCTGAGTCTACACTTGTCAAAATATCAAATTGTTGGGAATCTTATGAATGGAATTACATTGAATTTATACATCATCAAGAATTTGTGTGCTACATGCTATATATATGTGATCACTTCAAATCTGACAGAAAAATATCTTCAGTGCATTGGTTTACAAACTTGTAATATCATAAATTTCAAAGAATTATTTTATTCCATAAACAACAAATTCGTCGTAATGTTAGGTAATTATTTTCAACAGACAACTTCAGCAGACAACATTTTCAGATACTTTTTTCTTGGCGCCTTAATGGTTAACCCTCACAGCGTAAATTATAAGGACAGCATACATATTTTATTTTCAGGGTCAAATATACCATAGCCATCTTATACAATGAACATTTCGCACGGTATGTCAAAACCTATTAATTTTCTTAATAAAGCAACAGCGTTTTCAAAATGGCACCTGCAAATTTTAGGTGGATATTTAGGTAATAAATGTTTACGAGTACCTATTGCATGCTATTTGTTGAATGTTTAACAATTACATGCTATGCATGTACCTGCGTTTAGCTCTTCATCTGCAAGTTCTGCTGATAGCATTTTCAAAAATTTGGACCCAGATCAACCCTGCCAAAACGTCGGACCTGATCTAGATCCAAACTGTTCGACACTCTGACTGGTTTCCTAAGATAACTTTTTGAATAGTAAATTTTGCAGATGACAAACATTTTGAAAGATTACCCATCATGGAAAGAGTTAATGGAAAAGATATAAGTAATGTTCAATGCTTACCTAGGAATATTGCAACAATACGGAGAACCTCATACAATGAAGCCAGACCTGGAAAAATAAGATGGTCAAGGTCAAGCAAAAGGCACCTGCTCCAATTCAAGATCTTCTCTTCTTAAAGCTCAGAAAAACGACATTTCAATAAGTTAACCATTTGTTTAGCGAAACACCTTAACGAGTACTTTGGCTAACAGTAAATACCCAGATGAAATGCCACATAATGCTGAACATAAATTAAATAATGAGCCAGCGCATGAGATTTCCAACTATGTGGTATGTGCGACCAGCAAAGCCTCTGATCAGCCTGCGCATACGCGCAGTCTGATCAGAGCCTTTGCTAGTCGCTTGAGTATTCTATGATTGTTTAGCCACTGACTGAACACCATCTGGATTTTCTAAGCTGAAAAGGAGGCTGCAGAGGCTCGTCCGAGTCTACACATGTCAAAATGCCACATTGTTGGAAATCTCGGGCACTGGCTCTAATAATTTGCTAAGCATCAATGAAAACTACCAATCAGAATAAATCAAATCTGAACAATGGCTTGATAAATATAATTTTTGACGGAGTTTCTTTTTGATGGATGACCATGCCAGCCTTTTATTTTTTATTTTGATAGGAATCAGTCTTGGTAGAGGGTCATCCATAAGGACCTTTCTCCCCAAATAATCTTCAAATTTGTCCAGTAGTGTTACTAAAAAGATTTTTATTGGGGTTTTCCATATAGTTGCACAGGAAAAACTAGCAACTTCCCCAGGCAGCCATGTTTTTCAACAGATCAAAATTATTTGATCACCAAAGGTTCATGTGTGCCAAACTAAAAAATAGTAAGTGAGTATGGTCAGGAAATACCACAATGACAAACCGCAGACAACCCCATAGCACCGCGAGGAAGATCCACTCAACCATCATGAGACACCAGGAAGACAAATTAAGCAAAGTAACCAGCTCTCTCTCCCCCATCAAGATGATTGCTATACTAGAATGGACATAAAGTAACGTACAACAAAACATAGAACATTTACAGACTCCCACAATGGGAGTAACAATAAACAAAATGTCAACAACAACAGAACCACCTCCTTAGAACGGACAGCAGCCTAAGCCACCAGGGGGGGGGGGGGTAAATGCATTTTACTGGTACCAAATCTTCGCCCTAGATTCTGCTGTTGTTGAAGTACAAGAAATATTCAGCTCGCATGGAGGCCTTCTAACTAATGCAATGTATCATCATGGAGAAACACTCTAATCAAATTAACACACCATAATGAAACAAAGAAAGGGGCTCATGACTCACAGATAGTCAGAGCTAAAGAAAACGTCAAGTTGAGCTACGGTGGGTCCAGCTACAGATAAGCATCAGGTACCAATCCACCGATTAAAGCTTTACGTCAGAGCCATCATAGAGTCTGAGGCCTGACCCACTGTCGTGCAATTAAAGAGAAAATCATAGCTATAAACCGTGATTGGGTTTAAAACCAGGCATGCAGACTGTCGTATGATATCCAAGTTATATCCAACCCTTATATAACGTTTGACAATCTTTTTGAATTAATCATTAAAATTTAGATTTCCAACAATTCGTTTGAATTTGTAAACTAAATCATCATAAAATATAGGTTCTGATATGCCTTGTTGCAGAAGAGTTTTTAACCAAATGCTGTATTTAACATTTAACTCTGAGTGTCTGTGGTAGAATTTAGAAAATGCTTTTCGAATTTTATGATATCTATAACCTTGTTTTAATAACTTAGCAGTTAAAAAAAGTTTCTGTTGTTGAAGTCATCAACATTAGAACACACTCTAGCAACGGTGGTTTTGGGAAAGGCGTTTTGACAAAAAACGTGCCTTTGGGGATTCAAGGTATGTCTAATCATAAGGAGCAACAATATAATTTAAGGTATGGGGTTCTAAATTGTTTCTTAGATGTTAAGTCTTATATAAAAAAAAGATGAAATAAGGCATTACACATTGATTTAAATACTACAGGAGCACGAGTATTAGATTCGATATTTTGGATATTTTCTGAGTTTCTACGACTATAAGTATATAATAGTTTCTTGGACCTGTGGAGGCACATGACCGAAAGGTAATTGGAAGCGATGCCATAAAGAGCTTTATATAAAGAGCAAGAGTTTGTGCGTTTTGCAACGGCTTTGTAGTGATTCCCATCCTTGATCCTCGAAGAGTTTATGGATGCTGTAAAGTTTGGTGAAACCGGAGACTAATCTTGCTGCCTCTGTATGGACTGCTTCCAACAGTTTTTTGACCCTGCTGAACAATTGTCCCATACCGAACCTTGGCAGAAAGCAATGGGCCAACATTGTTACAGTGAAACCTTTCTAAATCGACCACTCAATAGAAAAAAATAGGTTTTCAATGCCGATAATCGCTTAATGCAGGCCAAAAGTATTGCAGAATACTTTCTGTTTTGTTTTGTATATTTTTAAGTGGCCACTTAAAACAAATTTTACATGTATTTAGAATTGTTAAGCTGGTTTCGTTCTGATATCCAAAAAGGCAACATACCATGGCAGCCTTTTTGAAATTCTTCAAACGATACCTTTATACCCATATGTGGGATGTAACTGGAACTGGGTGGATATTCAATATTGCTAAATGAAATCCCCTTTGCTCTGACAGCAAAGATGGCCACCATGGCATAGGTCCAGATCAGGAAATTTTATTTGCGTAAAAGTTAAATTATTGTCTTACCCATTAATTTAAACATGTGTTTTGGATGAGAAATAAAGATTATTAATTTTCCAATACGCACTCTTATCTGGAGGCCTGCCATGATGCTACCTATCATGCCCCCTTTCACCCAGTTTAGCGATTCTGGCTCAATTAGGTCTCTTGTTTGTTATGCACCCTGAATCATAGACCCTGGATAAGTCTTGTTTTGAGATAAAGGGTTATGTTCGTGTCTATGTCCCTTCTCAGCAACAGCTAGCCGGATTTCAACAAAACGTGATTTGAATCTTTTGCATCATGGAACAATCGGCCAACAAATTATTGGGACCTTTAATATAGGTACTCCATCTGTTCGGCCAGATCAAACTGTTCCTCTAGTAAGTTAATCTGACCTTTACTAACAATAAGGTTTTGGCTGTCCAAGTAAGGAAGAAGGCTAAGATCAGGACTCGATGCAATCAAGAACCACACCTGACCCAGGACACCATATGAAAAAGTGACAAAAATACCGGAAAACATCACATACAAGAGAGCAAAGAGGTCAGCTTTTCCCCAGCAGGTGACCTCAAAGCAGGACAATATGACTGACACGAACAAAATAACAAAAAGTATCCACAGAAGAAGCACAGCCTTGGAACGGTCACTAAAAAAATCTGGAGGGCTTAAACTAGTTTTATTGCACCAACCTCACCCTTATTTCTGTAATGGATCAAGACAATTAGATGTTTGGGCCAAGACTCATTATACTACATACCCTGTCCGTATAAAGCTACTTCGTATGGTTCTTGTGAATGTTCTCTGAAATCTAAAAAAGAGAAAAGGAAATGAGATAAGCGGGTGTCCAACGAAAGTTACAAAAAGTGAGAATGATGAGGAAATACCACAATCACACACTTCAGACCAACCCGTTGCAACGTGATGAAGAGCCACAGAACAATAATAGCCACAACTACTATTTCGGATATAATGTCGGTGCAGTGCGGCCCCCGCCTCAGGCATATGGAGCGCACACAAAGCGCCCAGTTTTATGCACCCACTAAGGCTTCAATAAAGGAATTCAGACTGTATCCCGCCTTTATCCTACGCCTATTTGTGTTAAGTAAAGGTGTGGGGCATTATTAGTTTGAATTTTGGAAATGTTCTAAAACAGGTCTCAATCTTGTAGGGACCGGCGTGACAACTTCGTCTGCACAGTGTCACCCCCACTGTTCCTGAAAGTGTAAGTTTTTTATTCTGCCCGGAAGGGCAAGGAGTTTTATTATCGTTTGTTTATGTTTGCCGCTCCCCTTAATGGTAAGCTGTACGTTGATGTATCAAGTGGTGACAACATCCAGGTTTCACTCCGCATCTCCGTCCAGTTCTTGTATACATATGCTTGCGGGTGGTGTTACCATGACGCAGACATCGATCTACAATGTTAGCTTCCCCTAGGGGAAACTGTGGGAAATAAAGTTTTGCCTCTTTAATTATGTTTTCTTTTATTTCAGTCGCAGTTTATGTAGAGTGGGTAATAGCCACAAGACATCGGGAAGACAATTAAAGCAAAGCGACCAGCTCTCTAGTCCTAGTCAAGATTATTGCAAAAACTAGAAATGACACAAAGTAGTGCATAACATAACAAAGACCAACACCGAACCCCCACAAACAATGTGAGGCACATAAAACAATGAATCAACAACAACAGAACCACCGCCTTAGAACAGACAGTAGCAGATTGGCTTTCGCGTGATGGGCGCTCTATGTGTAGTCAAGGGTTCAACGTTTCTCCAGGTGGAAAACAAATACTCTGGTCAGACTGCTTGGATGTGCAGACTGATTTAAATATTCGCTGTGCGCACATGCCAACTTGTACCTTATGTTGGAAACTGACTCAAATCAGCAGAGCAATTTATATATGAGCCGCGACATGTGATTTCCAACAATGTGGCATTTTGACAAGTCTAGACTCAGAGGAGCCTGTGCAGCCTCCTTTTAAGCTTAGAAACTCCAAATGATGCTCGGTCAGTAGCTTAACACTCCTAGAATACTCAAGCGACTAGCAAAGGCTCTGATCAGACTGCGCGTATGCGCAGGCTGATCTGAGGCTTTGCTGGTCGCACATACCACATTGTTGGTAATCTCATGCACTGGCTAATATATAAACCAAGCCACAGGAAATGTCTGGTCAGAAAGATTAGACACACAGCCCTGGTACCCAACTAGTCCAAGCCTTCTCTGACGTTGTAGTGGGTTTTCTTAATTTCAATATTTGCCACTACCGTCAGAGCGACTTAGCTATTGAAAATCCAGAATTCTCCCTGCAAGTCGTGGCTGGGCCCTTTCTATGAAAAAGATGGTCATTGAATTAAAGACACCATTAAACGTTAAAATAGAGTCGAGCTTTGATTAATCTCTAAAACAAATGATTTTTTTCATTACAAAATTACAAAGATTGGACATAATCCACACCTATTATAGCCTACCTTCTGGTGGTTAAGCTAGGTTTATTGCCCATTAATCACATAAAAGTGTAAAAAATACTTTTCAGCTGTAAGTTCATTAGTTCTTTTAACTAGTAACCAAATGAAAACATCATTGAAGTCAATAATTTTGGTAAATATACCTTATCTTTGATAGGAGTAGAAAATTCTGGATCTTCGTAATAGGACTTAGGGGGCGTGAGAATCGTTGTACTTTCCATTTGTTCTCATGAACAGCCTCAATAAAACCGAGTCTGCTGTTTTCTAATATTGTAGGTTGTCTCTGTTTCTAATTCTGAAGGATTCGTTTTTCCAAATTATTTACTCTGATGTAAGTGGCAAATATCAAAATAGAAAAGCCACCAAAACATCAGAGAATACTCATATTAGTACCCAACCAGACCAGATATGATATATATCTGGATCCTATCAGTAAAAACAAATACTTGAGAAATCTGGTTATGGAACATTTAAAAAAGAAGCTATGATTTTCAACCAGACCAGAAACTAAATTCCTGGGTTTCAGCCAGATGGCACACAATTTTAAATCGTCACGAAAACCCATCGTTAAACCACCTCGTGAAAGTTGTTTTATGAAAGCATGTCACTGTACATAGTGCACTCATAATTATAGAAACGAAACAGTTCTATCAAGCTAAAATAAAGGTAAAATGCATGGCAGGGAAATTTGAAATTTGTGACACAAGACACAAACCAGGAAAATGCGTACTTAGGCAAAAAATGATATTCTACATTGAAGACTAATAAGAACAACATAGGCAAATACAAGAAAACGTGGATCCGTGGCTTCATTGTTTACACATATAGGGTAAAGTCAGGTAACTTCGGACATCAGGTAAATTTGGACAGCAACCTTGTTTGTTTCATTTTAATTATTGGAATGGTGAAGTAAACTAACTAAGCAAACAGTGAAAATCCTGATGAGACGGCTCATCTGGATTTCTTCTCTTTGCATTTACCTGATGTCCCAAGATATCTGTCTTTAGACTCTTTACCCTACGCAGAAAAAACAAATGAAGGATATTAAAATTCTTTGGACTGTATAACATTCGAGAAAATAATTTCCAAACAAAGTATTTACGTATCTGATAGAACTTCCAGTATGCAATTCAGCAAAATGCAAAATAAAATTTACAGGTCGTTGGTTACGATACAGTACCACACCAAAAGCACCAACCCTTTTTACCCAATGTTCACAAGAAAAATAGCATTTATATTTTACTGCAACCTTACCTGGTCAGAGAATATGTTCTAATTCAGACCACAGACAAGTGTTCACTTCCATTTGTCAGTAATTTGACCTAATAACGTGGCAAATTCTTCTACAAAAATGCAGATATGGCAAACCCAGCCAATACGACAACAAAGTGGAGTAAAACACTAACAACAACTACAATATTAGGTGTCATACTTTTGTCTGAGAGCCAGCAATGATTTTGGAGCCAGTTATTATGGAATACAAACGATAAAAATGGTTTTCAATCATTTATGATTGTTTGTGACTTTTCAGTAAAGAGAGTACACCATTTGGGCATGCACTGTACTTAATCATTGTAACGTGGCTTAAGTCAAATATTTATTACGATCGCAGATATCTGGAACTATGAAATGCATGCATAATTAGTTTAGTTTTTTATTGCATTGAATGTAAGAGAGATGGTACTGAATATAAATATCCTTCAATTGTTTTTCTGAGTATATTTACGTAGTTTTCGCATGGTAAATTAATAATGTAGATAAATATCTTAAAGTTAAAAAAGTTGATGGTAAAATGAATAAATAATTAGCACAGATAGGTTAGATTCCTAAGTTTTAATAGCCAGATAAAAATCTTACCTTTACTTTTGTAAGGAATGGGACAGGAATTCAGGCCTGGAAAAAAGATTCATTTGTTATTTTTTTTTATCTCGCTTGCTTAATTTAAAGAATTTTTTTGAATAATGACAAGAACATGTGGCATGATCATGATTAGTTCCTTATCCAATCAGATTGAAACGGTAGTGTCTGATCTTCTAGGGAATAACTTTGTTCAAAATTTTCATTTGGGAAGGTATATCAACGGATATACAGTCGGAAATTTAGTTTTCGGGCGACGCTCAAGCAGAGCTATAAAATGTGATTAATCACGAATATATGTTAAAATGTTTACGGCATTTCAATCTGAAAAATGATCTAGTATATTGGGTCAAGTTATTGTATAAGAACGCTTAAAGTTGTGCCACAAACAATGGTCACTATTCAGATTTTTCCACATATAGCGAGGTGTAAGACAGGGCTGCCCCTTGTCCCCATACTTATTTATCATTTTCATTTAACTACAATCAAACCAATTCAGAAAGAGCCCGGATATAAAAGGTATATACATGGAAAGAAACGAAAACATCTCTTTTTGCAGATGATGCATCTTTTATATTGAATGGATCAAACAAACCTTTTGAAAACGCATAGGTTCTCTAACATAAAAACGATTGAATAAATGAAACATAGAAAGCTCGTTCTCTTGGAATTCAAACTAAGGAAGCTGTCTAGGAATTATTTTAAAACAAACAGGGAAAATTCGTTATCGTCCAACTCAGTACCAAACAATATAGAATTTGAAAAATGTTCAATGCAATGGTGTCACAGAAAACTGACACCGATGGGCAAGATTGTTGCAATAAAATCGTATGCGCTCCCAAACCTATATATCCCTTAACATCCTTGCCAAATCCGCCAAAGGAAACTATCAAACGTATAGGAAAAACTGATGTATGATTTTATATGGGAAACCAGATAAAATTAAGCGGGAAATATTAACATCTGATTATAACAAAGAGGAGGTGGGGGGCTTAGAATCATTTACATAGAAATATTCATATGGTCATTAAAAATAAGTTGGGTAAAGCGTCTATTACGAACTGAAAACAATAGTCTACTGATACATCTATATGATTAGTTTTTAAACAATTCGGTCGTAACATTTTATCTGAATGCAATTTCAGAGAAGCTGGCCTTATCAAACATGAAAAAAAAATCTTTTCATAGTGATTTACTACTAGCATGGTAAAACTTACCAAAAAACAGTTATATCTAATTATTGTTAATCTTTATATTATTTATATATGGGAAATTACTCTTTTAACATGTTTAATCTACTGCTATGTTTGAGTTACAGTTACTGTTCAACTGTGACGTCATGACGTCATAGCAACAACGTAATTAGTGATGTTATCTTACTGTATGTTGCACTGATGTAATAAACTAGTGTTGTCAGTATAAAGTGTTCAGTTGAGTTTAACAATGGTAGCAGAGCGTAAATACAGTCCTCCAGTGTGGGAGAAGGTGATTGACAGTGTAACAATATTGTGAGAAGGGAAGTTACAAAGTGGAAGCAGAGAAAAGTTAGCTAAGTGTTACTGTTGATCTTCTAATGGACAGAACTGAGTTTACACAGTGAGTAATTAGACAATTATTACAATTTGGAATAAAGAAACTTCATGAAAGAGCAGCTATTTGAAACATGTGCTGTAGACAGATTCAGAATGAAACACTGATCTAAAAAAAAAAAAAAATGAGCTGAATATATGATGATGGAAATGAAAATAAATCCACCAGGTTTGTGTTCTAAATCATATGAGCTTTACAAGCTACAGTTGCTGGCATGGCGAGAAGTAACGGACATCTGCAAGTCCAAACAGGGTATTGTAATTGCTTTATCCCTACCTGAAAATGAGGAATTTCACATAAAAGAGAAAGTTTTCAGTCAGGCTAGTTTAGATGACTTGAAAAAGGAGAATGGCTTGGATATTCTAATTCAGTTTCTGGATAAGCATCTGAAAAAGGATGATTTAACTGACAGTATAGAGAAGTTTGAAGAGTTTGATGGCTGTCAAAGGGCTGAGGGACAAAGCATTACAGAGTTTATTGATTCTTTTGATTCAAATTATAGGAGAATTGAGAAACTAGATATGAAGATGCCATCAGAGATACTAGCATTTAAGCTAATAAGGAAAGCAAATATAAGCAGAGAAGAAAAACTGCTGGTTTTAACTGGACTAAATTATGAGAGAAGAGAAACATTGTACGAGGATGCGAAAAAATCACTGAGAAAGTTTTTAGGGGATGTCCATAAAGGTAGCAAAAATTTAGTGTCAGGCGGTAAATGTCAAGGGAGTAAAATTTTAGTGGCGGGTGATGATTTAGAGCAAGAAGGTTTAGAAAAGCAAGAAGAGGCACTATTAGCAGCTGGCTATGTAGAACAGTCTCGTATGAACAGAACAAGGAATTTTAGCAGGTGCGGATATAATGGTCAGACTAGTGGTATGTCACTCATCAGAAAGAAGAAGAATCCAGTAGGATCAAATGGAAGACCATTAACTTGTAGATCTTGTGGGTCATACAGACATCTTGTGAGGGAATGTCCAGATAGTTGGGAGAACATGTCTAAAATGAATACTAGTGTGGAAGAGGAGCATATGGTGTTATTTATTGGGAACAGTTTAGGTGATTGGCAACAAGATGTGGATTTGGGAAGCTGTGCAATATTGGACAGTGCTTGCAGTAGCACAGTGTGTGGGAAGAAATGGCTCGAAGGTTATATGAATTCATTAGATCAAAGTGACAAGAGAAACATAAAACAAACCGGCAGTAGAAGAATGTTCGTGTTTGGAGGAGGAAACCAAGTGAGATCTGAAGCTGAATTCTGTCTTCCAGCACAGATTGCTGGAAAAGAAGTAAGGATCAAAACTGATGTTGTTCAATCAGACATTCCATTGATTCTTTCTCGAAATACCATGAAAACAGCTGGTGTAAAGATGGACCTAGAAAATGACACAGCCACCATATTCGGGAAAGAAGTAATTTTGAATTTAACAGCATCAGGCCATTATAGTGTTCCTATCAATAGAACAAGGAAAGAATTGGTTACCAAGGTATTTAATACAGGAAAAGAAGCGGCTATATACAAGTGTAATCCAAAACAAGAAAAACGGAAGACAGCCCTGGATGAAAAAATATTTTGGAACATGAACCTTGAGGATAAGCATGTAAAAATAGATAGATGGGGTCAACTGAGTAAGGGGGGAGACTTTGGTTGTGAGATAGATGAGCAACTTAAAAACAAAAAATACACTAGACCTGTGTGTGTTAAACGAAATTGTAAAACAGGAGTCAAAGATTTAAACCGTCAAGGTGGAACGAAACTATGGTTAGATCCTTGTATGAGAATATTTGAGGATAATGAGGGTTTTGTTAGGAAAAGAGCCACGATATCATTCAACAGAGGGTTGAAATTTCAGGGAATCAAGAAGTGCAGAGAAAAAGAAATAAATGATAAACTAAAAACAGACATCTTTAGCAGTGACATTGACTGCATGAGATCAAAGATAGAATTCATGCAAATAAGAAAGGGATTGGCAAGAGAAAAAGAGAGAAATGTGAAGAATTATTATGATAATGGGAATAAGACATAAGGTTACACATACTGACTGAATTCAAAAATTATAGGACTGGGTTAGAATTTGAAGATTTCTATCATTAACTTAATCAATTATTAGAAAAGCTGAATTTAAAGTCAGTTATTACTATTTTGACAAAATTTTATAATTCACTGTCACAGAGGACCAAAGAGAGAGTAAGAAGATGAACAGTTTAGTCCTTGGAAAAAAATATACATGAAATTGCTGTGATTGATTTGTAATATGAATCAATAAGAAATCTGTGACATGAAATTTCAGGACTTAAAAAAGTAGTGTTATAAAAGAATACATTTTTTATGGGATATTTGTTTATCAGAATGATCATGTATTTAATAATGTGCTATCTAGTTAAATTAATGCATAGATTATTTCACTGATAGTTAAATTTAATTGAGTAAAAATGCAAAATTAAGTGAGATTTTTTACCAGTTACGTGTACATTTAATATATAGTGTTTTGTTCAGAAAAGTAGCTGATGAGAATTTGTGCCAATGGTAATAAATAGATCTTACTAAGATTGATCCAAATGCTACTTTTCAAAAGTGTTTTTCCTTACTTACAATCACTTTTAAGAAATTTAATTTTTCAATCATATTTTATACTAACCATTCAAAAGAACAGAAAAAGAAAAGAAAATATAATAAATGTTAATCTTTATATTATTTATATATGGGAAATTACTCTTTTAACATGTTTAATCTACTGCTATGTTTGAGTTACAGTTACTGTTCAACTGTGACGTCATGACGTCATAGCAACAACGTAATTAGTGATGTTATCTTACTGTATGTTGCACTGATGTAATTAACTAGTGTTGCCAGTATAAAGTGTTCAGTTGAGTTTAACAATTATCACAATGAAATCATTTGGAACAACTGCAACATTCCCATTGGCGAAAACACGTTTTTCTACAAAGAATGGTTCAGTTAGGTATTAAGCTCATCAAAGGTATTTATGACCAACAAACCATTGATACTACTCCTTTTATTGATTCCAACAGAAGTTCAATCTACCAGCTATAGAGTTTTTGAGATATATGAGCCTTATAAACAGTATTCCAAAACGCTAGAAATATAAACTTAGACAACAAATACAAAATGTTCCTATGGAATCTAACTTCCTTAAGCAAATAAGAAATCAAACACAGGTCAAAATTTGTTTACAATGATTTTATGAGATACAGTCAAGGTGTTTTAAGTAAGGCAGAGATCAAATGGAATTGAAACGCTTCAATGGAAAAATATCTACCTGAATGTTTAAGTCAACGAATGATATTAAATTGTGCAATTTTCAGTATAAATATATTATGCGTATTGTACCAACTAACCAGTTCTTAACAAAATGAAATATTGTTGGCTTAGCCCTGTGCGAATTTTGCAATATGGAGATAGAAACTGTTTCAATCTGTTCCGGAATGTGCACATGCACAACAGTTATTGGGCATCAGTGTCACGCCTTCTGCGAGTGTGTGATAGTAATATAAACATAACAGTAAAACAATAACATCTAGAATTTGCCACTCAAAAAACCTAAATGTGATACTATAGTGATAATATTTATAATCTTTTTGGCAAAATATTTTGTTTTTTAAAACAAGCAAATAAAAAGTTTTAGATAAACTTAACATGAAATAATTCCTAAGGGCATGTGGTCGGCAGGGGATTTTACTTTTTTTTTTCATTTTTTTGATAAGTTATCGTTGCACTTTGTGTAAAGGTTTTATTATATCAAGACCGTCACTATTTTAAGGTAAATTTAAGAATGTTTGTTAAGACATGTGGATGCTTTTCTTACCAATATTATATGGAGTGAGTGTTTGTATTGACCTTTGCACGTTGTGAGAAAATAAAAAAAAATGATAAAAACTCTTATGGCACAGGTAGTCTAGCAGGATTATATTTTGCATAGTGCAACTCAACTAATGCTCCAGTCATGTTTTACAGTCAATTATAAGGTACAAACTAAGTTTACACCTGTTTTAATACCCCCCCTCCCCCCCCCCACAAAAAAAAAATCACCCGTGAACTCGGAAAAATTGTAAATCCAACAAGTTAAAGTTAATATTTTCACATTTTTTTACTTTTAGAATCCGACAAAAACGTTGGAAAAGTGGGAGAAGCACGATCCATCATGAGCCTGTCCATGAAGGTTAGAAAAATCTAATCCTCGGGGTAGAAAATTGTTTAAATTCTGACCCCTCGGGTGAGATATCTCTATCCAACATGGACACTCATGGTGAATTGCTATGTTCTCACTCACCAGATTGGCATTTCCATTGTTTTTACCCATGTGGGACAAACCCGTACCAGCCCGCTGGCCACACAAAGAGCCGTGATGTCACTGTAATGATAAAATTACACCACCATGTCGCATCTCAGCATAATCAGGATTTTTTGGAAGTATGTGTCATGTATTTACAATATTAAACAAGGTATTAAATGGGGAGCAAGGAAATGAATCCATTATTTCATGTAAGGATGGGATAGAAAATTCTGTCCCTCGCGATCACCATTTGCCATTACTCAGCAAGCCTCATGATACCAATTAGTGGTCCTGGGGACGAATTTCTATCCCACCATCGCACTCATGATGGATCCTTATAATCTTACATGACCACATGACAGCTTTTTTATATGGGCAGAGCAAAATATTCCTTTTCTCTGCTGAGAGGTTATACAAAGAACCAACATCACACTGGTCAATGTAAACGCACTGGTGGTTGCTACAACGAGCTGGTGGTTGCATTTTACAGCACTGGTGGTGGCGTAAAAGGTAAAAAAATCTATACCTGTTGACTTTATTATTTATTTATAAACTTGCATTGATTTTATTTGTGATGACACTTGGCGCACAGACCACCGGTAACATTGCAGTCTATGGCTCTGCCAAGCAATTGGTGATATAATTCATGGTTTGGACTGCAAATCCAACAAAGTTCTGGAGTTTTGCCGTGACAGGTGCTTTTTTCTAGTGTAACTGCCTAAATTGAGTGAATTCTGCACGTCTAAGCGCAGCTGTTGTCATATTCCCATGAAATAACATCCAAAAAACGATTACTACTTTGGGTTTTTTTTCTTGGTAAACTAGCAAATGTTTTATTGAGGAATTTGTATTACAACGCACTGGGAGCATTTTTGACGCATTGATACAACGCACTGATGGTTGCACAGAATTCCTGTGGTTGCTGGTGCAGCCTCACCACAGCATTCAATGTTCTTATAAACGTTACATAAATCGTTATTTGAGCCAGCACATGATATTTCAGTACCAGGACGAAGACTCAGGTGAGCCTGTGCAAATGTACAGACTCGCCAGAGCCTTCTCTGCATAGAAAAATGGAGAGTAGTAATCGTTTTTGGACGTTATTTCATGGGACTATGATAACATAGCTGCAGCTGTGCTTAGACATGCAGAATTTCCTTAAGTTAGGCAGTCACAATAGCAAAAAAAACACCTGTCACTGTCAAACTCCACAACTGTGTCGGATTTGTCGGTCAAACCATGAATTAAAACGCCAATTGCATGGTAGAGCCATAAACTGCAATGTTTCTGACGGTTTGTGCGCATTGGGTCATCAAAAGTAAAATAAATGCAAGCTTATAAAGAAATCATACAGTCAATAGGCATAGATTTTGTGGTTTTTGTACACTGATGAAGGCTCAAGCGTGACTCTGAAAATGTGTAGCCTCACCAGAGATGCTCCAGAGCTAGCCCTGTTCGCACTTTGAGAGTGTTGCCGCCTATTTTTCAGATTGGCCCCAAAACTTTTAATTTAAAGAGATTGTTTGTCCGTTATGATACATAACAATAGTTAAGAGGCCGCCATGCGAGCTTAAAATTTTTGTGCTTCAACAACAGCAGATTCTAGGGCGAAGATTTGGTACCAGTAAAATGCAATTTTAGCACACCAGAGATATAGGCTGCTGTCTGTTCTAAGGCGGTGATTCTGTTGTTGTTGATTCGTTGTTGATTGTTACTCCTATAACAGGATTCTGTAATTGTTCTATATTTTGTTACTTTATGTCCATTCTTGTTTTGCAATCATCTTGATGGGGAAGAGAGAGAGAGAGCTGGCTGCTTTGCTTAGTTTGTCTTCCTGGTGTCTCGTGATTATTTATTGTGTTGCTAATCCTCTCAGTGCCATGGGTTTGTCTGCAGTTTGTGATTGTGACACTCACTATTTTTGGGGTGTCATTCATGCGAACAGCGATGGCTTTGGCCACATTTGCTTGGTCTAGTCTGAACCTTCGTCACAGTTTAAAATTCTCATGTGGTGACTCAAATGGCGATTGAATGCCGAGTCTGCACATTTGCACAGGCTTACCTTAGCCATCGTCACTGTACAAAATCTCTTGTGCTGCCTTAAATGGCGATTTATGTGCTATTCACACCAGCAGCGAATACTCTGGTGAGTCTGCACATTTGCGCAGGCTGTCACTGGACAATGCAATAAATATCAAGATCTTTTGTGCTGGCAGCAAAGGCTCTTGGGAGAATGCACGTTTGCACAGGCTCGCCTGAGCCTTCTATACAGTATCATAATATCATGTGCTGGTTGAAATGGCGATTTTTGCAACGTTTAAGTGAACAGCGAATGATGTGGTGAGTCTGCACCAGCAACCACAGGAATTCTGTGCAACCATCAGTGCGTTGTATCAATGCTTCAAAAATGCTCCCAGTGCGTTGTAATACAAATTCCTCAATAAAATCATTTGCTAGTTTACCAAGAAAAAAACCCAAAGTAGTATTCGTTTTTTGGATGTTATTTCATGGGAATATGACAACAGCTGCGCTTAGACATGCAGATTTCACTCATTTTAGGCAGTTACACTAGAAAAAAGCACCTGTCACTGCAAAACTCCAGAACTTTGTTGGATTTGCAGTCCAAACCATGAATTATATCACCAATTGCTTGGCAGAGCCATAAACTGCAATGTTACCGGTGGTCTGTGCGCCAGGTGCCATCACAAATAAAATAAATGCAAGTTTATAAATAAATAATACAGTCAACAGGTATAGATTTTTTTACCTTTAACACCACCACCGGTGCTGAAAAATGCAACCACCAGCTCGTTGTAGCAACCACCGGTGCGTTTACATTGACCAGTGTGAACATATTTAGGCAGTTACACTAGAAAAAAGCACCTGTCACGGCAAAACTCCAGAACTTTGTTGGATTTGCAGTCCAAACCATGAATTATATCACCAATTGCTTGGCAGAGCCATAAACTGCAATGTTACCGGTGGTCTGTGCGCCAGGTGCCATCACAAATAAAATAAATGCAAGTTTATAAATAAATAATACAGTCAACAGGTATAGATTTTTTTACCTTTAACACCACCACCGGTGCTGAAAAATGCAACCACCAGCTCGTTGTAGCAACCACCGGTGCGTTTACATTGACCAGTGTGAACATATTGCGTCTAAGTAACTCAATGACTCTTAACAAGGTTAAGCGTCACTTATTGATGTCACTGAAAGTTAATGACGTCACCAAACGTGCACAACGTGCCAATATTGCCAACGTGAAGTTAACAGTACAATGAGCATAGCTTGATTTTCTTTTGAAATATGCAACTTAACCAATGTTCCAATCCTGTTTTCCAGTCAATTACAAGCTGCAAACTTTTATTTACACCAATGTTCTTACTCGATAAACACAATTGTGAACTCAGAAATAATGTCAATCCAATGATAAAAAAGTTGAAATTTTACGCTTTATTGACTTTCTATGTTTCAACAAAAAAGCATGGAAAAGTGGGGGAAAACAATCCATCATGAGCCTGTCCATGTAAGATAGAGAAATCTCACCCCAGGGATAAGAAATTAACCAGGGACTCAGCAAGCCTCGTTCCTGGTTCAAATTCCGACCCCTCAGGTGGGATATCTCTATCCTACATGGGCACTCATGGCAAATTGTTATAATCTCAAATACCTGTACCAGCCAATAGGAAAGATAAAAAAAGGAGCAGCTGCACTAGGCCGCTAACTGGTCCAATGTTGATCCGTGATGTCGTTGTTATTTTAAAATAACTTCACCTTTTTGCATTTATACGTATTAAAGATTTTCTGGTAGTCTTTTCATGTCTTTTTTTTCAATATAAAATAAGGTATTTAGTGGTGAGCAAGAAAAAGAATCTATTATTCATATAAGATTGGGATGAAAAATCCATCCTTGGCGATCACCGTTTGTCATCAGTCGCCAAGCCTCATGATGCCAATCAGTGATTCTAGGGATGGATATTTCTATCTCGCACTCACGATGGATTCTTATTGTATCTTATCCCCAGGATGAAACAAAAGTACATTATCACAGGAAGAAACCTAACCACCCAGGAGGAAACAGTACTTTCATATCCCAAGGATGAAACAGTAGCGTATAACCCCATAATTGAAACAACACATGATGAAACTAATCCTGAGAATGAAACAGTAGTATCTCATACTCAGGACAAACCACCACTGTCCCATCCCAGGAATGAAATGTACGTGTTTATCATCAGACGCCTTATTCTGATAACAAAGAAGAAGTTTTGACCCACGAAATACGGTATCTTTCATGGTGTCTAATTCTCCAAAATGAAACAGTATCATAGTGCCTTATCCTAGGATGAAATAGTGGAAACTAATCCCTAGAAAATTAGTCTTATTCTTAGCACGAACCTGAAGTGTAATCCCAGAATTAAGCAGAAGTGTCTTATCTTCAGGATGAAACGTTTTTATCTTCCAACGGATGAAACAGTAGTGTACAATCCCCAGAATGAAACTGAAGTGTCTTATCTCCTAGATGGACCGACGGTAGTGTCTTAGTACTCAAATGGAACGGTAGTGTAATATCATCAGGATAGAATGGTAGTGTCTTATTACCAGTATGAAACGGTATTGTCTTATCTGCAGGGTGTACGGTAGCTTTGTGATGAAGAACTGTGGTCTTATCCAGAAAAAAAAGTGTTAGCTTACGTCTTCTTATTAGGATGAAGCAGTGGCACCTGATCTCAAGGATAAATTAGTGATGTTAGGCCCTAATCAGTGCATACCTAAGAAGCAGTCTTCTGTCGTTCCAGGCATCACTTGCAAGGCTGTGGATCTTGCATCATTCTGGTAGGTCAACAAAGGCAATGGTGCAACAAACCATCTGAAAACAAATGATTCATTTTGTTTCCTGCATGCATGCGCCAACCATGTGCAATTTTTCGTACATTTTATATTTTATAGTTTCTTTGGATTGTAACAAGACGTCAAGAAACACCTACTGATGTACAACTTTCAGCTGATTTTAATGATTCAGAGATGCAAGAGGTAAGGCATTTAGTAAATGAGTTTCAAAATGTTTTACAGACAAACCAGGTTTGACAAATTTACTTGAAGATGAGATTAAAACAACTACAGATACACCCATAAGGTTAAAGCCATAGCTGCTTCCTTTAACAATGATTGACAAAGTAAGCGATGAGATAGAAAACGATGCTAGAAATGCGGGTTATCAAACTCTCAGAGAGGGCATATTCATACCCAATAGTGCTAGTAAAGAAAAAGGATCAAACAGTCAGATTTTGCATTGACCTTAGAGCACTGAATCATAAAACCTGTTTGACGCTGAACCAAGGCCTACCATTGAAGAGTTATTTTCTAAATTATCTGGTCATAATTTTTTTCTCCCTTTGATCTCTTCACAGAATACTTGCAAGTGCCTCTTACAGAAGATTCAAAGCATAAAACAGCGTTTAGGGCACCTAGATGGTTGTTTTAAGTTTAAGGTTATGGCTTTTGGCTTGGTTTCGGCCCCCACAGCATTTAGTCGTCTGATTCGTAAGCTATTGAAGGGCATGGATAATTTGGACAACTTCCTAGATGATATTTTGATATTTACAGAGACTTTCAAAAGTCATTTGCTGATTTTGCGTCAGTTGTTATTAAGGTTGAGAAATGCTGAATTAACTGCAAGGCCAACAAAGTGTTTAATAGGATTTCATAAACTAGAAAGTCTTGGTCATTTGGTAAGTGATTGAAGGCTAGAGCCTAATCCTGATAAGCTAAAAGCAATATCAGATGCTCCCAGACCAGAAACAAAGCAACAGGTAAGAAGTTTTCTTGGTTTGATTGGCTTTTATCGCCGGTTGTGCCAAACTTTTCACAGGTAGCAGTGGCACTCACTGATGCTACTAAAAAGTCAGCCAAATAAAGTAAATGGGGTGAAGCCCAAGAACTTTCATTTCGAAGTCTGAAATTATCTCTCATAACTCAACCTATCCTGAAGTTGACTTATTTTACAGAATCATTTATACTACAAACAGATGCTTCTGAGTCTGGATTAGGAGCAGTGTTATTACAGACTGAACAAGGTTTGAAAATACCTGTTTCATATGCAAGCCGAAAGTTAAAACAGGGTGAAAGAGCATATTCCGTAATTGAGAAGGAATGTCTGGTTATAATGTTGGTCATTAAGAAATTTGACAGGTACATGTACGGTAAGGAGTTTATTCTAGAGACAGATCATCAGCCATTAATCTATCTCAATCAAAAGGTGGTAGCAAATCACAGGCTTATGAGATGGGCACTGACATTGCAGCCTTACAGATTTAGAATTGAGGCTATCAAAGGCAAAAATAACTAAGGGGCCGACTATCTTAGTCGTATCTAGTTGTATATAGTTCAGAGAAATTTTAGGACATGCTTCGTGACTGTTTCAAGTGTTCATATAATTCACAGTTTTCTAACGGGAAAGATAGTATCACGGCGCATATTTTGACAGTACATATATTTTATCAATTGTTTTTTTATTCAAAACTTCAATCTTTATAAAGATACTAATGTGGTCCCATATAAGTCCAATATTTTCTAAGCAATATTGACAGGGTGTTAACTATGGAAATTGACTAAGTGTCCTTGTTTGAATCATATTAAGCCTGAATACGGTAGTGCACATTACCGATATATACATTCACGTGCCAAGTGTGATTTTGGTCCATCCAAAAACCTGTTTACATGACAGAGCAAATACTGTTGGGTGTTTAGACACACGTTTCATTTTATTTATTTTTTTGTCATTACAAATGCTCTATACAACATTTCAATTATTTTGAGCAAAAATGTTGAACTTGGAAATTAGAGGAACGGTGGTGACCTTCTGGGTCCTGCTGAGGGTGCATGCTATGTTGCCAGCATGAAAGCCATGAAGCCTATGGTTAAGTTTGTTCGTCACTCCAATTGATCAAGCTATTATGGTGAACTATTCAAGTTCGTCAAGCTATGGTGCATGGCGAATTGATGGTGCAGCTATATATAAAAGAATGTCCACAAATGGAAGTATTGTTCTGCTTTATAGCCTAATACATGTGTAATAAGCACATACTTATCTTGGAATATAAAAAGGTGTTAATAGCGTTCCTGGACTTTGAGTGAGATATTGTGGTCCACAACATAAGTACATGAACACTTGGATAAAGTTGATAGTAGTGAAATTGTGTTATCCACAACATAAGTGCATAAACACTGGGATAAAGTTGATAGTACTGAGCTATTGTGTAGTATCTTAAGCTGTATAAATAATTTATTTTTATACATTTGTTTAAATGTTCTAGAGTTAAATGAAAGTAATCACCATTCCCCTTGGCCAATCAGTCCCACCTGCGTTCAGCGGCATTTCACTGTTTGCGAAAAGAACCCATCCATATTAACTAAGAGTCAAAATCGAATTGACAAGAAAGTAGTTTATCCATCTTTTTTCTAAACAAACTGATCAAATGATCTGAGAAAACTGATATGTTGAATGCAATTGTCTTGTTCAGAGGCTGATAGTTACTTATCTTAATTTTTAAGTATAAAGACATTTAAAGAATACTATTTTACTACCTTTAGATTACTGGAGGTGGAAATAGTTGTTCGTTTATTGCAGAGGATGATAAGTATACGCACTTATGCTTGTTTTCAAATCCTGTCGATCTTTCCCTGTGTACCATGCTATTTTATCACATGACCATCATGTTATTCTGTGAAAAAGTTCATGTCATAAATAATGTCATGATCACACGTGTATAGCGGATTTCATAGGCCTTCCATACTTTTCTGGATTTCCATGGGACTCAAGTCACATGTACTTATATTACATGACTACCTCAGGCAATCGAAATTTGTTCCGTTACCACGAGACTGAGCAGTCATGTGCCCGAGGCCAGCATAAAAACACCAAAAGAAATACTGTTTTGTAAGCAAACAGGCTTGTATATATTGCATACGAAGTGACGATTAGTTGTAAGGAGCCACTTAGCGCCGCTTTGTATCCTATGTTTACTGTTACCTCGAAAACCAAGTTAATGTTTTTCAAACAACACCCATGGGTGTTAACGGGCAGGTGTCAGTATTGAGTACTTCACAGCATCGGTGTCACTGACTGCGTCAGTGTTAATGTAAACATTACACCATTTGAAGAATGACTCAAAATCTCGGCAAAACATCATTGGTAATGTGGCATCGAGCTATCAAGTCAATATAAGGATTGAAATTCCTAATATAACCGAAAACTACATAAATTCGCACGTTTTCACTTGTCGCCATTGGTAATCTGCAATGCTTATTTAAAATACGTCACCTTATTGAGAAGTTGTTTGGGTTTTTTTTGAATGGCCAGATATTTTTCTATCCAGGAGAGCTCAGAGCTAATCGGAACATGTCGGGAAAACTTGGTATGAATTTAGCTATTAACACCTGCACAGCTTCCCATTGGCAATCATAATTAACAGCATACTTATTCATATTATTACGCTTGTTAATAGCAACGAAGATGGCGTCTTTAATGAAGTCCCGCGACGCTGGTAATTTCTGCACATGTTTTTAATTGGACAAAAAAGTAAAAATTGATGGTCGCAGTCAAGGAACCGTGTTGAAAAGAAATAAGTAAGGACCATTGGTGATATGTATCTGAGGTCATGCTTGATGGAACTTAGTTCATAATCAAAGCCAGGGCGAGCGACTGACCCAGTTTGAAGCAGAAAGTGAACTTCTCGACGGGAACTGAAAGCAGGTCAACCTCAAAGCCAACTAAAACTGCAACAAACAAGAGATTTGTTGAGGTCCAATCTAATGATATACCAAATTTTGTGAATCAGCAGAAAAACAGAAACACTCTTAGCAAAACATTCCATGATCTGAAACTTTTAACCAGCTTCTTGCACCAAGAAACAATAAATGAGCTCCGAAGTGAGTACAGGTCAATCTATGAGAATCATATAATTGAGCCGCGACATGTGATTTCCAACAATGTGGCATTTTGACAAGTGTAGACTCAAACGAGCCCGTGCTGCCTCCTTTTAAGCTTAAAAACTCCAAATGGTGTTCAGTCAGTAGCTCAACGGTCAAAGAACATGCAAGCGACTAGCAAAGGCTCTGATCAGACTGCGCGTATGCGCAGGCTGATCTGAGCCTTTGGTGGTCGCACATATCACATTGTTGGAAATCTCATGCCATGGCTCATTTATTTGAAATGCTACAAATTACCAGGGATTGCCAAATCCTTATGGTCAAAACGCTTTATGTCTGAATCAGTATAACCCCATGGCACGAAACACTCGGAAACTGAACAATACAGCAACCAATACTGTTCAAGGTGGTTTAACTGCAATGTTTTCTGGAAACATATTTGGCGTCATTTTCAATATAACATCAATGAGAAACCCTCTGCGACAAAGAATCATCTGTGGTTCTGACAGTGATTAGATCTAGTTTGGTACTTTTATTCCTTATAATCCAGAATGCCACATTTATTTGCGTTCTGTTTAAATCCTACCGCGTTGAAAAACTATCCAATACGCAAAAAAGTGTATTGATGAGGTCACTGACATAGACTGATATTTACACAGAACGGGGATCTCCCATGAATGTGCAGTGACGTATATATAAATTAGATCGATCAGTGCCGGACCTAAGGGGGGCCTGAGGGGCACGTGCCCGCCCCCCCCCCCCCCCCCCCCGAAGAGGCTGTGAGTGCCCTAAAAAAAATTAAGCTTGGGATTCTAATTTACGCCAAACTTTTTTCTGCTGACGCATCTCAAACTCCATAAAAACACCACAGGAGGACAGCGGGAGTCCGAATTTGGCTTCCGCAAAAAGGTCAGAAGATCGCCGCTAATCCGATGCCCCGGGCTTGTCAAAAATGTCCGAGTTGTTGATAACACCTATCCGACAGCAGTAGGCGGATCTCATTTAGCTCCCAGCCAATCAGAACGTCGGACAGCGACTACGTCTTAATTGACAGGACAATCTTACGCATATGCAAATTTAAGAAGCACGTAGTCGATAAACACTAATTGATTTTAATGTTTTTGAGTGCGTGTAAACAAATCTTCAAAAAAAGGGGGGGGGGGGGGGGCACTTATCCCCAGTCCAAAGGCTGTTGGGTTCATTCCGTTGTCACTTCCATTGCAAATCCCATGTAGTCCAGTCGCAAAGTTAATAAGTAATAGCTGTGCCCCCCATTCCCTGATCCGACTCAGAGAAATTAAAAAGAGAGACTCAGTCCCGAGGCTGCTGCCGTGCTGTCCAGGAGGGGGGGGGGGGGGGTACTCTGATTTTTTCCATACATACATAGGCTCGGGACATTTTTTTGGGTTCAAAATTTTGAATTTCAATATTTTTGGGGGTTTTCAGCAAAATGAATATTTTTGGGGGTATGAAAATTTTGTGGATTTTTGGGGGGTCATCACTAAATTGGACTATATTTAGGGGTCATTTCTATGCATTTTAGGGTCTTATCTTAAGGTCAAGGTACAGAATAGGGGATATTTTTGGGGGGTTGTTAAAATTTCAAATACTTTTTTGGGTGCTTAAAATTCCGGATATTTTTTGGGGTGAATAGTAGATGCTGGACCCGAGCCTACTTATGAAGAAAAAAATGAGAGTACCCCCCCCCCCCCCCAATGGGCCGTGCTGGGCCTAAGTTATTCGGTTGGGGGTGAAAGGAACCTTTGCCAATTTTTTTCTAAGGTTAGGACTTAATTGTTTTTCCAGCGTTTATTTTTTCAAATTTTAAGCCCCCCAGTGACCCTCCCCTTCACCGGGGCTTTGCTGTTTTTCTAAACATTGGGCTGACTCAGAATTGCATTGCAATTGCTGTGCCCCCCCCCCCCCCCCCCCCCACTCACACACACGGGAACCTTACCAAAGCATCAAGAACATGACAATGAAATGCAACCTACTTAAAATTGAGGCTATAGAATATGGAAAAATGGGCTTCAAAATGGCTTGAAATGCATTCTCAGAGACATAGATTTTTCAAAAAATTCTGGGGGAGCCCCCCCCCCCCAGACCCCCCTCGAGCGATAGGGGGGTCAACCCCTTCTCCTATTCTCCCCCGCTCGCGACGCAAGCCGCTTGGTTCAAGTGTTCGACTTTCAGTGCCCCCCCCCCCCCCCCCCCCGTAATCAACCCCTCTGGGTCCAGCCCTGTCGATGGACTGATTCTTCCTCCCGGTAATAAAGCTATTTTACATGCTTTTCCTCTCTCAAAAAATGATTTTTTTATTGCTTTTGCATATAATATGCGTGCCATAATTTCATGTTTATGAGATTTGTTACGTTGGTAATAAAATTAGCGTGGAACTATATTGTGTTACGTATCGATGTAGAATCCAGGGGCCAATTTCATCAATAAAGTTCGTACGATATATCTTAAATTGTGCGTACGTTGTTTTCTGAGAAGTGCGTACGTCAGTTTCATCAAAAGTAACTTTGCCTAACTGTAGTCTCCAAATATCATGTGATTGGTCACGTGCGGACTTTATATAGCCGTGTAAAGTGGTTTAACACAGAGTGAAAAATACGTAGGTATGTGAAGAAAGTTTTAAAGAAGAAGCGTGTGCTGATCCGAATGCAGGCAGGGGGTCCGGACCTTCATCCCCCTGAAAACCACATTCAAGTTATATAGGTTGCCATAGAAATTAGCAAGTGGGCCACCTGGAAAATAATGGATCCGCCTCCCAGAACCTTGCAAACTTGAAGTTTTCCGGACAAAAATTCCTGGACCCGCGCCTGAGAAGACGAGCAGGTGACAGCATACCCCATTTAGAAATCAGTCTCTTTAACTCGGTGCATACACTTGTGTCAAACGTCGGTCTGATCTGGAGCCAAAGTCTTTGTCACTTACAATGTAAATGACGGGTTTCTCGAAATCATAAGAAACCATGTCCAAGTAAGGCACATATCAGTAAGTTTTCCTGAAAACAAAAATATACTGAGGGTAACTAGGAATTAAAGGGGTTTTTTTTCTAACATGTCTGGATTAAAAATAATAATTCAAATTCATTATTTTTTTATGAAATCTGATATTCTCAAATTCCATCCAACAAATACAATTCACAGAATTGATAATCATGAACTAGTCTTATACTGCCGACAAATCGTATGCTCTCGAAATTTGGTCCGGAGTCGTGGGCATTATGGGCGTTTGTCTCGGCTTTCTTCACACCCCGATGATTGATTGCTGTAATGCTCAATTACAGATCCCTAAGAGGGACACACTATTATCATTTGAACAAAAAAAAGAGATAGATCATATTGTATTCATAACAAATTGGTACATGCTTCATGAAACTGCGTCCCGAAAAATACTCGTTTTCACACTTAAGGTTAACCCACACATGTCGATTGGAGTTTCCCATTTTAATCTTTTGGACGAGCTCATTGCCTGGTCCGACGCCACCGTGGTTATGTGGCGTCTGATCTGAGTCTTCAATGTTTGTCAATCTCACAAAATGGAGGCAAGGCTTAACTGAGTTAAAAAGTACACCCGGGTGCTTGAGATAACAAGTCGAAATTTTTGAAAATGTAAAAAGCTAGAATGCAACTAGTAATTTTTCAGCGCAGTTCATTAAAATAATTTCCCATTATAAAAAGATTGGCTATAACATTAATGTATTGCAACAGACTGCATGCTTGGTATTCAACCCAATCACGGTTGGCAACTTTGCTTTCCTCTTTAATTGCACGCCGGTGGGTCGGACTTTAGACTCTATGATGGTTCCGACTTAAAGACTTATCTATTGAAGAGATGGTAGGGGCCTGATGCTTTGGCTGTTTGTCGGGCCCACCGGGGTTTACCTGTTGGATTTCTTTTGCTCCGGTATTCAGTTTAATTTACTGTTGAGTCCTTATCCTTGCTTTAAATCCTTGTTATATCTTGATTTATATGTTTTAGGAGATGATGCATTGATAAGTTAGGGGTCTTTCATGCAAACCAAATATCTATGTGTCTTGATCCACATCTGAATTAAGGGTGAGGTTGGCGCCGTTAAACCGGTTTAAGCCCTCCATTAAAATTTTTACTGACCGTTCCAAGGCGGTACTTCTTTTGTGGATCTTTTATGTTTTTGTTCTGTCTTGTGTTTGCTATGTTTTGTGCGCGTCTGTTTATATGTGCTTTGTGGTCACCTGCTGGGAAAGGGCTGACCTCTTGGCTCTCGTTTGTGGTGTCCACTGTGAGTTTGTCACTTTCCCATTGGTATCCTGGGTCAGGTGTGGTACTTGATTGTATCGATTCCTGATCTTTGCACCCTTACTTACTTTGTAATACGGTCGAAACCGTGCTAACCCGGATGTATGTCCCTTCACGGAGAATGTAAAGTTCTACTGAAAACTCTTGTGAACACCTCCCACATATAAATACTCATACAAAGACATACGTTTTGAAACTTATCGAATGCTGAACGTATGGTTGTTTGACGAAAGCCCCTCATCATCACGTCCCTGGCAGTCATGCATGTGAGTGACTTACCCGTACATTTGAATGTGTATACTAGTATGTTTTAGCAATTGTGACATGTGAAAAAGTACAAAAAATATCCTGTTGGTTTTACTACAGAATCCCTTCCCTTAGACGTGATGATCATGCATAAATTCAGCTACTGACATGGTAGTCATAGGCGAATCTCTTGGGGACAGCATACAGCGTAGTAGGGGAAGGGGTGGGAGAGGTACATGGACAAATAAATAACTCATAAGCACCAAGGAAAGGGGGTCTTATTTTCTCATTTTGGTAAACCACATGGTATGTAAAGGGTGGTCTTGATTGTAGTATTTTCAAAGTATTTAAACCTTTGTCGATGTTTTGCTCTTCAGCCTCTAGAATCGTGTGAATTGCAGCAGCCTTGGTAGCTTAGTAGAAAGTTAACAATTTAAGACAAAGATGTCAGCTGCGACACCTAAATGTTTGTCTTAAATATACGAGAAAAAGTAAGAAGTTCGCAAAGTTCAATAGTTTGATGAAACCCGATTTTTAACGTACGAACTTCGTACGATGTTTTTAAGACAAAAACACGTCGTAAACTCGTTGATGAAATTGGCCCCAGGTTCAATAGTGAGATAACCCGTTATTGCATTTATTAAAAGAATTTTTGTCGCAGTAGTGGTCATGTGATAAACAGAATCTTACATTCTTGGTCATTTGATACGGAATTTATGAAACTCGTTGGTTAATTTCTGTATTTGGCTCGCCAAGGCTGGCCGTAAGGATACCGAAATTAACCAGCTCATTTGAGCCACGGTATGAGATTTCCAACGATTTGACATTTCGTCAAGTGTAGACTCGGACGATCCTCTGCAGCCTCCTTTTAAGCTTAGAAACTCTAGATGGTGTTCAGTCAGTAGCTTAACAAATATGGAATACTCAAGCGACTAGCATAGGCTCTGATCAGACTGCGCGTATGCGCAGGCTGATCTGAGGCTTTGCTTGGTCGCACATGCCACATTCGTTATTGGAAATCTCATGCACTGGCTCATTTAATTAGTTCCAAATTAAATGACCACTAATGTAAGATCCTCTATGTACGAGGGGGTTCAATAGGTAATTAAAACCCATTCGTAACTTCATCCACATACGCGTTAGGATTTTATGCCATATGTCAAACGAAAGATCAATGCGTCGCCGTTATAATGGTGCATGCTACACTATTTTATCTTTCCAAATTTAATAAGTTACAGACTTTTTAAAAAGCACACCAATATACATTGCCTATATTTTCCTTCGAATTGTAAATGCTCATTTTAACAAAGGTTGAAAGGCATGCTGTATTTTCTAAAACAAACATTTAACATGCATGAATAATATATCCACAGTTTTCTGGCTCATCTCTCCTTTATCTGCTATAACGATACAAACTATTGACGGTTACTGATTTCACGTGCAAACGGTTTATTACGTTACCCCTCTTACGTTGACGTCGTTTAAAGCAATGGATGTAACACTTAAAAACGCACTGTTCTTGAAAATCGGAAATGTGGCATTGTACCAAGAAAGGACAATTTTGATTATATCGAAGTTTCAAAACACACAGTGCATAGGCAGCAGACTAGTTAAACCAAAACCAATATCTAGGGGTATCTCATTTGAATGGTTTACCATTTTCGTTTCCTATAATTTTATCGTCTGAAATTAACCAGCCAGATAATGTACATGTAAATACGTGTAGCAATGTCCAAATAATGCATCCAAATGCAAACATCGATGAAAGGCGGTATTTTGGCTGATCCGCTTCAGTGTAAGCCAGAGATGGCATTCTTTTAAGTGATTGTCTTATTTCAAATGACGTACTTAGGGGTAGTTTATGAGTGAGATTAAATATGGAAATTTCCAAATCGGCTGTATTACTTGCAAATGAACATCAAAGCGACGGGAAAAAATGTTACAAATGATTTTTGTGTAATTTTTCGCTATGTATTCGTTCACGCAAAAAACGACTCTGTCAATGGAATGCCAGAAAATGTAGCATCAAGGAGGATTTGAACCAAAATGGCAGCCTCAATTTTTCATAGAATATGAAGCAATATCAATTTTTTTCCAGGTATAAATCACCAATATATGTATATTTACCACACGCAGAAGCAGACTGAAAACATCCCTCGTTCATGTAGTTATCTGCTTTTGAAAAAATCGTTTTATTTCATATCGCAGTGTACTCCAGAACCCTATCTTGAAGGTGGCCTGTGTAAATTAGATAAAGAGCTGGACAACTGCAATTTTACAATTATTTAGCCAAGAAACAGACCTTTTAATAAAAGTAATTATGAAGTGTGTAAATATAAAACTTTGGGATATACTGGACTGTTTTCATTACATACTGAACGCCCCTCGTATACTAGTTAATAAAATATTGTTTACGATTATAATTCGTTAAACTCAAGTTATAAGTGTTCGTAAAAATAGTAAAAAAATATATTGTATGACATTTTGACGAATAAGATATTTGATATTATTTATTTATATACATGTATTTATTTAATTTTAATAACAATATTTTAGAGGGAAACACATTAAGTCAGCAGATATCCTCCAACATGTCCAATGTGGTCCTTAATAAATGACACAAAATAAATACATACAGATTATCAAATAAAACAATAAAATTACATTAAGAATCTAACTGTCTAATTAATGTAGACATAATCAGTAAGTCTTCCACAGACGATTTCATCCCTTGACCCACAAGATTGTACGGACTCGACACAGATTTCTTGTTCTTTATCTACTTTCATTCTTTATGCATGCGAATAACAAATGCTCTAACGAGGCTGACTGCGCGGATGCGCATCCTCGGCAGAGCATTCGCTACGCGCATATGATATGCAGTAAAACCTGTGTAAAACGGACACCCAAAAATAGACAAAACAACGATCTTGATGACAAATGGTAGCTTAATGAAGGTCGAAAGTACTGCAGAATGTTCCCTTTGGAATGCTGCAATTCTTTTGACCTGCAATAAACGATAATTGGTCTTGTAAACTGTGGTGGGAGTGCACCTATTTGAGTTGCTGGGTAGTTCGGAGCGGAAGTGGGGAGTTGCTGGGGTGTGGAAGATATATCCGGTTGAACTACAAGAAAGAGCAAGGCTCCATTTTCCTTATACCACTTATTATCATGTGGAATCTGTGCTCCAGAAGAGACTGAAGCGGCAGGATCATCCACTGTTGATAGTAAGTATCTCTATTTACAACAGTGGCGACGATGGAAAACTACGGATTTCTTTCCTTTTTGTAATTTTTCACCAAATACATCGGCCCCTTGTTGCGTAGACATTCAAAGAGATAAAGACCATTTGCAAAAGCACGAGGTAGTTTGCGGCTGCAATTGTGATATCTAAAGGTTGAATTGAATCTTCGAGGTCCTTTTATTTGTTGTATCTAAATTTTTTCTTTCAAATATTGCAATTTTTGAAATTCTGACTTGTCCGTCTTCCCGCAAATTTTGACTTCATTTTTTCTTCACATTGGGCCCTATTCACGATACTCATATTACCAAGGCACCTTTAATAATTACATAGCACAATTAATTTCATGTAATTCTGTGCTTTTCCGTGACTTGGCTTTACATTTTCATTGTTTTTAAAGGCCCATTTGTTGATAATTTAACTATGTGGAATTTTTTGCTGATATAATTTCAGATGTTCAGGACTGTTACACTGAAGATTATTTGCAATTTTTTCTGCTTTTTGTAATTTCGGAAATTCTTCCTTTTTTCGCGGTTTAGACGAACGGTCGTTGGGTTATTACCCGTTTTTTTTTGTTTTTTTTTGTTTGTTTGTTTTTTTATTTTTAGATTATATATATTCAGGCAAAGCAGAAAGAATTAAGAGCTATTTTATCTGTTGAAAAATAACAGACACTATTCCAGCCTATATAAAAATAATAGAGAGAGAAAAAGGAGACATAATTTTTATCGGACAAAAAAAAACGTCCCCAAATCAACACGTCGACGCACTGATAATTTTATTGGACGAAACGTCCCTAAGCCAACACGTCGACGCACTGATAATTTTATTGGACAAAACGTCCCCAAGTCAGCACGTCGTAACAAATAATCAGCTTCACTGGTTTCAGCTTTCATTAACCAAGTCATTTCCTTACAATTTCTAAGTTTACTTGAGAATCTATTTAGGCCAATATTAAAAACAAAACAATAAAAGGCTGGCGAAATTTCTAAAGAAGAAAGTATTTAATAAATTGTCTCCGCATAAAATGCATTTAAAACCAGGTTTCAAAGCAAGACTTCCATGATGTCACAGTTCTATCAAAACATTGTTGATACAGATCTATGGAATTTATCAGGGCACTGCCCTTCCTCTCTTCAACAAACAGGGGGAGAAAGCCCAGGGTTTACAGCTCCAGACTGGGATAGAAGAGGTGGACATTTTTTGGATAGAGAACAGTCAATGTCTGGGCACTGCCCGTCACAGTCAACATCTGGACACCGCCCGTCACAGGGGTATTCATTTTATTCCACAGAGTCTTCACCAGGATATATTCCATGTGGGTTCAGGAGTACCCAATTAGCAACTGTGACTGAGGCTATCAGCCCGTGTTATCAGCAAATTTACAGTGACATACCAAGCAGAGAGGCATTAAGTCAATGGACATTACAGTCCAGTCAGGGTACACAAATGGCACAACCCGATGTTGATCATAATACACAGTTCAGTCCTCCTCAGCAATCATCACCATGTAATATCCATTTTCCGCATGGGTTACAGCAAAACACATACCATCCAAATGTGCGAAACTTACTTAGCAACTGGAAAGATGAAATTTACAACTCCACACAATTACCAAAATATCTGTCATTTGACCCATCAATATCAAAGTGGTCAGACTTCTACAGAAAGTTCGAGCAGTATGCTAATGATAAACATTGGTCTGCACAAGAATGTAAGTCCAATTTGAAATATGTTCTGCACGGGAAAGCAGCAGATTATATGGCTTATCTCAATGAACTGGTACCTGACCTCACATATTATGATTTTATCATGCAAATGAAACGGTACATGGAATCTCAGGATCTCTATGATTCGCAGTTCGAGCAATGGCATCAGCAAAGAACATTTGGTAATAATACAGACTGCATGTGCACATTTAACCCTAATTCGCATGATTGCACTCAAACCAGGGGCATACAGCCCAAATCATCATTTCAGGAACCCCATTGGCAAAGTCAAGAACAGTTAATTGGCTACAGAGATTACCAACATAACAGTTATTTACCATTTGATTTTTCAGGGAGTAATGCAATGGTGCATGGCCCATTCCAGAAAATAGAAATGTTGAGCACGGGTGGACCAGCCCAAGAGATTACCTACCCTGAGAATTTATCTTGTGGTACTCTGGGCACAAAAGAACAGTTTGCTTCATTTTGGGTACCACCAGTAGCTGTACAAAATGGGGAGTCCCACGGAATGCCGATAGGCAGAGGTGTTTTACACCAGGGTTCCAGTCAAGACAGGTTATCCTCAAAGCATCAAATTGAGCTGGAAGAGATCTGTCTCCCGAGCAAAACAAAAATAGATGAAGGACTTAAGTCCGAGAAAAGAAATGCAGAAAATATGGAAGCGGGACTTGTTTCTCTAAAAAGCAAGTCCAAGAAATCCACCACTCAACCCCAAAGTTATCAGCCAGTCAGGGAATCACGCCCACCACAACGAGAAAGATACAGATATATCGGTTCTATGGCTAGTCATCCGTCTGCAGGCAACCCGAAAGAGAGTAAAACTAAAGGCACTGAGGAACAATTGACAGACATAGAGAATACCCTCAAACTCTTGGCGGACGCTTTGGCTATTAAACCCTTGGCAGGGGGTAATTTTAGGAGTAGGACTCCGTCACCTTCCACAGCGATAGCCCAAGGGGGAAGGTCATTGTCACCTGTACGCTCTCTCCAGTGCAATGAAGAAGACTTGGTGTTTGACACCACAAGAAGCCACCATGAGGGCATTGTCCCTAGATGTAAACAAACACTCAGCTCTGAAGATGAAGCATCTGGAGAGCAGAATGGGGAGGGATCCAAAGGAGAACCCCAGGGTATTCTGTAGATGACAGAGGAGGTTGACTCCAGGATTCCGGGGTTGAACCCCAGTGATAACAACAAGGCCAATGATCAAAACAGTTTCATTTTAGGAGACACAGATGATTGGTCATTGGACCAGACAGAAGTAAATACAAACATCTCAAGTCTGTTACCATTCCCAGAAGAAGGGAAAAGCGTACAGATGTCAGTTGAAGAGCTTGAGGAACTACTTTGGCCAGAACCAACAGAGCTGCAGTTGGTCCAAGGTGATAGCGTGGGAATTCATACAGAGATTCAGGAGTCAAAATCTGAGATCACTGATTTCTGGTGGGACAGCATGGGACCAACAGAACTGGGATCAAGAGATGAAAAGGAAAGTCCAGAAAACTGTGAAGACTACATAGACTTCATGTATGACAGTCTGTTTGGAACCTCCCCACTTAATAAGGAAATACCAAGCACCCTACATGAGGATGAAGAATGGATTGACAAAACCTTCAAAGAGATGCAAATCCAGCGATATTCAGCTTGGAATCCATTCATGAGTCTGGAGGGAGAGATGATCAGTGTACAGTTAGATAGCACTACAGGGGACTTCCCCATTTGCCAAATAAACCCGCCATCATCTTTGAGGGTCCCCATCACACTCCAGGACAGATCAATAAAAGCCGTAATAGATACTGCAGCCATGGTGACTGTCATTTCTGACCAAATATACAAGGAAATGAAGCCTAACCCACCATGCTTGAAAGCCACAACTTTGCAAACAGCAGGAAGATATATGAAAATGGTTGGGCGTATTATTGGCCCGGTGTCAATAAAGTTAGGCAATGTCATATTTCCCACATTAGTGCATGTTGCACCGATCAACAACGACATGCTACTGGGATTAGACTTTCTATTGAGGATTGGAGCCGGTATCAATCTCAAAGAGCAACATCTTGTTGTAACAGGAGCTACCGAGATAGTTCCGCTGGAAATCGAGTATGAAAATAGAGCTAGTCACACCATTTCAAAGATAACGACTGATGAGGCGGAACAAAGTCCAGCCATAATATACAATTTACAGGAAAGGAGTTGCCACAATTTGCATCCTGATGAGATATATTTACCCCATACTTCATATGAGAGACCACAGAAAGATACATATTGCCATGAGAGACTAGACTATCCCTACCTCTTCAACAACCAGGAGGTGTTTGGTCATGCAGATCAGGGAATGGTGGTTTCACCGGTCACAATGCTAAAGGGGATATCTGTCTTATCAACAACTGGGCACACTAACCAGCTGGAGACTGAGACCAAGAGAAGGCCCGAGCTGAACTGTTGCATCTGCTTCAGGCAGGAAATAGCTCTCATGACAATTTTGAAATGCATCCATGGCGAACAGGGTCTCTATCAGTCAAAGTGTTTGGTAAAGCCAAAATTGTCAGTTCTGTGGTTTGTGGAAGATGAACGGCAATGGCCATGGGATCCAGGTGGTTGTTAATCAAACAACCTAGTTAAGGGAGACATTTCATTCAGTGATTGTTTTGTCTCCACCGACTGAAAAGGGAATAGATCCCATGATTTGATCCAACAGCAAGATGCTTTGGGTATGCACACCCTACCGTAACCGCTAAAAATGCTAGCCCCACCTGTTGATAAAGTAGATAGAGGGATACACCAATCTGGAATGGCAGACTCCATACAGCATGGAAACTTGGACAGAAGTTCACAATACGGTCAGTATCTGTACTCATGAAGTTTGTAATTTGTCCAGTTGTAAACTCAGTAATAGCCACACTGCTGACTGAGAGAGTTTTCCTATAGATTGTTGTTATAACAGCAGTTCTTATCTTGAAGCCAACTACCTTACAGTTGTAATCAAACTGAGAAGAAAATAATGCTCCAAGAAGGGTTGATAAAAAGAGTCCAGCCGCATATATGTATCCATTGTGTTCTGGTTCAGATTTTGTTTCCATGTATGACACCAACAAATTCAACAGAATGGGTCCAGCAAATCCTAAACAGTCTGCTAGCAGTTTGAGAATACCAAGAAGATAATATTCAATGCCAAATGTTCGGTGCAAGGCATGCAAAAGAGATAAAGGTGGTTTGTGAAGCGACGTGTCCATTGGTAACTTTCTAGAACCAGAGTATGTGACTTCTGGAATACTGCTAATGCTGGAACTAGGACTTGGTCCCTGGCTTAAATCTTCATATAGGTCATTAGTGAACTTCTCTCCAGTTAAAACACATGTAAATTTACGAGACAGAACATTTGTATTCAAGCGGTTAGGAAGAAGAAATATATTATGTATGTTTTTGATACATTTTCTGGCTCCTTTGTTCATCAGTGATTGGACCCATTGGAAAGTGAGAAGTGATAGATAATTTGTGTTAGATTCCGCTACAATATTCTCTCTCACTGATCGAGGTATACTACTATAGCTATTCACAGAGGAGCTTGTCAATGTTCTGGACTCGGAATCTACATCCTCATTTATAGCTCGATAATAAACATCATCTACAAGAGTGACCCGCTCCCACCTGGGTACAAGTGTTACGAGATACGAGAGTTGCAGAAAGGTTGACACATATACACAGAACTCCTCAGCGGAAACACCAAATCCCGTTCAATGTCGTCAAGACGTAGTCGTCATTCACCAGTAAGAGCACCACCGGCCGAAAATATGGTTAGGAAGCGGCCAATTACCGATAAGATGCTGGTGGAACCCATTGCAAAGAAGGTTCGACAGTCAAGACGTTACCAAGATTGTCCTGTGCCAAGATGTGGTGCCGTGACCAACTATATGAAGGACCATGTCCAATCAGCTCACATGCCAAGTCTATTTGTTCAGTTAGAACCTGAAGATAGAGCACTGGGTAATACCCATAGACAAAGATTGAATGGATTAACACAGTTGGCTGTAGCCTGTTGGGTCCAAATGCAACCCCTCATACCCTCATGAATCATGTGAACTCTAGATTACAAGATACCATTCACGCTTGGGCCAACATTTGGGTTCCTCTTCAGCTTGATATGAAGGCCTTGTGCAAGTTTGCGAGATGGCAGATTCCAGAGAAATTTGAGATCTTTCCGTAAGTCAACTCTCCAGCATGTTTGGTATATTGGAAAATCTTTGTTTATTTGCTGGGTCAGCTACCCGACAGTACTCGAGAAGAATTCTTCCGAACCTATCATCAGGGGCAAAGCCCGAGCTGCACCACTCTGCATCCCAGACAGCCGCAAAATATCTTTGTAGTTGTTGACCGGACTCAGCAAGGCCCACAAGGCAAAAACACCATTGAGAGAGTTCAGGTTACCCTAGTTCCACAGGCTACATCATTTCAAGCCACAAGACAACAGAGTCCCCCACGGAATGAACTACGAGTTCCCGAACATGCTGAACTAGTTCAAGCTACAAGGAGACCCAGATGACAGAGTCCACCAAGAAATGAACCACTAGTTCTTCAACAAGGTCCATCAGCTGCTTTCAACAGCCATTTACCTCGTCAGAACAGCCCGTGAACTTTGGGGCATGAGAGAGGTCTCGACAGTGACGTTGGATGATATTCTTAGGGAACCATTGGTGCCTGCTGCAAATAATCCTGTTACTCTGATAGGAGGGGTCATTGTTTTCTGTGACCCGGGAACTACTCGTAGCATCCCTTTGATGGACGGGATTCAAAGGTAGCTGTGGGTCTTTACCCTAAAAGTTGCCTTTATGATGAAGCGTATCTAGACCCAGTTAGGACATTAGTCCAGGCATACCCACTTGTTACAGCCTTATGGGCGATCCCGTTCGACCGCACTGTTCTGGACTATGTGTGGGACGAACAAGAGGACATTTCCAACGATTAGTAGCCTTTTGTCACCCAGAGAAAGTCTTAGTTCTTCACCTGAGAGGGTATTCAAAGGTACATTAATCAGACGTCCCTACAATATATCCGTAAAGCATGCTCCAGGAACCAGAGGATACATTTACATTGTTTCAATGGTAGACGACCCATTGGTGTTGAAAATTGGTTAGAGTAATTTCCGAAATGCCATATTGGGTTTACAGCCAAAGTGTCACCCTTCAACGATCTACAAACAGAAGCCGGGAGAACCATCCCACATTACAGAATCCTGCTAGAAACAGACTCTTCATATATGCCAGTGAGCCTGCATCACGGAACTAACTCCAGCATATCTGGGCGATATAGCCCGTATAGATGCTCACCACAGACGTCTATCAATGGAGGAGTTGTTGCCCCTCATAGTGGCCAGCCACTTGACCAGTTACCCTTACCAGATAGTATTTTTGAGATTACCCCCTAACTCTTTTCATGGTGATCAAGGTTTGTAATGAGATTTAAAGCCAAGATTGTCCTTTTAAAATGCAAATATCATCTACACCATATTTAAGCTAAGGACATTGAAACCCGGATTTGTTATGGGGCTACTGCCCAGACCTTTAGTTTGGATGAGAACCCATTCTCTACTCCAAAATATCAGAACAGGGAGGAATGTGGTGGGAGTGCACCTATTTGAGTTGCTGGGTAGTTCGGAGCGGAAGTGGGGAGTTGCTGGGGTGTGGAAGATATATCCGGTTGAACTACAAGAAAGAGCAAGGCTCCATTTTCCTTATACCACTTATTATCATGTGGAATCTGTGCTCCAGAAGAGACTGAAGCGGCAGGATCATCCACTGTTGATAGTAAGTATCTCTATTTACAACAAAACCAATGTGTGGTCTATTTGAGAGTAGTCGGTTTACACAGGTTTTACTGTGACTACCAAATCTCATAAACTGCCTCATTCTATCATTACCTTTCAATAAAATCTGGAATCTTCATGCCAATGAAACTTGTCACAAGAGGAATCCAAAATACTTTGAGCCCAGGCAAACGCATCTTGTACTTTATCGTGATGGATCGGAGTAATCGCGCTCTCCTGAATGATTCGTCTCCTAGAAACGACGTTAAAAAGCGTCGACTCTAGTGACGTGACGCTGCAATGAAACTCCCCAGCCTAGTAATGCCTTCTCGGAAAGATTCATTTGGACACTTAAAACAGCGGCTGTATTGTTTTTAAATAACCTGCGATTTTTGAAACCATATACTTCTTAAATGTTTGTCAATCCCATTGGCTGGTTACGACCTCTTTTCAGACGGTTTGATTGGTTGATAACATCTGAGCCGTGGCATGAGATTTCCAACAATGTGGTATGTGCGACCATCAAAAGCTCAGACCAGCCTGCGCATGCGCGCAGACTGATCAGAGCATTTGCTAGTCGATTGAATATTCTATGAGTGTTAAGCTACTGACTGAAAATCATTTGGAGTTTCTAAGCTTAAAAAGAGGCTGCACAGGCTCGTCTGAGTCTACTCTTGTCAAAATACCACATTGTTGGAAATTATATGTCACAGCTCATCTGATTTTGATCAGGTTTCGGAGTAGTTCTTAGATTTGTACGATGCAGGTAATCAGTGAAGTCGGATTTCTTACCTTTAATTCTAGCCTGGAGCCATTATTTTAGATTGAGAGCATGAAAATAATGGCAAACAGTTGATATCCTCATCTGAACGTTAACTTCTTTACTCGATATTAAAACTAAAATAAAAGGGTTAACGCCCGTTTGGAAAAAAAAAACAAAAGGCATTTATACAATAAATATTTCTCGTGTTAACGGGTTAACGGATATATTAAAAAAAGAGAACATGTCCTTAAGCCAACAAACAAGCGGGTAATGCATGTTTTATTTGCTCAAACAATATTGACATAGATATTAGCATACTCAATTAGGTTGTATATGTAAAACATTTTCAACAGAATACACTTTTGAGGGCGCTTCTTGCAATAGTTTAAAAAAGTGCATGTTTGTACAATATGCTGATTGGCCTGTGCTGTACACATTGCTTACGTCTCCTAAAATATGGGGCTCACTGTAAGAAAACTATTCTTGCGGTTTTACGAACAGCTAGGTCCGAGGTTATAAAAAAATTTTCATACTGACCTCAACTGAGCACGAAATTTAACCTTCTCATTAATGTTAAAATTCCTACAGTTTTTGGCATTTAAACATGCTTTAGCCTTAATAAATTCATCTGCGCGCCAGTTTTAAAGCAAAAAAAGATCTATAAGTCTATTCTTGAAGTTCGCTATTTTAGTTATAATGAGCAGTTGAAATTTCATGCTCAGTTTGAATTGAGCATGAAAAAACTTTATAGCCCCGGTTCCTGGTGAGTTCCAATCCAGTCTGCTCATCTACAGAGACTAGTTAGAATAATGAAATCTTGCAAGTAGTAAGTTTGGCTTCGATACGTGTACCTGACAAAGGCATTTATCAGACTGCAGGTGCAAGGTTTCAGAGCCCAATGGGCATCGTAGGATTCATTTGAAACGCAAACACATCATGGATTCGCAAATCATCGTTCGTGCCATCGATTTCATAGAATAATCTGTCATACCTGATTCATCTCAATTATTTCTTAATGGTTGGGGTAAATATGGGAGATCATGACCCACAGAACTCGAGTGTTTAATTCACAAATTATTGCCCTAATATTTGGTTTTAACCGTGTCCTCAAGTCTCCTCGAGTATTTGAACCGCGCCATAAGAAAACATGTCTCCGTGCTTTTAATGATAGTGTATGACCTAAACCAGACGTCAGAGCTACAGAGACCAGCTAAAATATTGAATATTTGAATATAGCAAGAAGGGATGATATAATTTCTAGATAGCGAACAACAAAGGCGCTGATCACGCTGCGCATATGCGAAGCCTGATCTGCGCCTTTACTGCTCGCAATTTACCATAATCAGCTTTTCCCATGATGTGGCTCATTTTATTAGACATACAGACTATTTAGGGCACTCTAATGATGCGCTTAAATTGATAATTAATTATTGTAAAATGAATCTTTGTTTCCAATGAATTATGGCATAATGGTGACAGTAAAAATTCCTTGCACAGAGTACCTCTGGATTGTATTATTTCATTTATTCGCATGGACTTAAGATGGATTACCACTTTTTACTTTGATTTCTTTATTATCATGGTTATCATTATTATTTATTCATTATTTTTGTTTTAATTTATTTATTTATTTATTTATTTATTTATTTATTTATTTATTTATTTATTTATTTAATATTTATTTATTTGGATATGCTATTTATATTGACTTTTTTTACACATCTGAGATAAAAGGCAGAACTATTTAAAATAATATTCGAGTTGAAATGACGATTTATACCCAAGTGTATTCTTTTTTAAAATAAACAAGAAATAATGGAATAAAACAAAATGTGATGAAAAACGGTAAAACATTTAAAGAGCGCTTATTTGGTCCCCGCCTGACGCCAAAACGTTAAAAATGCTTTTAACCAATTTCTTGTTATTAATTTGACCTTTTAATGGTGCTGTCACATATCAACGGATAAAGGTAAGGGACGCCGAACGGACAGAAGAAAATGCAAAAAATGTTTATCCGGTGATGGAAGTCGTCTCAGTGGCGGTGAAGATCGTCGCGGAAGTCGTAAGGAGCGCGTACGTACCGAACAAGTAACGGATAAAGAACGGTCAATAAACGTACGTGTAACAGATGTTTAACGGACAAAACGAATGTGCACCGTATTAGAAATGGACAAAACGTTGGCTGAACGATCACAGAATGAACATGCGGTACTCGTCCGGGAAACTCTTTTACCTGTCCGGCAGTTGACCGGTCACAATTTAGGTCGAACGGACATCAACGGGCACATACAGGATGCCTACAGAATGCCGAACGCATGAGAACCGGACAAACCGCACAAGAACCTGACAAACGCATACCAACGCATGAGTAACGTTCACCCACCGTATATATTCATCCGGTGGCGTCCGTTCGAACAAAACTTGCCAACGGATAGGACGGGACAAAACGGATATCACCTGACACAGGATGCATTCACCACACGAGGAACGGACATGTAACGCATGCAAACGGAATTTTACTGTCCGTTAGTGCTATCCGGTAAGGTGTGACAGTCACTTTACCGTTGCTATCCAGACTTTAAACAGAGAAATAGCAAACGAAAGTTTTACAGTCGATAAGTACGAATATTACCATGACACACATCATAATGATTACTAGAGCGTGGCATGAGATTTCCAACAATGTGGTATGTGCAACCAGCAAAGGCTCAGATCAGCCTGCGCATATGCGCAGTCTGATCAGAGCCTTTGCTAGTCGCTTCAATATTCTATTAGAGTTAAGCTATTGACTCAGCATTACTTGGAGATCCTTAGCTTAAAAGGATGCTGCACAGATTCGTCTGAGTCTAAACTCGTCAAAATGCCACATTGTTGGAAATCACATGTCATGGCTCAAGTCTATTTTGCTTAGTATTTTGCTGATGTGCAGATATCAATTTCTTTAAAGAGATGTGACCTGGAATTTTGAGAGCTACATACACAGCTTCCGACCCAGTTTGAGTCAAAGTTTTGACCTTGACATTTTGACCTTGACATACATGCTGTAGATAAAAATCAATCATATGGAGTGTAAAAGGATATGGCCCCGAGTTATAAAACTTTTTCAATGCTTAACTCAACTGAGCACGAAATTTCAACTGCTCATAAAAACTAAAATACCGACAAATAAAGAAGTTTCTTGCTTTTAGTCTCTCAGATGTTGTATTTATCATGCTAATAAATGTTAAAATGCCAACAATTGTTGGTATTTTAACATTTATGAGCAGGATAAATTTCGTGCTCAACTGAGTTGAGTATGTAAAACGTTATAACTTCGGGGCTTGGTATATCCTTACAGAAGTTGCGACCTTTGGAGTTGGTGGCAAAGTTTTGTGCGCGACACGTTTCCATTCTATGGGTAATAATCGTGTAAGAAATGGATACTCCACTAAAACTAAGATTTTTGTTGAATTACACGTAACTTAGACAATGCAAATAATGTATCTAATTCTTAAATCAATGTTTCTTCGTGATTTGTTTTCCCGGAATCCATTGTCAATTTGATGTTGGGTTGTATTTTTCACTTTTATTCAAATTTTTAATAGAACACTCTGTAAACAAACAGTGGAGACCCTGATCAGACGCCGCGTTCTGTGGCATCTGATCTGGGTTTGCATTATTTGCCTATGTCCCACAAAACGGCCACTAGACCTCTATGGGTCAAAAGCCAAATTTCCCAAATCTGTATGCCATGCGCGGATCCAGAAAGTTTTTTTTCAGAGGTGTCCAACTTTTTTTAGTTCATAAGTGGATCCAAATACAACTAAAATCGGTCCAACATTGAATGCTGGCTTGGTAGCTTTGAGATTTTTAAGGGGATCCGAACCAATATTGCCAAGAAACCCTATATTTTTTTGTGATTTTTCAAAGGGGGTCCGGACCCCCTGCCCCCCCCCCCCCCCCCCCTCTGGATCCGCACATCTATGCCAACTTATTATCTGATTCATTGCTGACAAACTCTGGCTACTCCAATGATATTGTACGGTTCGAATATACAGGCAACTATCAAAGTAAGGAACACTGAATACTTTATTCGGAAAGAGACTTGCTTAAACTTGAATCATTATGGTCAGACCTCCACGTGTATGCAAATTACGAATATGAACGGCTTCTTAATATTTGATCTGATTGAGGTTTGTCTTGTAAATTAAATATACGTCACAGATTTGCAATATTTGCATAAACAAACCATTTACTCATGTAGCTAGAAGTTTGATTATGCATTTTAGCATGGGACCAACCAATGTGTTGATTTTGAAGAAGTCAATTTGTAGACATTACATTTATTGGGTAGCATGTGCAATTTGATATACGGTACAGGGCACAGAATTACAACATTTTCTTAGAGTTAAGTTGCGCAATTAGAGCATAAAAATTGACATTTGAAGCTTGTTATTAAATCAAATTAGTTCGCGTATTCTGTAGATCATAATGACATCTCAGTCTATATCTCATGAACTTTCAATTGCTCATAAAAAAAATAAAACACTGAAAAATAAAGACTTTTCTTACTATGAAACTCTCAGATGTTGTATCTAGTTTAAACATATTTTATTTGATAAACTCTTTACATGTGTACAAACAAGAGCATACATACAAATCTGTTACAGAGTTTATTTACGATGTTAATAATTTTTAAAATGCCGACAATTGTTGGCATTTTAACATTTATGAGCATGGTAAATTTTCATGGCCAGTTGAGTTGAGGATGAAAAAAAGTTTATAACCTGGGCCCAAAATTACAATGCCTCTTTAAAGTTAAGGAAGACTCAAGTTGAGTAATGATATCTCAACATGTTACAATAAAAGGTTAATAAGTTGCCAGGATCTTATGGTCAACGAATCATTGTGCTCTACAGAACAAAAGTGAAACTATTTTGATAATAACAAGTTCGAAACGTTATTTTTCGCAATTTAAACAATTTCAATACTTAACTAAAGTCTTCCTTAACTTTAAGGAGGCATTGTAATTTTGGGCCCAGGGCTTAAGTTAAGTATTGATATTTCAACATGCTATTTTAAATGCTAAATAAATTGATTGGATCGATGCGGTACTTGTGGTCAAAGATATCATTGTGATCTTCAGAAAAAAAAAATTGAAACTTTTGATTTTAATCAGTTTGATTCGTTATTTTTCGCATCCTATCCTGAAAAATCAATACTTAACTGAAGTTTTTGTTAACTTTAAGGAGGCATGGTGATTCCGGGCCCAGAACAATAAATACCAATGACAGTGGTTTAAAATTGCTAAATCAGGAATGTGATAATGGGAACTAATAAACAGGACACTTATTCTGTGTGACAAAGCCTTCTGCGACATCATACGTCGACTGATGTTGTATTTTAGAAGCTTCTACAGCAAACAGTGTGGATCCTATTAAGACAGAACTCTGCGGCATGTGGAATTTTGAAGCATGAGTGGTATCTACATAAGTGTACAAATTTGTACAATTTGCACACTTGTTGTCATGGTAACGGGACAGACCCTGCAGGTTGGTTGGCTGGTTCCGGTTTCTTCTCATCCTACTGCTAATTTCCCGTTCAACGCCTCCACTTCCATAGCAGCGCTGGCTCTCGGCATAGAAACAATACAGAATGAGTCACTTCTACAGGGCTATGCATTAAAGTTAGTACCAAAATTATACCGGGGTATTACTTGACTTTTCGCTTACTGTAAAGGCGGCGCCTCATGAATGCGTAATAAGAACTAGTCAACCTTAGACATAGGTAAAAGTTGAAAATGAGGCGTGTTTTTTTTTAATCAAAAGTAACTGTATCGACTTGTGCCACAATCTCAGTCATTATTTAGTCCTTAAAACGCCAGCAAAATAACTGAATCTGAAAATGTCTATTTAACATAAGCAGGGAGGCAAACATTGTGGACCCAGATCAGACTGCTCCTACAGGAGCAGTCTGATCTGGGTCCTCACTGTTTATCTATGAGGCTTCAAATAGTTTAGTGGACGACAAAAACATATATTTTGTGATTATACGCTTTAAGGGTTAATAAATGTGAGTTCAGTGGGCATACGGTTAGGGTTTTCATGAAATGCACGCACGTTTGCGCGGCTCAAAAAGCTTTTTAACTCTTTACCAAATTAAAAATAAAACCTGATTTCCCTTCCTTAGCAGATGAAATAGCCGAACCACACCCAGATATGAATAATAAAGTTGCCGCCTTTATAGTAAGCGAAAAGGCAAGTAATAAAATGTATCATTCATTATCAATCAGAAAAATCGTCATAACCCCAGTAAGCTTGAATAGAAACTTTATGTTTTAAATGATTGCGTCGAAAAGAAAAGGCATTGATTCATTTTTCAAAAGTTTTCGTCTGAACAAAAACGAACCTAAGTCTTTTTTTTCGGTGATGGATCTTATGTACTAGCAATGCATATCAATTATTATAATTTGGTAAGCATATGGTTTTTTGGCACGTATTGCATATGCCAGATAAGCCTTCTTTAGCGGGTGCATCCAGGCCCAGGGAATACTTTCATATATACGTATAGGCTTGGGTTCAAAATTTTAAATTTCAATATTTTGGGGGGTTTTCAGAGAATGGATCTTTTTTGGGGTACGAAGTTTTTGCGGATATTTTTTGGAGGTCATCACGAAACATGACTATTCTATATATTTTATGGTTTATTCTTAAGGTCAATGTACAGATTGGGATTTTTTTTTTTTTTGGGGGGGGGGGGGGGGGGCGGGGTTGCTAAAATTTCAGGGGTATGCCTGATATTCCTGATATTGTTTTTGAGTATACAGTGGATGCTGGGTCCAAGCCTACGTAGCCTACATTCCCTTTAGATGGATGCCCTATAAGTTTTCTTTTTCAAGATTAATCCGTAAAGTAAACAAAATATCTAAAAAAAAAGGTTAAATAACTGGCCTGTTTCATGAGAAAATGAATACCCCTTCGAAAGTATTATAAATCCAGCAGTGTCATTTGGTGGTGCAGCATGGGTGCCTAGGGTGGGGTTTTTTGGCAAAAAAAAAGGTCTATGAAATTTTAGCAACCCCGCCCCCCCCCCCCCCAAAAAAAAAAATCCCAATCTGTACATTGACCTTAAGAATAAAATAAGAATAAGAATAATTTAAAATTTTGAACCCAAGCCTATACGTATATATGAAAGTATTCCCTGGGCCTGGATGCACCCGCTAAAGAAGGCTTATCTGGCATATGCAATACGTGCCAAAAAACCATATGCTTTCCAAATTATAATAATTGATATGCATTGCTAGTACATAAGATCCATCACCGAAAAAAAAGACTTAGGTTCGTTTTTGTTCAGACGAAAACTTTTGAAAAATGAATCAATGCCTTTTCTTTTCGACGCAATCATTTAAAACATAAAGTTTCTATTCAAGCTTACTGGGGTTATGACGATGTTTCTGATTGATAATGAATGATACATTTTATTACTTGCCTTTTCGCTTACTATAAAGGCGGCAACTTTATTATTCATATCTGGGTGTGGTTCGGCTATTTCATCTGCTAAGGAAGGGAAATCAGGTTTTATTTTTAATTTGGTAAAGAGTTAAAAAGCTTTTTGAGCCGCGCAAACGTGCGTGCATTTCATGAAAACCCTAACCGTATGCCCACTGAACTCACATTTATTAACCCTTAAAGCGTATAATCACAAAATATATGTTTTTGTCGTCCACTAAACTATTTGAAGCCTCATAGATAAACAGTGAGGACCCAGATCAGACTGCTCCTGTAGGAGCAGTAATAAGTAGTGTACTTGACGCCTGCTTTATCGAACATATTCCATCGTATGAGCTTCGTAAATCCAGTGTTATACCCCTATTCCACACAGGCCCCGAATCCCACGAATTGACACGAATTGACAAATATTTGGATTCGTGGCTGAATCGTACTCAGTTCGTGAAGGTCTTAACTGATTCGCACAGTCCGTAGTGAGTTCTTGCAATTCGTAGGTCTATCGGGAATTCGGCTCAAAAGTTTTGAACTGTTCAAAACTTTGGCCACGAATTCCCCGATTCGAAAAATCGTGCGTGATTCGTACCAAATTCCTAAGGCATTCTTGGATATCGTAACTGAATCGTAATCGATTCGGGGGCGTTTTTGCATTGTTTATGACATTCGTAGCTACTCTTAGCTCATTCGTGGGGAATCGGGAGATTAAGCCGAACAATAAAACCAAGGAAGAGATAGTAGAAGGATTTTCCCTAAGGTTAATTACCCCGTCTCGCGCATGTAAGCAGTCCTAGAAGTTGAAACAGATTTGGCAGATTCTGGAGCACAATCAGGATCAGTCAGTAGCTCCTGGCTGGTGATTTTGCCAATGGCGAACTGCCATATTTTTCCAAGTCAAAGAGTCTGGGGAGGGGCCTCTCGACTTTAACGTAGTTGTTTTCTTCTAGCTATATAAGAAGCCGTTTTCAACACTCAAGTTGCAGGATCAATTCTACTGCTGCTTTACGAGGAACATTCATTTTGGAACTGATGCTCCCGAAGCATAGATGGGCCTTTTTTTATAACTATTGTGAGAGAAAATCTCGCGAATCGTGGCGATTCGTCGCGGATTTCTGTTCATTCGTGCCCAATTCGTGCTGCATTCGGCATATTCTTATCTGATTCGTAATTGATTCCTTAACTTTCGTGCAGCATGCTCTAATGTTATTTTGCTATTCGTAATGATTTCTTGTGCGATTCCAGCCGAATTGAGCCGATTCTCCCGAATATTCGTGACGAAATCCTATCTGAATCGGGACTGACTCGTACACCATCACGATTGGAGAATTTTTTTAATGAAACCTCACGAATCCCCCCGAATCAATAAAAAATCAATTCGTGGCAATTCGGGTGATCGTGGCCTGTGTGGAATAGGGGTATAATTAAGTACAGCGAGATTGCCTTTTTAGAACCACTAACGCATATTATTGTGATTTTTGTTTGACAAAACCTTTATAAGATTCTCTGATGATTATCAATTCCTCTAACAAAATATATATTTGTTCCTTGAAATAATTGTGTTGTATAGAAACATTCCATTGTTCCCCTACAGCAGTAAAGTTTCCTATAGAGGAACATTTTCTCCCGTACAGAAAAGTCCGCAAATAATTGACTGCAAATACTTGGCAGGTCTAAATTACAACGCAACAAGGTGTATGTGTTGAATCTGAAGTCATAGGTAGTGATGACAGTATACAATCAAAATCATTTTGAAATTCCCAGTTTTTAAAAAATTATCAAATATGTATGATTTTTCTCTAATGGCAACTTTTCTATAGTGGTAACCTCACTGAAATGAGAGCTATGGTAATACATTGAACGACCTTTTAATAATATTGGCTGCTGTTAAAGCTGCATAGTCTGTAACTTTTGATATTCTAATTTTGGAGATGAAGTTTCTGTTTTTCAAGAATACAGTAAAAAATACTCAAATTCAGTTGAACATTTTACCATTTTCATAAATTTTAACAAATTATATCTGTCAAAACAACAGCATGTATGTTAAAAATCAACTGTCTAGAATTATTTGAGGGACGTAAATAATTCTAAACAAGAGAAAAATCACCTGTTTTTATTAGATAACTCACTGTTCCATGCAGCTTTCAGCTGTACTTACAAGTTTACAAGTTTATTGTATCTTTTCTCAGGTTTACAATAGCAAACAACATGAGATGCATGTACAACATTTCAAAAATTTCAGCATGGCGGTAACTTTACAGTTGGACTGCTGACAGTCGTTTTCTTTTCTTGGATTTAATTCTATATAATGTCTGCAACTGTCACCAGTCCAAATGTAGTTGTTGTTTTACATGAAAAATACTAGCTCACAGCAGATTTTATAAATTCCCATTAGTGCTCTGAGAGGCTACAACTGCTTCATTTTTAAAGCACTGGATTTTTTATCTCTTTTTTTCTTTTTACCAATTGTTTTCATTAATGAATGTTAATATATTTTGAGGCGACTAATTTTTGGAACAAATAAGTCGCACATATTTCGTTCAAATACAGAATAATATATATATGCCGTTAGCTAGTATCAGCAGAGTAGCAATGATGTATCTTGACCTTCATAGGTAAAATCCGGGGTAAATAGAATTTTCGTGGTAGAGAACACGTATGTATAGCTGGTCATATTCAGTTACTTCATTGCTATCTGAATCATTCTTTAAAGCGTGAAATCCCAAGAACAAATATATTCGTATCATTTTCAAATATTTTGGTGGCACCAAAATGACTCAGAGGAACCTAGTAAAAGCTTAATACCCATTTTTCTCTCAGTTTTGTCCGCCGATAACACTATAACCTTAAGCTAATAAATGCATGTAAATTTCGTGCATTACTAGGTTCGGCTTAGCCTGGATTTTGTTTCATTCATTTTTATTGTTACGTGGCATAATTGCATGGATTACAACTCTGTTGTTCGAGGGATATGATAATCCATAATTCTGTGTTGAAAATGTGTCAGTAAAATACATGTACATTTAGCTAACCCCTTGTATTCGAGAAATTTTTTACGGGCACTTTAACAAGCAGTACGGACCCAGATGCGATGTCGCATTATGTGGCATCCTCTCCAGGTCCACACTGTTTGTTAAGATTAACATATCCAAGAAAAAATATTATAATGCAAAAACAATAGACTATAGTTACTACAAATCAGCAGTATTCAAAGGGTTAAGTCAGTTCGTACCAATTTGTCATAAGTTAAATATGCACCGTTTCTGGAACAAAACTCTGGCTCCGGATATGCTTACCAGAACTGTCTCATCGAGGCGATTCTGATCAGTATTCCCGGAAGGAGTCGTTTAATTAGAGACCGTGATTTGGGGTAGTTTGGCATACTAAAAAAGTTGAATTAGGTCATACACATGATACTATTTAAGTCATTTCGTACCAAATTGTCATAAGTTATACATGCACCGTTTCTGGCACAAAACTCCGGCTCCGGATATGCTTACCAAGACTGTCTCATCGAGGCGATTCTGATCAGTATTCCCGGAAGGAGTCGTTTAATTAGAGGTCGTGATTTGGGGTAGTTTGGCATAATTAAAAGTTGATTTAGGTCATGCACATAATACACCTCAAGTCATTTCGTACCAATTTGCCAAAAGTTATCCATGCACCGATCTTGGCACAAAACTCCGGTTCCGGATATGCTTACCAGAACTGTCTCATCGGGGCGATTCTGATCAGTATTCCCGGAAGGAGTCGTTTACTGAGCATATCTATTGTGAAAACAACTTAATTCTATTTTAACATATGATCTAAAAAGATTTTTTTATCCAAAAATGTTTATAATTACAGATCTAGTCTCTTTAATTTTGAATGTAAATCAAAGTCGTACTGATCTACCAAAAGCTTTGAAGCGTGACTCTATTTACAATATCGATGTGTTGTTCTAGAAAAAAGGGTTTCAGGCATTTATTTCCATTTATTATAAAAGCTTTGACATACACATATGTTCCATCCAGACTGGCTCATTTGACGCATTATGCATCAATCGTTTGAAATAGAAAGACCGAAAGGTCAGAGGTCGTGGTACATCTATAGACAATGTATTATTATGTACGTTTATAGAACAAACAAGAAATATCTTTAAAAAAGATATTCAGCGGCATTCAAAGGAGAACATACATTTAAAGTCCTGTATTAAAAGTAGTTCATATTGTTTATGGCCGTGTTCCTTGGCTGTACCAGTACTGGTTTATAGTTTTTGTTGTTCTATGTCCAGGAACACCCGAAGGCTCAACCGGCATTGGTTCTGGTTTTAAAGCGTCTCAGAAGACGGGACAATGGCTTAAAGTCTCATCCGACAGACTGGGAGAAGCTCAGGAGGGGGGGGGGGGGGGGGTACTCTCATTTTTTCTGCATGCGTATGCTCAGACCCAGCATCTGCCCTTCACCCCATAAATATATCAGGAATTTCAAGCACCCCCAAAAAATATTTGAAATTTTAGCAACCCAAAAAAATATCCCCAATTCTGTACCTTGACCTTAAGAAAAGACCTTAAAATGCATAGAAATTACCTCTAAATATAGTCCAATTTTGTGATGACCCCAAAAAATATCCACAAAATTTTGATACCCCAAAAAATATTTATTTTTTCTGAAAACCAAAAAAAATATCGAAATTAAAAAAAAAAGATTAGCCGGGTATCAAACCTGCGACCCCTGGTTTTCAAGACATAGGTTTATCCCCTACAACACGGATAATAATATTAATCTGGCATAGATCGTTGTATTTATCTACATGCGTAGACTATTTATAGTTACTACAAAGAAACTTGGTGGCAGAACATACCGAAATATATTGAATGTCGCCAACGGCGACACGTTTTTTGAGACAACTCGTCGACAGATTTTGAGACAATTCGGTGAAACTTTATGATACAATTCGACGACACCTTTATTCTTAGTGAGGCACTGGAAGGGTTTTTAAGGATACAGAGATATTGGCCTAAAACTTAAAGTGATATAAAGAAAATCACATGCCTATAATCAATAGGTTAAAACAGTGAATATTCGGTAAGTTCGGTAGGTTCAGCCGAATTCGGTTCGGTTACAGCTTTTAGACACAACCGGGTGAAATGGGCAACCCGGGCTAAGCCGGATACTACAATATAAATAGCCCCAACATCTTTCAAAACAAAATGTGATTATGTTGAAAAAGTTTTGCGTTTTGTTATATAAACAGGCAATTCCAGACAGAATGGAATTCTTTTAAACAGGACCCGAGGAAAACTGCTGTGATTTTCTTGAAATTATAGTCCGTTTCAATTGCATAGATAGCAGACTTGCAGATGTAAGATTGTTTCCGATTGGTGGATAATTTAGATAGTCCGTTTCAATGAGCATAGATAGCAGACATGCAGATGTAAGATTGTTTCTGATTGGTGGATAATTTAGAGTAAAGTCGATTATAGACAGCTGCCGCTGAAAAAACAACAAAAACAAAACAGGCCAATAATGAATAACTAATACGATGGTTAAAGAAACTAAAGATGATGCATTGATAAGCTAGTGGTCTTTCACCCAAACCAAATACCTATGTGTCTTGATCCACATCTGAATTAAGGGTGAGGTTGGCGTGCAGTAAAACCGGTTAAAGCCTTCCAGTAAAATATTTTTACGGTGCTTCTTTTGTGGACCATTTATGTTATTTCTGTCTTGTTTTTGTTATACTTTCGTGCGCGTCTGTTTTTATTGATGCCTTATGGTCACCTCCTGGGAAAGGGCTGCCATCTTGGCTCTCGTTTGTTATGTCTAATAGTGAAGTTGTCACTTTCCCATTTTTATCCTGGGTCGGATGTGGTGCTTGATTGCATCGATTCCTGATCTTTGTCCCTTTTTCTTATTATGGTAATACATTGAACGACCTTTTAATAAAAGGTAAATTTGGAATGTAAATCAAAGTCGTAGACAATGTATTTGTATGTACGCTTATAAAACAAAAAGCCAACAATGAATAACTAATAAGAGGGTTTACTTTAAATACTTATTTCAGCGTGACACTACTAGATTCTGACTGTAGCAGTAAACAAAGCCTTGGTGTCCTCACTGATCAACTCTTCATTCAACCATTAGACGTAGTCATAGGACCACCCTGTGCACATGGTAGGTGCAACCACAGGAGCCTGAAGTTCGATCCTTAAATCACCCCTAAAGCCTCAAAACCAAAAGCTCACAATGTAATGACGAAGTAATGACATTATGAGATTTTCGGTTTTATGGTTTAAAAGGGATATAAGGATCGAACTTCAAGCTCCTGTGGTGCAACACATAACCTGCTTTTGTTGTTTGAAAATTGGGCCACGTCGCAAGAAAACCTGTCTTCGGGGTTTCCGACAAAGCGAGGCTCAAACCAGTCTCCTCAGCTACAGGGACTAGCTAGAATATTGAAATTTCACTTGAAGCAAGTTTATATATGATACTTTCCTCTAAGCGAATAACAAAGGCGCTGATCAGACTGCGCGGAGTCACAGATCTGTCCGACGAGACAAATAGGCAGCTCTTCATCATCATGCAGGAGTATATAATAAGGACTAAACGATTCCAATAAATTGCCTTTAAGTAATAATTCTAAACTACATGTACTCTTTTACCTTGAGATATGCGAACTATTATACATTTATAATATGTTTAAACGTTAAAAATTGAAATGTTCCATCTCCGTGGAGCCTCTTGCTTTTTAATATATAACATATAATGAAAAGTTTCCAAACTCTCGTAGTACATTTGATTTCCACACCGAGGCAATGCTCACGGGCGTCCACATTTTAGAGAATACGCTCATGCAGTGCAGTCCATTTCTCATTAATCGCCTAGCCTAATACACATTTCCACAAATACCACTGCACGAGAATTGTAAACCGCCAAGAGACGTGGCGCGTGATAAGGACCCGTGCCGAAATTGGATAAAAAAATGCAAAGGCGATTGACTGCCAGTTCGTCCAACAAATGTCCCTTTACACGCGTCACAGCTCTGAGTTGGTGTAAGACTGGTTTCCAGTAGGCGGATCTAGCCGTACTATAAATTGGGTAGAGTGCTGGCGATATTTATCGATGTATATTATTTCTGAACAGTGACTTAGATTGCATACCTTTTCATGATTGGAACATCAACAATAACATTTTTCCTTCTTTATATATAATATTTAATGTAAGAAGTAGTAGTCATGCCTGACCAGTCGATGTGATAAAGGTTGTAGAGGAAACACACATGAACGACTGATGCATTCAAACACGGGTGCTAAATGAATATACCCTATACTACCGAAAAACTGAATAGGGTTACTACATTATATTTAGAAATAGTTGCTAACAGATTTTCTATCTGAAATAACATAGTTTTCGCTATAAATAAACAGTGCGAACCAAGTGGAGATGTCACACTGTGTGACGAATTATCTAGGCTCCCACTGTTCTACAAGCATAGACATTTGGCCGACAAAAACTTTTGCAGTATAGCACATATTCATATATTCACACGTATATGTATATTTACATACGTAAAACATATGCGTGAGTATATGTGACGATCAACGTAGAAACTGAATCTTCATATTTTGAATACGGGAACAATCACGGACTCAATGAAAAATAGTCCTCCCGAGGATAGAGCTAAATCCTACGTTTCCATTTTCTTTTTCTTTTTTCTTTTTCCTTTTCTTTACTTCTAAAATCAACTCGCCACTTTGTTGTTGTTGTAAAAGTAAAATATGTATGTAAAATTATGAACCTCATGCTGGTTACATTGTAATCCTGAGTGAATAAAGAATTTGTATTTGTATTTGAGTACCAAATTAGCATTGGTACAGAAATGGTTTTCTCTTCAAATTTTGATAAAATGAGTAAAATGATATTTTAAATTGGATACAGATTCGTATAAGTCTGAAGACTCTTCTGAATCCCATTTGTATAGTGTATATTATTGTATGTCTTTGATTTCCAACAATGTGGTATGTGCGACCAGCAACGCCTCAGACCAGCCTGCGCAAAGGCGCAGTCTGATCAGAACCTTTGCTAGTCGCTTGAGTATTCTATGATTGTTAAGGTAGTACCGGACTCACCGGCATATGTCCAAAAGTGCTTTATCTTTTAATATATTATAATATAGACTTATACTTATAATCTAAGACAAAAAAAACAATACCTCACCGTTCTTTTTAAAAAGTTATTTGATGTCAAAAACTGCAAAATCGCAGGTTTTTGAAATAAACAAACACAGATTTTGTTAACAAATTAACAAGAAACGCAATACAGTTTTTTCAGAACAAATACTACTCACACCAGAGATATAAATAAAAACAAAAAATAGTGAAATAACATGTATTTACACAATTTATTAAGCAAAATCCTAATTCAGTCAAACGAATAAATGCCAAAAAAACAACATTAATATTCAAAATAAACATATTAGAGAATGCATGGACGTTATATTACCAAGTATACATCCCTGGAGAATGTAACTGGAACAACAAAAAACATATTTTTACAAAGATATTTTCATGAAGAATCTAATGATTGAATAAAAAATATGTGTCACCGTGCTCGTTTTTTTGTTTTGGTGACTTTTCTGAAAAATCCTGAAAAAAAATAAAGACTATAATAAGTGTTGTCTCCCCTTTCAACCAATTTTTTGTTTGTCTACGCCCTATTTATATCACTGGGCGGAGACATAGCTATTATTGATTAAGCACTGACAAATGGGCGTAGAAAATGACAAAAAAGATTTTGACCTAGCATATGTGACCCAGCACATTACATTATGATTCTCATTAAAGCATGGCTAGCATGTCTTGATACTTTGATGCTTTCTTACACGTAGGATTTATGTAGATTAAAGCTAAAAATTATAGCTTTATTCCTGATGCATAGATCTAAATGTCATTTAAAGAATAAACTTACAAATATGCAATAAGAGGATAAAACATTCTTTTCCTTGTATTAATGTTTGGCAAGCCTGGATGTGATGTGTTGCAACCAGAACCACACAGCGGTGAGGCCTGCAACACATCATCGCACAAGGGCTTGACAAACGTTAATATACAGAAAGGAATGTTATGTTATCATTGTTATATATTATAGGATTTTTTGGGTACTGTAAAGGTGGCAACTTTAATTTTCATATCTGGGCGTGGTTCGGTTATTTCAACTGCTCAAGAATGGAAATCAGGTCTTTCCATTGGTTAAGCGTTTAAAAGTTGCTTGAGCCGCGCAGGTCTGCGTGCATTTCATGAAAGTCCTGTCCGTTAATGCACTGAACCCACATTTATTAACCCTTAAAGCGTATATTACAACACAATCGTATGTCTTTATTGTCTATTGAAATATTATGAAGCCTCTTAAACAAACAGTGAAGATCTAGAGCAGTCTGATCTGGGTCTACACTGTTTGCCTCTATACTAATGTTAAACAATAAACATACACTTTCGAATGTAGTTATAACGTCTCATTTTCCGATTTTACCTATGTCTAAAGTAGACTAATAAGGTAGTCATGAGGTGCCGCCTTTACAGTATCCAAAAAGTTCTGGAATACTTTCCTTTCAAGCAAAAGCATTTCCAAAAAAAATGTCCACTGTAACATCGTGAGGCATACAACAAAACCACACCTTTATAGGCGCAATCGAAAACATCAATACTATCGACGATTATAGACCAAAAATAGTTAGAATCATAGTTTTTTTTATTACCATCACTCATCGAACAGGCGACACTTTGCAATCAAAACACTGTTTCTAGCGAGTTTTGATCCGCGTTCGTCAATCATTAAGAGTGTTTTCGATTGCTCACTATCCGGTGTGGAAACAAACTTTTTTTCAACAGAAACATGACTGAAAATGTAGATAACTCCTAGCTCTTGTTTCAGATTGTTTTGGTTACGTATTCATTGTATCAATACACATACTGGATAGGCGGCAATCGAAAACGTTGATGCTATCGACAAACGTAGATCAAATGCCGTCAGAAACAGACTTTTTGGATTGCAGTTTGTTTGCCTGACTGGCGACAAATGGTAAATTCTAGCGATTTGCGATCCACGTTCATCGATTGTTCAGAGCCTTCTCGATTGTCGCCTATCCGATGTAATAAAGTAGCGTATCTTATGATAATTGAATATTTTGGTCATTTCTCAATAAAACATAAGCGACGGTATCTTAACTCGCAGAGGATATCCGTGAGCAGGTTGAAATGGCAATTAAGCCCAACCAAAATATGACACATTATTAAATAAAATGTACAATTGTCAGCGATTGAAACACCTCAAGTTTCTATAGTAAACGTTTATTATAAGGTATATAACAATAAAAGGATGATACATTCTTCTGTCTATTAACGTTTGCCAAGCCCAAATGAGATAATGTATTGTAGCCTTAACCATGAAGCTGCACCAAGTGCGGATCCAGAGGGGGGGCAGGGGGTCTGGACCCCCTCTGGAAAATCACAAATTTAATGGGGTCTATAGGGAGTAAGCAATTGGACACCCCCTGGAAAAAGTTGGACCCCCTGGAAAAAATTGGACCCCATCTGGAGCCTTGAAAAAACGATAGATTTCTTTGAAATTGACCATTTGACTTATGTAAAATAAGCTGAGGACTAAAAAATCGTTGTCAGACCTTTTTTGTCAGACTGACCTGGACCCTCCCCCCCCCCCTGATGAAAATTTCTGGATCCGCGCATCTGTACCATGCTTGCCAACCGTTAATATACAGAAAAGAATGTTATATTGTCATATATCTTCCTTTCAGGCACATGCAGTTCCAATTAATTTTATTAAAATGTATGCAGAAATGTCCATTTTATCATCATGAAACATGCAACGAAACAAAATAATTTTTTCAACAGAAACATGAAATAAGTCCTAGCCCTTGTATCAGATTGTTTTGGCTACGTCTTCAGTTATCAAAAACACACTAGATAGGCGGCAATCGAAAACGTTAATGCTATCGACGAACGTAGTAAAATATTGTAAGTAACAGAATTTTGGATTGTTGTTTGTAGTTCGATAGGCAACAAATGGCAATCACAAACACTGTTTCTAGCAATTTGTTATCAGCATTCATCGATTGTTTAGACTGTTTTTATCGCTGCCTATCCGGTGTGATAAGGTAATTGAAATAGTTACGTCATTTCTCCATAAAACATTAGTGACCATGTACCTCCATGGGACCTAAAACATGAGAATGTCACATACAAGGCATGTGCACGTCTACAACCCCCCCCCCCTTTTTGGGGGTGGGGTGGGTCTTAGGTTAGTGGCAGCATGCAGAAATAGCAACCGAGACATGTATATAGTATGTATATTTATACCGTCCGCAACTTTTAACCATCAAAATATTGAATGACTTCATACTCTGGGTGATGTTTTTAAAAGCTAATACTTGCATTCCTTCTTTTTGTGAAAGCAAAATACTTACAGAATTACGTTTCAAGCATCAAAGAGTTGTCAGGGGAGAATAATATCTACCGTCTTACAAATAAGTATTCTCTTTTAAAAACAAGATTCAGGAACGATAACTCTTACACTCTTACTTTTAAGTAAAAGTAAGGTTATCTTTTGACATGGGTCCCGCACTACCTTAAGCTACTGACTGAACACCATTTAGAGTTTCTAAGCTTAAAAGGGTGCTGCAGAGGCTCGTCCGAGTCTACACTTGTCAAAATGCCACATTGCTGGAAATCACATGACACGGCTCAATTATGTGTTTGAATTGCTAGGGCGTAACAGCATAGTCACTGATAAAGTTCTGCATACCAGCTAATATGTACATTTCAAACAATGTGTCACCTAAGATGTTATATGTTTTTCTCTTATCTGTTTCAGTTGTACAGGCAGTCGGGGAGCTCCTTGCCTATCGCAATATTCCTCTGATAAACTGGGTATCCATTGGTCAGACGATAGACTACAAAATAGACCTTGATACGTACATCAGAACGATGGCGCCGGTTTCGTCGCTAGGTATGATATTACTAAAAACCTATTAAAAATAAACTAGTCAAAAAATAAGCCCTAGCTGAATGTTTCCCGTGGACTAAATGCAAAACTTTCATAAAATAAATTAATGAGCCAGTGCATGGGATTTCCAACAATGTGGTATGTGCGACCAGCAAAGCCTCAGATCAGACTGCGCATAAGCTCAGTCTGATCGGAGCCTTTGCTAGTCGCTGGGTATTCTAGGTTTGTTAAGCTACTGACTGAATACCATTTGGAGTTTGTAAGCTTTACAGGAGGCTGCAGAGGCTCGTCTGAGTCTGCACTTGTCAAAATGTCAAATTGTTGGAAATCAAACTTAATGTTTTATCATAACTGTTAGCTGAACAAAGATTTTTGCATAAAAATCAGCGTAGAAGCAGCAATCGCAGGTGCTTGAAGTTTGGTCCTCTAATTCACCTATATAGCCTCAAAACTAAAAGCTCACAATGCCATCACGCAATGACATTGTGAGCTTTTAGTTTTGAGGCTATAGAGGTGATATGAGGACCGAAATTCAAGCACCTGTACAGCAATGTTTTATCTCAACAGGCGCTAGCTACCTCGTTGAAGTCAATAATTGAGCCGTGACATGTAATTTCCAACAATGTGATATTTTGACAAGTACAGACTAAGACGAGCCTGTTCAGCCTCCTTTTAGGCTTATAAGCTCCAAATGATGTTCAGTCAGTAGCTTAACATTCATAGACTATTCAAGCGACTAGCAAAGGCTCTGATCAGACTGCGCGTATGCGCAGGCTGGTCTGAGCCTTTGCTGGCCACACATATCACACTGTTGGAAATCACATGTTGCGGCTCAATTGTATAATATTTCCAGAAAACGCTAAACTCAGAGATTAAGGTCTATCACTAGTGCCATTAAAAAGTACAATACTCATTGTACTACTAACCGCAAACATGATAAGCCAAAATGATAAGTTTTGTTTTTGTTTGTTTGATTTGATTCTTTACGCCCCATCAACAATCTTTCAGTTTTAAAGGGACGGGTCTTCCTGGGTTGAACCAGTACTAAGCTAGGATTAATGTTCTTGCTCAAGGACACAATGCAGTGACGCCGGTGAAATGAGTTTTGAATTCGTACACTTTTTAATAGTTTAAAATTATAGCCTTAAGCAAAAAAAGTTTTAAACATTTACAATATCTGAAACTAATTGCATCGCTTGTCTTTTATCTGTGATTCTCAGACATCTTAACTGAATAAACCGCAAATCACTGCATGTACTAATGCATTACTAATAAATTGAGCCGTGACATGTGATTTCCAACAATGTGGTAGGCCTATTTTGGCAAAAGTAGACTCAAACGAGCCTGTGCAGCCTCCATGTATGCTTAGAAACTCCAAATGATGTTCAGTCAGAAGCTTAACACTCATAGAATATTCAAGCGACTTGCAAAGGCTCTGATCAGACAGCGCGTATGCGCTGGCTGATCTGAGGCTTGGCTGGTCGCACATACTACATTGTTGGAAACCCCATGCAACGGCTCAAATAACGTTAGCTATCACACACTTTAGCTGTGAATTATTGTTTGATATATCACACTTTTTTAACGTTGGATCTATAGGTAAGGTGTGTTAGAACAATATTTTAAACGTTAGGAAGAGGCAAACCAGAGAGCATTCACACTATTTTCTCTTCTTTGGACTTTTTATAGGAGGAATAATGACATTATTTTACTACTACACTGGTTGGAGAAGAATGGTCATAATATCCACGGATGGGGATGATTATTCAGCTGCTGCGGAAACCATAATAACCAATTTAGGGTACCATGTGGTCAGTGGCTTCAACATCGTGCATCACTACGAGAGAGTCAGGAGGGGTATAACTGATGTAGAAATCGACCGGATTCTTACCAACGTCATCTACGAAGCTCGAGGTCAGAACTAAATGGAATCTGTTGTGTTTTGCCTGTTGGTCTTAGACAGGAGTTTTGTTAAGAGTGCGTAACGAAAATTTAATTTTCTTATTTCTCAACCAAAACATATGTTGTGGGTACTCCAAAGAACCGTCTCAATGAGACGGTTCTTTTGAGCACCCAAAACATATGTTAAAACGGATGGGTAAGAAAATATTTACATTTTTACGCTGAAATTTTGTGTTTATCTAAACATGTGAAAACGTCACTTTAGCAAATAGTGTGAAGCCAAATTAGTCTGACTCCACACTGTTTGCCTGCATGCTGAAATTAGCTTATGATGTTAACAACTAAATGCAGCAGACGACCTTGGTAGACGGCACTTTTTATATATGCATCAATTTAGGGAGTGCAGTGGCTCAGTGTAAGAGTGCTTGACTAGTGACCGAGGGGTTGCGGTTTCGATCCTCACCGGCGTCTTTGAACAAGACATATCAATCCTTGCTTAGCACTAATTCAACCCAGAAAGACCCATCCCGACATAACTGAAAAAATGTTGACTTGGAGGTAAAGAGTCACATCAAACACAATATCATCGTTTCGTAGCAGGTGAATGGTTTGAGCAATATTTATTCCATTTAGTCCTACAAACCTAAGGATATAGTTAAACAATTTTTTTGGTATTATCTAGTTCATAGAAAAATCTTGTTTCTCAGCCAATGAGAACACAAAACACTAAGAAAATATGCAAAGTTTACTCTTATTTATTTCTTTATTTTTCATCCAGACTTTAACCCTTAAGCGCCAAGAAAAAACTGCATCTGAAAATGTCGTCTGCTGAAGTCGTCTGTTGCATATAATTGCCTAGCATTACTGACGAATTAAGTATAGAAGCTAACAACGTGGACCGAGAACAGACTGCTCCTATAGGAGCAGTCTGATCTGGGTCCACACTGTTTGCCATTGAGGCTTCAACATTTCAGCAGACGAGAAAAGCAGAGGACTTTTGTTGCGATTGGCGCATTAAGGGTGAACTTAACTAAAGCTATCACATGAGTAACATTTGCCTGAAGGATGCACTTATAGTTGCAAAAATGAATGAATAACGTATTCTAGATGAACATTGAGTGCTGACAGTATTTTAGATGTATTTATACGTGTAAAATGAATGTTAAAATGTCCTAGATGTAATTATAGTTGTAAAAATGAACGGTAAAGTATCCTGGTTGTAATTGCCATCCTCTCGATGCAATTGCCATCATCTTTGGGATGGCAAAATGTTCTGATGCTAGCCACCATTGTGTGTGGTGCTTTAAGTTTGGTCCGTTTTTGTGAATTTTTATAGTTATTTGATTCCTTTCTAGTTTGACAATACTCTCGATGAGAAAGGTATCTGGCAACCCCATTTTTAAATAGTAGGCCATTCCAATAGAATACAACAATATGATATGAGCCAGTGCATGAGATTTCCAACAATGTGGCATTTGACATGTGTAGACCCAGACGAGCCTGTGCAGCCTCCTCTTAAGCTTAGAAACTTCAAATGGTGTTCAGTCAGTAGCTTAACAATAATAGAATACTCAAGCGACTAGCAAAGTCTCTGATCAGACTGCGCATATGCGCAGGCTGATCTGAGGCTTTGCTGGTCGCACATACCAAATTGTTGGAAATCTCATGCACTAGCTCATATGAGTGAACGGTTCTGCTTTACATAAATGGGCGGTATTAAATGAGCACCATAAATTCAAACGTCATTCTGCAACTATTGCTATCATTTTAAACAATATGCAGAAAAAAAAAACTATGTCAATGTATGACTCGACCAGCTGATGTAAAATTTGAATATTTTGTGACTGTCTTCGAGCAGTCATCAAACTACGTCATTGAATATGCAAAGTATACCACCCTGTAGAATAACAACACATTTTCAAGATTTAAGGCTGTACCCGTCTAAGCGCATTGGGTTATTCAATAAATAATACATTAACCCTTAACGCGCCAAGAAAAAATTGCATCTGAAAATGTCGTCTGCTGAAGTCGTCTGCTGCAAATAATTGCCTAACATTACTGACAAATTAAGTATAGAAGCAAACAGCGTGGACCCAGACCTGACTGCTTCTATAGGAGCAGTCTGATCTGGGTCCACACTGTTTGCCATAGAGGCTTCTTAAACATTTCAGCAGACGAGAAAGCAGACGACTTTTGTTGCGCAAAGTAGGTTTCGAGGAGAGCACTGTGCCAATTCGCAAACTACCTCCTTTGACATTTTTTTTTGTTTTCACATCGAGCTGAACAATGTCGACATTGCAAACTTGGCCTATGCTGCTGTCCGTTCTAAGACGTTGGTTCTGTTGTTGTTGACTTTTTGTTTACTGTTACTCCCATTGTGAGAGTCTGTAATTGTTCTATGTTTTGTTGTTCGTTACTTTATGTCCATTCTAGTATTGCAATAATCTTGATGGGAAAGAGAAAGCTGGTTGCTTTGCTTAATTTGTCTTCCTGGTGTCTCGTGTTGGTTGAGTGGCTCTTCCTCGCGGTGCCATGGGGTTGTCTGCGGTTTGTGATTGTGGTATTTCCTGATCATACTTACTTACTATTGTTAAGTCAGATTGCGTTCTTTGGCTTACAGATAGCGATGAAACTTGGTAATTTCCACACACTTTCTATTTAATATGGATGTTTTGGTGGCGATAAACTGTCAAAATTTATTTCACTTACTTTTCTCCAAGCTTTCATGTGTGCGTCTTTGTTTCTCGGTGTTCTTATGTCTCTTCCTGAAAGTTCCATGGTCTTGCCTCGAGGTTATAAAACTTTTTTCATGCTCAACTCAGCTGAGCATGGAATTTATCCTGCTCATAAATGTTAAAATGCCAATAATTGTTGGCATTTTAACATTTATTAGCATGAAAAATACAACATCTGAGAGACATCTTTATTTGTCGGTATTTTAGTTTTTATGAGCAGTTGAAATTTCGTGCTCAGTTGAGTTGAATATGAAAAAAGTTTTATAACCTCTGGGCCTGGTCTGTGGTTATGGTATTTCATTGTCATACTCGCTTGCTTTTTTGCACCATTAATTACTCTTATGCAACATTTTATAAGCCTCGAATCTGAGATTAAATGTTTAAAGTTAAAATATTTGAACATAGGTAAAAGAAATCATGTATTCTAGAATACGAGTAATCTTGTACAGCTCTGCAATGTAAACTATATATGTTTTTATAATACACCTGTAAATACTTTATTTAATTGTATGTTTGAAATAATGACTTTAGTTGCATGTCAAACTGTGCTTCCTTTTCTAACAAATGATATATTTTATTTATTAGTATCATTATTTTCTGTGCACAATAAGAAATTAATCTAACATTTGATTTCTTGATTTAGATAAAAATATATATTATTGGAAATACTTAAAAGTAAATAGTGTGTTTCTTTCTGACATTTCTGGATAAAAACACCAACAAAAAAAAGAAAAATACCCAAGTCAATAGTAGAATATATTTGTAAGTATTTAATATGATGTTGCAGTTTATTTATTTTTTCTTTTAACATTTTTTATGCGTGTGCGTTTCAACTACTGGAATGGGGATTAGAAATATAAATATGCTATGGTAGTCGTGGTATTACTGCTTTGCCTACTTATGGATTTTTTCCATTTTTCCATAAGCTACAAGTTATAATGTAAGGATGATTCATTGCATATATTGATGGGTAACAGGTTATACTTTCCTTAGAATCAATATCGCATTTCTTTCTCTGAAGAGCAGACAGTGCAGACATCTGGGTCTTTGCTGTTTGCCAAAGGTTCCCGTTTATTTGTTTCCAGTATAAAATGTGATGAAATCACATTCACTGACAGTGTATTACTTGACTTTTCGCTTACTGTAAAGGCGGCAACTTTAATATTCATATCTGGGTGTGGTTCGGCTATTTCATCTGCTAAGGAAGGGAAATCAGGTTTTATTTATAATTTGGTAAAGAGTTAATAAGCTTTTTGAGCCGCGCTAACGTGCGTGCATTTCATGAAAATCATAACCGTATACACACTGAACTCACATTTATTAACCCTTAAAGCTAACCCTTAAAGCGCATAATCACAAAATGTATGTTTTTGTCGTCCACTAAACTATTTGAAGCCTTATAGATAAACAGTGAACTTGGTCCACAATGTTTGCCTCCCTGCTTATGTTAAATAGACATTTTCAGATGCAGTTATTTTGCTGGCGTTCTAAATAATGACTGAGGTGGTGGCAAAAGATGATACAGTTACTTTTAAATAAAACCACGCCTCCTTTTCAGCTTTTACCTATGCCTAAGGTTGACTAGTCCTAATTACGCATTCATGAGGCTCCGCCTTTACAGTAAGCGAAGAGTCAAGTAATATAGTGAATATGATAATGCTTAAAATTAAATGTATATTATCTTCAACCAGTAATTATTCTCCTGATTCCGAGGGACGAACTCCGAACATACATGCTGCGAGCTCACGCCCTCGGTATGACGAGAGGAAACTATCAGTTCCTCTACACCGACCCTACCCTCGCAGACAGTCAGGACATTGCCGTTATCACTAGTGATATTCTCTGGAGAAACAACGATAGCTATGATGACCAGGCTAGACAAGCTTTTGAAAACGTTCTTTATGTAAGTACAGTAAAACCTGTCTTAAGCGGCCACTAAATAAAGACCAAAAATTGTGTTGTTTTTTTTTCAGACCGATTTTCGCTTAATGCAGGTCAAAAGTATTGCAGAATGCTCCCATTGGAGCATTCTGCAATACTTTCGATCTTCATTATCATTAATTTAAGCTACCATTTGTCATTAAGATCTGTGTGTCTTTGTCTATTTTTGAGTGGGCGCTTAAGACAGGTTTTACTGTATAAGAATGACTGATTACGGTCGAATGCATCAACATGTATTCAGAATTGTGTTTGTATTTTAATAGCTAAAGGCCAGCAATCATTATTCTATTACATACGGTTGATTTTGACTACATGGAGCATGTGCTTTAATTTCTTGTTGCAGTTGTTGTTTGCGCATGTCATTTTATAAAGGGGCTCTTGCATGGTATGGGAAATTAACATGGGAGTCTGCCCACGCTTGGATTTTGAAAATATTACGTTATTTAATTGTCTGGGGTATAACTTTAATATTTATAGTGCGTTTGAGTTTTTATGCAATTCCATTGATAATTTATGACGTCATGAATGATATCACTACAATACCTTAGGGTACCTAGTTATAATCATTTCCTAAGTAATTGACATATCATGTGACGGGCGGAGAAATGTTTTATTAAATAGCTATATCATTGATAAGTTCGCTGTTACTTAAAATGGCTTTGTATGTATTAGGATATTGGGTGGGCATTCATTTTTATAGCATGGTACCCCAATTTTCGACTATATATTTTGTATTCAGTCAAATTTGGAATTAACCTTTTTACAGTTTGCGGTCTTTGTCAAGATACCATTTCAACATATAAACTATCCATATATGTTAAGAATATGTAGACCAAATTTCATGAAATTCAAGGACCGGTAGCTAATTTTTTACTTGATGTAAACACATGACCCTAATTCATCGAAATGTAAAAAAATATTAAAACATACTTGAATACTTGCTTAGTTTGAATCATCATGCTAGTATGTTTATTGGTAGAAGTTGACATGTTCAGTGTTTTTCCCTATTATGGATTGGAAAAAGAAAAAAAGCATTATTCTTTGATATTAAGTGCCACGATTCTTATTTAATGAAGTGCTTACACAATAATATTTGCCAAAATGATACAATACATTGACACCTTTACTGAAAACATCTAGTTTCTAACATTAAAACTACATCTAGCCAATGTTACACTTAATATGTAACATCATTAAGAATTTTAATTCATACAGAAGAGAAACCTTATGACAAGTCATTTCATACAGGAGAAGAACCTTATATCTATGATTTTATAATTATAAGACTCATTAATTAACCTGCTTCACAAAAATAACCCCCTGTCAAACCTATTGGTTAAAATTAATCTTTTGGTCACAGATAACCCCTGGCTTCAAAGGTATTGCTAATTTAATGCTTAAATCTTCTCTGTTCATTTTGTTTTGTGAAACTGATGCTAATTTCAATCAAATAGCAACATTTATTCTTTAGCTGGCTGTATATTCTAAGCATACAGTTTTGTTTCTGGACCTCACTTATTCATGTAGAACACTGTTGTATGATACCTTTGATAAGACTCTATTACACGTTATCCTGGTCATGGCACCAAAATGTGGTTCCACTAGTTCAGTTTGGATGTAAAGGAAATATTTAGTCTTCTTGTTTTCACATGTTTATTGTTAGGATATTATGTATCTTAAACAATATCATGCAGGACTTGAGGAAGTGATACACATTGTCTTGGCCCCATAGTTCCATGACACAGGGCCATGACCTTTGGCATTTTTGACCATTGAATCATTTAAAATTGTCTAAACATGTCTTTCTTTAAGAAAAGTGGAAGTAGATTAAAAAACAACCTCCTTATGTCGAGTTATTGATTCATTTGAACTAAATGATTAATTTTGCTAAAACTGACCTACACCCATAAGAGGTAGGAAATGACAAAGTTACCGGTTTTGGATTTTCATGATTTTTGGCTCAGATCAGCAGTATATATAGGCATGTTTTTGTGTTAATATGATATCTTGACAAAGACTAGAACATATCCATCTTTTGAATTGAATGTTGAAAGTTTTGTAATTTTTTAAAAAAAAATATTGAAATTTTACAATCACTTCTTCTGAAAACGTAAACCACAATTTATCCAAATGGTTTCGTGGTATTAAAATAATGTCTATGGTATTTTGGATTCAATCTAGATGACAAATCATAGAAATAAACAAAACTATAGATTTAGGACATAGAAATTTAGAGACAGGTACCACCTTAAAGGTGGAGTATGTCAGGGTTGCTTCCTAAGCCTAATTCTTAACTATTTAATTCGATAAATACATTTTAATAGTTCGTATATAATGAGTTATTAATATGCAAAGTTTGAAAAAAACCATGCGTGGGCACAGATAAAAGTACCCCTTTCTATTACAATTTATGAGTTTGTTGTAGTTTAGAGTTTTACGCTACTATCTCTAAGAATGACCCATGTCGTTGGACCTATATAATAATTATATATAATAATTATATATTATCTTTCCAGTTCGTCCTTGGCCATACCACGACCAATCAGACAGCATGGGTTGATCTCGCGTTTGCAGCAACAAGCAGGGTGTTTGGAGGTAGAACTGATCTACCTGAGCCAATTGAGGTAACCAAACAATACTCTGATCCGTTTCATTCATATGTATTATACCATACGTATTATACAATAAGTATGATATTGTCTATTTCTTTTAATTTTAAGGAATTGACGTTCATAATTTCTATTAAATGATATATAATTCTCACCGAAGATTGTTTTTATCTCAGCAAGCAACATTTCATCTGGGTCTTCACTGCTGAAGTACCTGTTTATAGAATAAGGGTATTCTCTCCCTGAGGCTTAAGATTGTTGTATCTTAGCCAACGGTTCAGACCCTGATGAAACGCCGCCTTACAGTTATGCGGCATTTTATCTTGGATCTTTATAAGAATATCCAGAATAAAAAGGGTTTAGGGACCAGTACATAAGATCTTGGTACTCATAAATCGTATATGCAAAGCATAGACACAGCGATCTTGATTTGATCTTTCAAAAGATAAAGTTATGATGTGTAAACTTATGATAACACACAACATACCTTTTGAAGACGAAATAAGACAAACCTGCATATATCATCATAAACCTATGGCTATCTGGGCGTATGAAAGCAATTTTCTTTGGATTCAAGTACGGTCGTGCCAACCAAGAGTGACAGTGACGTAATATTTTGTTTACAATTGTTAAGTAAAACATTAACTTGTATACTCCACTTGAGCTAGCACGAATCGATAGATCACTTGTGTATTAATCATATCCTGCGGATAGGATTAATACACAAGTGAACTATCGATTATAAATCCCTGATAACTTTGTAAACAAAACATGACGTCACTGTCACTCTTCGCTGGCAGGACAGTAGGTGTTCCAATTAACGTTTCATTCCATTGAAGTTTCATTTTATAAGGATCAACATAAAAGTATACCCTTCATCTACTTCTGTACTCTGTGTGTGTGTGCGAACAGCAAAATTAAGCCGTGACATGGGATTTCCACAATGTGGTATGTGCTACAAGCAAAGCCTCAGATCAGCCTGCGCATACGCACAGTCTGATCAGATCCTTTGCTAGTCGCTTGCATATTCTTTTAGTGCTAAGCTACTGACTGAACATCATTTGGAGTTTCTAAGCTTAAAAGGAGGCTACACAGGCTCGTTTGAGTCTGCACTTGTCAAAATGCCACATTGTTGGACATCAGTGTCACGGCTCATTAATATTAATCAAGATTATATGGATGTGCAGGTTCCCCTGGGCCTTCGCTTTTAGCCTATGCGATAAATACTTAAATCTCATGTGTAACCAACCTCAAATCAAAATTTTCAGAAAAGGCATTACGTAAACATGTTACGTTGCACCACCTAAGTACTAAACAACAGAACATAAGTGCAGTTATGATAGATAAATGCTTTATTTGAGTCTCTTCTTTGTAAAAAAGTGGATTTAAAAATAGATTAGAATCGTTGTAAACAAACACTGACGAGTTTACCTTGATTTTGGGCGGGCAGGTAGTAGCCTCAGTTTACAGTTATATTGCACCTACCACAGATTACTGCATATGCGAGTGGCAGTGAATAATCATGCTCTTACTGTTTATAAGAACAATAGAATTGCCTCTTTACTATGCATCTTTGAAACTATACAATAAATGTCACAGCTCGAACAAAGTTCAAAGCATAACACAAGTGAATCAAAATAATAAAGAGACTAGTGCAGCTAGAGGTAAAATTTGTATAGAGTACAGTGACGTCACTAATTATAACTGTAATCGGAGAGGTCTATTGATAATAAAGGGTAACCCCGCATTTAGACAGGTAAACAAACGAGGATATTGGTAGTTATATCCTAACTAATGCATTAAAGCTATCATTGGGTGTCACAGACCAGTGGTCCAGTGGTTAAGTAGCAATATTAACATATTCGAACCTGTATTTTTTCTGAGGGTTCGAATCCCCGAGTTTTTCTTTTCTTTTTTTTCTTTTTCTTACTCCATCAGTGGGCAGTTTGAATTACCTAGCGCTGTAACAAACAGTGGCGGATCCAGAAGGGAGTCAGGGGGCTTCAGAACAGATTATTTCATTTTTAAAGAGATATTCAAGAAAAATGAGAGATCATCTGCAAATCGGCCCCCTCCCTAATTTATCTGAATCCCCTCTCCTGTAGTCATGGATCCGCCTTTGAACAAAAAGGCTTATGTCGATATTTCAGGCTTTACAGGAAAACCAGTTAAAGGCGAGGGTTTTAACGACCCACGAAGGGTCTAGCAGACGCTTGTGTATCAGAAAACTATGTTTGATCGTTATTATTGCATAAAGTCATATTGTCACTTGAAAACTTTGGGAAAACGCTTCGAAAAGTTCATTTTTGCATTACTATAATGGCGCGCAAAAGCATAAAGGATTCGTAGGTTTTGAAAAAGCCTGTTCCAGAGCAAAAACTTACGTCATCCTAACGCCACTGAATTACGTTCATTTCTATAATATTTACATTTCCACTGCGAGTCTTTAAATGAACCTTTACATTTGAGATGTGGTTCATACCTTCATGAACAAATCGATTTAAGCCACATCCATATACGCGCCATTTGAGCGTGCTAACGTCAAGTCCATCAAATAACACGGCTTGTTTACTGACGTTTGCGTGACGTTGAACACATATCGCCATGACGTTAAGCGCGGAAATTTGGCGTTTTGGCTGTTCCAAACCCTACGTTATGTCTGATTTAATTCCAAATATCTGGAAAACCAGCCAAGTAAGGTGATAATTGAAAATTGATACATGACTGATTATATAAAATGTAAATATTAGTAATAAATTCAATTTTTGGAATGTTCATGGAATCATGAATACTTCGGGTCTCTTGCAAAGTTAACGTGAAGCCCTTTGGGCTTCACTTACTTTGCACGAGACCCGAAGTATTCATGATTAACGTGAAGCCCTTTGGGCTTCACTTACTTTGCACGAGACCCGAAGTATTCATGATTCCATGAACATTCCAAAAATTGAATTCATTTCTTAACACGCTACTAATGATTACGATTTTTGACGGCCTAGAATGCGTATATGTAAAGTAAAAAAGCCGTGCATCAACAGCACGTAAATTGCCTGATTAATACATGGGGTTTTGCCGGTTAAAACACGGTTGTTAATAGCGTGCGACACGGGTTTTTATGCAATAATTAAAGTTAAAATGAGTCTTCATCTACATCCACACAGTACGTTGTGTATATCTCACTATGCTGGCATTATTTTATGAACTTTTTATATCATATCTATATTGAAATAAAATACTATTCGTTAAAAAATCAAATATAAAAATTGAAAAAATAAAATATTAAAAAATATAAAGAAAAATACACAAAATAAGAAAATATCTAGAATACGAAAATACACAATGGAAACAAATGGAAAAAAAATAGAGCATATCAATAAGGCTATAAAGTGCTAAACTATGGGATTCGAACCCTTAACTTTTGACATAGCTCACGTGCATATTATTACAGTTGCCTCTCTACCTACTGAGCCACCGAGGATTTACATGCCATGATCATTATTTATCGCTAAATCCGTACAATTGTTTTACCTGCAGTGTTATTATTTTTTCTGAATGAACTTGAATGAATGAATAACGGTATAAAGCTGCTACACCTGTTTTCTATTGGACTCTATCCATGACGGACAAAACTCTTACTGTGTGAGATCTATATTGTACTTTCAAAGATAGATGAGAATCGATGTAAACAAACATTGGCAAGTTTACCTTGATTTTGGGTGTGCAGGTAGTCTATGTTAACAGTTATATTGGATCTATACCACAAATTATTGCATATGGGCATAGCAGTGAAAAGTCATGCTTTACCTGTTTATAAGAAACATAGAATAGCCTCATTACTATGCATCTTTGAAAGTACCATAAAAGGTGCACACTTTATGGAGTAATTTACATTCTGCAAGGTATCATAGTATAAGAGCAGCGTTTTAAATGCTTAAGCTGGGGCAGTATTAATCTAGAACTTTCGGACAGTGCTGTCTCTGCAGCCATGTTGGCACACCTTTGTGTCTCAGTGGTAGAGCGCTTGACTCGAGATCGAGGGGCCGCAGGCTTAAGCCTCACCGGCGTCACTGCGTTGTGTCCTTGAGCAAGACACATTAATCCTAGCTTAGTACTGGTTTAACCTAGGAAGACCCGTCCCTACGTAACTGAAAGATTGTTGATGGGATGTAAAGAATCAAATAAAACAAACCAACAGTTTGTCTTTTATCTGTATCTTTGATCTTTTTTTTCTCTCAAGCCAGACGAGTATGCTGCCTACCTCCATGACACCATCATCATGTATGCCCGGATACTAAATAAATCTCTGTCAGAGAACGACACAAGTGGAGGGGAAGACTTACGTAGATGGGGACCATATGTCTTCTTTAAAGGTAAGGTTCTTAACCCATATAAGCCTAGCGTCCTTTTTGTGTGACATAGACAAACAGTGCAGACCCAGACCAGACGCCGCAGAATGCGGCGTCTGGTCAGGGTCTCCACTGTTTGCTTACAGAAAATTCTATCAAAATTTGAATAAAAATGAAAAATAACACACAAGACCTCTATAATTGGAAATGGGTTCGTCCAACTGATAATGGTGGGAAGATCCATTAGGTTTGAATAGGTTAAAAAAACTACTCACAAAAACACTATTGTTACTTTGTGACAGACTGAAAGTTTTGTAAGTATTTGATTACAAGGTAAATCGTAAATGTCCACTCACATGAAAACTCAGTCCAGGTACTCATGCACGGATCTAGAGGGGGCGACAGTAGGTCCGCCCCCACCCCCTGAAAATCACAAAAATATGGTGTTCTTAGCAATACTGGTCCGGATCCCCTGAAAAATCACAAAGCTACCAAGCCAGCATTCAATGTTGGGCCATCATCGGACCGCCAGCGAAACGCCATTAAATGGCGTTTCGCTGGAGGGCCGATGATGTCCCCCTTATCGTAGTATTTGAATACAAGATACAAGATACAAGATACAAGAAACTTTATTTAAAGTCGGCATTCAATTATAACATATCGAAACATTAGCCATCAAGGCTATTTTACCGACAAACAAAGTGAAAGACTGTACAAGTATAAAAACATATAACAAATCACAGGAAAATTGGGTTAATATCACAGAATTTACATTGTTATAGCACAGATATTTATACATTAAGATCATATGTAAAATAAACTCTTATAAAGATAAAAAATTTAAAAAACTGATAACTTTCTATTTTTAAAATTACATGTTATGAGCATACAAAGGGCCCTTTATTTCGATCTATCTAGGGGGACGAAATTACGAAACTCGAAAAGGTGGGATAAACGGGGCTCAAAGAGACCCTGGCCGCCATGATGGCTGGTTTCAAGGCTCTTTGGCGAAAGACGAAAACCTAGATAGGGCGCAAAAAATAAGACCTCCAGATAAAAGCGTGCATTGGAAAGCCATTTTCTCCATTTTGATTCTCATCCAAAAAACATCTGCTGTAGGTACTCAAAAGAACCGTCTCAATGAGACGGTCCCTTTGAGCCCCCTCAACACATGCTTAATATTGGTGAGATAAACATATGTTGTGGGTACTCAAAAGAACCATCTCACTGAGATGGTCCCTCTGAGCACCCAAAAACACATGCCTAATATTGATGAGAAAAACATTCCAATTTACGTTAAAGCAAAGCAAAGCAAACTAGAAATAAAAGCAAAATAAAAGTTAAGCAAAGCAAAGCAAAGCAGGTAAAAAGCAAACTGGGGTAAAAAAAATTATATAAGCAAAAGCAAAATAAAAACAGATTAACTTTTGCACATTGAACATTTGCACGATGAGCCGCTCCATGTGTTGACCAGCCTCTTGAACTCCTTAAAATCTTCGACTTTGCGAAGATCATTCGGGAGGCTGTTCCACACACCAGCTGCCTCGTAGCAAAAAGAAGATTTACCGTACTTTGTGGTACGCACTCTTGGTACATCTACAAGGTTGTCATATCTGAAAGAGTAAACAGAATTTTTGTATGATAATAGGTCCTGCAAATAGACAGGTGACATTTTATGTAGAATCTTAAAAGTTTCGACAGCAATTAATCTAATTCTACTGATATGAAGTGTAGGCATGTTAACTCTTTCAAGTAGAGTTTCATAAGAGCTATCGAAATCATTGAAAACTAATCGAAGTGCCCTGTATTGGAGTTTTTCCATTTTAGCAGAGCTAGTTTTTGAGCAAAAGTGCCACACAAGTGGACAAAAATTAAAACTTGATTTTATAAACGATTTGTAAATTAAAATTTTTGTTTCATTCGTCAAGAATTTGCTAAGACGTAATAAAACATTAATTTGTCTTGCAGCCTTTTTACAGACGTTTGAGACATGAAGGTCAAAATTTAACAGAAAGTCAATGGTTACACCTAGGAGTTTTACGGAGTCCTCACATTTGATCTCTGTACCGTTCAGAAAGAGACTTTTGCAATTCTCAAATCCAGACTTTCCAAGCATAATTGCCTGAAATTTGTCTGGATTTGCTTGCATTTTATTATCTCTGAACCAATCAATGCATATGGCGCTCTCATCAACTAAAACCTCTTTCAAAATATCTAGGTTTTTATGACTGTATGAGACAGTATTGTCATCCGCATAATTGTAAATTGATGCTTTTTTCTTAAAATAAAATATATCATTCATAAAAATATTAAACAAAAGGGGTCCAAGGATAGATCCTTGGGGTACCCCCTTTATAATATTCAGCCAGCTGCTACAAAATTGCCCTACTTTGACCCTCTGCTTTCTGTTTGAAAGGTATCTGTTTAAGAAGTCACATGCATTAGCAGAGAGGCCATACGCACTAAGTTTGGCAAGTATAAGGTCATGCGGAAGGCAGTCGAAAGCCTTAGATAAGTCCATCAGCACTGCACCGACATACTGTTGCTTATCCAAGTCTTTCTTCTCGCCTCCGCAAGCCTTAGAAGATTTGTTGCACATCCAAATCCTTTCCTAAAGGCAGCTAGATAGTTGTGAAAAATATTATTAAAATGTTCAGTTAATTGTATGAACATAATGTCCTCAAAAATTTTAGAATGTGCAGTAAGGATGCTAACAGGCCAATAATTCTTTTTTACAAAAGGATCATCTTTTTTATAAATTGGACGGACCTGAGCACTTTTTAGGTCATTTGGAAACTGGTTATTTTTTGCACAGAGGTTGAAAACAGTGCTAATTGGGCCTGCAAGTGCTGTGGAGCCAGCTTTAATCAATTTAGTGGGCAGCTGATCAACACCTGTGGCCTTTTTGGGGTTCAGTTTCTTTATGGATTTGCTGACCAATGATTGGTCGACTGGTTTGAAGTTAAAAGAAGAATAGCCCTGTTCAGGGGTATTTTCCTTTATTGCTTCTTTACTGGGGTGGTTTGCCATATCTTGAGATTGTGAATCTATTCCTATCTCCCTAGCTATGTTGATGTAGAAGTCATTTAGAAGACCACTAACCTCTTTTTGGTCGGCTATAAGGGTATCATTTTCCAGCAGAATATATCACAGTCATTTTTACTGGACTTAGAGCTGAGGAAAGGCTTAATGGTAGGCCAAAAATCTTTCGATTTAGGCCCACCACTACACCTTTCGAAAAAATATAAATGAATGGATTGTTTTCTAAGTTTTGTTACGTAGTTTCTTTGTTTTCTATAATTTTCCCAATTTGAATTGTTTTTCAATTTTTTGAATTTATTGTGGAGCATCTTTTTCTTATAAATGGCCCTCCTTAGCTCTGAGTTCATAAAAGGTGGAGATTCTTTTCGGGGGTATTTTTGCTTTTTTGGAGCGTGCTCATCCACAATATCCATCAGTAGTGTCTCATAAGCCCAGTAGCAATCGTTTGCATCCTCGAAAACGGTTGCCACTTGGAAAGGGACCCGATGGAGATCCTGGGTGAACTCGGCCTCCTGAAAGTTTTTGTAGCTCCTGAAGGTTTCTTGTTGTCTTTTATTTGAAATACAGCTTTCTTTGAAACAAGCTGCAATCATGTTATGACAGTCACTGAGTCCACAGTCAAAGTTTATTGTATTACACAAAAAACTGGGGCTGTTTGTCAGGAAAACATCAATTAAACTTGGTTGGCTGATTTTAGTGTGACAAGTTGGGTCTTGTATAAGATTTTTTAGACTGTAAGTGTCAATAATGTTTCTCAGGGTGTGACTTTTCTCAATCCTCTCATCAACTGTAAAAAAAGAAAAAAACAATTACAAAGTTGGACCCCCTCTGACAAAACTTTCTGGATCTGTGCATGGTACTAATATGAGCATTTCTACAAAGAAAACAATAAGGTTTGCTAGCCAAATCAGTCACTTGTCAGTAAACTGCAGCTTTAATTAGTACACATTCTACACATTGTTGGAACTGTCTTTGTTTCTGTTGACTCCAAGTAGATTGGACTTAAAGACAATTTTATCACGAATATAAAAATATTGTAACTTGCTATCTATCTATCTATCTATCTACCTATCTATCTATCTATCTATCTATCTATCTATCTATCTATCTATCTATCTATCTATCTATCTATCTATCTATCTATCTATCTATCTATCTATCTATCTATCTATCTATCTATCTACCTACCTATTTACCTACCAAAGCATTGGAGATATATCTTTGAAAACTGTTTCGTGTTATTAATAGCTTGTTTATATTTATTACTTATCTGTGAGAAATGTTTTTGGGTTGTGTGATATTGTCACATTCCAAAAGAAAGTGCTATGCAATAAAAGGTGTATTACAACCAAATCTTCACCTAGAAGCAAGTATGAATGTTTGGATAGAAAATACTGAATATGAATAAATGTTACGTAATGACTGACCTTTTATTTCAAACAACTGATATATGGAAGTAAAAAACTGGTCCTTCGATTAAACGAGCTTTGACTGTTTATTCAGGTTTATCTGGTGATGTGGTCATGAATTTCATAGCCGACAGACAACCAACCTTTTTTGTGTATGACTTAAATGCCGAGGGAGAGTTTCACGAAGTTGCCAATCTATACTACACGATTGAAGATGAACGTGTAGCAGTTGTAAGTTTGTATTTTTATTTTCATTAGTCTATGCTTTCTAAAACAGTTTTTGTTTAAAAGATTGTGTTTTAGATATGGGTAGGTACGTGCTTTCTTCTTCGGTATCTACTAATACATGCTAGTCAGAGAGCAAAGAACATAATAAACTATTTTTATTGGTAAACGTGCATTTTTCAAAATAGATAGTTTATCCTATATAATTATTAGAAATAAAAGATCAGAATAAGGGTGCATTTGTCAATTTCTAATGATATTGTTTCTACCGATATTTATGATAAATGTGACGACTTTGATTATGAAATTGTCAATTTCCCGTTTTTAGATGGTGGTTTTCCTCGCTCTACATCCTATGGAGTCTATATATCTCAACTCATTCGTTTTGCTAGAGCATCTAGCCATGTTGCTGACTTCAACACTCGCAATAAATTGTTACTCAGAAACTTCTTAAACAAGGCTATCGGTATCATAAACTTAGAAAAACCTTTTCTAAATTTTATAGACGATACTATGATTTGATATCTAAATTCCAAATTGGTCTTAAATTTCTCTTGCGCCAAAGACTTTCAGAACCTGAATTCTATGGTGACTTGGTGTATAAATTGAAGAAGATTGTTGGCTCTAATAATTTTTCAGCGCAGATTTAAAGTTATCTCCCATAATAAAAAGATTGGCTATAACATTAATGTATTGCAACAGACTGCATGCTTGGTGGTCAACCCAATCATAGTTGGCAACTTTGCTTTCCTCTTTAAATGCACGCCGGTGGGTCGGACTTCAGACTCTATGACGGTTCCGACTTAAAGACTTATCTATTGGTGAGATGGTAGGGGCCTGATATTTTGGCTGTTTGTCGGGCACACCGGGGTTTATCTGTTGGATTTCTTTTGCTACGGTATTCAGTTTTATTTATTGTTGAGTCCTTACCTTTGCTTCATCTCCTTGTTATATCTTGATTTGTGTGCTCTGGGATATGATGCATTGATAAGTTAGGGGTCTTTCATTCAAACCAAATATCTATGTGTTTTTAGCAACATCTTAATTAAGGGTGAGGTTGGCGCCGTTAAACTGGTTTAAGCCCTCCAGTAAAATATTTTACCGACCGTTCCAAGGCGGTACTTCTTTTGTAGATCTTTTATGTTTTTTTCTGTCTTGTGTTTGCTATGCCTTTGTGAGCGTCTGTTTATATGTGCCTTGTGGTCACCTGCTGAGAAAGGGCTGACCTCTTGGCTCTCGTTTGTGGTGTCCAACTGTGAGTTTGTCTCTTTCCAATTGGTATCCTGGGTCAAGTGTGGTACTGGATTTTATCGATTCCTGATCTTTGCACCCTTACTTACTTTCTTTATGAATAGACAGAGATGAAAAGGGCGGAAAGAAGAAAATGAAAAAGAATTCCCCAATCTGATGCAATACTATTTTGAAGGGATGTGGTAAATAATTGCTAACATGGGAACTGCAAACCTTTATGTTCCATTGGGTATTGATGAACATAGAGGATCTTACATGAGTGCTCATGTTTAATTGAATTTATTAAACGAGTTGGGGAAAAGAGATAAAATGCGAGGCTTGCCGAGCATTTTATCTCTTTTTCGCAAGGAGTTTAATAAATTCAATAAAACAAGAGCACGAATGTTAGATTCTATTTATCAGAAGACATTAAGAATTCTTCGAAATCTCATTTCTGGCGTAAAAAAACGTTATAATGTTGTCAATATGTACGCAATGTTGTTATGGACGTCATTACGTTTCCCGAAAATCGATAAACCACTAGTGGTTTACAGATTTTATAGCATGGCGTTATTTCACTCCCAGACGCGCGACGTCATATGATAAACTATTATCTAATGCGCGCTGGTCCCTTCTATATAATAGCCAAAAGTTCTAAAACCGACCACGTTTAAAACTAGGATAAAATGCTTATATGTTGAATTATTTTTAAGTACTACATTCTTCTATTACCATGTCATTTATTCAGATACTTAGCAGAACTCTATAAGAAAAGTAGGACTTGCTCAAAAACAAAAACTGTACGTGGGGTTTGAAGGATATATTTGTCACACAAATTATTTGTTCAATGTTTCACGGCAGCATTTTCACCATCATACAGCGGTACGGCCACAGAAAAGAGAGTAAAAGATATTTTATGCTACAACAAAAAGTGAGTATTATCAGGAAATACCACAATCACAAACTGCGGACCAACCCATGGCACCGCGTGAAAGAGCTACAGGACATTTACAGTAACAAGACATCAGAAAGACAATAAAAGCAAATCAACCAGCCCTCTCAGTCTTCCTCGTCAAGATGATTGCGGAACAAGAAAGAACATAAAGTATTGCATACCAAAACAAAGACCAACACAGAACCCCCCAAAACAATGAGAGGTACATAAAACAATAAATTTACTACAACTGTATTCTGTTGTTGGTAATGCACAAAAAATACATAGCTCGCATGGAGGATTCCTAACTAATGCAATACATCAGTACAGAGAAAGACCCTAATCAAATTAACACACTATGATGAAATAAAGAAAAGTGCTCATGACTCACAGATAGTCAGAGCTAAAGAAAACTTCAAGTTGAGCTATGGTGAGCCCAGCCAAATGACAACCATCAGGCACCAACCAACGGATTAAAGCTTTAAGTCAGGGCTGTTATTGGGTCGGAGGCATGACCCAACGTCGTGCAATTTATGAGGAAACCATAGCTATAAACCGTGATTGGGTTTACAACCAGGCATGCAGACTGTCGCATGATATCCATGAAGTAGCCCACTCTTTTATAACGTTTAATTATCTTTTTAATTGATCACTCAAACTAGGCTTTCCAAAAAATATTTTTAAATTTATAAACTAAATCATCATAAAATACAGGTTCTGATATGCAGGTTCTGATATGCCTTGTTGCAGAAGAGTTTATTAACAACAAGGTCATTTTTCATGAAAATGTTTACAAGGCCTAGATTCCTATCGGCAAGTATCGCAGTTTATGACATTATGACAAAACAAACTGAACTCATCATTTTCATAAGCGATACTTAACATTTTATCAAGCCAGCAACTTGTCTTCTCTCCACTGCAGTCATATGCTGCATGATGGTGAAAATGCTGTTTTTTTCTGTTCAGTGAAACATTCAGCATAATTATAGGATGCTTGCGATCTGATGTATGAATTTTCATAAGAATATTCTGTATATTAACACAGTATGTAAACTGAAATAAACATCCTGTACCCGTTCCTCCTAGCTCACGCCATAAAAAACATGAATTTCAGCGCTCCTGCGTAACCAGTAGTCGGTAATTGTGCCTATTTAAAGTTTTATGCCGGTTTTTTGTACCAGCTATCATGATTCAGCGACTGTAGCATCTGTGGGGTAAGTTAATTGTGTAGTCTCTTGTTTTTATCCCCATTTCAACCTTCTTTATTGAAATCCTCCTTGCTATGTTTTGAAATTTCATTCAACCTAGCTTATTAAATCACGCGTTATTGTCAAAGAAAACGCAGGCTACTGGCAATCCTTTACACCAAGAGCCTGTAGATGAATAGTTTTGCCCTTCGTCCAAAGGATTTTTATGAGATCTTTACAAATTACTCATAAAACTGTTTAAAATGGTGCCCATCGACGATCCATATACTATACCCACAACTGCGCTCGTAGTGTACCTCTAACTTGGATGTATAATGAAGTTACTGTACCCCTAACTGAATTAAGCTGAATGTGACTTCATGCTCATGCAGTTATTATATTCAATCATTATAATCTTAAGACGCATTCCAGTGTTTCCTTGATTTAGAAAATAAAATAACAGGGCCTTGTACTTCAGTTGGCTCTTACAAACCAGTTAAAGGCCTTCATCCAATTATAAATTCAAGAGGGTTTATAACTCTCATGTATGCAAGTAGCGATGATTGTGACGAGCCTTCCATTCCATCAGACTCACCAGTGATATTAATCTTTTACACTCACACAGAAATCTTTTTTTTTTTTGTTGCTTGAGGTATCAGTAAAACATCAGTCATTGCTGAAAGATTTCCTGTCTTCCATGGTTGAACCAGTACTTATCAGTGGATAAAGTCTTTTGGTGAAGGACACATAATTACAAAGGAAGGGCGTATATAAAACAAAGACGGCCAATCCTCTGTAGATAGCTACAGATTTATGCTCAAGTAATGCATTTACATATATGTGATAGTGTCAAAATCTCATAAGCTGGCTTGCTCCATTATGATACTTATTGGTGATTTTTATGAAACAAATTAACAATTATATGATGATATTGGTTGCTGATACAGAATATTAAATAAAATTTAGACATTTTTAAAGTGTCTTTTTAATCCCAGTTGCAATTTGGAGAGTGGGTTATGAAAATGTGCATCCTCTGGCCATCTATCTATTAATTCATCCATTGGTCTGTCCATCTGTCTATAACACGTTATTGTCCATTCAAGCTCCACTGAACTATTTGAAAGATCTTTATCTAACTTTGGTCAAATGTTGATCTTAGGAAAACAAAACCTAAAGCATAATTATGCAGGCTAAATGTCAAGGTCACAATTATAAGTCATGGAGTTATCTTGTAATTTCCTGTCTGTTCCATTTCTCCTTTACCTGTAGATGGAATTTCATTAAACCTTGGTAAGATGTTCACCTAAGTCAGCTAGTAACACGAACTCCTCATTCATTTGTTGATTTAGGAACTTGATATTTAGCACATTGGGTTGTAGATTACAATATGATCTTTAGAACACTGAAATTATCTTGGAGCCAAAGGTCAAGCTTTAATATAATTAAAGTGAGCGGCAACATAGAAAATAAGTGACTTTGAAATTCAAGCCCTTAATTAACGATGCAATCTGCCACAAACCCAATCAAATTCGAACGTTATATAAGTAAGTTATAGCAATCCAAAAAATTAAAATTATTCTTATAAGCCAATGGAGGCCGCTATTTGGAAAATTTCATTAACTTTCAATAATTTTTAAAATCCAATGCAATTCCCAGTTTCACCACAAACTGTATGTATTGTTTTTTTCTAATTTAACTATTTTCAACAGAAGAAACAATAAAAATGCATAAAATTAGTAGCAGGAAACTAATTATCATGTTTATGCATATTTAATTAGGGTTTTGTGATCAGATCAGGTGAGATACTCAAAAAGCAAAAATTTTAGATAGGGAGATAAAATTAATTTTAAACTTTAGAATGAAGGGAGTACTCTGATATTTTCATAAATAGGTAGGCACAGGCCGTTTTGGGGGTTCAAAATTTTGAATTTCAATATTTTTGGGGGTTTAGGGTTTTCAGTAAACAATAATTTTTTAGGGTATGAAAATTTTGTGGACATTGTTGGGGGGTAATCACAAAATTGGACTAGTTTAAGGGGTCATTTCCATGTATTTTAGTATTTTCTAAGGTCATTCCCACCCCTTCCGCTGGTCAGTTTCAAGCGAAAGTATGTGCACGATGTACTGGTCAAGTTAAGTTAGGTGAACTGACCATCTCCACATGACCATAGCTGTTGACTGGAACGCAAAACTCAAACCAAACAAACAAACAATAATAAATTTTCAGTCGCTTTTTGGCAATTGAGACATGAATGATAGAACCCAAGGGGGGAGTGGGGATGTGGGCACTATGATATTTTCATACATATGTAGGCTCGGGCCATTTTCGGGGGTTCAAAATTTTGAATTTCAATATTATTTGGGGTTTTCAGAAAAATTAATATTTTTAGGGTATGAAGATTATGTGGATATGTTTTGGGCAATTAGTGCACACCTTAATCAGACACCACACAAAGCGACGTCCAATCAGGGACAACGCATTTCACTTGCACAAGTATTCTATTAAAATTGGACTAAATTGATAAAAAATCACTGTACATCCTTAAAACTGGAAAATTTAATTGACCCGTCCAAAAGCAACTAGTGTGACACAGATCAGACACTGCATAACACGACGTCTGATCAGTGACTTCACTTTTTGCTTGCACAATATTCTATTAAAATTGGAGTAAATGATAAAAAATCACGTACATCCCTTAGATTGGAAATCAAACCATCAATAGGTAAGTTGTGCAGCCCCAGATCGATCAGATGCTTATAGCTCGTGTCTGATCTGGGACTCCACATTTTGTTTAGACAATATTCTACACCAATTTTAGAAACATTAGAGCAATTTGAAAAGTTGGTATTCTTAATCATGTCAACTAGGGAAATTAGACGCCTTATCGCTAGAACTTCTTTGAATAAGGTGATAAAAAAACACATCCCTAATATAGGAAACAGACTGGTCCAGTCAATAATATTTGGAAATTCCATTTGGCTTTAAAAGGGGGGATGGGAGAGAAAGAGAAAAAAAACATTTGTGCCTGTTCCATGGCAGTAAATGAGCCGAGTGGATTTATGATTTTGGTTCATTGGTCTGGGAGCACAAACACCAGTGTTTCTGGTTTAAAACGTCTCAGAAGATGGGACTACAGCTTAAAGTATCATCCGACAGACTTATGGAGCTGCGTATTGAACACGGGGTTACCTGGCAGCAGTGAAAATTACGCAGAAGGTTGAGCAAAGCTCCACCTTAACAGACCTGAGTGGATGCAAACTACACGTGCTGACTGAGTGCTCAGAATGTGGTGGTATGGGTTTTTTGGCGTGTGACCATTATCATACCCCATTATCACACTCCAATATTCAGCTTGATACAGATTATGCATTCCCCAAAAGCGATATGTGCTTGAAAGCATTGTTAGTATCATATGCGCAAAATGAACATATTTCTAGTAAATTTATTGCAATGCTTTAAGACATTTATTTGTATGACTTAGCAACGAAGTTGTTTGAAGTCTTAGTCTCATATCCGCCATTGTTACATAACTTCTCCTAAGGCGCATGATAATAACCGCCTTCGTGTATTTAGCAGCGAAAATGGAAATTAAACTTCCACAAAACGCTTTGAGGCATGACTGTAACATACAAGTGAATTGAATGAGTCAAGGGTCATTACTTAGAGATCGTGGTAGAAGTATAAGTAACGGATTAGTCCAGGTCTATATCCAAAACTCTTCCACCAGGCATAGATACTGGTCAATTTCAACCTCACACAGATCAAAGGTTAGACAAGTTTACACAGTAGCACGTGAAAGGTTATTCAGACTGAAACAGTTATTTCGAAACCAAAATTTCTACAGACCATGCTATCGACGCTGAAGGTATAACTGTTATTTGCTCTAGATTTACATGTCTCGTGCTACACCTGGACTCTTCTAACGTTTGATTTGTCTAAGGTTGAAATTTACCATTAGTTCAGTGACTCATGAAATGGCATAATATTTTTTCTCTGTGGTATAAAACACACATTATTCCATAAAATCCGTGCTGTATTTATATTAACAGTCATGGTTAAACCAGGCGGGGGAGGGGGGGATTACCAGCGCAATCTCATGAACTCATGTTCTCTTCATGCATGGTTTTGGTACCTTAAATACACTGTTTCAGAGCCGACACCTTTTTTGTCATACTAACTTACCTTTTGGTCATGGTACATGAATATTGATGAAAACGTCCAACCACAAACGATGACAATTTATAGTGCCAAATTATTGTTATTTATATTATTAAATATATGCAATTATAACAATGGTTCAATGGATGTTGCGCCCGCCAGGTCCCTCGTGAGACGTCCCAAACGTCTGGCTTGTCCTCAGTATGTAACGTCTCTCAGGACATGACAAACGTTAATTCAATTCATGCAAAGAAATGTTTCATCCCTATATTAGTGTATATTATCATGTAGATCTATGCAACAATTTTTTTGAATAACACATAGGTCATTACTATGTAATCAGAGTCTAGATGGCCTGAGCCACTGTCGAAGGCTATATCAAACTGGCTGTCCAGACCTTCTCCCTCGGGCAGTCCATAAACCATGATAGTGCCATCAACTCAATTAATATTGCTTAAAAAAGAGGTATGTTTTCTGTCAAAAATATTTTGGATTATTTACAAACCATTTACGAAGGACTTACTATTTCGCTTGTGACTTTTAGTCGTTTAAAAATAGTCTGTCAATAGAGTTAGGCGTATTGTGACGCATAAGTTAGTGGTATAGCGATTAGCTCAGATGTGACAGTTGATAGTACAGCTGCAATTGTGAGGGTCCATCTATTTATGTTGATTTTTTTCACAGATCTAAGAAACTTTAACAATTACAACTATATAATCATGTAAACATGTGACTCCCTATTACATCAAAACCATGCAAACTGGCATTTAAGCTCATTTTCGGTACAAAACGGCGCTGTTTCCGAGCAGATTGTATATTTAAAAAGCGTAATGCATAGGAGTAAACCGATAAATTATGGAATCAAACGTAATAATTTAGAAAAAAAAGCATTACTTACCTTGCTTGATTGTGTCCTATCTGTAACCGCAACAATGGAAATTGAAACGTACACAGCGCTATAAATACACGAATTTTCCGACTACTGGTTACGCACGAGCACTGGAATTCATGCTTTTATGGCGTGAGCTAGGAGGAACGGGTACAGGATGTTTATTTCAGCTTACATACTGTGTGTAAGTGTACTTCACTATTCTAAAAGTGGCCGATAAGAACTGTTGGCTGGTAAATTTAACCCTTAAAGCGCCAATCGCAACAAAAGTCGTCTGGTTTTCTCGTCTGCTGAAATGTTTAAAAAGCCTCTATGGCAAACAGTGTGGACCCAGATCAGACTGCTCCCATAGGAGCAGTCTGTTCTGGGTCCACGCTGTTTGGTTCTATACTTAATTCGTCAGTAATATTAGGCAATTATTTGCAGCAGACGACTTCAGGCAGACGACATTTTCACATGCATTTTTTTCTTGGCGCTTTAAGGGGTAAAATAATAGTGCGACACATTGCTTGCAAATGAAGTGATACCCCTGTTCTAAACGTTTTGATGAAGTGCTTACCTTTTTTATTCACTTTAATTATTTATAAGGGCCGCGTTGTGAGAAAACCTGTCTTCGGGGTTTCGGACAAAGCGAGTTTCAAACCAGTCTCCTCAGTTACAGAGACTAGCTAGAAAATTGAAATTTCACCTGTAGCAAGTTTACATATGGTTCTTTCCAAAATGCGAATAACAAAGGCGCTGATCAGTCTGCGCGGATGCGCAGGCTGGTCTGCGCCTGTGTTGTTCGCAAGCCCCCGAGGACAGGTTTTCTCGCGTTGCGGCCAAAATACAATATACTAACATGACTTCAATTTCAGAATTCATCTTTCACTCGAATAGTCTGGGGAGATGGTACTAACTCTGATGATTATATTCCACCTGACACACCCACGTGTGGATTTTTCAACGAGTTCTGCCCAACATCTAGTGACTCTGGTAAGAACTGGCTTTCACATTTTTGGCAGTCAATGTGGTCTGCAATTTGAATCTTTTAAACTCTTTATCTCCTTGTGTCGATAACTTTTGCAAACAGTTTGGAATCAGATCAGGCTCTTCAAAAGGTTTGGCTTGGTCTGGATCCAAACTATCTGAAATACTAATGATAGTCCTGAAAGAATTTATTAACACTGAATTTGATTATTATTTCTACACTAGAAATAATCGTCACGTTGAGACAGTCGTCATACAGAAATATTATCTGTGAAAACAAGACCACCGGTATGCATTGACCCAAAAAAAAAAAAAAAAAAAAAAAAAAAACGAAAATAATATCCCTGGGTACTACGCAAAGCAGTCATACACAAGGGTGTTTGAATGTCTCAATGCTAGTTTACACGTGTTTGCTGCTTCTTTCAGCAATGATACTATAAACTGAACAAGCATTTTTAAATGAAAATTGTAAATTTTCTCTTATCTCCGAGTTTCAACATATGTTTGGGTGCTTAAATGAACCGCTCATTTAGACGGTTACTCTGAGCACCCACAACATATGTTTTGGTTGAAAAAAAATATTTTTTTTTATGTTTCATTGCACACTCTGAACTTAGACCTGCAATATAATTAGGTGGTTCATGAAAATAATCAATTATATAAAAGTTATTTTCTAAGACTATTAATTTCATATATATACTTTCCTATGAAATGTGGTGCCTGAAGTTTTGTTTAGCATTAATTAGAATCTATTAAAAGGCATGCGCGAGTCCAGAAAGTTTTGTCAGAGGGGGTCCAAATTTGACAACGTTTTTTTTTAGTTCATGTGGGGAGCGAGGTTCCAAATACCACTATAAGTGTAATATTCATTTAAATGGCGTTTCGCTGGCGTGCCGATGATGGGCCAACATTGAATGTAGGCTAGGTAGCTTTTAGATGTTTCAGGGGATCCGGACCAGTATTGCTAAGAAATCCTATACTGGTATTTTTGTGATTTTTCAGGGGGGCGGGGGGGGGGGGGGTTCGGACCCCCTGTCCCCCCCCATCTGGATCTGCCAATGAAAGGTTACTAGATATAGATCGCAAATACTTATTATATATGTATGTAAATGGTTCTGTCCATGAGATAATGATACTTATCACATAAGTTTTACCCTTAGTAAATTAATGGATTCTTACTTTTGGTTTGATACAATACACTTTGTATGGTCCAGTGTATATATCTAGGGGTGACAGGTTATTTTTTGAAAGCTTGGAGATTTTTTATCTTACCAAACAGTCTATCCCAATGAAATGCCGCATAATGCGGCATTTCATTAGAGTCTAAACTGTTTGTTAAAGTACCAATTAAAGTTTCCGTATGCAAAGAGTTAACCACGCATGCACAGCAATCTCACTGGTTGGGAGCTAAAGTACACGTGATCCTTTGTGTCGATCTGTATAGTGGACGAATCATTGTATTTTTCTATGACGTTGATAACAGTCTGGGTTATGTTACATGTGTATTTATATTTTGGACATAGACAACTTGGTAAGCGTGTTTTATTTATTCTTGCTTTCCATATTGAAAAGCCTTGGGCACGGCTAGATGTCATTTTCTATGGTCTAAATCGATTTTTTCATCCGAAAATCACTAGTGCTTGCAGGAATTACACATCACATATGAACAGAAAATCGACTGATTGAGCGCTTTGATTGAAACGAAATATCGGTCGATGCCTTTTTAAGATGGAGTAATGTTTGAGCGGAAATCATACCGTGACAGAGTATGAAATGAGCGGCAAACCATACAGTCAAATGAGCGGATTGAAAAATCATACAAATGAGCGAATTTTCCAGGTAATGAGCGAATTTTCCAGGTAATGACCAGTTTATGACCCCTTCCGTTCGACATAGAGTAATATTACTTAAATTTCAAGAAATACGAACATTGTTGGATTGGTGGTGCAGAATTAGGCATGGAACGATTCTACCGCATTATTTGTTCTTTTGTTGTTTGATGGGATGTCAGCCCACATTTCTTCACCAGAAGGACGCAAGAAGTGGAACCCAAACGAATGTTCAGCCATTTGCGTATTTCATTACTGTTGTCCTTGTACTGTAGTCTTGACTGAAGCCAAAAATATATATTTTTCTCCACCAAGTCTGTCCCAGATGGAATATTTGTACTCATTGCACTGTATGTTCTGACTCTTGATATGAAGATCTGCTGGTACACCGCTTGAAATTCAACATGTTGTCAATACGAAAGACATCGCTTTCATATATTAAGCTCAGGTTGGGCGCATTATGGGAGGTTATCGAGGGCCACTAGGCTGACCACCATCGTATCGGCGTGGGGTCATTCATTGCCTGCTCATTACTTGCCTGGTCAGTACCTGGTCATTACCTGGGAAAAGCGCTCTTTTGAATGATTAAATCATCCGCTCTATTGGCTTATGTTTCTCCGCTCTTTCGTAAAAAAAATATCTGCTCTACTTATTATGGATCCGCTCAAACGTAAATCTCCCGACAAATGTCCTTAGAAATGCGTATGAAAGTACACGAGGAGCAAGAGTGACCATTCCCAAAATTTTCACACTGCATGGCATATCGTAGAATAGATATATAGCTTGTGTTATGACACTTTGATTTGTCTGTATGGTATGTCGCTTTTAAAATGCAGTAGTTTTTAAGTTTAATTGAAAAATAGTTTTCTTTGCAACAAAACAATTATGCTGAAGTATGTAAAGCAAAGCTACGTTAACCATTTACCTCACAAAGGGGCACCTTTAACACTTTTTCAATCAGGGCAGATACAGATCAGTAGTTCTTGTAAGAGCTACCAAAGATTCATGAAATTCTGTTGATTTTGCTGAAAATTGATGTTGTGTGTGTAAATAATGCCCACCACATGAGATGCTACAATTAATGTGAGACTACAGTGTCTGCTAGTCTCAGTGTACGAGAGATTGTGTGTACATAGATTTTTTTCTATCTATTGTGTTTATCGTATTCGCCGTATCTTAACCTTTAAAGCGCCGATCACGAAAATAGTCGTCTGCTTTCTCGTCTGTTGAAATGTTTAAGAAGCCTCTATGACAACCAGTGGGGACCCAGATCAGACTACCTATAGGAGCAGTCTGATCTGGATCTACACTGTTTGCTTCTATGCCTACATTCGTCAGTAATGTTTGGCAATTATTTGCAGCAGACAACTTCAGCAGACGACATTTTCAGATGCATTCTTTCTAGGCGTTTTAAGGGTTAATAGTGCACACTTACTACTTTATTGCCACCTATAATGTGTAGGAGTCGACACTTTCAAATCTTGCTGCTTTTTTGCTGCTTTTTAAAAAATAACAAATAAGACATGATATTTTATCAGAATCGTCTGGCAGACGATTCTCATGAAAAATCACCCCTTCTTTTTTTTCGAAAATAAGGAAAGCTGTCGCATTTTTGTCGTCTACTACAGTCATGATTGGCGCTTTAAGGCTGGTGCAAATTCATAATCAATACGGAGTCATCATCTGCTGATCTGGATCTACACTGTTTTCAAAAAGAGGCTATAGAGTTTGAAAAGTAATCGCACAGAGCGTTGTTTTGGTCGAATAGAGTATTTTATTGGTAGTCTATTGTCACAAAATGTTGATGCATTTATATTATTTTGTTATGTTTGCCATTTCTACAGTCTTCTATCTGATTAAAGTGTTGCCATTCTTAAGTGGATGACTAAATGCAACCTGTATATGGTAGCACCAGCTAAGTTGAGCGTGAGATAGCCCCTTTCTGTGAAAATTGCTGTATGTGTTGTCTTATGGTGTCACAACATTATGTATGTACGTTTTGTTGCTTTACGTCTTAAGTCAACGGCTATGGTCAAGGCGGAAAGGTCAGTTCACCTTACCACACTTTTTCCTGGGAAAGCTTGAACAAGCAGTTAACCAGTACTTCGTGCACATACTCTCGCTTGTAACTGACAACAATCCTTCTTGAATGATCTCCACGAAAGTATGGGACCGGGCCGGGATCGAACTCGCGACCCCTGGATCTGCAGTCAGACTCGCATCTGATGCCAGACACGTTACCGACTGGGCTACGCGGCCCGGCGCCATTAAAATGACACACCCAGCTCATAACCATTTCCGCGAGACACCCAGCTCATAACCATCTCCGCGAGACACCCAGCTCAAAACCATCTCCGCGAGACACCCAGCTCATAACCATCTCCGCGAGACACCCAGCTCATAACTATCTCCGCGAGACACCCAGCTCATAGCCATCTCCGCTCGCGGAGATGGCTATGAGATGGGTGTGTCATTCAAAAAGTTCATCACTTTCCTTTAAGACAGAATTCAAATGGTTTCTTCTCTTTCAGGCAGTAGACAACAACCCACTTTAGTTAAGTGATGAAAGATGTTAAACACTTTTGAAAAGCTTATACTTGTTTTTTTTTTTTTTGTTTTGTTTTATTCACAAACTTTCTCTCCACCTAGAAATTTTGCGATTATAGGAAAATTGCACGAGAATAAAAATACAAACAAATACCAACGCAAACCAATAAATAAATCAATAAATAAATGAAAATGAAGCCGTGAATTTCTATGGTGAGTTGCGCGATTCAATTCCAATATCGGACGACGAATCATTAAAATCATTACCAGGAATAGAACTCTAACTCTGTTATGACAATATGACAATAATAAATCAATGGTACAGTGTTAAGTTGTGGATATTAACTCTCAATTTACCATATTTTGAATAATTTTTCACGTATTGTGGTAATATTACATGAATCTTAAATTCGAGTATTCGAGTGCGGAATAAAAATTCAACCAACTGCAGGTATGAATTAACTCTCCTTGTATTGCTAGCGGCGACTTTTGGCACCTGTCTATAACCTTTGCAATCAGTTTTGACACAAAAGGACCGGCAGAACGTACATCAGTCCTGATATGGGCCCAAACTGTTACACTCTGATAGTGCTCCTGAAAGAATTCTCTGAAAAAGTTAACTTTGAAATAAAGTCAGCAAACAACAATGAAAGCATGAAAAATGAACCAGCATGCAAAGAGTTACTAGACTTTTTTAGATACCCTACCTAATATGATTTTTTGTTTAATTCAATATCATGATTTTCTGGTACACTTTCGATGGCTCAATTGAGCCTGCGCACCCTCGCTGATTGCAAAATTGAGCCAGCGCATGAGATTTCCAACAATGTGGTATGTGGAACCTGCAAAGCCTAAGATCAGCCTGCGCATACGCGCAGTCTGATCAGAGCCTTTGCTAGTCGCTTGAGTATTCTATGATTGTGAAGCTACTGACTGAACACTATTTTGGAGTTTCTAAGCTTAAAACGAGGCTGCAGAGGCTCGTCCGAGTCCACACATGTCAAAATGCCACATTATTGGAAACCTCATACACTGGCTCAAATTATACATGGAAATGTCTCATCTCACCAGGGTCTGCTCTGTTTGTAATATATTGCTAGTCATTTGCTTTCAATTAAAAGATAATATTGATATTTAAGATAACATATACTTAAGGAAAAAAGAAACTCAACAATCACTTCAATTCATTGTAAACATAAAATGTAATGCAAGTCGGTTGAGTAGATGATGTCATTTCATGAAATCAGCATGTATCTGTCACATAACAGTAGGTTAAGCCACAACGTCGATTACGGATGCTGGCTAGCATGCGCATAATCATCCTGCCCCCCCCCCCCCCCCCCCCAGTAGAAAATTGTGAAACACGTTCAATTAAAGTCAATTTTCTATCAAAAATCGGTTTGTTGTTTACAAAACCTTTGGAATAAATTTGGATATCCTGGAAATTATCAGCTTGCAACCCTGCGTTATGATTTCAAACGCTTAACGTCAATAACGTCAAGACCGAATATTGCATAAAATGCGGTAAAATTCAATTCCTCTGAGTTTTATCCAATAAAAGCACATTTACTGCAATAATTATGACTTGTTAGAATGTAAGACGTCAATAAAATGTGCATTAGGATGTCCAAATGCATTATGCACTATAATGTTTATGCTTTTTTTTCTGATGAGAGAATGGCCAAGTGGCAAGCTTTTGGTTACAGTTAGCAAGTTTAACGCTTACTTCCCGCATATAACAGGTTGTTTTCATTTGCAACTTTACGTTGAGTTCAATATGACTAACGTCAACGTAACGTTACGCTGACACAATTTTGACGGTCATGTAAGCATGGTAAAGTAACTTTTTTTTTCTGACAAAGCATGTCCTGTTATCTTTAGGTGTGATCCCGAAATGTACCAACGACCTCACCTCGGCGGCTTTAAGTGACGTTAAATGCTTATTCTTTGTCATTGTGCATCATTGCATTCCAGGAGCTGGTTTTGAAGAAATATTTCACTGGCATTTCAGCATGATTCGATGCTTTCTTTGTTTGCACATGTGGAGTCGACGCCATGTAACAAATCATGAAGAAGATTGGGTTTCATTATCTTCGTTCTGACTTCCACGTCACATTTTTAAGGTTTTTAAATGTTTCATCTCTTGGCGTTAATTTTATCCATAAAGTGACTTTGTCGCATTTTATCACATGTCATTAATAGTCAGTAAGCACATTCTAAAAGAAATTTAATCAAAGCATCATATAACTCCGCAAAAATATGTTTTCATCTGTTGCGTATCTTTATTCCTTAAGTATACTTTAATATGTGACTAGTATAATTTGAGCCAGTGCATGAGATTTCCAACAATGTGGTATGTGTGACCAGCAAAGCCTCAGATCGGCCTGTGCATACGCGCAGTCTGATCAGAGCCTTTGCTAGTGGCTTGAATATTCTATGATTATTAAGCTACTGATTGAACACCATTTGGAGTTTCTAAGCTTAAAAGTAGGCTGCAGAGGCTCGTCCGAGTCTACACTTGTAAAAATCTCAAATTGTTGGAAATCTCATGCTTCGGCTCTTTTGGTATAAGAAAATCACATTCTATAAACCTCATTCTTCAGAGGTATTTTGGCAGCCTATGGTCTAATGATAGTACTGCATTAAATAGTTATACATTTAAATATAAGTAACGTATATAACTGTAATACCGTATGGTATGTTGTTAATATCTGGTTCACATTAACGGCGAATGCCGCGCTTTAAATCAGCGAGCAAAGCGCCGTCATTTTTGTTTACTTTTCCAAAAATATCACGATCTCCTAAGTAATGTTACGCTCTGATACGAATTGGGGGACGAATTATTGCCCGACTTGTTACGTTTCCTCACGATTTGATCCCGCTTTGATGAGGCTATGTTACGCTTGAAATCACGCTTTGATAAGCTTTGATAAGCTTTATTACGCTTAATTACGCTTTGATGCGATTATGACGCTTTAAATCGGGCTGTGATACGATTATCAAGCTCTGTTGTGCATTGTTACGCTCTGTTAAGCTCTGTTACGCATTGGAAAATGTCGAGATCGCCGATTTCATGCCGCTTTTGACTCAGAGCTATAAATAAAGATGCAGCAGATCCACAAAATCATTGCATCTTTGATTCCAGAACACGATGGCAGAACAACAAGATCCAGAAATTCCAGATGTACCGGAGCATGATCTATCTGAAGAAGACATGATGTGCGTCTCTCTGCTGTATAACTACATCCTAGCCCTTGAGGCGGAGGAGAGCGTGAAAGAGCGTGAGAGAGCGTGAGGAAGCTTGCCAAGCGTAACAAAGCCTAACAAAACGTGTCAATCCTTGATCAAAGCGTCTCAATTCGTGCGAAAGCGTGAGAGTCCTTCATGAAAGCGTAACAAAGCGTGTCAGATCTTGATGAAAGCGTCTGGCCTCGTGTCAGATCTTCATGCCAGATCGTAGCAAATCTTGAGACATCTTAACGAAGCGTGTCAAATGGTGACAGACCGTGAAGACAGGGGTCCCCGCTTTGAACCAAGCTCTGTTAAGCTTTCCTACGCTTTGAGTCAAGCTTTGCTGAGCTTTGTTAAGCTTTGATACGCTCTCGGCGCTTTAATCAATTCGTGACAGAGCGCCCAAAATTTTTAAACAGTTCAAAAAAATTTGGCGCTCTTGCCGAATGTCCCGCTTTACTCCAAGCTTTCCCACGATCTATTACGACCCTGCCGCTTTAATCAAGCTTTGTTTCGCTTTGGTGCCGCTTTGCACGCCGCTTTAAAGCGCCATCAAAGCTCCGTTGGTGTGAACTAAGCATAAGTGATTAAGTCCAATCTCAACAACCGCAACACAGCTAAAATAATACTAATATGTTGTAATAGAAAAGTAAACAGAACTATTGTGTTTCTAATCTTAATATAATTGTAATATGGTGGGTGGGGTAATTCAACCCCTGATTTTTACAGTTCTGCTCACTTAATATGGGTTCATATGGTGTCTATAATGTGTAATACTCATATAATAAAAATAACTTTTATAATCAAAGCATAAATGTCTTGAAACAACTGCAGAAGAGGTGTCCCAATGAATACAAAAATAGTCTTCAATGGCCGCTTTAAGCATGAAAGTGATCATTTTAAGTCGAAATATATATCACATATACTTCGCCACAAGATAGGATTCAAGTTGCTCAAGATAACCTAAACAATCGCAAGATTACTGAAAAATCTTTTGCTATTAGTTCTACCTTTTCAGTTCTACCTATTAGACAAATAGTAAAGACCCATTCAGCTACTGAAATAATTAGGACCAGTGCACGAGATTACCGTACTTTTCGCAAGCCAAGGGTACTAAGTCCACTTCGTTCCAAACGAAGTGGACTTAGTACCCTTGGCTTGCGAAGATGGAGATTACGATAGTTTTCGCATCGGCTAGCAATGAAGGTTCTCGTGAGCTTTCGCTGGTCGCACACACAAAATATGGATGTAGATGAAGGCTCAGACCAAAGTTTAGTAATCTTACTTCGCTTGATACGCCAGAATATGCGTTTATTAGAGATATATTTACGCATATGCGATAAGAACGAAACTCTCATATGCCGGCCCAAACGTTTCATCTAAAAAAAAAAATAGTATCTTCTCATAATGAATGACAGATTTTTCCAGCATGATACAGTCCCGAGGATGGTACGTTTTATGCGGTATAGAGTCGTATTATCTGGGCTTCTAACACAAAAGCCACATCCTACAAATGCTACCGACAGACTCAACTATATATTTGTAGTCTGGCTTAGCTCGCCACTTTCTGTTTATATAAAGAAGTCAATGCTGCTGTTGCACTCCAGTATCATGATACATGCGCCGATTGCCAGAGAACTACCAGACAAATGGATATATATATCATTCTCAGAATTTGCACTAATGTTACGTTATATTTTTAGAATAGCTTTTATGTTTATTTCCAGAAGTATAAATAATAATGGCATTTATTATTTAGTCACTAAGGGACGAGTTTGTATAGAGGGTCTTACATGAGTGATCATGTTTTATTGAATTTATTAAACGAGTTGGGAAAAAGAGATAAGATGCGAGGCTTGCCAAGCATTTTATCTCTTTTTCGCAACGAGTTTAATAAATTCAATAATGCAAGAGCACGAATGTTAGATTCTATTTATCATATGACATTAAAATTACTTTGAAATCTCAATCCTCGCGTAAAAAACGTTATAATTTTGTTATGTACGCAACGTTGTTATGGACGTCATAACGTTTCCCGAAAATCGATAAACCACTAGTGGTCTACAGATTTTATTGCATGGCGTTATTTCACTCCCAGACGCGACGTCATATGATAAATAGTGGATATTTACTTTTTTCAGGTGAATACCAAATATATCTCATCGAGTGCGGTGAAAAAAATCAGTATTTTTCACGAGTGCGTAGCACGAGTGAAAATGCTGATATTTTCACCACACGAGATGAAATATATTTTGTTTTTGCCGTAAAAAAAAATAAATTTTCTTTTTATTTTATACTCAACAGAAATACAGAAATCACAACCTTACTTTTTACTTGGTCGTTTCTCGTTCGATTTGACTTTTGCAGTGTGTTTATTGGGTATAACATTGGGTGTAAACATAGTTTGCACCTAGAAAATCATATTTTAACGAATAGAACGCAAGAAATCAGCATTTAAAGAAAGTCTATTGAGTGTGCCTTACGGTAGGCGTCACGTGCAAACTGGCGCTACGCCAGGTCAAACCGTGACGTCATTATGTTTGATGTTGACGTCACAACATGCGTAGCGTTATTTTTGACAAATATACTTCACTTAAAACCTTATGTTAAAAAATCCCAGTCACAAAATTGCCAAGAAAGCCTTGTTTTGCTACAGTTCTATTCTATACTACAGTGAAAATATAAATCTAATTAGTCACTAGTACAAAAATACGATTTTACTCACATTCAGTCGGTACGCGTAGTGAAGGCGTATGAATATTATCAAACATGCATAGCAACAAAAACGTTCGAATTTTTCGGCTTTCTCAGCGAAGCGAGGAACGACACCCCAAATTTAACCGCTTGTTGCATGAATGTCCCAAATCTTATTCTGTTAAAAATTGGCCACTTGTGTTCGTCGTTCGTTCAAGTTTTCCCATAGCGTATGAATTTTAATCTACGACAACGCTCTTAAACAACGAGATGGGCGAAACAGAAAACTTGCAAGATGGATGTAACTGTAAAAAAATGGTTCACGTTTGATATCAAATTTCTAATTTTTTCGACTTGGTCCCGCTGTGGCATATATGTCATGAAAAAAAATAGGGTTTCAACTACCAACGTGCCAATTTTTATCGAAATTCGTTCTGGAGACAAAATTCGTTCCATTATCTTCGAGAGGTCATACGGTCATCAAACGGTCAAACTTCCAAGATGGCGGAAAACGAGGATTGGGTGCGACTGGCAAAGTCAGCCAGTTCATATCGCGCAAAACCAATCTAGACCACAATAAATGTATTAAAATTCAAATGAAAATATAGATCTATTTAATATATTGGATATCTAGGCCTTATTTACCTCGGATAAATTCATGTTTCACTAATATTCTCAATCAATGACAACGTTATCTTTCCTGACCGTCTGGTTAATGACGACAACATCGATAAATAAATGACGTAAGCAATCTTTTTTTAGTGCACACTATAGAAAGCCGTTCCTGTTGTCTTATTGATTTTCAATAATCTTGCTTACAATCAGAAAATGTCTTGCACTATTCAAATATAACCCGCAGATTGTTTCTATGGGGTTAATAAAACTTGCGATAGTCCATTTTACACCCAATTATGTACTAATTAATACTTTACAAACTACTGATGAGGCCCTCCCAGGGAGGGAGGATGGTACCTGTTCCCTTGTTCTCTATATTTTCCCTGTTTCCCCAATGTTCCCTTCCCCTCAAAATTAATTGGGCCCTTTGTTCTTCTGTTACCCTGAGATAAAATGCTCTTTTCCACCTGTACCCCAACCCCTGGGAGGGCTTCAGTGATGGACCCCCCCCCCCCCCCAATAACACAGACGTTGAATCGACATGAAAATAGTATACCAAAACATATTTGATTTCATTTTCAGAACAGGTTATGTGTAAGCTACAACGTTGTTACAGTCCCTATTATTAAAAGTGATCCAGGGTTTTTTCTCTCTATTTAGGGAACATGACCCAATCCCCAGAATTGGGAATTTTCACATAGTTTTATACAAATTGGGGAAAAACTCACACCACATATTATAATCAAATCAAACAAAACTTAGCTAATAAGAACATTTCAACATTATGAATTTAACAGGTACTATTCATTGGGGTACATTGTCAATAAATAGTGACATTTTTTTGTTTCTTAAATTGGGGGATATTCTCCTTAATATTGGAAAAAACATACTTTTTTTGCAATTGGGAACATGACTCAAAATTGGTCTTCAAAATGTGCCAATGAATCCTGTTTATTTCATCAGAAATATCAAGAAAACAATTACATCTGTATCACTATACATACTCTAGACAGATTTACATTGCAAGACAAAGAATTTTCTGGTCCAAGTTACTGCCTGATTCTTTAAATAGGATGAATACCCATGCCCTAATCATATTTTAGTGTTTACCTGACCCCAACAAATACAAAAATTATATGATCCAAATATCATATAAACATATGACACTGTGTTTAGGTGCTCTTTGAGACGGTTCTTATGAGTACCCACAATATATGTTTGATTAAGAAATTATTTAATCACACATTAATAGTCTTATCTTGGGGATAGGTGCTTTGGGGAGGGAGGGAATGCTATAGAAGCTTGGGGTATAGAGTATCCTTCATAATAAGCATACTTAAATTCATTTAAATAGATACATGTCTTTCTTGTAAAAGACCTCCTAAATGAAAAAAAATCTACAAATATATTCTTCCTAGAGTTTGGTTTAACTCAAAATATGAGTTACACACCCTTTTTTACTCTTTTATCATCTTAACCCTTTAATTCATAGGCTATATTTAGATCATGACATTATCTTCTATTTTAGACAACATTGAAAAAATTCAAGAAAATTGAAGCTAATTAGTCACGAATTTGAAAATATAGTGGAAAATGGAGCATTTGCTCCAAAAGAGCAAATGCTCCATTTTCCATAATATTTTCAAATACATGATATATCAAAGGTGTAAAAGGTTAAAGCTGGTTAGATCTTTCTCAAATTTGAGACCATAATTAGCTGGCATCAGTTTTTGATTCCTATGATCAATTTTTGGGGTCTCTGACTCTCATAAGCACTGTGTAAAAAAAAACAGACTTAATACTGATATAACAGACTAATTCTGCAATTTGCAGTAATTGAAAGTAAACAAGTTATTTTGACATCTAATACTCTCATAGGGCCAGTTATCCATCAGTTTAAACATGTGTTTTGTTTGCTCAAAAGAACCGTCTCATCGAGACAGTTCTATTGAGTACTCACAACATATGTTTTGGTTGAGAAATAAGAAAATAAGTTTCAGTTACCCACTCTTATCTGGGGGCCTGAAGTCTCTTACAAATATTGGTGATAGATGCTGTGGGGAGGGGGGCTATAGTAGCTTAAAGCTGCATACTCTGTAACTTTGAACATTTTTCGAAAATTTTTATTTTCTTTTTAAATCATTTGTAAAAGTAGAGTTAAGCTATGTTTTCACAATAAAAATGTTCAGTACAGCTGAAAACTGCATGGAAAAGTGAAATATCTTATCAAATAGGTGTATTTTTCTCTTGTTAGTAATTATTTGCGTCCCTCCAATAATTATACACCGTTGAATTTTAACATAAATGCAGATGCTTTGATAGTGATACCTTGTTAAGATTTACGAAAATGGTAAAATGTTTACCTGAATTTGAGTATTTTTACTGTGTTCTTGAAAAGTAAAATCATTATTTTTAAAATTAGAAGATCAAAAGTTACAGACTATGCAGCTTTAAGGTATAAAGTACCATATTCTCCATAATAAGCATACTTTCGTACAAATGAAGTAACTATTTCAAAAATGAGGGAAATTGGTGTTCCAGACCAGCTGGCTTCATTCTGATTAACTGTAAATTTTACAGGAACTTTATTCTGTGTAAACGATCATCAGATCAGTTAACAGCTGATGAAATCTCTCTAAAATTTGAAACCAGTGTTTGATTATACTGTCATCAAGTTTTTGAAGTTCAAGGCCAATTAATGTTTGGGAGTCTGACTAAGATTCCTGTAAGACAGCTAAAAATTCTTATTTTGAATCCTTTATCATTGTTGGTTTATAATAAGAGCATGTTTGCTTATTACATGTATATAGTGGTTGGTATGCTGCAACTTGGAATACATACTTAAACCTCTTTAACTTTTTATCCAGATTGAAAGCAATCTCAATCTACACTTTACAAAAATGATATTAATGAGGCCCAGCCAGTGGGGTTTGTGATATGTTACATAATGTTTACCTGCATACATTAGCCTGCTTCCCTTTCCCCAAGAAATAGTTATGTATTCTTACTAAAGTTGTCTTTGTTCCAAGCCCCAAGCACCTCACTTAAAAAAAATGAAATAAAAATAAAGCAAAATCAGTTTTCTCTTATTAAGGGTTAGGTCTAGTTTGAAAGTTGAATATTGTATGATTCAATATTAATGATGTATTAATTGGGGTCTATGTCATAATGGGATGCTTTTATCAATAAATTGTATTTTAATTTCATATTTAATAGCAAAGTTCCCACTGACTCTGAAATAAGGGGTATACTGGCTCCCATTTTCTAAGTTTTGTACACCTAAATAAAATGTGAGCTCTGCTATTAGGCTTTTTATAAAATTTACTTTGGGGGGCGGGGGGGCTTTGGGGGGGGGGGGAGTTTATGAATGGGTCAACTTTCTGTGAAATCAAGTATATGAAGGGATATTTTTGTATATGATTCGGATTGGGGTTGGTCTGAAAATACTGGCTCGCACATCCATACCAAAACTACCCACAAAAAAAGATAAAGTTTAGTAAACAAAAAAAGAGATTATCCTTGCCCAATATGATGATGGGCCCTTAAAATGGGCCAATGACCCATATATCCCATTCAAAGTCATGCAAATTTCAAAATTTCAATGGGCCTTTTAAAATTTTTATGGGCCCTTTGCAAAATTTGATGGGCCCAAGAATGCTTAAGTTAATATCCACATTAGAGCAAAATTCACATGAAATTAGAATAGAAATTTATATGGGGCCAAGCCAAAAGTAAAGTCCATTTTCTAAAAGCAATAAAACTTTCTCACAAACGTGATTAGGCCCATCCAGGATTATCTCTGCAAAAATAAAGAATATTGAGGAACAGCTAGGAAAAAAGAAGACATAAGAGCAAGAGGAGGATTGAGGGTGGGGTGTAGGTTAGTAGTTGGTGAGGCCTTCCATTGTTTTTTGGAAACAGGGTAAAGGGGCATTTATTTCAATGGAACAGAGGAGGTAAGTGCAACTTTTGAGGGGAACAAGCAAACAAAGAAAATGTTGGGGAACATGGAACCCAGGAAAACAATTTTTCGATTTTTGGGGAACAAGCAAGTTTATTTCAGCCCCCCCCCCCCCCTCGATGGTTAGTGGATAATTCAGCCAAGGTACAGACATAACCATATAGTTCCTTCTGACATAGGGTGAGCCCGGGGTGAGCTGTTGAATGGTCAATGCATGCGCAGATCCAGATTTTTTTGTCAGAGAGGGGGGGGGGGGGGGGGGTCCAAGCCCAACGGCGAGAAAACAGCCTTCATTTTTTCATGTTTGTTTTGGGGTTTTTTAGTCCAAAATTTTCCGGGGATGCGGGGAGGGGTCCAACTATTTACGAGGGGGGGGGTCCAAATGCTTATTTCTATAGAATTTGATAGAACTTGTGATTTACCAGGGATGGGGTCCGGACCCCCTACCCCCCCCCCCTCCCTCTGGATCTGCACATGCATGACATTTAAAGAATAAAGTCGAAAGGGGAAGAATCGGCAGCCCGGGAAGAAGGGAACATTTAAGATTTCTCATTTCAAAGTAACGGGAAAGCCCATTTTCAGGCGAACGAAACGAATTAAAAATGAAATCTGCATACCTAGGATGCACCTCTGAGGCCCCAGAGATAAGGTAATTGAACATCACAGTTCTTCGCCATTTTACAGAATAATATGTATTGGCATTATTCCTTTAGAATCACATTTTTATAGATAAAACATATCGATTACAACACGTTTACTCGTAATATTGTGTCGTAAATATGGGACAACTGTGACTAATGACTACGTCATTTTAGAGCTTTGTCCCGCGTTTATACTCAGCTGAAGGACGGGGCAAAGGTGAATATGTTTTAATTTATTTCATCAAAATCGGTTCTGGAGACAAAAAACGTTCCATTATATGCCAGAGCTTATATTTCATTTCTGTTTTTAAGCGCCTGACGGTGGTGCATTTCAGAGCTTGATTTCGTTGCAAAGCAATATATCATTAAACACTTTCAAAAACGGAAATTGGCGATTAAAGGTTGCAGAATCTAAATATATAGCGAGAATACACTGTCATTAATTACAAATTAAGAATAAAGAGCGTTTAAAAAAGGGAATATTTGGCGCCATTTTTCGGCCGCCATTTTGAGGGAATATTTTGCGTCGCGCATTTTTACAATTTTATAATACTTTAACTCAAAATACGCTCTTTGCGTTCCTACTGATTTGATATGCGTTGAATTCACTGCTCGTGATAAAATAAAGTACATTAGCCTACAGTTAGTAAAATGAAATTGGCAGTTGGTGCTTATCGCATTTTGTTACTGGCACTTTCCATAAAAAAAAAATCTAAATAATGATTTCAATGGTGATTCTAGCCATTTGGTTGTATCTTATGAAATAAGAAAATGTTCTCTCGTTTGATCCAAGTAAGTAAGGGTGCAAAGATCAGGAATAGATACAATCAAGTACCACACCTGACCCAGGAAGCCAATGGGAAAGTGACAAACTCACAGTTAGACACCACAAACGAGAGCCAAGAGGTCAGCCCTTTCCCAGCAGGTGACCACAAAGCACATATAAACAGACGCACACAAAGACATAGCAATCACAAGACAGAACAAAAACATAAAAAAAATCCACAAAAGAAGTACTGCATTGGAACGGTCAGTAAAATATTTTACTGAAGTCTTAATCTACGTCAAAATATTGCGCATGGAATCAGGGAAGGCTCTTCTAAGTAGACTGTGCATTTGGACAGGCTCTTCTGAGCCTCGATCGTTGCTCGACTATACGATCAGTACCAAACTCTCACATGCTGGCTAAAATGTAAAAATATGATCTGTATATTTCAGATAACTCGGTGGTAGTGATTGTGTCAGTGACCGTCAGCATGTTGGTGGTGATACTGATTCTTTTCTTCCTCTTCCGGTAAGTTTATCAAGAAAGACTACTCTTTTACGTTTTATTTGCACCCCAGGACTACGCAGTCACTTCAAAAGTAAGGTTTTGTGAGATCAAGTGAAAACAATATGTAAGTAGAGAACCACAGTCTGACATGTGATTGATTATAGTTATTTTCAAGCAGAAAATATGTGCTTGATCATCTTAGGTATAAATACCCTGCTAACCCGACCAGTCCAAAACCTTCCCTTGCGGCATGAATAGCTTTCCTGGGGGAAAAACGCACCAACGGACCTAAATCTTTATAGAAAGTAAAACAATCAAAATGAAAATGACGAAATATCAAAACTCGTGCTTAAAATCGTGTTCTTTAATTATCTGTCCCTGTTATGGTATTGGTATCACATACCATACACTGATGTTAATACGGTAACTGATTCATATATATACACACACTGCCTCTCTGATAGCAGATCAGAGCAGTACAGTTTACCATGCCAATAGCTTATACCTTAAATAAATATATGTAGATTAAACAGTGTTAATCTCCATGCCTTCTCCCAGCACCCAAGAAATATAACATGGTGTCAGAGTTTTGAACTTACATCTATATTCGTGCAGAGATTTAAAGGATATAATTCTTTAAAAAGGAATTATAATTTGGATAACATTCTCGTGGTGTTTTAACTTTGTTGCAGTATTTATAATTTTCATTCTAAGAAGATGGAAGTTTACTCTTCACAAGGACAAAACCCTAGAATGGACTGGGAGTCAAAGGACTTACCCAATGCGTTCAAATCCTTCAAATCACACGCGGAATTTATGTTTGGAGGACCTCTGCAGACGAAAACAGAAGAGGTCAAATGCAACTATTTGATGATATGGGCTGGGAGAAAGGTAGACAGATTTTCTCTACATGGAATCTTCAAGACGACGACAAAAAGAAGCTAGAAAGTTACTACACAGGGTTCGAGAGCTACTGCAAACCTCGCTCAAACCAGATATATGCACGCTACAAGCTGAGGTGCAGAGAACAAGAAGACAGTGAAAAATTTGAACACTTCGTTACTAGCTTAAAATTGTTGCTAAATGACTGTGGGTACGACGCAGCCATCCACGACGAGATGATTCGTGACAGCATTGTTTTTGGAGTCAAGTCTTCAAAAATCAGAGAAAAGCTCATCAACGAAGGTTCAGACTTGACGCTTCAAAAATGTCTGGACATCGCACGAACCTATGAACTAAGTCAGGAGCAGCTCAAGGTGATTGACAACCAGGCGTCAATCCACTACGTGAAGTCCAAGCGGTCAGCTAAACGTCAGCCTCGAGGAAGAGCAGAGCAGCGACCAACGACGACACGACCCATACAGCGAGTGCTACCTGGACCAGCAGCCACCAAGACGTGTACGAACTGTGGGAGAAGTCATTCCAAAAAAGACACTTGCCCGGCAAGAGGACAGCAGTGCAATTATTGTTTAAAATTTGATCATTTTGCTACTGTGTGTAGGAGTAAATTAAGGGATAGCAAACGGAATGTACATGAAGTGATAAATAGTGCGTCAAATGGATCAGATCTGGATTTATCACCTGGTGAGAATTTGTTTATTGATTCTATTGATTTTGACAAATCCAAAAATCAAGCTTTTGCTAAAATTTATTTAGGCCCCAAGTCCAAAACTGTAAACATGAAAATTGATTCAGGCTCTCAAGTCAATATCCTACCCAAAGCAACATTCCAATCCCTAGGCATTAAATGTCCTTTGCAGAAAACGCCAAAGCGACTGACGGCATATGACGGTGGAAATCTTAAGGTAGACGGTTACATAAGACTAAACTGTACCTACAATAACAAGACAATTTCTGAAGAGTTTTACGTTGTTGAAACCAACTCTACTCCAATTCTTGGTTTAAATGCATGTGTATCGCTTGAATTGATCAAACTCATTTTAGCTGTCGACTCAGACACACCACACACTTGTCCATTGACCAAAGAAATTGTACTTGACAAATACAGTGACGTATTTGACGGCATAGGCCAATTACCTGGTGAATGCGAAATTTACCTCAAGTCAGACTCAGTACCTGTTGTACATCCCCCACGTCGTGTACCAATTGCAATACGCGATAAGCTTAAGGCAGAACTAGAGCGTATGGAAAGGGAACATGTCATCAAAAAGGTTACGAAGCCGACAGACTGGGTGAACAGTTTAGTGACTGTAGAAAAGCCCAATGGCTCCATACGGATCTGTCTGGATCCAAAAGACCTAAATGACGCGATCAAAAGACCGCATTACCCAAACAAAACGCTTGACGACATACTGCCTGACTTGACAGATGCAAAGATTTTTTCAAGATTCGATGCCAGATCAGGCTATTGGTCCATCGTTCTTACAGAAAAATCTTCATTTCTGACTACATTTCAAACACCCTTTGGACGGTATCGCTTCTTACGGCTACCCTTTGGTCTTAAAATGGCTCAGGACGAGTTCATTTCGAAAATGGACCAATGCTTGGAAGGACTACCTGGAGTTAAGACAATAGTTGACGATATTGTTGTCTACGGTAGTGACAGAAAAACACACGACAGAAATGTTGACAAACTGATGTCAAGATGTAGACAAATGGGCATAAAGTTAAACGCTGACAAGACAGACATAGGACAGACTCAAATTCCCTTCTATGGACATGTCCTCACATCCTCTGGTCTAAAAATGGACAGCAATAAGGTGAAGGCATTAAGAGAAATGCCACCCCCTACATCAAAAGCGGAACTCGAAACTGTTTTAGGTATGATCACCTACTTACAGAAATTCGCACCCAATATGGCAGAACTGACAAAGCCCATGAGACAATTACTTAGGAAAGATGTAGATTTTGTCTGGGAGCAGGCCCAACAAAATGCTTTTGATAAGATTAAAGATGTCATTACTAAGGAACCTGTACTGGCATACTTTGACTACAATAAGCCGATTACAATACAGACTGACGCTTCAAAGTATGGTCTTGGCTGTGTCTTGTTACAAGATGGAAAACCTGTATGTTTTGCATCAAAATCGCTAACTCCAACCGAAGTCAATTATGCTCAAATCACCAAAGAGCTCTATGCAGTGGTATTTGCTTGCAAACATTGGAATATGTTAGTCTTAGGTAAGCGCATCACTGTGCAAACCTATCACCGACCTTTAGTTTCAATTCTAAAGAAGGGACTGCATTCCAGTCCGCCCCGGTTGCAGCGCATGCTACTGCAATTGTCAAAGTATGACATTGACATTCAGTACGTCCGCGGTCGTGATATACCTGTTGCAGACACGTTGAGTCGTAAATTCTTATCAGATACATACCCAGAACTTACAGAAGGGCTGGATGATCATGTCCATGCTGTAATATCCAATCTTCCCATCAGCGATAGGAAAATGGACATGCTCAGAACAGCTACTGCGACTGACGTACAAATGCAAAAACTAAAGCAAACTGTACTAGACGGATGGCCTGACACACGCTCAGACTGTCACAAACTACTACTTGACTTTTGGAATTACAGAGATGAAATCACATACATTGATGGTATTCTACTTAAGGGTACAAAGGTCATTATTCCAAAAGAATGTCGCAAAGAAATGCTTGAAAAGATTCATGCATCTCATCTAGGCATTGAGAAATGCACGCAGCAAGCGCGAGAAGTATTATTTTGGCCAAATATGACAACAGACATACGGACGACAGTACTAGATTGTGCTATATGTCTTGAGCACAGAAATGCTAACCAAAAGGAACCACTTTATTCCTATAAAATTCCCGACAGACCATGGCAAACCGTGGCAACAGACCTATTTCACTGGAATAACGTTGACTATGTAGTACTAGTTGACCTGTACAGTAGATATTTTGAAGTAAGCAGCCTCAGGGACACCCGAGCGCAAACTGTCATTAATAAGCTGAAAAGTTATTTCTCTAGACATGGCATTAGCGAGACGCTAATCTCTGACAATGGACCACAATTCAGTTGTACGCTATTTGCTGATTTTTGCAAGGAATGGGACATCAGACATACACCATCAAGCCCCCATTATCCTCAAGCTAACCCCGCAGAGAGAACAATTCAAACAATCAAGAATTTGTTCAACAAAGCTCTTACGGATAAAAAAGACCCTTACTTAGCAATTTTGGCATATAGAAACACCCCTATAGACTGTGGAAAATCACCCGCACAGTTATTGTTTTCTAGACAATTAAGGTCTACACTGCCCGTGACAGCAAAACAGCTTGATCCGAGTGTGCCAAGCAAATCTGCTTTGAGAACGAAAATGCAAACTTCTCAAACAAAATCAAAGCATTACTATGACAGATCAGCTAAACCAATGAAACCCCTAAATCCTGGTGAAGGAGTTAGGATTAGGCAAGGCAAACTATGGAAACCTGCTATCGTCAGAAAGAAAACAAATGACAGATCATATATTGTTGAGACGCAGGACGGCGGATCATACAGACGTAATCGACGACATCTGTTGAAGTCAAATGAGAAACCATTTCAATTGACTGACCCCCCAGATTTTACCCCCAGTTTTGTAAATAATGCCCCAAAACCTCAAATCATTGAGACCCGACCTCCTGAGACTATTCAGAATAACAACAAACAAACACCTAAATCCCCTGTGAAAATTCGACCTCATTCAGAACAAATTATAAGTAAATCACCACAAAAGATTGTTGAAAGGCCAGAAAAGGAAACACCAGTTGTTAGAACCAGATCTGGTCGCGTTGTTCATCCTCCTAAGAAATTTGATCTATAAACAGTATAAATACTGATGCTGAAAAATAACTGGAACTTATCTGGACTAATGCAAACTGTTTAACAGTTATAATTTGTTTATTTAATGTTTATCCCAGTAAAAGCATTCATTAATCTGAAAAACAAATTCTGGATATTATCAACAAATTACTTTGCTGATAAAAAGTGGATTAACTCTGAGGAAAATACACAGATCACCCTGATATCTAATCAGCAGATTATTTCATTCGTGGGAACAGACTTTATAGTAAAAACAGACTGGCACCGGTCCGAATTATTTTTTTTACAATTTACACAACATTATTTCAGTCATGCATTGTTGTATGTGTAAATGTATTTTCTTTTAAAAACAGGGAGATGTTATGGTATTGGTATCACATACCATACACTGATGTTAATACGGTAACTGATTCATATATATACACACACTGCCTCTCTGATAGCAGATCAGAGCAGTACAGTTTACCATGCCAATAGCTTATACCTTAAATAAATATATGTAGATTAAACAGTGTTAATCTCCATGCCTTCTCCCAGCACCCAAGAAATATAACAGTCCCCAAGGTTATAAAACTTAAATTTACTTTAGCTGCTCATAAATACTAAATACTGCTTAATAAGGGATGTTTGATTGCCTGAAACACTCGGGTGTTGAATTTATCCTGCTAATAGATGTTAAAATGCCAACAATTGTTGGCATTTTAACATTTATGAGCATGGTGAATTTCATACTCAGCTGAGTTGAGCATGAACACGTTTTCACTTTCTTTGTTTATTTGCAGCTGGTGGAGGTATGAGAAAGAACTTAACAGCATGACTTGGAAAATTTTGCCATGTGATCTCAATTTTACAATATCAAAGAAGCTACAATCATCAATGGTAAGATATAAAGTGATTTATAAATAAACTCTGAAATTAGTGTGAATTATGTCCCCTTAAAAATTCATGTCTTTAATTGCAAGCAGCATACGCCAGAGTCGTGCCAGAATTGTGACCTAAGATGCCACGGGTTTGTATCCCACCTTTGGCACGGTGTTGCGCCCTTAAACAATGGCGTAGCCAGAATGCTTAAATATTAAGTACATCAAAGGAGGACTACTGGAACAAGCAGTGATTCTCTTCAATTGCGTCCTTTTATTCAAAAGTGGAACTTCTCTCAAAGGAAAGAATTTACTCCCAGAGCGAGTTCTTTCCTTTGAGAACATTTCCTTATGGTATGGGAAATCACTTTTACCACATTAGATGTTTGCTATTTTCATTACCCACGTGCGTAACTGCGTAATGGTAGCTACGCCAATGTTAAGGAACACCTTTTATTCTCACTGCTCTATACTGATTCAACATACATGGATAATCTTTGCTCAGAATATCAAGAGGAAATATCCCAGACAGACAAAACAGATGGAAACTATTTTTCAGTGAGAATTTTAGCAAATTCCATAGCTAAATTACTTCTTACTATGAGATGTTTCTCCAAAATGATGCTTTTGGCAGACAAAAAAATAGCAAATCTCTGAATATCTCGCCCCAAATTAATCCCTGACTCGGGAACGTAATTGAAAGTTGTTGACTAGGATGTAAAGAATAAACTTAAACAACCAAATGAACACCCAAATGGGGAACTACATAACGTTTCATCTTCTCTGATTTCCAACCTTTGTGTGTAGAATGGACCATATCAGTACACTTTGCTTTAAACAGTGATATCCAGTGAAATGTTCAGTACGCATGACATAATAGTAGTAATGGGCGCCACTATGGGGACCGGGACTTTTAAGCCTGAAAAGAACTTAGTTTTTTTTCAGGATAAAAAGTCCCGGTCCCCATAGATGCCACCCTGGTAAGCTTGAGTGACTAGCTGTGAATAACTTAGTTTATTTTTAGGGGTATTTTGGTTGGGCCTATGATTGTGATAGTTTTCTGGACTGTTGAGATTAACTTAGTTTATTTTGCGCAAAAGCGCAGGCTGATCTGTGATTGTGATAGTTTTCTGGGCTGTTGAGATTAACTAAGTTTATTTTGCGCAAAAGCGCTGGCTGATCTGTGATAGTTTTCTGGTCACATCGCTGGGATGCTATGAATAACTTAGTTTATTTTCGTAAAGATCTGATTGTGACAAATTCCTACCCACTCGTCTCTCGCTGGTATGCCTATTGCGGTTATCTTTTTATAAAGACTAACTTTACTCGCATCACAAACAACAGGGTTTCTAATTTGCATATCGTACATCTAGTAAGTTGCAATAGCGAATTATATTTTAAGTAAGGAATTTTAGGTTCATGAAGTTCTATGTATCATATAGTCTCTTTAGAAAAATAACTTAGATATTCAAGGCTAATTTCTGTAGCTAAGAAATATCACATTTAGCACAATTTTTCGCTTCTCGCGACTTTCAATGATAAGTTACGTCATAAAGATTATACATGACGTCATTGAAAAGCAAGTAGTATCTTCTAAAAGCGACAACAAGTATAACTTTTCGAACCAATAGATAACTTGGTCATTTTAAGAGGAAAGGTATTCAGATATGATGGGCCTTTTTATTATTATTTTAGCTTTACATTTTGGTCAGACTCTTAGCTTGATTTTAACTTAGTACTTTTAATAGTTGATTAGGGTAATTATATGCTAAAAGTTAAGTTGTATAGAATGTCGCTTGAGGTTGTATCTCAAGACCTCAACTCCTAGATGTAATTACTCTGTAGAATCAGCTAGGACTTTGAAAAGTACTGAGTCATTTTATCTAGAGTAGGTGCGTACTTAGCGATGATAAGCCTGCTTGAAGGTTTCTAAGGATTATACTTTTTTCAGGTTCTTGCATGGGGTCGTATTTGATAGCTAGCATCAATCTTATAAATGATTAAGTTAGAGCTTCTGTTGATATCTTTGATAATCATCATTGGCATGTAATAGTATTGGGGTTTAATGGTTAGATGTTGATGAAAGTGTCCAAATCACTTGAGATGTGGATGCAATGTGGACCTTCACACGCAAAATGTGGATGCAATGTGGATCCACCACATCTCCACATTTTGAATGTGGATGTAATGTGGAGCAATGTGGATGTAATGTGGAGCAATGTGGATTTCCACATTTCAAATGTGAATAAATGCAGATATATTGTGGGTCAGCATAATGGAAATTTACGTTAATTCTTGGATAAATTCGAAATTAATGTGGATCGCCACACTAAAAATGTCACCACATCTCCACATCTTGACAATGTGGATCCACCACATCTCCACATTTCCACAATGTGGAGTTTCCACACCTACACATTTGACAATTTGACTTATACCCTCTCTCCAATCAATACTATTTTCTCGCTGTTTCTCAAGTTGATAGTAGCATGGTACATTTGCTATGACAACTTTCAGAGAGATGGTTCTATCATATTTGGATTGTTGGCAAGATAATATTTGTTTCACCTGAGGCAAATTTGGATTGAGCCCATTTCAGTCTTCTATCCTATTCTTCCTTTCTTTTTTATTGTCTCTGGGAGGATCCTGACTTTACTGAAATATTGTTGACTGGGACTTAACTCCATCTAAAAATCTCTAGATAGTTAACTTCTGATAACCAAATCTTTGGTTCTAGTACCACCCATCACCTTTGATGGTAAATAAAAAATGTATAGCCCATGCATTATTAATTATTCAACTTTTTACACTGTGAATTTTTCACATTTACATATTTAACAAGTTAATGAATATGTCTAGGATTAAAACGTGTAATATACATCTTCACATAGTTGATATTTCAGATCTGCATTACATACAAAGTTTGCATGCTATATATTCCATCTTTATATGATTAATATGAGAGTAGCCATTTCATATATATGACGTTAAGCAAAGTCTAATTGTCATTATATTTCTATCAAGTGTGGTGGTTGTTTCACATATGCGATCATGGACGAATTTTATCTGAGCTTACTGAGTGATAGTTCTATGGATATTTTCCCTAAAAATAAACAGTTCTCATTTACTACAAAGCTAAATCATCCTATTCAAGTCCAGAAAGAACAATGGGTTGTAGCGTTGGTAGAAATTATGACTCCTTCGGAAGTATATAACATTTCACATAATAGCAATTATTTTTTATGTTCACTTCTACGATGAGAATGTTTTGGAAAGACTGGGGAAAAGTAAAATGAATACTGTATGCATGAAAGATGGAAGTTGTCCTGAAATAAAATTATTTATCCCAGCAGGAAACTATAATTCGCCTCAGCACTTAGTAGAGCAAATTCAAATTGCTATTGAAGAAAAATGTGGAGCTATTCTACGTCAAATTCACAGTATGATCTCATTAAGTTATAAGAAATCAGGTAATCGTGTAAATTTACATGTTGAAAATCCAAATAGAGTTCAAATAAGATTTTCAAAGTCTCTTGGCGAAATACTTGGATTGAATCCTGATTTTTCAAATAAACTGATTGGGAATGATAACCAGGCTTTTACATATGCTGTTGATTTGAACATGACCCACCATCAGATGTTTGTTTATTCTGATGTTGCAGATTACACTTACGTTGGAAATATAACAGCTCCTATACTTAGAATTGTTTCTTATAAACAATCCAAATCTAGCACTCAATCGCATCAAGAATTTGTGAATTTACATTATGTACCTTTGGCAAAATCTTATATTGATCAGGTTCATATTGATATCAAAGATGAAATTGGCAGGTCTGTCCCTTTTGTTGGTGGGATAACTTTAGTAAAATTACACTTCAAACGTATAAAAAGTTGATCAATTATGCTATTAGTATAAATATGATGATTCTGGTTGACATGTCTTATTGTTCTACGAACACTAAAAGAAGAAGAATGGATCTCTCAGCAAGACAGAAAAATACAAGCTGCAATAATGATATGATAAAACCTGCTTCTAAAAAATCAACTAAATATCAAATGAGCTATGGACAAATTAGATATCTGATGAAAAGGCTGAGAACAGCGTTGGATAGTAAACTCAAGCAAGGAAGACCACCAAAGTACTGTAGAATGTGCCATAGAGAACTTCGTAAGCTGATAGGAAGCCAACTAGAAAGACGGCCATTAGAGAATAAATATATGAAGGGAAGAAATATAACGGAACAAAGATGTGATAAAAGAAAGAATTTTTCTTCTGCAAAAGAGAGCAGTAAAACAAGAAAATGCAGTCCTCTCTCAAGTGTTGCAGCAAAAGAAGTACATGCAAATAATAAGACAGAGTAGAAAATGTCATATTTTTGTGAGAAATATTGACAAAACTGTGGGTTTTTTATGTCACTACAAAGATAAAAGGACACAATCAGAGAGAAGCTATTCATTTACCAAAACGATTTCAATGGGTCAACATCAGAGTCCAAAGTGTGAACGACAGTTTGCAAGATCAGACAGTTTGAGACGACATCTGACAAGTGGTATCTGCAATGAAGATATGGAGTCAGAAACAATGTCAGAAAATGAAGACTCTACTATGTCTGACGAATCGGATGCAGAGACTTCTAAAAGTCATCAAAAGGAAGATATCTTTGGGAAATATACAGACAAAGATTATGGCATTCTAGATGGTAGTGATACAGATTGTACTGATGAAGATGATGAAGACCAACGTTATTCTAGAAAAAAGAGCAAGTTTGATCCTTGGACATTTTTTGTTGATGGAGCTCATAGTATCCTACAAGACACATTCAATGAAGGTGTACAACATATAATAGAGAAAAATCCAGACATTGACACAGAAGAGGCAGAGGAGGTGACTTTCGATAAACTGGAACCAAGATACAGAGCAGAAGCCATTGGTCAATACAAGGCCTTCCTTAAATTATCCAAGGCATTGAAGAAAGATCCCTTGCACAAGAAGATAACAGATACAGCAAAACGACTACGAGATGAAGATGACTTTGATGAGGATGACGCTTTGAAATATGCTATTAAAAAACGAAGATACCTCTTGGATGGGAAACTTGAAGAATTTGACCCACCAACCTATTCCTTAGGTGAAGATGATGAATCAAATTCATTACAACAGAGTTCAGGATCAAAATATGCACCTAGTCAGCTACAACAGAACAACTTTGGACCAAGACATACTCAAAGTCAACTTCCAAAAAGGCCCTGGATCGATGCTTAAAACATTCTAATTGAATTCTATTTTGTACGATGGCATATATTCTTTAATTTCTCTTATTGTAAACAATGAATAGAGGGACGGCCCTAATCCTCTGTCATTGTAATGAGTTATAGTTAGCGGGGCAATAAAGTTATAGAAATGTTCATTTGTCTTTGTTGTTCTTTTTATTAAAAAATAAGTAGTAGTAAGCTTGAGACGGCTAGCTATACACTAGTTAACGCTACAGAGTGATGCCTCTAGGAGTTGAGGTCTTGATTGACCAAGAGACTCTAAGACGCATAGTACTTAGTAGCCTTGACTATTACACACACCATATATCACCACATACTATACCCCCCTAAAATGACTAAGTTATCTTCAAAGCTGAATTTAACTAAGTTATTTTATATATCACCACAGCAGAATCTTTATCCCCCTCAAAAATGACTAAGTTATTTCCCAATAGCCCAGGAAACTATCATAGACCAAATAGTGGATACGACCAGAAAACTATCACAATCATAGTTATTTCAGCTCAGCGCTGAAGTTTACCTGAAATTGAGAGAGGGTATAAGTCAAATTGTCGAATGCGCTTGTGGAACAGGCTGCATGAGTGCGTTAAAAAAAAAGATAAACAGCAAACAGCGAAGACCTAGATGGGGTCTGCACTGTGTTCCAATACAAACACATTCTTGGTAATGGTAGATTATAAAAATCGTATGTGGTCAACTTGCTTAAATTGGTGATACATCATCACAACTAGTGTCAAAATTGGATTTAAAGAGAGATTAATATTGGTTCTACGCACACGTTTTGTACACATAATATCAAGAATCATTCAGAACGCCCATATTTTTGGTCAAAATGTGTACGCACTTGCGTTTTTGCGTATATATGTAGCTACGCCCCTGCACGCATGTGTAGCTTATCAATAGAGCTAAATTACTTGATGTTTTTATGAGCCTTCATTGTCTTCTTCCATACTTTATGTGCACATGCGAAAAGGGGTGGATGGCAATCCGGAAAATCCGGCACAATTCGAGAATCAAATCAAGCCTCAGGTGTACGTAAGTCACATTACGATATGTAAAATCTCTATTTTGTTAACCGGAACTGTGTAAGGAAAATTAGTTCCGTAGCATGTGGGTTTATCCCTATTGAAATCCATTTTTCTGATTACCCAAATTAGTTTATTCAGCTGAATACATGAATTTTATGACTTTTTCAATAAATTATCGCTATAGCGATATCTTATTGAAAAAAACATAAACTTCATGAATAACCGTTTGATTTGCTGCGATCACACTTGCTATTGTGTTGGCATGGTTTCTGTGACGACAGCGTCATGGTGTGTTACGTCAGCCTCACGTTATCAAAGTAGATCCTCGATGTACATCATAGGTCTGATTCCAAGGAATTCAACGGAATTTGCCAAGGCAGTTCCGATTGGTATGGGTGGTTGGTGAGACTACACAGACTGTGAAGGAGTCTTCGCCACTCATAAATATACAACTCATAAAAGTACATAAAGCTTAGTCTAACATTTTAACCTCTAGCCTTATTATATATTTAGTAAAAAATGTCTTAAGAGGCCACTCATAAATAGACAAAACAAAGATCTTAATGACAAACAGTAGCTAAATGAAGGTCGAAAGTATTGCAGAATGCTACAGCATTCTGCAATACTTTTGAACTGCATTATCGATAATCGGTTTTGAAAACCATTTGTTTTGTATTCTTTTTGAGTTGCCACTGAAGACAGGTCTTACTGTTGGTGTGTGTGTGTGTACGTTTAACGAATTACTTTACGCATATGCGACCCCAAATCTCATTAGATGATGCTTTTGTTTTGTCCCTGTTTACAGTATCTCTCTGGTAGACTTAACAGAAGTGCAACCAGCGAAAACAGCAGTATTGTGCAGGGAACATTTAAGAGCATGACAAACATGTCACAAGGACGCGTATCCTTCAACAGGGGTCAGATATTTACAACTGTTGCCCTATTTAGAGGAGAAATTGTAGCAGTGAAAAAGAGCTTCAGGAAAAAGATTGCTGTTGAACGGACATTTATGCAAGAAATGAAACAAGTAAGATCACATTCCAGTGGCTGATCCAAAGGGTGTTCAGGTTGTTTGCTTGAACCCCCTCACACACCACTTTAAATATCATATCATAATAATTTGGTCTCACTGAGATATTTATGAAAAGTGAGATAAAATCAGCACAGCGACCCCCACATATACACCTGAACCCCCTCTCCAGCAATCATGGACCCACCCCTGTATTCTGGGCTCTTGGTTGAAATTTTCAGGCATATCAAATACCAACAAATGAGGCAATTTTCCTGCTCATATTTATAGAAAATATCATTTGTTCTGTTCATACACTTTTAAAATGCCAACTATTGTTAGCGTTTTAAAATTTATGACCAGAACAGATTTCATGTTCATGCGAGACCAGTATGAAAAAAGTTTCATATATTCCTTTGTCTGGTCATTTTGGTTTGATAGTGTGACAATTTCATATTCGTATATTGACATGTTATCTATAAATAAACATTTGCATTTAGAGGAAGGGAAGCTAAAGGGAAGGCAGCCAAGGCTGCCTTAAACCATCCCCGCAGAATTTTGATTATGAATTGTCAGTCAATATAGAATAAGAAGGCTGAACTTCATACAATTATCGACTCGGCAAAACCAGACATCATCTTGGGGAATGAGTACTGGTAAACCCCTGATATTAAAAACTCAGAAATTTTCCCCGACTCCTTTGATGCTGTTCGGAAAGACAAAGCAAGTGATGCCCAAGGTGGTGTCTTTATTGCTTTTAATCGTGACTTACTCTGTACTGAAACTCTGGAACTGGACACCAACTGCGAAATAGTTTGGTGTAAGTTGAACATTATTGGATGTAGGACACTGTACCTTGGTTCCCTTTATTGCCCCCCCCCCCCCCTGACAAGATTAACAATGAGTTTCTTGAGGAGTTTAACTCATCCTTACCTCGGAATATGTCGAATCGAAACGCTCATGTTCTGGTTAGAGGAGATTTCAATTGCGGTGACATAGAGTGGATCCACATGCAAGTACCTCATGGGGTACAAAAAAGACAGTCTCAGCAGCAACTTTTGGATATTATAGGAGAGCACTGTCTAACTCAAGCTGTAAACATACCAACGTGCAATGATAAACTCTTGACCTGCTTTTTACTAACGCCCCATCCCCTGTGAATAGAGTCAAGGGATTGCCCACGATCGGCAAAGCTGATCAGGACATTGTATATGTTGAGTATGACATTAATGCTAATAGAATAAAACAGGCATCACGCAAGATCTATCTCTATAAACGTGCAGACATGGTCGGCCTTAAGACCACATGGCCAATTTAAGGATGCGTACCTTTCTGAAGACCACAGTCACATGTCAGTTAATGACATGTGGGTCAAATTCAAAACAGGCTTCGTAGAGGCTGTAGAAAGGTTTATCCCATCAAAAATGACCAAAACAAAATACTCTGTGCCATGGATCGATGCAACGATCAAACGGCTTGTAAAAAAGAGACATAAGCTTTACCTTCGTGCTCGAATATCAAAGGACCCTGATGCCAAGATTCATTACAAGTGGTTCAGAGCACATGTTCAGAAGGTACTGAGAGATGCCTATTGGAAACACGTTTCCAATATATTTACGTTCGAGAACGTTAGCTCAGATCCCGACACTCCCAAGCCTGAAAAGATTAAAAAGTTTTGGTCATTTGTCAAATCACTTAAAAAAAGATGCGTATGAGATCACATCACTCAGAGAAAATGGATTTCTTAAGACAGATTCTAAGGAAAAAGCCAACATTTGTAATAGGCAATTCCAATCAGCCTTCACACGTGAAGACGACTCTGACCAGCCCTCAAAAGGGGCTAGTCCGTTCTCCTCCCTGGGGGACATAACAGTTGACCCAAAAGGGGTCGCCAAACTGTTGGACGGACTTAATGTTCATAAAGCCTCTGGCCCGGATGGACTGAATGCCAGAGTACTTAAAGAGTGTAGCAATGAGATCTCTCCAATACTGGCACTCATCTACAATGAATCTTTAGCTCGGGGCGATGTACCAGATGAGTGGCGACAAGCAAACGTTTCTCTGGTCTTTAAAAAGGGTGAAAAATATGATGCTGCTAACTACAGGCCGGTGTCCCTCACCTGCATCTGCTGCAAAACCTAGAGCATATCTTAGTCAGCAACATCAACAAACACTTAGCCTTAGATAGCATACTTGCTGACTGTCAGCATGGTTTCCGAAGTCAGAGGCCTTGCGAAACCCAGTTGGTCCAGTTTGTGCACGACATCATCAGCAACCTGGATGGTGAATCGTGGGCACAGACAGACAGATTTAATCAAAATGGATTTTGCTAAGGCCTTTGACAATGTTCCACATAGGAGGCTATTACACAAATTGGAATATTATGGGATTAGAATATCCACCCACAAGTGGATCAACTCATGGCTCTCTGGGCGCACTCAACAAGTTGTTTTAGATGGCCAAGCCTCAGATCCAGTCCCAGTGCTATCTGGTGTGCCCCAGGGATTGGTCCTAGGTCCGGCCCTGTTCCTCATCTTCATAAATGATCTGCCGGATAACATCAGGTCTTCTGTTCGCCTGTTCGCAGACGATTGTGTCCTGTATAGGAATATACATTCACTTCAGGATCGTTTGACCTTGCAAGAAGACCTCACCAGCTTAGGACAGTGGGAAGCCGATTGGCAAATGAAATTTAACGTAGCCAAATGTCACTCAATGAGAGTGACTTGGCATCAGCAGCACAAACAAATTATTTTCGACTACTCACTACACAATCAAACTGTGGAAGATGTTCAGTCGGCAAAATACCTTGGTATCACCACTACAGATAACATGGATTGGGGTCAGCATGTCTCAGAAATCTCTTCCAAAGCAACTAAGACACTTGGTTTCCTTCACAGGAATTTGGCTTTTAAACCTAGGAGTACAAAGGAAATTGCATACAAAACTTTGGTTTGGCCTAAACTAGAGTAAACAGCACCCATTTGATGCCCTCACTCAAAACTTCAGATAAATCAGATTGAGAAAGTTCAGAGGACAGCAGCCCGCTGGACCTGCAGGAGATGGCGAAACACAAGTAGTGTCGGCGAAATGCTTGATGAGCTTGAATGGCCATCTCTTGAGGCCTGTAGGGAACAGTCCTCCTTGCTTCTCTTTCACATGATTCATTGTGGAGCAACGTCTATTGAAAAAGACAAGTATATGACCCCTGCTCACAGTTTGAAAACTACCAGGTCATCACATAGTGCTCAATACCGCAGACACCAGACATACAGTGATGCCCTGAAGAATTCGTTTTCCGCACCAACAATTCCAAATCGGAATTGTCTGCCTCCTTCTGTGGCAAATACCCAGTCCACAGAGGAGTTTAGGGCACTCCTTATTTAAACAAAAATTCAGCCAAAAGTTTTTGTGTTTTTTTTGTGTTGTTTTGTTTTTTTGTGTTGTTTTTGTTTTTTATTTTATCAAAATTTCCAAATTCGCACTCCCTGGTGTAATGCTCAAGTATGAGCGAACCAGTATAGATAGAAAGAAAGAGAAGAATGTGTCATCGTACCAGCATATCTCTGCTTGCTATGATATAAACTATCTTCAGACGCATAAACACAATTTGCTGCGGAAAAATTAACCTATCACATATGCTAGAAGCTCCTTCTTTTTTGTTTATATGATGTTTAAAATCATAGGTATAATCTTAACTTTACTTGTTCAAAACGAGACAAATAAGTGATTATTAAAATATAAACTATCTGGACGTAGGAAAGGGAGCATACAAAAGTTACCACATTTGAGAAATGCCACTGCTAAGAGAACAAAAATATAGAACAATCTACTAGGACCCGCCAGTATACAATACTCCCTTATTATTCAAATCTTTCACATGTAAAGAGCACCAAGTTCTGGATGCTTCAAGATATCAAATATTAAAAAAAAACATTTGCATCATTAATCCAGCCGATGTAGGGACAAATATTTTCATTGATTTATGAAATGATTTTGTCAAATTATTTCTAAAACTTCTAGGAACATCTTCATGTTTGTACCAAAAAACAGTGCCATTCTATGATTGTAAAATAAACAATGGATATTTCTAAAAACAAATATTGAAAGATGAGTGAAAACTGAATAACTATGAGTCTGTAATAACATTACTGCAAATGAATTTGTGTTACTTTTTCACCATAATATGTGATTATGCTCTGAAATATAGTCGAGTCTCGTAAACTAGAAGTCCTAGGGATTGGGGGTTTTATTTTGAAGAATTAAAATTCGAATTATAGGGAGGTAGACATAAACATACATGACCCCCAAAATAATTATTATAAGTGTTTTCCTATCAAACATACGTTTTGAGTAGGTAAAAAAACGTCATAAGTAGACGTTTATTTTACGCACAAAAACATCTGTTTTATAAGCAGTTATTTCAATAGTTCATAAACATAGCCTCTTATCTGAACCCTGTGTGCACCAAATTTATTTCAAATGAGCGATTATTTAAAAAAGTCGGCGTTCAAACTGTAAAATCAGTCTGTATTAGTACAATGAAACCGCCGCTGAATATAATATAAATGAAAAACAGACTTTGCATAAAATTCAAAGTTAATTATATGAAGAAAGGTCACCCTTTCTATTTCAATTTGCTTATTTCTCTCTTTTTATATAGCTTACAGAATTAAAACATTGCAATTTAACAAATCTTCTGGGAGTTTGCACTATTCCTGAAAATATCTATGCTGTGTGGGAGTACTGTAATAAAGGGAGTTTACAGGTAAGTCATCGTCACTGCAGCCATGCCTTTAACACACTGGTAAATGTATACGTCGATTTGGTGGTATTTACTTGTATTGTCGGTACTTCATAGACCGGAAGTGGTAGATACTGGTGTTAATACTATATAGAAAAAACATGATATATGCCTAAAGGACTAAAGACTTCAATCATTTTTAAGTATTCAGTATGTGCATGGCGATTTATGTAAGCATTTAAGAATAGATTCGAATACCGATCTGGCTGATTGGTACTTGAATATATTCCTAAATGCTTACATAAATCACCATGTGCATGCCAAATACTTAAAAATGATCAAATTCAATAGTCCTTTAGACATATGGCATGCTTTTTATATCATATTAACACCATTATCTACCACTTCCGGTCTATGAAGTACCGGCAATACGCGTAAATACCCCCAAATCGACGTATACATTTACCAGTGTGTTTAAAGAGAACCCATAGCTTTAGACAGTGAATTTGGATTTTACATTTGTAAGTCATAAAACCACAAAAATGTTGAGAAGACATGTTCATATAGTTAGTACAATATATTTCCTGTGATTGTTACATAAATTATCATATGACGTCGCGTCTGGGAGCACAGGAGCTTGAAGTTCGGTCCTTATATCACCTATATAGCCTCTAAACCAAAAGCTCACAGTGTCATTACGTAGTAATGACCAGGAGTGAAACTAAGCTCTCGGTAGCCATTCTGACTCCAGTCTCTGGTCAATCGGCAGTGAATGTTGCGACGGCAACGTCAAAGTGTTCGATAACTTTTCTTCTACCTTATGATCAAGATGGGGACGTTAAGACAAAACAGGACAATGTCTCAAATATACTTTAAGTCGATGTAGAACCAAGAAATATATTTGTTACGGCACAAACAATGAGACAATGACGTTTTCATCTACGGAATAAGCCCGAAGACGCTATAACCTGACGTAACGTTTTGTACGCCAAATCGTGCGCGACGTCAACGTCGCACGATTTTTTGAAAAACAACGGTTACAGTTTTGAATTTCCGCAAAGTTTATGAAAAACAGAACTTTTTGTGATAAGTAAATGTAAGGGTTTGATTTATTTAATATTCTGAACACAATTAACTGATCGTTTCATTTTTTGGTTGAAGAGTTTGTAAGTTTTGAAATGCATTTTCTCAAAGTGTGACGAAGGCTCGGATTCACTACGTCAAACCGGATACTAGAGCCTGAATGGATACCGTTATTTTTTCCTTATTTTCAAACGCTCATTATTTTGACTCAGTGATATGTCAGAAAAAGTTATCCATGCCTCGCATTACCTGTTGACATAGTTTTTATGGTTAGATGTTCAGTTTTCGCCAAAACCTCCTGGTAACGGCGATTCAAATGTGCCTGAAATTTAGTTTCACTCCTGGTCATTACTACGTAATGACAGTGTGAGCTTTTGAGGCTAAAGGGGTGATTTAAGGATCGAATTTCAAGCTCTTGTGCTGGGAGTGACATAACGCCATGCAATAAAATCCATAAACCACTAGTGGTTTACAGGTTTTGGGAAACGTTATGACGTCCATAACAACGTTGCGTACATTATGAGATTTTTTAAAACGTTTTTACGGCAGAAATGAGATTTCAAAGCAATCTTATTAAAAAAGACAGCAAGGATCAGGAATCGATACAATAAAGTACCACACCAATCTCGTGATGTCATATGATAACATTTGTGCTCTTGTATCATTGAATTTACCAAACTCGTTGCAATAAAGAGATAAAGTACTCAGCAAGCCTCGCATTTTATCTCTTTACCCCAACTTATTTAATGAATTCAATTACATATGAGCACTCATGTAAGATCCTCTATTTAACTACCACAAGCATTTTGGCATAGTTTTGCTTATTCTAGCATGAATTGGAAAGATTTCTAGTTTTCTCTTTCACTGTTATATATATGTCAAAAAGATGCAAAACAAAAAACAAATATCAGCAATTATGAATATTATTTGAGAAACCCGTCAGTTTGGACCTACACATGAAATATATTCATGTCACAAGAGAGAAACGAAAAGTGAGTATGATCAGGAAGTACCACAATCACATTCTGCAGACGAACCCGTGGCGCCAGGAGGAAGAGCCACACAACAATCACGAGACACCAGGAAGACAAACAAAGCAAAACAACCAGCTTTCCTTTAGCTCTGACTATCTGTGAGTCATGGGCCCTTTTCTTTGTTTCATCATGGTGTGTTAATTCGATTAGAGTGTTTCTCCATGATGATACATTGCATTAGTTAGATGGCCTCCATGCGAGCTGAGCGCATTTCTTGTACAACAACAACAGCAGAATCTAGGGCGAGGATTTGGTACCAGTAAAATGCATTTAAGCCCCCCCCCCCCCCCCCCCCCCGGTGGCTTAGGCTGCTATCCGTCCTAAGGCAGTGGTTCTGTTGTTGTTGACTTTTTGTTTATTGTTACTCCTATTGTGGGAGTCTGTAATTGTTCTATGTTTTGTAGTATGTTGTTTTGTGTCCGTTCTAGCATTGCAATCATCTTGATGGGGAAGAGAGGGCTGGTTGTTTTGCTTATTTTGTCTTCCTGGTGTCTCGTGATGGTTCTGCGGCTCTTCCTCGCGGTGCCACAGAGTTGTCTGCGGTTTGTGATTGTGGTATTTCCTGATCATACTCACTTACTATTTATATAAGTTGCCTTAATTGTACCAACCAATCATATGTTACCATATATCTGAGAAAGTATATATTCAAATTGTCAATGCTAAACCTTTTGTAAACTTGAAACCGCTAAATAGATACTTTGACAATTAGTGGAGATATCAGGATATCAGCTGAAGGGTAAGATATAAACTATGTCAAGGATTGAATTATATACATCCTACAGTGAAAATTAATTCCTGTGACCCTAGATATGAAGAATATACCATTCCAGACATATTAGTATACCCAATCAACTTTTCAATTCATTTGTATACAAAGTGTTGTAAAAGTAAACGTGGATGATAAATAGTATGTATCAAAGATAATTGTTTTCCTAATAAAAAGTAAAAGTGGATGCTAAATAGTATGTATTAAAGATAATTGTTTCCCTAATAAAAAGTAAAAGTGGACGATAAATCTTAGGCATTAAAGATATTTTTACTATCAGGAAAGCAAGTATCTTCAATACATACTATTTGTATCCACTGTGACTTTTATAATAATTTGGAAAACAATTATCTTTAATACATACAAAAGGAAAAAATTATCTTTAATACATACTATTTATCATCTATTTTTACTTTTTTATTAGGAAAACAATTATCTTTAATACTTACTATTTATCATCAACTTTTACTATTATAACACATAATTAAGATACTTACTATTAATTATCCACTTTTACTTTTACATCACTTTGTATATCAATAAATTGGTTTATTAGTTTCAAATTCTGTGTTTTTCAGGATGTCATTGAGAATGATGACATACGATTGGATACCATGTTCAAACTATCTATAGCAGTAGATATTTGCCAGGTAATTTAGTACATACGCTAAATTCAAAATCATTTTAAAACCTGAAACTTACCTGTATTGAATACTTATATTAACATATCAGGTATTTGCTCTAATCATCTGAAAATAATTAAAAATTTCCACATGTTAATAATCAGCATATGATCTCAGGCCACCATCATTCTACTGGCCAAACCCAATTTAAATGGACGTATAACACAATGTTACTAAATAGGTTATTAACTAAAGTTCCATCGCCTTTAATACATGGGATTATTACACAAAAGGCATGCCTCGTAATTCAACAAGCATTCTCAAAGTCTTGCCTGGTAAACTTGATATCAAATGATACTGACCTTGTATTCGCTATTTCAGGGTCTAGTTTATGTACACAAAAGTGCAGTTAAGCTGCATGGTAACTTAAAAAGTTCTAACTATGGCATAGACAATCACTGGGTATGCATGTTAATATTTACATCAACATTACAGGGACTAGAATATATACGTAAAAGTGCAGTGAAACTGCATGGTAACTTAAAGAGTTCTAACTGTGCCATAGACAGTCGCTGGGTATGCAAGTTAATATTTAAATGTAATATACATCCACTTTTCAGGGAGTAGAATACATTCACAAAAGTGCAATGAAACAGCATGGTAATTTAAAGAGTTCTAACTGTGTCATAGACAGTCGCTGGGTATGCAAGTTGACAGATTTTGGTTTACAGAAACTAAAGACGCCATTACACCTCCAGGTTGAAGAAATTGGAGAACATGCTGCCTATGCTCGTATGTATCACATGCATTGTTCAGATGCTATAACTCCGCTTACATTATCATTGTCAAAAATGTTAACAATGTGGAATTGCGGAAACTTTGTTAACTCATATAAGGGGAATGTACTTTTACATTGGTGATACGTTGCATAAGAAGCCTCCACACAAGCTAAACAATTTTTGTGGTTTTACAACAGCAGAATCTAGGACGAAGATTTGGCCACTAAAATTAATTTAGGTCACCTTGTGGCTTTGGTTGTTCTATGGCAGTGGTTCTGTTGTTCTTGATTCATTATACATTGCTGCTCTCATTGTGATTTTTCTGTTATGTCCTTACTTTGTTATGCAATACTTTGTGTCCTAATCATGTCACTGAGGAAGAGATAGCTGGTTGTTTTACTTCAGTTCTGCGTCTCTTCCTTATATGGGTTTGTCTGCAGTTTGATTGTGGCATTTCCAGATGAGACTAAAAAGTGTGGCTCTGTCTCCCCATAGCTTATGGTAGGACGATAAACACAATCACAACTACAATCTTTTCTCCACACAATCTTCCTGCTGAATAATCTGTAATATTGAGCTATAAAAGTATGCATTAAGGAGTGAAAAAGTTCAGTTGTGATGATACCTCACTAGTGATGATATGATTTTACAGGAACGATTTTTTTCAATACAAACATGTACAAAACATTAAAAAGAAAAATAATACTCACCATTACAGGTGTACGTGACATGATTAAGTGCTATGTCACGTGATTGCCATTGTACTACTATGCACTAGTTATCATATTGGATCATTAAAAACTGTTTTTCTCCTTTTTAAATTGAAAACATCGCTCGAAGATTTATATAATTTTCTGAACAATAAACTGTGTTTCCATGATATGAAAATAATGTCACTCAGAAATGATGGAGATATGGTAAACAAATCATCCTGCAGACTTGTTGTTTACCAAATCGCCATCATTCTCTCATACCATAGTTTTCATAATTTAAGGAAACATATTTTGCTGTTCTCAGTATATACTATGTTATATGTGATAAAATTAAATTCTAATGATTACAACTTGTTACAATTATTTGTATTATAGAATTGTTCTTCTTAATTAATTTTTTATTATGGCTACAGGTTTGTTTTGGACAGCTCCAGAAGTGCTACGATTCCTTTTGCAAAAGCAGCCATTTAAACATACACAAGCTGGCGATATATATGCAGTAGGAATCATTATTAAAGAACTTGTATGTAGAAATGAACCTTACTGTGACAGCTCTGATTTGTCACCTAAAGGTAACAACCAACCAGGTTTATGAGATTTTGGTACTTTTAGCCTAGAGATTCTTTGAACATGCATACATATGTTTCAGGTGGCGATAAATGTAGAAATACTAGCCTAAGCCTTCATCTAGATCCCATTTATGCGTGTGCATGCAACAAAGGCTCAGGCGAGACTGCACAAATGAACAGGCTTGTCTGGGCCTTCAGAGCTCATATAATGTGCAATAAGTACCTTTATCTCACGAACTGGTCAGATGCTCTTTGCTTACATTATACAATTATTGACTAATGAGGCATTGGATATGATGTGATATCGACCAGAGAATACCAATATTGACCGAGGTGAAGCCAAGGTCAATATTGGTATTCTCTGGTCGATATCACATCATATCCAATGCCTCATTAGTCAATATCTGTTTTATTATATAACATTTAGAGAAAGATGTACAGGTATCATTGCACCTGGAAAAAATACTGAACTTATATACGAGTTTTGGAAAAGTCAAGCATATAGCAGAATCAGTGCAGACCTAGATAAAACCACCCGTTTACTATTTAATATATGTTGTGCATGAGTGTCATCATTCAACTTTTACTCACAAAAATCCTAACACGCCTCGCCTGTAAAGCCAATGTTAAAATAGTGTGATATATCAAACAATAATTCGCAGCTTTGAAAGCGCAGGGAAAATGTGTGATATCTGACGTCATTTGTTACTGGAAAATGGCGTCATTCATGCCGTTAGACGGTGTAACGTCGTTTCTATGCTTGAAAGACGTTACAAATACATGTAAACGTATGCGACGTGGTCTAAGTATTGGCGGGAGTTCTTCAAGTCTAATTTTAGTAACTAATATTCACTGGCAAGCGCGCGCCAGCCAGTGAATATGACAATATATAGACTGGCCACGTGAGCGCTCTAAGCCAATGAAAATCGGTCTTTTTACTTAGTTATATAATAATTAATGTTGTTACATATGCCCAAGTATAAATACTTGCACATGCATTTCAAAATGTCAATATTTTGTGTAAGGTTAACAGAAACTGTTTCCAAATCAAGCTTTGTTTTAAATACATGTAGTATAAACTGCCCCAAATTCATATTTAATCATACGTTGACAATCTGGAAAGGGTCATTTGCTCACAAACTAACGCTAAGATCTTAAATTAACGCGACATGTACCAACTATATTTTGCAGTAAGCAAATTTTGGAGAGAAAAAACAAAAACAAATAATGGCTATCTTTTTAAAGTAAATAAGAATTATAATTTTTGTCTGCTGCAATTATAGTACACATACATTAACCAGCCTTGCATACCTGCAATGTTAAAGAAAATACCACATCTATGTCACCCACAGTAGGACAGATTGCAATTTTACATGCTAAAATATATGTTTGTTTAGTTGATGCAGAAGATATGAGCCGTAACATGTGATTTCCAACAATGTGTTATATTGACAAGTGTAGACTCAGCCGAGCCTGTGCAGCCTCCTTTTAAGCTTAGAAATTCCAAATGTTGTTCAGTCAGTAGCTTAACATACATAGAGTAGTCAAGCGACTAGCAAAGGCTCTGATCAGACTGCGCGTATGCGCAGGCTGATCTGAGGCTTGGCTGGTCGCACATACACATTGTTGAAAAACCCATGCCATTGCTCATATATGTTTTCATTCCATGGTTCAAAGATGTTTAGGTCCAACTTAAAAGTTTAGCATTGTTTTGCATTTAAAATTCAATTATACCTACTGTGTTGACTTTTACGTGTGTGGTCATTCCAAATGATAAACTGTTCATCTTATATTATAGTTGAATGAATATGATATGTATGCGCGAACCCAGGTGTGAGGACAGGGATCAAGACCAGCCCTCACATGCATAATGGAAAATTACAATTGGCTTCAGGTTTCCTAAGAAATACTGGTACAAACCCCCTCAAGAAACAATGCGACCTCCTGAGGGAGGTCCGTACAGCCCACTGTAAATTAAATTGATGACTAAAACAAAATATTGTTGGGACACCTAGGCGGAATTTTTTTGATCCGCACATGATATTGCACCTTTCAGAAATCATAACGAAAGTAGCAGACAAAGAAGAAGATGAGCTGGCTTTTCGACCAGAAATTTCAGATACAGATATGGACAGCGACTACCACCAGACAAATATGGCATGCCTTATTAGGCGCTGTTGGAGTGAAGAGCCAGAAGATAGGCCTTCTATTAAAGCTGTCCTTAGAACGCTCAATAAAATTAATCCATATAAGTAAGTGAATATCTTGTCATATCAATACAGATACTCATACTTAATGTAAAGGCCAGAACATGATAATTTGTTACTCATCAGACAAATATGGCATGCCTTATTATGCGCTGTTGGAGTGAAGAGCCAGAAGATAGGCCTTCTGTTAAAGCTGTTCTTAGAACGCTCAATAAAATTAATCCATATAAGTAAGTGAATATCTTGACATATCAATACTGAAACTTGTATTTAATATGGGCCTCGTAGTGAGAAAACCGGTCTTTGGAGGTTTGGGAACAACAAAGGCGCAGACCAGCCTGCGCAGACGCGCAGTCTGATCAGCGCCTTTATTATGCGCTGCTTGGAAAGCGCCATATCTATCTATTTTCTAGCTAGTCTCTGTAGCTGAGGAGACTAGTTTGAAACTCGCTTTGTCAGAAACCCCGAAGACAGGTTTTCTCGCGACGAGGCCCATGTAAAGGCCAGCACATGATAATTTGTTACTCATTATATTCACTCTGAAAATATGAATGCCCATGATGACGTACTGTAAATCCGGAAATTTTCGCGAGAATTTTATTTTCGCGAATAGCTTTACAAGACATATTAGCAGCGTTTCAAATCTGCGACTAGGGCATGATTTACCTATAACAGTAAACGGCATTATGATTTCTCAATTTTGCGAGGATTGTATTTTCACATAACTTCCCATATGCAAAGTTACGCGAAAATAAAACCCTCGCGAAAATTTCAGAAGTTACAGTATCCTGTAGGATTAGAAATCTACGTTTTGGTCTGTTTTCTTGTCTTTATCCATGCATTTCAAATATTAGTGACCAAGGCTTGGCTAGACTCTCATCCTAGCTACCACTGCTCACTGAAATATGCACTGGTCTATCTGTTCGTTAATTATCATTAAATATACTGCTCTGATGCAGTGTCCGTTGCTAGACATGATACAACGTTCTCCCCACCTGCACTTGATTTAAATGGTAAAATCTTTCCAAAATATTGTATCACTGATGACTTTAACAAACAAATGTCGGGGAGCGCAGTGGCTCAGTGGTAGAGTGCTTGACTCGAGACCGAAGGGCCGCGGGTTCGAGCCTCACCGGCGTCACTGCGTTGTGTCCTTGAGCAAGACACATTTATCCTAGCTTAGTACTGGTTCAACCCAGGAAGACCCGTCCCGCATAACTGAAAGATTGTTGAGTGGACGTAAAGAATAAAATCAAACAAACAAACAAACAAATGTCTAGCTTACTAACAAATCATCTGGCTTACACATTACATTACCAAATAATTTGCATTAGGCCCTATTAAATATTGATTACCGGCACTAACCTTCATATAAAATTTAGTCAAGGTCATCATTGCAACCAATATCTAAGCAGCTGTTGAAAGATATTTCATTATGTAAGAAGAGAATTTACCATAATTTACATGATGAATTTCAACTATACACTGCAGAAAGACGAGCGTGGTTGACAACATGATTGCCATGATGGAACGATATACCAACAATCTTGAAGACATCGTTGCAGAGAGAACAGAGCAGTTAGAAGAAGAAAAACGTAAAACAGATGCTTTGTTATATAGAATGTTACCAAAGTAAGATATAGAATGATACATACTATACTCAGAACGTAAAAATGGTTATGGTTTCAAACCAAACCACATTCAAAGTGTTTCATAGCTTGGGGTACAGAAATTTGCATATGAGACGCAACATGAGATTTCCAATAATGTGCTTTTTCGACATGTATATACTCAGATAAGCCTGTACAGCCTCAGTTTAAGCTTGGAAACTCCAAATTTTGTTTGTTTGGTCAGTAGCTTGGCAGTCGTAGAATATTCAAGCAACTAGAAGAGGCTCTGAAACTTTGCTGCTCGCTCATCTCACATCGTTGGAAATCTCATGTCTCGGGTCAATAGAGAAAATAAATATTTGGAAAGCTGTTATTTACTCAAAAACTTATTTTCCTTACATGTCCGGATTTAATGCAGTTTCTTTCTATACTAAAAATGTATACATGTCATTAAATTTGCTTTAATTGCTTTACAATTTTTACATTTCCCACCACCAGCTGTAATACAGACATGTAAGAATCGTTTGTTTTTTTTAAAAATCGAATCAGTGTTAATCCTTCATCATATTTGCATTGGCTTTAAGGCACCAATTATCTCACTGAACCATTTTTTCTTCACACAGCTGACTTTAGTGCGTGGGTCAGGGAGGTTGGGAAGTTTATTAAGGTACCTGAATACATATTCACTAAGATAAACTTAAATAAAGAATGTTTGTGAACATATTGCAAAGATAAGGATCATTCATTTGATTAACACAAGTAAAAAAAACCCATTAACCCTTTAAAATCCATTTTCCTTTCTCTTCATATCGATGATAGAGAGGAAGAGAGCAGAATTAATTGTATGTGGTGTTAAGTTAATACAAATCACACATTGAATTAGAATTAAAATAAGTTAAGTGCAAAGATCAGGAATCGATACAATCAAGTACCACACCTGACCCAGGATACCAATGGGAAAGTGACAAACTCACAGTTAGACACCACAAACGAGAGCCAAGAGGTCAGCCCTTTCCCAGCAGGTGACCAAAAAGCACATATAAACAGACGCGCACAAAGACATAGCAAACACAAGACAGAACAAAAACATAAAAGATCCACAAAAGAAATACCGCCTTGGAACAGTCAGTAAAATATTTTACTGGAGGGCTCAAACTGGTTTAAAGGCGCCAACCTCAACCTTAATTCAGATGTGGATCAAGACACATAGATATTTGGTTTGCATGAAAGACCCCTAACTTATCAATGCATCATCTCCTAAAACATATAAATTAAGATATAACAAGGAGATAAAGCAAAGATAAGGACTAAACAGTAAATAAAACTGAATACCAGAGCAAAAGAAATCAAACAGGTAAACCCCGGTGGGCCAAACAAACAGCCAAAGCATCAGGCCCCTACCATCTCATTAATAGTAAGTCCTTAAGTCAGAACCATCATAGAGTCTGAAGTCCGACCCATGGGCGTGCAATTAAAGAGGAAAGCCAAGTTCCCAACCGTGATTGGATTGACCACTAAGCATGCAGTCTGTTGCAATTCATTAATGTTATAGCCAATCTTTTTATAATGGGATATTATTTTAATGAGCTGCGCTGAAAAATTATTAGAGCCAACAATCTTCTTCAATTTGTACACCAAGTCACCATAGAAACCAGGTTCCAAAAGTCCTTGGCGCAAGAGAGATTTAAGTCCAACTTGGAATTTAGAAATTAAATCAGAGTATCGTCTATAAAATTTTGAAAATGTTTTGCGAAGTTTATGATACCGATAGCCTTGTTTAAGAAGTTTCTGAGTTAACAATTTATTGCGAGTGTTGAAGCAACATAGCTAGATGCTCTAGCAAAAAAAATGAGTTGAGAGATATAGACTCGATAGGATGTAGAACGACGAACATCACCATCTAAAAATGGGAAATTGACAATTTTAAAATCAAAGTCATCACGTTTATCATAAATTTTGGTAGGAACAATATCATTAGAAATTGACAAATGCAAGTCTAAAAATGCAGCTTCAGTATCAGAGGTATTGGCTTTATTCAGTTGGAGCTCTGAAGGGTATATTTGACTAACCATATTGTCAAAATAAACATTATTAATATTTAAAATATCGTCCAAATATCTGGATGTAGTGTCAAACGCATCAATAACATCAGCCTGCTTATCATCAGAAAGAGACATCATAAAGTCCCTCTCATAACAAAACAGTAATAAATTTGCACCCAGGGGAGCACAATAAGTGTCCATAGGAATCCCAACTACTTGTCTATATAGCTTGATGCCAAATCGAATAAAAAAAAGGTCAGCGCATCACATACATTTTGACACGACCATGCATGATACTTTTTAGGTTTCTGAAGTAAAAAATGCATTTCTGTCATTACATGCAAGTTAAGGAGAGCCTTCTCTCTGGACGGTTCTTTCATTAAGATCAATAAGTTTATATTTAATTAAATTATGAGGTAAAGTAGTGTAAAGAGTAGAAAAATCATAAGTAGAAAAACTGGTCGCATTGAAATCTCTAGCTTTAAGTTTATCTAAACTTTCACCTGAATTCTTAATAGACCAAAATAGGTTTTTACCGGATCTCTCATATACCTTTTCACAATACTTGCTAATATGTTTTAATAGCTGTTAGACACAAATTAACAATTTAGAAAGTTCTGTTGTCGTACAAGAACTAGAATTAGCAATAAATCTTGCTTTATAGGGTTTTTTATGGAGTTTAAAGACATGTTGGCTATAAATAATATGTGTTTTTATACTTCCAGAAAAGTAGCTGATAATCTAAAGTTTGGTCAATCAGTTGAAGCAGAAGCATTTGATTCTGTAACTATCTACTTCTCCGATATTGTTCAATTCACTGACCTTGCTGGTCAAAGCACACCTTTACAGGTAAGTTTCTATTTTCTTTGAAAGCATAATCATATTGATAAACATACCTAATATATCCTGCCAATTGATATTTGTCCCGAAATATCGTCTGCTTTTTATGTCTCTTACATTTATTCAAATGCACTTCAGATTACTTTCGCCTATTAAAACACTTTAAACCCTGATCAGCCTGTTCCAAAATGAGCAGTCTGGTCTTGGTCTATATTGTTTGTCATATGGCCACTACATGAGATTTCCAACAATGTGGTATGTGCGACCAGCATAGGCTCAGACCAGCCTGCGCATACGCGCAGTCTGATTGGAGCCTTTGCTAGTCGCTTGAATATTTTATGACTGTTAAGCTACTGACTAAACATCATTTGGAGTTTCTAAGCTTTTAAGGAGGCTGCACAGGCTCGCCTGAGTCTTCACATGTCAAAATACCACATTGTTGGAAATCACATATTCCGGCTCATACAGGCTTCCAAAGTGTATAAACATATAAAATGTGTTGCAAATGGTAGCACAATGACTGTCCCAAATAATGATGTCACCCTCACGGGTCACAGTATTGATTTACTCGCCATATATCAACTCTGTGATATCTCAAAAAGTATTTGAGCTTAAAACCTGTGAGATTGGCATATGACAATTATACTCATCATTCCACTTTTTGATTTGACTAAATTTTGTTTGCTGTGAGAATTGCAAAAGTTGTGATACTATACAAACCCTTGACACTTGATTAATTTTTGAAAAAAGTCTTTGACATATGTCTGTAACAGTTGGTGAGTGGATTGAACTCAAAAAGTACATTAGCACACTTTTAAATATAGACAAATATTTGAGGGCATTAATGGGTGGTTTAAAAATCACTAATCATCAAACGTTTGACCACTTTGCTGCTTACAATAATATATTTGCCTAACCTATCAAATTCACCTGTTTATCAGAGAAAAGTATAATTGTCACTTTTTCGTTATGCTAGTTATATTTTTGAATGTGTTAAATAATTATCATAATTTTTTTGTGATCCTGATACTATTTTAGGCAGAAACATCATTAAATTTTATAACGTTATTTTTGGGTGAACCAAAGAATCGCTGGTCAACATAAATCAACGGCAAAAATTACTAACTGTATACCCCATCCAGGCCTTCATATGTTGTTGCTTTGGTACCCAAATTTAGAAATATTTGGACCATGTCTTCAAAAGTGACAATATTTATTATATGAAATGTTTGATCATTTGTGGAAGAAGAAAGCCTATCATTTTGAACTGGAAAAGTGGATTTCAAAACACTTTAACTCGTTTCTAATATTTTTATGAAAATAACAGAAACGGATCTTACATTATTCTTTCAATATGTTGTATTTCAAAATTGTAGCAGATAGACAAGACAGTTGTGACAGACATTTCTTAACATTAAATACATTGTTTGCAAATCTCAAATGAACATGAAATTCATTTTCATTACTATAGATATATTGACATTAGTCTGACCAATTCCAGATGTAAATAATTTACCATAGGCTTCTGAAAAGTAAGTTACGCTATTGCAATGGTGGTATATAAAAATGAAGTTAAGCAAAGCTCCAGAGATGAGTTTGATGAGGTTTAGAAATACCTTGTTGTCTAAACGTCAACTAGCCAAAATTTACTGAATGATGGTTACTTTTGTTTGGTACAGTTAGCTTGGACTACATATTTGGCAATGAGATGAATCTCATTCCATTTAGGTAAATATGTTGCTGCTTGTTTTAAACTTGATAGAGTTTTATATGTGAGTTATATAAATATGCATTCAGTCCAGATCAATTCTGTTTGACAATAATTAAAAAGCAAAGTCCTAGATGATTGAAAGTCTTAAGAGATTTTTTTCTTCAGGCATGACTCCTGTCTACCTAACTTTGGTTATTTATTTTCAGATTGTTGCTCTACTAAATTCTCTCTATACCTTGTTTGATGACATCATCAGCCATTATGATGTATACAAGGTAAAGTAGCATTTCTAGATTTTAATTTGTAATTCCAGAGCATTTACAGTGTATGTACACACGCCAAAAATTACCCTGCTGGCGACAGTTTTTTTTTGTTTGGTTCCTACAACCTGATATAAGCCAGTAAGCTTTGTAATCTTTGAGCTGTATAAACCACATGTTATCCATATGACTAGATAATGAAGGGAAGTTTGAATTTTTCTGATCCGAAAATGACCAAGTTATATTGTTTTCCTAGTACAACAAATATCTTTTTTTTTATTATACCCCCAGCAAACTTTTTTGTGGTGGGTATACTGTTTTCACCTTGTCCATCCGTGCGTGCGTGCGTCCGTGCGTGTGTCCATCCGCCCGTAACGGCCTCGCCGCAAGAGTACCTGTTTTCGGTGGTTTGCAAACAACCAAGGCGCAGACCAGCCTGCGCATCCGTGCAGTCTGATAAGCGCCTTTGTTATTCACTTATTGAAAAGTATCCTATCTAGACTCGCTACAGGCGAAATTTCTAATTTCTAGCTAGTCTCTGTAGCTGAGCAGGCTGGTTTGAACCTCACCTTGTTGAAAACCCCGAAGACAGGTCTTCTCCCAACGAGGCCCAAATAATTTAGACAAAAATTAAGGGCTAGGGGCCAATTCTATTAGAGTTATTTCCCTTTGTAGTTCTGAATGGCTATAAATATAGGGTTTTATGCTTATGCTATTATAGGCCATACACGGGCCGATCAACCCCTACCACAGCTTTAATGGAACAATTTTATACTTTTCCTATACAATGTAGACACATTGAAAATATGCATGAAGGAGTTTGGTTCAGAAAAAAATAATTTTTGCCAAAATGACAGCTGTGAGAACTTAGACAATTTTCCCCTAATAGGGCTTCGTATATATGCATAGATGGTGCCTTCATGGGCCGATCAAATCCTACCACAGCTTTTGATGGAGCAATTTGATACTTTGTCTATACAATGTAGACACATTGAACATATGCATGAAGGAGTTAGGTTCAGAAAAAATAATTTTTGACAAAATGACAGCTGTGAGAACTTTGACAATTTTTTCCTAATAAGGTGTTTGTATATGCATAGATGGTGCCTTCTTGGGCCGATCAACTCCTACCACAGCTTTTGATCGAGCAATTTGATACTTTGCATATACAATGTAGACACATTGAACATATGCATGAAGGAATTTAGTTCAAAAAAGATAATTTTTGACAAAATGACAGCTGTTAGAACTTAGACAATTTTTCCTAATTAGGCTTTTGTATATGCATATGTGGTGCCTTCATGGGCTGATCAACTCCTACCACAGCTTTTAATAGAGCAATTTGATACTTTGCCTATAAAATGTAGACACATTGAACATATGCATGAAGGAGTTTGGTTAAGAAAAAATAATTTTTAACAAAATGACAGCTGTGAGAACTTAGACAATTATTCCCTTATATGGCTTTTGTATATGCATGGATAGTGCCTTTATGGGCTGATTAACTCCTACCACAGCTTTTGATGGAGCAATTTGATACTTCGCCGATACAATGTAGACACTTGAACATATGCATGAATGAGTTTATAGTTTTTGTTTGTACAAATTCTACTGAAATCTTCTTTAATTTCAAAACTAAGGTCTGCAGGTTTGAACTATAACTTGCCAAGTTTTCTCACTGAATCTTACTGTGCGGGGGTATCTAATAAGCATTGCTTATTGCCTTTTTTCATTTTGTTTTGCTATGTAGATGAAACACAAAACAATCAAAATTGACATCTAGTTATATCAGTCCCTTAAATTTCTGTTTAAATTGGAAAATGTGCCCTTTTCCATGTAACTATTATACTGCCAAGAATCGACAATGTAACCTATGTTGGTGTACGTTTTGCTATTCTAGCACCTTTGAAGAGGAAAGACACCTTCTTATTACGCAATACCACAGTTAAACTTGTGATTTTGTTTATCAACAAGCAAAAATACTTTTTCTTGGGTATATTTCAGTGACGCCATTACATATTCAGTAAACTTGAGTTTAATTATGGTGTGATCATGTTAATTTCTTCATTCTCTCTCTCTCTCTCTCTCTCTCTCTCTCTCTCATGATTTGCCAACACAACAAAACTCATCAGAAAAAAAATTGTTGTGTAAATACTTAAATATGCAATTGTATATTAAGAGGAAGCTCATTATGTGCATGTGCAAAATTCTATCCAAAAAAATAATCATTACAGACATTTCAAGAAAAAAATATGCCCATTAAATCTTAGAGGCACAGTAGTATGGCCTATTCTTGGTATCTAATCATTAGCCGTGACATATGATTTCTAACAATGTGATATTTTGATATGTGTAGACTCGGACGAGCCTGTGCAGCCTACTTTTAAGCTTAGAAACTCCAAATGATGTTCAGTCAGTAGCTTAACTCTCATTGAAAATTCAAGCGACTAGCAACGGCTCTGATCAAACTGCGCGTATGCACAGGCTGATCTGAGGCTTTGCCAGTCGCACATACCGCCTTGTTGGAAATCACATGTCCATGTCGTGGCTCCTACATAAGGCACCTTTCTTACATCACCCATAACGTGACTTTAACCTTTTTTAGTTAAAAATCCTAAACGATCTATCATACCATTTATTTTTCATTTCTCATTTCCATGCTCATTAGTACGAAACCTAAATAAAGGCTGATAATATTTGGGCACCAATGGGAGGAAATTTGTTTGAGTTCGCGACAATATAATACTAAAACTAACTAACCCAGTAAGCTAGAATCCTTAAATTCTGTGCGGTGCTAGTTTAGCAATTAAACTAACTAGATAGTGAATAACAAAGAAATGATGTGTTTGCACAGGCTGGTCTATAGCAGATTGTTGACATGTATCACAATCAGGGTTTCTCCAAACATTGCTATTTTATTATGGTAGTGGTTTGATAATTGTATTCGGGTGAAAACTGAAAAAATCATTTATTGTTTAATTGATTAACAGGTAGAAACTATAGGTGATGCATATATGATTGTAAGTGGTCTTCCAGAGAGAAATGACAACCTACATGTGAGGGAAATCGCTAACGTTGCTCTTAATATTCTACAAAGCGTTCTCACCTTTAAGATTCCACACAAACCTGACCAACAACTACAGATCAGAATAGGTGAGGAGCGACAGCATACATGCCGTTGAATCAAACTGCATCCCCATTGATTATGATTTCAGCTGAAACTAGTGTTTTGATAACCAATTATAAATCAGAAGGCAAAACTGATGCATAGTTTGAAGGAAGCATTTTGATATTTATTTCCATGTCTCCTACCAAAATAGCTGTTAATTGCGCTAAGAATATATACACACCATAAATAAGCACTTGTCTAAAGCAAACATATTTTGCTATTGTTATGGAGAGGTAAAGGTAGTCTGTTTTATGCAGATACTTGTTAAATACAGATGTAGTTGGTTTTAACAAGGTGTTATGGTTATTTATATAAACTGATTTGCTCAATGTATGGACAAAGGATGATTTTGTTCTCTGGGCTTCAAGTGAACAAATGTCTGGCAACGCCCATAAAAGAGCTTTTAAAAAAATATACAAGTATCTTGATACTTATTATTTCTGTAGTGCTAATATTTTCAAAAAAGACTTGGAAAGAAACTAAATTCCTCAGTTTTATCCCATGGATCTTTTGTTTATTATCCCTTTTTCATTCTAAGGGCTTTTCCAAAATATACTAATACAATAAGTATGGGCTTGTCCATTTTGTACTTTAAGAGGTCAAAGTTAGAAGTTTTAAAATTATAATATATTTCTGTCCCTGAAAGTTGTTTATATCTTAGCAAACAGTGCAGACCCTGATGAAATGTATTATTCTACTGTATTTCATTTGGGTCTTCACTGTTTGCCAATGTACCCATTTAGGTGTTTTCAGTTTACAAATGGTTAAATAACTTATGTATTGCAAAAGCAGGGGGAAATTAGAGTTTTTAACAGAATGTCAATCTAGTCAAAGCACTTTCTTACCATACGTATAGGACAATCTCCAGAATTTGACATTTTAGTTAAGTATATGCTAATTATGGTGGCATCTCTATTGAATATACATATCAAAGTGTATTTGTTTCTCCCAGGTTTACATACAGGCTCAGTGGTTGCCGGCGTTGTTGGTTTAACAATGCCCAGATATTGCCTCTTTGGCGACACAGTAAATACAGCCTCAAGAATGGAGTCAAATGGGAAACGTAAGTGACACACAAAGCCAGCCAGTATAACCAGGATATGCCACAATCACATACCATGACACTACGAAGAAGAGACACAAAATAATCTATCATGAGTGTGAGGGAGGGAAAGAAAAATGGTGATAACGAGGGATGGATTTTTTCTATCCCATCTTCACACCAACAATGGATTCCTTTCTTGCTCACCCCTAAATACCTCATTTTATAATGGGAAAAGATGATAAAAGCTTCCAGAAAATTCTGAATACGCTGAGATGCAACATGGTGACATCATTTAAACATTATAATGACATCAATTTGCGGCCAGCGTGCGGCTGTTCAACTTTTTATCTTTCACATGAGCTGGTATAGGTATGTGAGATAGAATTAATGATAGAATTTTCTCGCATGGGTAAAACAACAGAAATCCTAATCTGGTGTGCGAGAAACAAAACACTGTTGCATCCACATGACAGTCAGAACACAATTAAAGTACAGCCAGTTCTCTTTTCCTCAGCATGATTGCAAAACTAAAAAAGACACTAAGAAATAAATCACAAAACATGGGGAAAACAGGCAATTAGGCCCAAGAAGTACTCTGTATATCTTACCTTTTATATATTTCTAACTTATGAAATATTAAAATTCCCCCAAGTTTAGTACATGTCGATGTACTTTGGATCAGGATATAAAAAGTATTTGTACAGGCAAAAATTGGTTAGCCATCTTGTTTTAAAACAGGTCATGTGACCATTTGGGCCATAGTTTGTTGCTTTTCTTGTTGTTTTATCTTATTTCTGGTTATAGCTCTAAAAATCCATATCAGTACATCAACGTATGAAGCTATCACAGAATTTCCTTCGTTTGTTATTGAAGACCGTGGAGAGATTCCTATCAAGGTAAGCTGCTTTACTTTCATTGTCTTCTTAGATAGAGCTTTCGTATACCCTCTGGCTGGCCTCTGTTGAGGATTGTGCACAAGGTGTAACAAAGATTCAGTAGTTAATGAAAACAAAATAAAGACATACTTCAATATTTACTCAAAATTACTGTGAATTATAATATATTTACAAACCAAATCTGATATAAAAATGCACACTTTCTGAGAAAGGGTACTGAAACAAAACACAAATGAAAGCTCTTTTAAAACTCAAAAAAGTTTACTTAATTTTGACATATTTTCTCTTGAACATTGACTGTGCTCTGGCAGAACGAAATTTTAGAGCTTAAAAAACACTAGCACTGATTATTGGTACATTACCTTCCCTCACTGGCCAGAAAAGGATGAACCGCTTCAATTCAACTAATTAATAATGACCCCCGGCCGATCTAGGCTAATTTAGTTGGTCAAAGAATGTTTGAAGATCCTTTAAATTACGTCATCATTTGCGTACACTCGCCCACTCTCGTGCAAAGAACGGCAGCAGAATGGCTGAAATCTGCAATAGAGAGACAGAAAGCTTCCTCTCTTGGCGAGATCGCTCATTTGCGCCAGAGAAGCAGGTCTCTGGCAGAACGAAATTTTAGAGCTTAAAAAACACTAGCACTGATTATTGGTACATTACCTTCCCTCACTGGCCAGAAAAGGATGAACCGCTTCAATTCAACTAATTAATAATGACCCCCGGCCGATCTAGGCTAATTTAGTTGGTCAAAGAATGTTTGAAGATCCTTTAAATTACGTCATCATTTGCGTACACTCGCCCACTCTCGTGCAAAGAACGGCAGCAGAATGGCTGAAATCTGCAATAGAGAGACAGAAAGCTTCCTCTCTTGGCGAGATCGCTCATTTGCGCCAGAGAAGCAGGTCTCCACCGGGTCTTTGCCATGTACCTGCGGGTACTTGCGCACCCCAAACGTGTAGATCGCGAATCGTCTTCTGCCATGGTCCATTGGTCGGGACTTAATCATGTCTAAAAAGGTGGGCAATAGGAGGCGATTCAGGATGACAATAGGAAGGATAAAAAGGTTGATTTATCAGGGACAATCTGGGGCAGATCGGGCTGATTGGAATAAAAAAAATGCTTGGTGAAATGATGGCTTAAAGTGAACTTTAAAATGTGCATGTCCAACTATTTATTGAGGAAGGATGTCTAGTGGTCAATCAGAGTCAGCCATCAATTTCTATACTTTGTATGAGCAATGAGACCTCTGACAAGTTTGTGCAGAAATACATGATCATCTGATCCTTTTTGTTGCCTATACAATATATACTTAACGTTCACTAGCTCACTCTATTGTTATTAACCCTTTGTATACTGGAAACCCCTTAATGGCTACTCTGGCAAACAGTGAACACCCAGATGAAATGCAGCATAATGCTGCATTTCATCAGGGTCTGCACTGTTTGCCAAGACTAAAAGAATCTTCAGAGATAGAAATTCAGTTTTAGTAAGAAATTATAACCTATGACCCTCAATATAAATGTATACAATGAACCATCCTAAGTATAGTGTATCATATTGGGCTAAAAGAAAATAAACAAGTGTTTCTGAGGCCACTTTTTTGAAGAAAAAAAACAGATGAGGCAGGCAGGTTTTTATTTTTATCTTTTATTGCCCAATAAACAGATGAGGCCAGTTTTTATTTTCATTTTATATAATTGAAACCTAATGAGGCACCTTTTTCTGTACATTTTAAGCATAAAATGTTGATATTTTGATTTTTACATATGAATAAAATAAATGAGGCCACATGTTTTTATTGCAGTCTGAAAAAACAGATGAAGGGTATTTGTAACAGATGTGGGATAGCCTCAGATACATTTTTTATTTGTCCTTAGGTGGAAGAGCTCATCAGTAAATAAAGAGTTGAACATAACTTTTTTTGCAGGGGAAAGGCATGATGAGAACATACTGGTTAGTTGGGTCTGATGATGCTAGTAAAGAGAAAACTCTAACAAACACCGATAAAGATAAGGCCATATCAATGAACAGTATTGATAATGTTATTGTGACAGACAAAGTAGAGCAACAAGGTAAAGTACATAGATATACCCTGTAATACATTAATCAGATATGAGCTGCGACATGAGATTTCCAACAATGCGGTATGTGCGACCAGCAAAGGCTCAGACCAGCCTGCACGTACATGCAGTCTGATCAGAGCCTTTACTTGTCGCTTGAATATTCTTTGACTGTTAAGCTACTGACCAAACATCATTTGGAGTTTCTAAGCTTAAAAGGAGGCTGCACAGGCTCATCTAAGTCTACACTTGTCAAAATGCCATTTTGTTGGTAATCACATGTCGTGGCTCATATTATGCGTAACTACTTTAACTATAACATGACCAAGTGCATGAAAAAAAATTGACATTGTGACTAAGGAAGATTCAGGTCAGCCTGGCATCAGCCCAGGCTGATTTCAGATCAGCCAGGGCATTGGCCCAGTCTGGTAAGTTTTCCCTATGCCCATCAGGCCTCAAGATCAAAGTGTGCTAGTGAAAATTGATTTTCTTTCTCAACCAAAATATGTTGGTGATACTCAAAAGATCCGCCACATTCTGACAGTTCTTTTGAGCATGCAATACACATGTTTAAATTGATGGATAGGAAAATAATCACAATTTTAGTTATGTTTAAGTTCCCTTAGGTTACAATCAATTTTCATGCACCAAATGAAGATTCTATTGTTTGTTTGTTTGATTTGATTCCTTTATGTCCCATCATCAATCTTTCAGTTATATAGGGACGGGTCTTTTTGAGTAGAACCAGTACTAAGCTAGGATTAATTTTCTTGCTCAAGGACACAACGCAGTGACGCCGGTAAGGCTCCAACCCACGGCCCCTCGGTCTCGAGTCAAGCACAGTTTTTTACTTAGCAATTGTAAACAGTTACGTCACTGTCACTCTTGGTTGGCACGACAGTAAGGTTATATATCTGCATGGACAAATATAGTACATTGACCCTGTCCTGCTGAACCTGGATATATTGAAAACAGTGAAGATCCAGATCAGCTGGCTCCTAATGGAGCCATCTGATCAGGTCTTCACTGTTTTTACCATGCAGCCTCAGAAGTAAGTGAAATCATGCAACTGAACTAGCTGGAAACAAGACCAAACTCTGCTCTGGACCTGCATCACGGGAGCAAATCGTCAATGTGTCAAACAGTCGATATGCAAAGTTCAAATAAACAGGAATGAAATCTGATTACACCAAAATTTCGCATTGTAATCTACAGTAAGCATTTCAGATGGAAAAAATGTTTAAGTTCAACACTCGTCAAAAATGAGAAAAAATTTATTAAACATGCACAATATAGAAGGTGCACATCTTTATTATGTGAATGGTGACCAGGCTGCTCTGAATCATTGCTAGACACAATCAAATTGTTGGCTTTGTCATCCAGAGGCCCATACTGCATGTATTTAGATACAAGATTATGGGTTAGAAAAACACTCAAATATGAAAATTAATAGTCTCTTGCTCTCAGTGTCATTGGTTTGTCTACAATGTGTGGTTGTGCTATTCACTGGTCATAATTCACTCTATTTGTTTTTGTCATTCACTTGTGCTTTAGTGTCATTATGCAGTGGAGCTTTAGGATAAGAATTTATCTTCTGAAAAAATATAGGGCAACAAAAACTGTAGAAATGAGAATGGATTGGAATCACAGTCACAGCCAGTCTTAAATGAGAGTCAGCACGTAAAGTATGGTTTTAGATGAAAACTCAAACCAAAACTTAGACCTCAAGCTAGTCTGGATACGTAAGCATGGGCCTTTAAAGGAAGCTTTTGATCATAACTCTCATACGCTGTCTCATACGCTGTCTCATACATTTTTCAAATTGAATTATCTTCAGATTCGCCCATTTTCAATATTGCAGCTTTGGATTAAGCGAGAGTACTGTTTTTACATTTTTAAATTAGCTTAATCACTGGCTCTCACTTTTACTGCATGAAGAAGGATATAATAACAAACATTAGCTCTCTTATTCAACATTTCTGCCGGAGGTGTTTACAGAGTAAAATTCACATAAAACTTTTAATTCCCTATAACACTGCTGTCATTAGCTCAAAGCATTTATATGATGACATGGCATGACACCAGCAACCATTTTGTGACAGTATTCACAAAGCATTACATTATTTCAACCATATCACTGAAAAGCTGCTAGTAAGAAAGTTTTCAAGCTGATCAACTAGGCATTCAATTTATCATACAGCGTTGCTTCTGAGAGTAATATGTCGCCATGATTCAATAATTGAGCCATGGCATGTGATTTCCAACAATGTGGCATTTTGACAAATGTAGACTCAGATGAGCCTGTGCAGCCTCCTTTGCAGCTTAGGAACTCCAAATGGTGTTCAGTCAGTAGCTTAACAAACATAGAATACTCAATCGACTAGCAAAGGCTCTGATCAGACTGCGCATATGCGCAGGCTGATCTGAGGCTTTACTGGTCGCACATACCACATTGTTGGAAATCTCATGCACTGGCTCAATTGATACTACATTAGGGTACAACATTTTTTATAAATAGAGTAACGCTATGAAATGATGCCCAAAATAAAATCACATATATATGGCAAAATAGTTTCTATTTCAAACAAAATACACAATTTCAAAGTTTATTTCGTACTACATGATAAAAAGAAGTTAGCACTTGTGCTCCAGTGTAATTAAATCCATTAAACGTGTTGCCTGAAAGCAATACAATGCTAAACATATCCTCACATTTATCTCTTTGTCAACTTGTTTTATAAAATCAGTTATACAACACTCATGTAACACACCTTAACCTGATACATGTATCAAATTTGATCATTTCACTGACTTTGTCAATTTTCTACCATGTAGTTAGTCATATAATGCACAGTGACAAAACTCACACTTTGAATCATTCTGGATCCAAAAGATGTATCCATTATTTTGTTAATAGTTTGTTCTGTCATCTTATATTTATCTATGAGATTAGAGGAAAGGAGAATTTTTGCGTAGAAAATGTTTTTAATGTCACTGTTTTTCTTGTGTGTCAATTGGTGGTGAATTAATGTGTGTAGATGTAACAGTTTCCTGGTTTACTTTTATTTGTTAACCAAATATTCATCTTTTTTTGCTTCATATAGATAACAGTCTCCAAATGCCGGTATGGTTCTTAGCTGCTGTCTGAAAAAGATTCCTATACAGTGATCATTTTTATTACCATACCCTATTTCATTTTTAATTCATATTAAAAACTCCCGTAGCTATGATTATCTTATTCAATTGCCATTCCGTTAATGAGCCAGTGCATGAGATTTCCAACAACATACGTGCAGTTGCAAAGTAACCTGATCAGAGCCTTTGCTAGTCGCTTGAAATTTCTATGAGTGTAAAGCTACTGAATGAACACCATTTGGAGTTTATAAGCTTAAAAGGAGGCAGCACAGGCTCATCTGAGTCTGCACTTGTCAAAATGGCACATTGTTGGAAATCACATGCACTGGCTCATTTTATATTATGTCTGGTTTTATTCTTATTCATCTAATGGCCACTGTTGACATAGAAAATAACATTTCCTTTTAAATCTAAGTATAATATAGCAATTCTGTAGAACTTTTGTCTCATCTTCCCTGAAACTTAACCCTGCATTCCCCAGTCACTCCCCTCCTGAAAGAGGAGCTCAAGGTGTCGATAGAATAAGTATGCTGGGCGTATGTTAAAAACAAGAGAGGACTCATCTGTAACGGTTGTAATGAAGTCCATGTTCCCTAAACTTTAGTGTAGAAATGTTAGATGTATGCAAAGATGAAAAAGAAGTTGTTTGATGGTGTTGATGCTTTACGTTCCAGTCAACAACTTTTCAGTCAAAGTTTGAACCAGTACTAACCAGAGGATACTGTGTCCTGTTCAAGGACACAGCACAGTGACTCTGATGAGTCTCTAATTACCCTTAGGTTTTAAGTCTACAACTCTTATCACTGAGCTCCTAAAACGTTATATATAATGCAATAGATGCAACAAATAGTCAGACATCTGACGTGGAACGTGTGTTGATGACGATCAGGGAAGACTTAGAAGACCTCAGCATGCAATATGCACACTTTTGTCAGCTCCTTTACTGTTCCTACAAGCAAAATATAGTGGTAGCTATGGAACAGCCAAAATAAGACATCTTGCGTAACTGGCTAGCTGTAAATACTCGTTTCTGCAACTTTTGTTGTCTGCTGATAATCTCTCAAAACAGTTAAGACCCAGATCAGGACTGACAGAATGCTTGTCCTGATCTAGATACAAACCATTTGACACTCTCCTAGTGTCCCTGAAAGAAATTTTTGAGTTTTTTTTTAAATGTCAACAGACGACAACAAAAGTATGAAAAATTACCCAGCATGCAGAGTTGAAGAATTCCTTTTAGTTATGTGATTAGTATGGTTTGGGTATGAGATGGCTCAAGATGCTTTTTATTTGAGCCAGTACATGACGAAACAAAGTAAAATCTGTGACTAGTGAAGACTCAGATCAGCTGCAACTTCAGGGAGCTCAGTGGCTCAGTGGTAGAGTGCCTGACTCGAGACCCAGTGGCTGCGGGTTCGAGCCTCACCCGGCGTCACTGTGTTGTGGTCCTTGAGCAAGACATATTTATCCTAGCTTAGTACTGGGAAGACCCGTCCCTGTTTTAATTATTGTTGATGGGATGTAAAGAATCAAATCAAACAAACAAACAAAATCAGCCGTAACTTCAATAAAGTCAGATCAGATTCTTTACTCTGGGCTCAGTGGAGTGCTACATGTAAAAACTGACTGGTTTTTATGATGTACTATTATTAGATTGGCTGCCTGCTCAGGCTGATCTGAGTTTGCATTGATTTTGTCATTTACTTACCCTTTGTATTCAGGACACCCCTAAGTGAGTACTTTCGCAAACAGTGAAGACCCATATGAAATGCAGTATAATGCTGCATTTCATCAGGGTCTACACTGTGTGTAAAGTGAAAAAAAAGATATTCAGACAAAAGAATACAATACCAGTTTTAATTATAACCCTACACTTCTAGATATGTACAATGGACTATGGTAAGGTTATTGTATCAACCAGAAGAAAGAATACATTAGTTATAGTATAGAAAGGGCTGATTACTCTCAGTAATTACTTAATATTTACTTGGAATTTCATTCCCCAGTATGATTTAGAAAATTTCAACATTTACTCTAGAAATTTGGAAAGATTGACCAGATCAAAGTAAGTTTTCTTATGGTAATTCACTGTTATCCATTTTGTCACTACCTATTACACTCTCATCGAATAGCCAAATGTATTTATTTATAAGTACAAATTTTTGAACAAGTTTCATATTAAAGGTGAACACTATTTATCATATCATGTCTGGACATGTAATAACGTCATTTATAAAAAACATATATTTCAGTGTCAGAAGATAAATGAAGCCTAACATTTGTGCTCATCTTTTATTGAATTTAACTTGCTGTGAATAAGAGATAAAATGTTTGGCAATGACTTCCATTTATCTCTTTTCTTCAGCGTGTTTAATAATTCAATAATACATAGGCACTCATGTAAGATCCTTTACATAAAGCAGACATGTTTGTTTGAGTTGATGCTTTACGTTCCAGTCAAAAAATCAACGTTGATGTATTCCTATGTTTAACCAGTACAAAGCTGAAAATAAAGTGTCTCACTCAAGAACAAAACACAGTGCCTCCCACGAGCCTCAAACCAGCGACCTCTTGATCTTACGTAGAACGCTCTACCTCTGAGCCAGTGCGCTCCTCTAAAATCAGCATTGTAAATAATCTGAAATGTATTGGACAATCTGAGCGTTTTCTGATTATATTCACTGCTTTTTGTTAGTGTTAGGTTCAATGATTCATTTGCAGTGATCACAATTAAGAAATTCTGTTTGTGGTCTGACCCTTTAAACTTGACAGTATTGCTTTTACAAAGAAATATATTTAGATAATATTCTGTTGTCATGGACAGCTTATAACATTATTGGTAAATTTTGAACTAAGACCGATCATAGATTGGATGAGTTAATCAGTAGCACGTAAAAGGTTACTCAGATTGTATCAGTTATTTCTAAACCATTTATATACTGTTCGTCTCAGCTGTTCATGCTGTCGAAGTTGAACTGAAAACAGGTAAGATTTAACCATTATTCCATCCAGATTTCCATTTCTCATGTTAGACCATTGACTCATCTAACCTTTGATCCATCTAAGATCAAAATTTACCAGTACATGTTAGCAATTACTTGTTGTCAGAACATAATCATGACATTTCAATCGCATATACCTCATACATATATGTGCATCAATCGTGAGAAAACCTGACTTTGTTGTGTAAAAAAAATAAAGGTGCAGACCATATTGCAAATATGCAGTCTGATCAGTTTTTTTGTTATTCACTCGCTGCAAAGTACAATATCTAAGCTTGCTCCATACACAATTTCAATACTCTAGCTAGTCTCTGTAGCTGCGCAGATTGGTTTAAGTCTGTCTTGGTAGGAAACCCTAAAGACAGGTTTTCTCACGTCATGGTCCATATTATAAACTAAAATGTTGTATATTATTTGAGCCAGTGCATGAGATTTCCAACAATGTGGCAAGTGCGACCAGCAAAGCCTCAGATCAGCCTGCGCATATCCGCAGTCTGATCAGAGCCTTTGCTAGTCGCTTGAGTATTCTATGAGTGTTAAGCTACTGACTGATCACCATTTGGAGTTTCTGAGCTTTAAAGGAGGCTTCAGAGGCTCGTATGAGTCTACACTTGTCAAAATGTCAAATTGTTTGAAATCTCATGCCGTGGCTCAATTTTCTTTTTGCAGAGAGAAATGTGAAGGACTCTGGTGTAAGCATGACACTAGATAACGATGTTTCTGGTGAATCTGAGGACAAAGAAACAAAGGAGTTACGCCATACTTTAAAGGAACTCCACAAACAATCACCAAATCAGGCGTTACAGGCTTCGAGCACTGAAGTTGCAACTGCACAGAACAATTCAGCAGAAAGCAGTGACATACTAATAGACAAATCATCTAAAACAAACGATAAAAAAGAAGACAAACATGATGAGCTTGGAACAGCTAACCAAAAGGAAATGGATGTAAATCCTATTGGAATATTCAAAAAAAATACAGCAGACCCTGTGGTGGATATTGAATCAGCAGGTCGAATATTGTCAAATGAACAACATAAATTGGATAGTGAGACACACGCCTGTTTACAAAATACAGGACAGGAGTCTGGCTTAGGTCAGATTTATTTTCAAGAAAGCAATGGGTCAAAAACCTTGGAAATATACAATAATGCAGAACTAAGAAAGAGTATTTCTATCACTCCAGCAAGAAAAGGAATTATGAAGACAAGTTCTTAACAAAACACACAATTTCTCACCATTTCTTTTCTGTTAGAGATGCATATCTACCATTCTTTACATATTCATGTATGACTAAAGAACTTTATGATTTAGTGCTCATTTTAGACTTTTATTTTACTCACAACCACATCTGTTAGATAGATGGTATAGTATTTGATCTTATCAGTTACCATTCATATTAACTGCAGCGTTGCACGCTGCCTGATAAACGTTGTCTATCTCACGTATGTGCTTTTATCAGGTCATGATGACCTTGCACTTTTTGAATGAGTCGCCAATGTCGCTGAATCAAATCAAAACATCGATTATTACATCATATTATAGAATACCTGGGCCTAGAATTACAATGCCTCCTTGAAGTTAAGCAAGACTTAAGTTAAGTATTGATATTTCAACATGCTATATTAAATGCTTAATAAATTGCCTGGATCAATGTAGTTGTTGTGGTCAAAGATATCATTGTGATCTTCAGAAAAATTAAAACTATTTTGATTTTAATCAGTTTTAAACGTTATTTTTCGCATCCTGAAAAATCAATACTTAACGTAAGTCTTCCTTAACCCTAAGGAGGCATTGTAATTCCGGTCCCAGGTTCGCATCTTTTGATATGGAGTTTACCAGGCTCGGCTTAGAGAACGCATGTTAAATCACTCGGCAAGCCTCACAATGTCAACAAGCGTTCTCGAAGCCTTGCCTGGTAAACTTGATATCAAAAGACACTCACCTAGTAGTCTCTCTCTCTATATATATATACTGTACTAGGAATTAGGTATGAGTCATCTCATGACTGACAAATGGCAACTGACTATAACAAGAAAATGCCACATTTACAGACCAACCGTTGAACCCAACAGAAGAAAAACAAGGACCAAACACAAAAACAAGGATACTATTCAATTAAAGCAAACAGCTACCCCTCTCTCTCTCTCTCTCTCTACCTCTGCAAGATGGTTGTCAAACTAAAATGATACAAAGAACTTATTCACAAATCCAGGACCATGAAAGTAAGAAAAGGTCAAAGATCAGGAATCGATACAATCAAGCACCACACCTGACCCAGGATACCAATAGAAAAGTGACAACTTCACAATTAGACATCACAAACGAGAGCCAAGAGGTAAGCCCTTTCCCAGCAGGTGACCACAAGGCATCAATAAACAGACGGACCGGAAAGCATAAAAAAACAAGACAGAAATAACATAAATGATCCACAAAAGAAGCAACGCCCATACACAATTGGTGCATCAACAGACAATGAACTAACAACAAATGAGCCGTGACATGTGATTTCCAACAATGTGGTATTTTGACATGTGTACACTCAAGCAGCCACAGGGGTGAGACTTAAACATATTTACAGGCCAACCTTCACCCCAGATGCTTCACCCCTATTGATTTGGTTTGGTTTGAGTCTTAACGTCCCAGTCAACAGCTATGGTCATGTTGGTAGGGTCAGTTCACCTAGCCACACTTTTTTCATGGTTAAGCTTGACTAAGCGGTTAACCAGTACTTCGTGCACATACTTTAGCTTGTAACTGACAACAACCCTTCTTGAATCAGCGGAAGGGAGGAATATAGCAGTATTATTTCATGATCAACCTCCACAAATGAATGTGACCGGGCTGGGATCCAACTCCCAACCCCTGGGTCTGCAGTCAGACACATATCTGCAACGAGACCGGTACCGGCTGTGCTTCTTAGCTTAGTCACCCATATCAGCTTGACATTTGTTACTAAATAAACCATTGTCTCAATAGGTCAAACTATTATGAATTCGGCTCAGTTATAGAAAATGAACATTTTAAGATTTTCTCCATATAAATGCATTAGGAATCAAATTTGACCTTGCCTTAAAGTAGGTCAAGGTCAACATAGATTCATCATTTTTGCTAACCTGGTAGGGTCTACATCACCGCTGCTACATACCAAGTCCCAAAGCCAATGGTCTTTTGTTTCCAGAGAAGAAGAGATTTAAAGAGTTTTTAGCAGATATGGGCATAGTGGCCATGTTAGTCATGTGACCATAACAATTTGTATAAGTTTTGACTAACCAATCATATGGAGTTGTGATATGAAATTTGGTTTCAAATAGCCAAGAATTGTCTGAGAAAACTATGTTTTAATATGTTGATGGGACTTCAATATAAGCGACCTTGGCTGAAAGGTCAAAGATCAACCTTGACCTTTGAAACTTATTTATAGACACTAGATTGAACATAACAAGTGAGAATAATGACGTTGGCTTCCATAGTATTCAAAAAATCAACTTTTCAAAAAATTTCCCATAAGCAAACTTGACCTTGACTTTAAATAGACCAACGTCACCCTAGGATCATCATTTGAACAAACGTGGTAGGCCATACATACCCAATGCTACATACCAAGTCTCATGGTCACTGGCCTTCTGGTTCTGGAAAAGAAGATTTTTAAAAGGTTTTTACCATATATTGGTGTGGCGGCCATCTTAATCATGTGACCAAAATATTTTTTATAAATTATGGCTGACTTATCATAAGGAGTCTTCACATGAATTTGAGCTCAATTGGGCCAATGGTTTGTGAGAATTTTTTTTTAATATATTGATGGGACCACAATATGAGCGACCATGGCTGAAAGGGCAAAGGTTAACCTTGACCTTTAAAACTTATTTATAGCCATTGTCTCATTAGTTTCAACATATCAAGTAAGAATAATCACTTTAGCTTTAACAGTATTCAAAAAATCAATTTTTCAAAAAAAAATCCCATTTAAATCTATTAGGAAGCAAATTTGACCTTGACGTTAAGTAGGTCAAGGTCAACCTAGGATCATTATTTGAACAAACTTGGTAAGCCCCACATCTCCGATGCTACATACCAAGTCCCAAGGTCATCGGCCTTCTGGTTCTGGAGAAGAATTTTTAAAGGGTTTTTACCATATATATGGCATGGCGGCCATCTTGGTCATGTGACCTGGAACATTTGAATAAACTTTCGTTCCCCCTTCCTAAGGAGTCTCCATATGAAATATGAGTTCAATTGACCCAGTAGTTTCAGAGGAGAAGATGTTTGAAAATGTTGATGGACGGACGACAGACACCTGAGTCACTCGTATACTAATAGCTCACCTGGGAGCCTTCGGCTCAGGTGAGCTAAAAACAAATCATATTAGCTGACTGTGATAAAAGTAGGTGGTTCAGTGGTAGAGTGTTAGACTGTAGGTTTAAGGTTTGCTAGTTGGAGATTCATAAGATGCACAGTGTTGTGTCCAAGACACTTTATCCTCTGCTTAGTAGTCAATCGTTCCCACCAGGAAAAATGGTTTACTGTGATATAAACATGGGTGAAAGTTCAAAATTTCCAAAATCTTGACCTTTAGACATGCACATTTTTAAACCTGCTAGATGCCTACAAAAATGAAAAATTCATGTTTAAATGGTTAATTGTGTTTGGATAATCTAAAAACTAATCAGAGACGCTACTATAATCACCCTAATTCAGCATTTTGTGGCTGACTTTCTATGGAAAGTCATCCTCAAAATCCTGAATTCAGGATTAATCCTGAAAACTTTCACCCATGCGTAAAGCCTCAAAACAAACCAAAAAAAGTAAAGGGTTCATAATACACAAACGGTAAGAGCTAAATAACAACTAGTTGAGCAAAGGTTGTCAATGCCATAGAAAAGCATCAGATACCAACCCATTGACGAGTTTTGGGTCAAGCATGCAATCAGCAACTAGAGGACCTGGGGATCCTGAAGCGCTCACCTGATCTCCGTAATAATGTTAAAATAGACCAAGGTCAACTTAGGCTAATCATTTAAACATATTTTGGTTTACCATATATGGGGGTTGTGGCCATTTTGGTCAAATGACCTAAAACAATGAAATTAATACTCCATATGTAGTTTCTGATGGGTCGGATCACGTTGAGTGGCTGCGCCAGGAACGATCAGAACACACAAGACGAAGTCAAGTGTGATCCCGTCATTGCTGGTGCAGCCACAAGACATGATCAGACCCATCAGATTGAGTTTTAGCAGCCAAGTGATTTCTGGGAAAAAGTTGTTTGGATATGTATGTGGCAGTCTAAATGATTTTGGCTTAAAAAGTTTATGATGAAAATTTCAAGATTTTTCCCATAAAAATGCATTAGGAACCAAATTTGACCTTACCGTAAAGTAGGTCAAGGTCAAAGCCAAAATAAACATTTGCGCAAAAGTGATAGGGCCCACATCCCCATTGCTTAATGCCAAGTCCCAAGGTCATTGGCCTTCCGGTTCTAGAGAAAAAGATGTTTGAAGGTTATTTACTAGATTTGGGTGTGGTGCCCATCTTGGTCATGTGACCAATACAATTTGCATAATTTTGGAATTGGCCTAGCGGTTTCTGAGAAAACTATGTTTTAATAAATTGATGGAACTCAATAGGAGCGCCCTTGGCTGAAAGGTTAAAGGTCAACCTTGACCTTTGGAACTTATCTATATAGCCATTGTCTCATTAGGTTTAACATATCAGGTAAGAATAAGGACTTAGGTTTCAACAGTATTCAAAAAATCAACTTTTCAAAAAATTTCCCATTTAAATGCTTTAGGATGCAAAATTTTTAATTTGACTTTGAGGTTAAGTAGGTCAAGGTCAACCTAGGATTATTATTTGAACAAATTTGGTAGGCCCCACATACATAATGCTTAATACCAAGCCCCAAGGTCATTTGCCTTCTGGTTTAGGAGATGTTTCAAGGTGTTTTTTTTACCATATATGGGCGTGGCAGCCATCTTGGTCATGTGAGAAAGACCATTTGCATAATTTTAGCTAACCTATCATAAGGAGTCTACATATGAAATTTGAGTTCAATTGGTCTAGTGGTTTCTGAGAAATCTATGTTTTAATATATTGATGGAACTCAATAGGAGCGACCTTGGCTGAAAGGTTAAAGTTCAACCTTGACTTTTGGAACTTATCTATAGCTATTGTCTCATTAGGTTTAACATATCAAGTAAGAATAAGGCCTTGGGTTTCAACAGTATTCAAAAAATCAACTTTTCAAAAAAAATCCCATTTAAATGCATTAGGATTCAAATTTGACTTCGACGTCAAGGTCAACCTAGGATCATTATTTGAACAAACTTGGTAGGCCCCACATCCCCAATGCTACATACCAAGTCCCAAGGTCATTGGCATTCTGGTTCTAAAGAAGATTTTTAAAGGTTTTTACCATATATGGGCGTGGCAGCCATCTTGATCATGTGACCAAGACCATTTGGATGAACTTTTGTTCCCACATCCTAAGAAATCTCCATATGAAATTTGAGTTCAAATGGCTTAGTCCTTTCTGAGAAAACTATGTTTTAATACATTGATGGGACTGCAATATTAACGACCTTAGCGACAAGGTCAACCTTGACCTTTGGAACTTTCCTATAGCCATTGTCTCATTATGTTAAACATATCAAGTGAGAATAATGACTTTGACTTCAACAGATTTCAAAAAAAAAACTTTTACAAAAAATCCCAATTAAATGCATTAGGGTGCAAATTTGACCTTGACGTAAAGTAGGTCAAGGTCAACCTAGGATCACAATTTGAACAAACTTGGTAGGCCACACATCCCCAATGCTACATACCAAGTCCCAAGGTCATTGGCCTTCTGGTTCTGGAGAAGATTTTTAAAGGTTTTTACCATATATGGGCATGGTGGCCATCTTTGTCATGTGACCAGGACCATTTGAACAAACTTTCGTTCCCGAATCCTAAGGAGTCTCCATATCAAATTTCAGTTCAATTGGCCCAGTGGTTACAGAGAAGATGTTTGAAAATGACGACGGACGCCGTAGTCATTGGTTTACTATTAGCTCACCCATGAGTCTTCTGCTCAGGTGAGCTAAAAATCAGAAGTCTTGGCATCTACCCGAGCTGATTAGACTCTTCCCTGTCCATATGCGAATAGCAAGGGTCATTAGCCACTCACATTGCGAACAGCAAAGTGTCTACTCAGTTTTGATAGATGGACAGGTTGCCTTGAGTCTTCACAGGGGTTTACCTGTTGGGTTAATTTTGCTCCGGTGTTCGGTTTTATTTACTGTTGAGTCCTTATCTTTGATTTATATGTTCTAGGAGATGATGCCTTGATAAGTTAGGGGTCTTTCATGCAGGTCAAACATCTATGTGTCTTGGTCCACATCTGAGCTAAGGGTCGGGTTGGTGTACCGTTAGGGCGGTTTGGGCCCTCCAGTGGGGTGTTTTACTGACCGCTCCAGGGCAGTACTTCTTTTGTGGATCTTTTATGTTTCTTCTGTGTATGTCTTGTGTTTGCTGTGCCTTTGTGCGCGTTTGTTTGTGTGTGCCTTGTGGTCGCCTGTTGGGAAAGGGCTGACCTCTTGGCTCTCATTTGTGGTGTCTAGCTGTGGGTTTGTCGCTTTCCCATTGGTGTCCTGGGTTGGGTGTGGTACTAGATTGTGTTGATTCCTGATCTTTGCACCCTTACTTACTTCGCATATTTCCCTTGTCATTATACCAATTCGGTAATGAGGCAGGTTTTATGTAAATTTGTCAAATAAGTCAAAAAAAAAATTCCTGTGTTTAGGGTTACCCAACATTTTCCTAAATTTACTGGTGAAACCAAGATTTGTTTCAGGTATTCTGGAAAAAATATAATTTTATTCATTTTGAAAGGCAAAATGCATAGCTTTATATTTTTTCCAGAAAAAAAATATAAAAAAATATGTGTGCCTACCCTACCTAAAATTTCAACCCCTGAAGGGTAAACTTACCATTGACTCTTACTGCAAACAGCAAAGTATCTAATCAGATTGGATAGATGACCAGGTTGCCGTCAGTCTTCACTTAGTTAACTTGTCATTATACCGTTTTTTATGAGGTAGGTTACATGTAAATTTGCCTAAGGCCAAATAAAAAATACCTGTGTTAGGGTAACCCAACCCTACCTAAATTTACTCGTGAAACCAAGATTTTTTTCAGGTTTTCTTGAAAAAATATAATTTAATGCATTTTGAAAGGCAAAATGTTTTTCAAATGCATAAAGTTATATTTTTTCCAGAAAAAAAACTAATTGAAAAAAATATGTGTGCATATTCCACCTAAAATTATCTAGGCCTGTTACCCGAAACACACTTATTTTGTTATTTGGCCAAATAGTATATCATAATATGTATTAGGCAATTTGGTGTGATAACAAAAAAAGGTTTGTAAAAGTCATCATAAAAATATGTTTATTCGTTTATGCCCTTTTCTGTTAAAGTTCATTAAAATAATGCATGAGTATTTGAGATACCAATATCAAAAATGTGACCCGTCACGCAAAAAGGTACGAGTTGGGTGGACGACGTCATTTCGAGAAAATACGACTTAAAGTTAACGTCGTGTCGCGCAAAAATAGCACACCTAAGCGTGTTTCAAAGAGAAGTTTAACTTATTATAAAACCGGATCAAAAGCGTTATTCATGTTGAGATTTTCTGCCACCAGACTGTCAAACATCTTGTACGATATTTAATGTTCCCTTTTGAATGTTCGTAAGTTAAAGTTTGTTCGAGAATCGTCCACGCAGTTCAGTTTATGATTAGATCTATTTAAAAATTCTCATCTGGTTTACATGGTTTAGGCCTACTAATTTAAGGGCAGTTGCGGGTAATACTTCCCACATTAAAATCTTTTTAATTCTCTGCATACAGTTTGTTCTATGTATGGACTGTCAATTTATGAAATAAAAAGGATATGTCATCGCGCTAGATTTTTCATAATCTCACATGGAAGTTTTCGGCATTTTGCAAATTTTCTGAAAAAAAAACGATGTCCTGATTATTAAGTTAAAATAAGTGTAATCTTTATTTTAATTTCAATTATTACTCACGACATCCCCAGGGGGTAGGCCTACTCTATTTTTTTTCTGTATACGTAGGCTCGGGCCCAGCATCTACCGTTCACCCAAAAAAATATCAGGAATTTCGAGCACCCAAAAAAATGTTTGAAATTTTAGCAACCCCCAAAAATATGCCACATTCTGTACTTTGCCAAAGAAAAGACCCTAAAATGCAAAGAAATGATCCCTAAATATAGGCCAATTTTGTGGCGACCCCAAAAAAAAATATCCACAAAATCTTCATTACCCCCCCCCCCAAAAAAAAAAATTCTTTTTGATAACCCCCAAAAATATTGAAACTTGAAATTTTTAATCCCCCCCAAAAAAAAAAATAACCCGAGCCTACCTATGTATAAAAATTTCAGATTACCCCCCACACACACCCCTGGGGCGACATCAGGCTTCTAAGGAAAAGTGAAAAATATTTCTTTTCCCAATCCGTGGCAAGATACTGAATGATATATTTAAGTTTATATGATGACGTAGTGATGATGTCATCGGGAAAGAACGAATTGTTGCTACAGTTTTTCTTTAACGAATAATTTAGTGTATTATGAGTACAGCAGAGGCATAAGCAGTGTTTTGTGAAAAAATTAAAATGGCCTTTGGGAACTTAAAGTGAATTAAAAAAAAACATATGAAAAAAAAATTCACGATTATGCAATGTGATTTGAAATAATTATAAGCAAATTCATTAAATTTTCTGTAATGGTGCAAGGCTACGATGCCTGACTCTCGCGCAAACAGCCCAATTTCGATTCCGAGCTTCGGTATTCCAATTTAATTTTTGCTTCTTTTTAGGCTTTTTATATACTTTTTTTGCTGTAGACAAAATAATATTGACAGACCAATAGTATCTGCATATTTAATTCCCCCTCCGTCATAAGATACAAAAAACACCGGTTATGCATCCTTCATTAGGAGTTACGGCACCTGTGGGACTAAGGGTAGCGGGCTATAATTTTACAGCAGCATCTTAAACATTCCTTCCCAAAACTAAGCGGAGTAAATTTACGCTTACCTGCCGGGAATTGATTGACGCTTTTAGCATTGATATGAACGTGAAACAGTCCCGAAGAGCTTCGCATATGTATATACATGTCCCATGCAGCGACGATCTGATCCGCAATACTTTGCCTGGACAGACATTTGTGACGTCGCCGTTTAAAACAGTGCACTTGCAGATTTTTTGCAAAAATTATTACGAGGAAGTTAATGAGACTTACATGGATGAAAAGCAAATAGAAAATAGCAATATACAATTAAATATAAAAAATAATTATGCTTTTGGTTCTCAGGGAGAACGCGTTTAAATTGGACGTACAATTTCAAATATCACGATTCCCATTTACCGCGACGTCAAAAGTAGGCGAATACTTTCCCAAGTAGGCGAATACTTATGTCCCGTGACTGTGCATGCATAGTTTCAAACAATCAGTAGGCTATAAACCGTATAGGTAAAGTTTTTTCACATGATATAGTATAGTCACTATGCACTCAGACTTGTGTTAAAAATAGTGACAAAAAATTTGAGAATCATATTAAAACCCATGCACATACCAACAATCAATATCATGAGACATTGGTAGCAGTCGATGGTCACAACTAAAAAAGTGATTGAAATCAATGTGACTGAGTATTGTATATAAACCACTTGCGCATCTGAATGATCTGTAAGCAATGACAAGTTTCAACTCTATCGGTACACTTAAACTGTAGAAGGAGCTGCACACACATGGCACCCGAGCTGAACAACGCTCCACAAACAAGACACCACGGATACTATGCTTATCACTTTCTCTGAAAGGCGGGCGACAATAAACAATATACTAGCAGAAAGCTGGTGGAAATAGCATAACAATGTATACATATTCTAATATTTGCTAAATTCATTCAACTGATAATGTAGTAAATGCACACATGTTTGAGAAAAAAATCTTTTACGTCATGGCTCTGCGACGTTCCCGTTGACGTCAACGAAAACTCAGTTTTTCAGTATTTTGCAGTTTTACTATATCATTTTTCAGGAAGTAAGACACCTTGGCTAATAAATAAATTTTGTTTATTGCGTTTTTCAATTTCCTTTCAAATGGTATCCTTATTATCAATTTTGATGCATTAACAACGAGGAAAATAATTTTTAAACAACACATAAAATATGTCAGTGTGAAGTTGTTGTTTTTTTGTTTTGTTTTTTAAGTTGACTAAGTGTTGACACTATAGTGTAGTTGAAGGCTAGAAAAAATACCTGGTGCGACATTTGAAGAAGGAATAGAGGAGGAAGAATGAGAGGAATAATAAATAGAAGAAGATAAAAGAAAATTGATTACAACAAAAACATTGTAACGTCCTATGCAATATTTTATAACGTGTGTTAATCTGCTGGATTTTATAATGTACATGTAACGTTACAATAACGTCAATAGAAAGTTTGTGACGCTTCAGGGCGGTACCCATCTTCTTTGGACATTTTGAGACCCAAAATGATCAAGAACCCACCAACATGTTAATATTTCTTGATTCGTCATAAAATTCTCTATTCAAAACGCAGAAAAAGTGAATTTCACTATATGACACCCAACTCGTCCCTTTTCGCGTGACGTGTCACAAATGAACAACTGGTAAAATGTGTCAATAAATGTAATGGCACATACTGTTTGCACAATCAGTTTCCAACATCAAGGTCCACATTATTATCATTAATGATTAGCCCTAGAAAAAATGCTACTTTTCACCCCTATACCACAAATCCCAAGAATCACCATGAGTTGATAAATTGATTAATTTAGTATGAATCATAATCAGTTAGTGAAGTTATTTAGTAAATTGTATATGTTCTTATTCAGTTCTTACAATTTTAGAGAAATCAGGTAGCCATGGCAACAGTTGTGAGCTGTTCAAAATTTTGACCACAAACTCCTTGTTTCCACAAAAAGTAGTATACTTGTAATCGGTAACAAATTCTTAGTGCAAATGCACTTAAAACATAAATGTAACTTTAGCTAAAAGTTATTTACACACCATGATGCTTGGTAAAAATTTCATGAAAATTGGACCAACAGTTGGGAATATATATGCTTTGAAATGTTCAAAATAACTGTCATTGGCACCGCCATTTTGATTTGTCAGTCACGTAACCAATTTCTAAAAATTGCTATACACAGGAGCATTAGTGTTTGTGAAGCACAATTCTGTTGTATTTCGATTAATAGTAACACAAAAATACACCTGATTAGTATTTTAGTAGATACATATACCAGCATAAATTTTATTTGGATTATTCAGTTGTGAGGTTATGACGTCATAACTCACAGCCAGTCACGTGACTTGTACCAAGGTAGCCATTGTTAAATCTTTCAACAGCCATATCTTCTAAACTGTTGGCCCGATTTGCATGAATTTTTTTCATCAAAAACCCTGGCTTGTTATCATCTGTTTTGTAAAGTCTACAGTTAGTTTTGTTTGTTTGATTGATTTGATTCTTTACATCCATTCAAAAATCTTTCAGTTAAACAGAGACGGATCTTCCTGGTTTGGACCAGTACTAAGCTTGGATAAATGTGTCTTGCTCAAGGACCACAACACAGTGACGCTGGCTTAGGCTCCCACCCCCGGCCCCTTGGTCTCGAGTCAAGCACTCAACCACTGCGCTCCTATACATTTAGTTTTGTAAGCATTTCCTTTTAATTAAAGAAATATATTTCTGTCCAATAGAGATCATTAAAGGAGTAACTGATAAGGGACAGTTTCAGTATCTCTCAAAATTAAAGGGGCCTCAAGAGGGGACTTTCCTGTATACAACACAATTTCTTTCACTGAGATAAAGATCAATAGTTTATCACAAAATACCTAATCCCTTCATGGGGCCACTTTATTGCCCCTGTGAGTCAGTCATAATCACCTCATTATGACTGTCCTTTTGATCTGCCCAGTATGACCCCTGGAGAAAGTCATAATGAGTGGTACCACTATTATTGCTCTTGACCTCTTTAAGCATCATAACTGATTTGCAATCCATTCTGAGCTTAATTCATTCATAGGTTCATGAGTTTTTGGTGAACCGTGAATCCGTCACAACTACATGTCACAGCTTTCTTGAGAGAAAAACCCATGGTGTGTCATGAATACTAAAGAATTATTTTTCTTTGCACTGTATTCGTAAATGCATTTGGCAGCATTTCAAAATAGATCCTTGTAAATTGTAGCGAATTCTAGACATCAAGTGTGTGATTCCAGCTAAATCTAAAGCATATTTGTAACACTAATGTACCTGTATCTGGTCTGAATCATTAAGCCTCACAAATTACACCAGAAAATTTACAAAATTCATTTCATTTTATGGATCCTAAAGTTTATTAATTGGTGGCATTCATTAGATTTCTGGTCTGTGTGGAATAGGGCCAAAACCTATCGACTATCATGTCATGTTTGATGCTATTTTTTTTATTTCTTCATGAAAAAACGTCTCATGGTGTTCAATCAGAGCTGCTCACACGAGTTTTTTAGAGAGGGTCCAAGTGTGACTACTTTTTTAGTTGAAGAGGACAGAGGATCCCTACACCACTATTAGTGGGCCATCATCTGCCCACCAGCAAAATGCCATGATTTAAATGGCGTTTCGCTGATGGGCCGTGGTGGCCCAACATTGAATGCAGGCTTGGTAGCTTTGAGATTTTACAGGGGATCCGGGCCAGCATTGCAAAGAAACCCTATATTTTTGTGATTTTCAGGGGGTCCTCACCCCCTGCCCCCCTCTGGATTAGCACAAAGCAAGATGCTTCTAATGAGTACCAAAAGCAGATCTGTTTCAGAAATATATAAAAGTAGCAACCATTATGCCAAGAGTGGCCACTGAAGAGTAGACTTACCATTGTCTTGTAATTAAATAGTCATATTAAAGCCAGATCCTTTACTCATCTCATCTGTTTAGCGAGCCTTAAAGCTGTGGCCTTATCTCTTATGACCTAAGCTGTTGGTGTGATGTTAAACATGAATGCTACAAATATTTAAGATTTACTCACACCCATATCTTTCAATATGATGTCTTGTAACGAGAAACGGCATATGTGCAAGATCAGTCTTCCCATCAGTGTAGTCTGATCAGCACCTTTGCCGTTTTCCTGCCTGGTAAACTTGCTGTAGTGAATGTTCATCTGCATGGTCTCGCCAGAGGCTTCATTACTCCAACACACCCAAATAGGAATTTAGATTAAAGTTCAGACTGTTGTATAGCCTAGTTTGGGTAGCTAGGAGACACCACTCAATATGTGAATGTAGACTGAGTTATGTAGTGTCCATAGGTGACCAGTAATTAGGTTGGTCTGAGGTCAAGTCAATGACCAGTCATGTACACAGTTCTACATGTTAATAATTCCAAATAAACTCACTGCAGAAGTCCAACCTAACCCACCCTTCAGTAGACATCACTGTTACATTTCACAACCACTGCACTTAGTTATAAAAACAGTCAAACATTTTTACAAGCTAGCCTCTCTCATAGCAAGATATGCTTCAAAGCATGATGTAACTCTTAATTACAGCAATAGCAAACTTCCCAATGTTAAAATAGCATAAAATAGATATAGGTACGCAGGGCTTACCCTGGCTCAGAAATTGTTGTAGCCAACACTGTAGCCAAATGTGAAAAGTTGGAGCCAAATGAAATTAACTTTAGCCAAGGTTTTAGCCAGAAAGTAATATCAACAAGTTGTTTTGTATTTAACTCTTTGCTTTCTAGGATCGACTTTTGTTGTCTGCTGATAACCTTTGCAAACAGTTTGGACCCAGATCAGGACCGACAAAATGTCGCGCCTGATCTGGATCCAAACTGTTTGACACTCACATGGTATTGAAAATCCAGCATCCAAAGAGTAAAATATAGCACAATAATAAAGTGTGAAGGAATAATAAAAGCAATGTTTGAAAATCCAAAAGCTGATCAAATTACACTTTTTCGCAAATATGTAATTTTTCAACCATGTAAACAGTACTTTTAGCCAATAACTTATAATTTAAGCCATTCTACATTTTTGATACCAAATGGCTACAATGGCTAATGGCAGGGTGAGCCCTGGTACGTGCGTGGAATGAGAGTCTTGAACTTTAGTTTCAGTTTTGAGCTTGTTGAGTTTATCTTGCTATGAGAGAGGCTAGCCTGTCATAATTTTTGACTGTTTTGACGACTAAGTGCGGTGGTTGTGAAATGTAACAGTGGTGTCTACGTAAGTGTGGGTTGGTTGGACCTCTGCAGTGAGCTGATTTGGAATTATTAAACTGTAGAACTTTAAACATGACCCTGGACTATATAACTCTGTCTACATTCACTTGTTCGGAGGTGCCTCCTAGCTACCCGGACTAGGCTATGCAACGAAAACCAAAATTTAGGCCACTAGCTCCACTAAATAGCTATGCATGTTTGAACAAAGAATTGCTTTACACATGTGATAGATGCCAAAACTCATGAACTGGCACCTTTCAGTATTCTAGGAGACTGGTGTGAGCTTTACTTGGCCCCCAGGTTATAAAACTTTTTTCATGCTCAACTCAACTGATCGCGAAATTTCAACTGCTCATAAAAACTAAAATACCGACAAATAAAGAAGTATCTTGCTTTAAGTCTTTCAGATGTTGTATTTATCATGCTAATAAATATTAAAATGCCAACAATTGTTGGCATTTTAACATTTATGAGCATGATAAATTTCGTGCTCCGCTGAGTTGAGAATGGAAAAAAGTTTTATAACCCCGGGGCCAGATCATTAATCCAAAATACATGCTATCTTATGACCAGGCTCATATATATGTCTTACTGCCACAAAACCTGTCTTTGGCGTACCGACAAAGTGAGACTTAAACCAGTCTCTTCAGCTGAAATTGTAGCTAGAAATTGGAAATTTCTATTGTAGCCAGTTTTGATAATGTAACTGTCAAAATTGCAAATAATAAAGGCGCTGATCAGACTGCACGGATGCACAGAATGGTCAGCGCCTTTGCTGTTTGCAACCCCCCCCCCCCCCTCCCTGAAGACAGGTTTTCTCGTGTCCCTACCCATATAACATTATCTCAAAATTATTTTCAACTGCTTCTCTACTTCCAATCTTATCAGACTCTGTAATTTCCAAGAAGTGTCATAAGATAATACTTTATCTGGTGAATGAAATGTCATTCTATAACAACGACTGTACCTCTCTGAGGACGGATCTTTATATCTGTCTATCAGTTCAACATCTATCACTACATAACCTGCTATATCCCTGATCACATCACAAAACTTCATTTCGTCAAAATGTATATTTTCATTCTCCCAGAAGCTCATATCATGAACAAACGTCATTGGGTACAAACTTGTACACTTTACTGAACAATGTCCCTTTGCAAAATCAAGTTTTGCAAATTGCTGTGTTAAATGTTTTTCTACTGAGTAAAGAAGTCTTTTGTCTTTTATCCCAATCTTAAGGGCAATTATTTCATCAAGGTATAAACAAACAGCCAACTGTTTTAACTGTTTCTGGTTTATAACAGTATTCAGTTCAAGTAGCTCACCAATGGGAGCACAACTCAACCACTCAGAATCTAACGATGTAGCTAAAAATTCACCAAGAACAGTGCTGTCAAATTCAGATCTTATTTCAGTTGATTTAGAGTTGGCAACATCAGTATCCCTAAACTTAATTTGACATTGCTCTCCAAGAAAACATTTCAAATGTTTAATAGTTTTTCCCAATATATATGATTTTGAAATACTGCATGTTGATGAATTTTCCGGTTGACACTGAACCATATCTCCCATGATCACTTCAGAATTATTACATTTGTCTGTATCGCTTATTTTCAAAAGTGAAGCATTTTTGTAAGTGTTTGCCTCTGTTTCTCTTCTGTATGTAATATTGCTAGGGCACATATTTTTGTTTGTATAATGTTGACCAGAGCTCAAAGCGCTTGAAAAGCGCTTTGAGCTCTGGTCAACATTATACAAAGTGGTTTGATAAACTAGCAGCAAGTGATACTCAATTGGAAAACAACCTGGCTTAATGTGACAACTCCTAAAGACAGGGCCACACTCTACAAATGATTGATTTTCAGAAAGAACATTTCTGAAGGTAAACTCGTCCATGAGAGAAGTTCTTAGGTAAAGTATACTGTCAGTATCGTCACGTTTCTTGAATAGTGTATGTGGAATTGTAAAACAAGGTTCTCCATTGCAACTATCTCCTTTCATAAGACTATATGGTGCTGCAGTGCCATCAAGGCAGCACAAGTAGTTACTTATAGCCTCTGTGCCTGCCTTATTTAGACTTGAATCTTTTGGTGTATTTTGAGAGTGACTGCTTCCTAATTCAGTTTTGCTTCCAGTGGCATGGCTGGATACATTTAGTTTGATTTGGGATACAGTGTGTCCTTGACTTTCCTCCTCTAAGAACATCTTGGTAAAATACTGGATGGTGAGATTGAACGGATGGTTGCTGTCAGATTCTATTTCTCTGAAATGAAGAAAATAAGAATCTATCATGAGAATGAGGGTGGGAAAGAAAAATCAGTCCCCAGGATCACCGATTGGCATCACAAGGCTTGCCAAGTGATGACAAGCGGTGATAGTGAGGGATAGATTTTTCTATCCACCCACACATGAATAATAGAATCTTTTTCTTGCTCACCACTAAGTACCCAACTTTACTCACCACTATGTACCCAATTTAATATTGGAAAAACATGAAAAATGCTTTCAGGAAATCCTGAACTTGGTGAGATGCCACATGGGGACCTCATTTTAACATTACAATAACTTTATGGATCAAGGTGCGGCCAGCGTGCATTCGACGTGCAGCTGTTCATTTTTATCTTTCCCACGGGCTGGTACGGTTATCTCACATGGGTAAAAACAACGGAAATCCCAAACTGGTGTGTGAGAAAACGTGGGGTAATAGAAACATATGAGCAGTGACATGAGATTTCAAACAATGTGGTATGTGCGACCAGCAAAGCCTCAGATCAGGCTGCGCATATGCGCAGCCTGATCAGAGCCTTTGCAAGTCGCTTGAATATTCTATGAATATCAAGCTACTGACTGAGCATCATTTGAGGTTTCTACACACAAGAAGGTGATGCACAGGCTCGTCTGAGTCTACACTTGTCATAGTGTCACATTGTTGGAAATCACATGTCACTGCGCATATGAGTGAGGACATGAGAAAACTAACAATATGGTTGTGTGTCACATAAAGACTCAGACTGGGCTCATACAGGCAAGATTGTGTAAAATTCAAGGACATTTCAAGGACTTCTAAGACTTCCCTACTGTTTTCAAGGACCAAAAACTTAAGAAAAATACTGATTTACACGTTAAAATTCTGTTTCATAAATGCTAGAGCCCATTACTAAAGATATTAGTTTAAGAAAATTAGTATTGAACTGTGGTGACTTTATTTGGTGCAGCATATGCTGCACCAAATAAAGGCACCACAGTTTTATACTGTGTAGGTCTCCACAAACACTGTTGAATCCTCCTGTAAATGGTAAAATTTAAGGACTTTTCAAGGCCTTAGAGTGTTTTTTTCAAGTACTTTTCAAGGCAAATTTAATTTTCAAGGACTTTTCAAGACAGTCCTGTATATTCAAGTATTTTTCAAGCCTGAGTGAACCCTGTCAGATCATTTCACTCAGCACACACTCATTTTGCTGGTTTTGTAATGTCATTGTTATTACGTAACCTGGTATATTGTGCGTCATACTCAGTATTGGTATCAGGAAGAGTGTCAAATGGGTGACACAATATTAAATTTAATACTGAAATGATATTTATAACAATTCCAAAGCGGGAACATAGAAAAAAGTGACATATTTATGCATATTCATTAGCCACCAATCAGATGCAATTCACTGTTTTGTGATAGTAGCACAAGCAGGTTTAATCACTTACAGTGAGTATATAAAGTGCTTAACCCTGATTTGGAAATGAAGAAAATTTCTTAAAACAATTTTATACTGCTAAATGCATAAAATCTGTGAGCACGCTTTAAAACAGTGTTCATGCTATGTGCTCTGTGTCACTTTCTTGTGTTGCACTGGGTTGATGTGTGGTATGTGATTGTTAAATTTTCTTGTCATTTTGTCCGAGTTCATAATTTACGTCCCAGTCAACAATTTTTCAGTCATATAGGGATGATTTCCTGTCTTTCTGGGCTGAACCAGTTCTAAGCAGGGGATAAAGTATATTGTTTGTTTGTTTGTTTTGTTGCTTTATTTCCCAAGTCAACAGCTAAGGTCATGGCGGGATGGTCAGTTCACCTAACCACACCTTTTCCTGGGCAAGCTTGAACCAGCGGTTAACCAGTACTTCGTGCACATACTTTTGCTTGTAACTGATAACAACCCTTCTTGAATGATTCAGCGGAAGGGAGGAGAATGACCGTAGAAATTATTTCATGATCAATCTCCACAATAGTATGGGACCGAGCCAGGATCAGTGACTCAAGTCACTGTGTACCACATTTCCTTTTCATACTACTTTGTTTTTTCTAGAATAGAAAGAAACAAGATATGTATATAATATTGAACTTTTTGGTTACTGTAAAGGCGGCACCTCATGAATGCGTAATTAGGACTGGTCTACCTTAGACACAGGTTAAAGCTGAAAATGAGGCGAGATTTTATTCAAAAGTAACTGTATCATCTTGCGCCATTACCTCAGTAAAGACGAACACCACATTATTTAATCCAAAACGCCAGTAAAACAACTGCATCCAAAAATGTCTATTTAACATAAACATAGAGGCAAACCGTGTAGACTTAGGTCAGACTTCTCATGTAGGAGCAGTCTGACCTGGGTCCACACTGTTTGTCTATGAGGCTTCAAATATTTCAGTGGACGACAAAAACATACAAGTTTTTTGTTATTATGCACTTTTAAGGGTTAATAATAATAAATGAGAGTTCAGTGTAGTTACGATTAGGATCTTCATGAAATGTACCCACGTTTGCGCGGCCCAAACAACTTGCTAACTCTTCACCAAATTATAAATAGAACCTGATTTCCCTTCTTTAGCAGATGAATTAGCCAAACCAGGCCCAGATATGAATACTAAAATTACCGCCTTTACAATGAGCAAAAAGTTCTATTATACATACCTGAGAATTTTCATCTTGTGGTAAATATATTGTGTGCACATGTAGATGTCATTACCCACTGCTACAGGGAGTTTAGCTGCACTGACCGGTACTGCGACGGGTTCAGCTTTCTCAAACACATGTGTAATTGCATTTTCTGTATGAAATCCTTTATCTATGCTTCTAAAAAATAAGAAAAAACACTGTTGTTGTTGTCCTCTGCTGACTTTTGTCAAAATTCAGTTTTTCGAAATATTCTTTCAGGAATACCATCACAGTGAAAAACAGTTTGGATCCAGATCAGGCCCGACATTTTGTTGGGCCTGATCTGGGTCTAAATTGTTTGCAAAGGTTATTAGTAAACGATAAACGAACCATGTTGTAATTTATTGAAATAAATGTACCATATATAACCTATTAATTACATATAATCTTAACTCTTAAACTCTTTGCATGCTGTGTATTTTTCTTGTTATATTGTTGTCTGCTGACATTCTTTCAAAGTTCATTTTTTTTTCGAAAAATTCTTTCTGGAATACCATCAGAGTGTCAAACAGGTGTATTCCAGATCAGGTCAGACATTTTGTCTGGCCTGATCTGGGTCTAAATTGTTTGCAAAGGCTAATAGCGGACGGCCAAAGAACAATGTTGTAATTTATTGAAATAAATGTACCATATACAAACCTATTAAGCACATTTATCATATGACGTCGCATGATAGTGAAATAACACCATGCAATAAAATCGATAAACCACAAGTGGTTTATAGGTTTACAGGAAACTTTATGACGTCCATAATAATGTTGCATACATAATGACAAAAGTATAACATTTTACAGCAGAAATGAGATTTCAAAGTAATCTTTATGTCATATGATAAACATTCATTCATGCTCTTGTCTTATTGAATTTATTAAACTTGTTGCGAAAAAGAGAAAAAATGCTCGACAAGCCTTGCATTTTATCTCTTCCCCAACTGGTTTAATAAAATCAATAAAACATGAGCACTCATGTACGATCCTCTATGTATGGGCCTCAATGCCGAGAAAACCTGTCTTATCTAAAGTTCTTAACTTTTTAAGACTTTGCATGCTGGGATTTTTTCTTGTTTTATTGTCGTCTGCTGATGTTTTTCAAAATTCACTTTTTTGAAAAATTCTTTCAGGAATACCATCGGAGTGTCAAACAGTTTATATCCAGATCAAGCCTGACTTTTGTATCTGACCTGATCTGAATTGTTTGTAAGGTTTATCAGCAGACGACATAAGAACAATCATTGAAATAAATGAACCATATTCATTATTCAACCTACATTAGCATTTATTATCTTGACTATTTGAATGCAGGGTTATTCTTCATCTGCTAATGTTTTTCAAAATCACTTTTTCGAGAAATTCTTTCAAGAATACCATCAGAGTGTCAAACAGTTAAGATCCAGATCAGGCCCGTCATTTTACATTTTGTTGGGCCTGATGTGGGTCTTAACTGTTTGCAAAGGTTATCAGCAGACGACATAAGATCAAACATTGAAAAAAAATGGACCATATAAGAACAAATATTCAGCCTAATAAGCACAATCATATGATCTTAACTCTTTGCAGGCTGGGTATGGTTTATTGTCGTCTGCTGACTTTTTTCAAAATTTACTTCGTCAAAAAAATTTTCAGCAACACCATCAGTGTCAAAAGCTCTGTCAGTCCTGGTCATGTACCAAAACTGTTTTAAATGGTTATCAGCAGATGACAAAGGTTGTTGCTAGCAAGGAAAGAGTTATCTGGCTGCTATGACAGCCTTTACCCAGAAGTCACATAGGATCTAAAGATAGTTGACATTTCTTGTGGACTTCTTCATAATGTTTATAAGTACATGTATATGTACAAAAATTATTTCCATATTGCACTTGTCCTGCAGGATGAGTAACTTGCAATTTTCACTCGTCCTGCAAACACATGTACTTGTCCTTTAAAAACATATGCAATAAAGAACATAAGAGAGTAATATGTAACAGGACTTCTAGTTCCTTAGATCATTCATAACTGTATCCCATATACTGACAAAAGTCAAAACTCAGAATATGCTAGTTTCACCTTCAAATTTTAGGATGAAACTAGAAAAGACGAGTAATTCTTCCCAAAGCAATACAGGACGAGTGCTTTGGGAAGAATTTCTTGTCCTTTCTAGGTTTCACTCATAATTACAAGTGGACGAGTGGTATTTTTGTCCCCTGATGTAATAAAACTTAGTATGACCACACAGGTAATAACACTAGACGAGGTGTTTAGTGGTGGACATGTCTACCCCAGTCCTGTGCTACCATCTGTTTTTAGAAGAACAGGACTCGAAAATAGCACTCGTCTGCTCGTATTTACGAATGCCTCAGGCTGCAGAGCAAGTAAAAAAATATATATTTCGAGGGGAAATTAATTTTTTCCCATATAATTATGCAAATAATTTTATGATGCAGGGCAAGTGCCTTTTTTAAGATATTTCGAAGCATGAAGAACCAAAAAGTATGAAGATGGTCTGTTGTATAATATATCACTTGAACACAGACCAAATTTAGTCATACAATGAACAAGGAAGCCAATAACAAACAATCCTCTCTACTCATAAGCATGCAGCATTGCTAGTGCCGAGTAATAATTATTGAATGCAGTGGAAATATCCAAATCTTTTTATTCAAAATATTGATACCTTGTTGTAACTAGATTTATTTTGGAGCATTATAAATATATAACAAATTTAAAAAAAAAATCGTCAGAAATTAATAGATTTGAAGCTTTAAGACTTATTTCCTAAAAATTAAAAATGTTAACCCTTTGGTTAGTGAATAAGGACACTTTTTAAATATTCCGACAGCTAAAATTTGGCTACAGTTACAGGACTTAAGTTAAGAGTGCGTACAAAAAAATAATTTCTTATTTCTCAACTAAAACATATGTTGTAGGTACTCAAAAAAAGCGTCTCAATGAGACGGTTCTTTTGAACACCCAAAACCTATGTTAAAACTGATGAGTAAGAAAATATTTACAATTTTTTGTTCATATCTAAACCCATGAGTTATTAAATACAATTTACCTGAACCCAGTGGAAGTGTATGCTTCAAAATCTTCAACTTGAAATGGATCAGCAGCCACTAAAATTAGACCAGCATTTGCTGCCATGGAAACAACTTGCCAGCTATCATGCCAAGCTCTCGTTGGTTGATCTGCAGGAGTTCCCCCTTGACCTTTACACAAGGTCACAAATATCTGACCTTCACTTTCAAGCACTTGTATTGCACTGAAAGTAAATATACCAGCTATAATGCTACAGTAAAAATAGTAAGTGAGTATGGTCAGGAAATACCACAATCACAAGCTGCAGACAAACCCATGGCACCACGAGGAAGAGCCACACAACAATCACGAAACGCCAGAAAGACAAACTAAGCTAAGCAAACCTATCTTAAGCGGCCACTAAAATAGACAAAACAAAGGTTTTAAAGACAAATTGTAACTTAATATAGGTTGAAAATATTGTGGAATGCTCTCTTGGACCATTCTGCAATACTTTTGACCTGTGTTAAGCATTAATCAATCTAGAAAAACAATTTTGGTCTTCTTTTTGAGTGGCCGCTTAAAAGAGTTTTTACTGTGTACCATAGGTCAAGATAGGCAAATATTTTGAGCATAAAATTGTAAATATTTTCTTACCCAGTACAGGACTTTAGTTAATAGTGTGTACCAAAAAAATATTTTTCTTATTTCTCAACCAAAACATGTTGTGGGTACTCAAAAGAACCGTCTCAATGAGACGGTTCTTTTGAGCACCCAACACATTTGTTAACGCTAAAAGGTAAAAAAAATATTTACCATTTTCGCTCAAAAATTTTGCTTATCTTAAACTATGCATTATATCTAACCCTTTGTATTTTGGAAACACCTAAATGGGTTCTTTGGCAAACAGTGAGGACCCAACTAATTGCTAAGATTAAAACAACCTTCAGGGACAGAAACACATCATAATTTAGAAAATTCTACCTATGACCCCTTAATGTACACATGGGGCAATCTCATACTTATAGTATCAATATGTATAGGAAAATCCATCTGAATACAAAGGGTTTACCCTCCATCAAAAAATGTAAGAAAAGTTTGTGTTACTTGCAAACTTGAATGATGGACTAACAGACATGATTAAAATGTGGATATAGTACACACTTCTGTCTGGAATGAATGGAAATCAAAGTTGTAGTGTAAGTGTTAACAACCCATAAAGATACTCGCTGTGCTTGTTTAAGAGCATGCAAGCTTCTGGTTGAATATGGTAAAACAAACCTGTGAAAAAAATCATTGAGCAGTTTTCTGTTCTTCTTATGGTTTGATTTTCCTCCAACATGAGGGAAGTTGAATATGATTCTTGAAAATCTGTCCTCTTTAAAATCAAGATGATCATGCAGCTTTGTTGCATCTACATCAAGAATCAACTTTACACCTGTTTAAAATAATGAAAAAACATACCGGTACACTTTAAAACACATCTTGCTAACACCCAAATTTGGATATCATATAACACAGTCATATTGTGGCTTCCAAATTTTTACATTGAACTTTACAAAAGAATTATAGGAAAATGATCATAAACTTTTAAAAGAGTCCTTTCACTTATAACATGATCCGTCCTATGGACCCAAAAACATTGTGTTATAAAGGGTAACTTGCTAATAGTGAGGTGTATATGTGATCGATACATTTTGTATAATGAATATAGATTGAAGCTATTACATGGGTGCTCATGTACATGTATGTAATATTGAATGTATTAATTTTTAAGACTTGAAAAAAGAGATAAAAGTGAGGCTAAGCCAAGCATTATATCTCTTTTCCGCAACACTTTATTTCAATTAATTCAAAAGCACAGGAGCATGATGTAAGATTTTATATATTATATAACACTAAATAATCTGGAAAAACGGATCCTTTAGAAATAGAGGGAACCTACAATATAAGAAAACTGCTTTCCGTATTCTGCTTTCCATCAGAACCCAATATTCTTGAAGGACCAGAATATGAAAAAAAAAGTTTGCTGTCAACCTACTCATAATTTTCCAGGAGGGTAGGTAGGTAGGGGTTTATTTTCACTGATTTGTTTATAACACATTAAACATAAAGAAAAAATGTCTAAAATTATAATAAAGAGGAATATTTTTCTGAAATGGCCATAAAATATTTTGGGTAGGTGGCAACTTGAGTGAGTCAATCGTGTGACATTTAAAAAAAAAAATTGCCTAAAAAGTATAAGTGTTATATGGTACGTCTGCAAAGGTCATGCAAAGGGAACCTCAGGACTTTGCCAAATTTATACAGGATCTTGTTATGACCATCATACAGGCCACCAGATAGGAGTGCGTAACTGAATTTTTTTTTCTTATTTCTCAACCAAAACATATGTTGTGGGTACTCAATAGAACTGTCTCGATGAGATGGTTCTTTTGAGCACCCAAAACACATGTTTAACCCAATGGATAAGAAAATAATCTCAATTTTACGCTAAATAATTTTGCTTAACTGGCCCTATGTCATAACATAACATTACTAAATATTGTAAACCACTAGTGGTTTATCCATTTTAATACAATGTTGTAGTTAAGAATTTCCAATATACATACCCGGTATAGGTTTAATGTAAAGTGAGGCTTAAATGAAGAAAAATGTTCTGTTTATTGTTTGATTTGTGGGTTTGTAGCATACATTGTACTTCAATACATGTACATAAACTCCAAAATTGCATCATGTACACAAATAGAGAGCAAGAGCAAATGCTGCATCAAATTTACCTTTCTCTTTTAATATCTCCATATTCTCAGCAGCATTTCTGTGTTTGTTAATGCTATCACTCGTTTCAAGACTTGTTGCTACAACTTCAGACTCTCCAATCTTTGAAAGCTTTGTTACCAAGGCAACTGTGAAAGAGAAATCTCCCTCACCAACAAGCAAAATCTTTCCTTGAATAGCCCTGTCCATGTTTTGCAGAGCTAGCTCTGTATCTGGAAAGATTAAATAGAGGATCTTACACGAGTGCTCACCAGGGGACAAAAATACGCATTTCAATATTGCACGTCCTGCAGGACGAGTGACTTACAATTTTCACTCGAACTGCAAACACATGCACTTGTCCTTTAAAAGTGTATGCAATAAAGAACATAAGGGAGTAATATGTAATATGACTTCCTCCAGTAGTTCTTTCCAAAGCACTCGTCCTGTAGGATGAGTGCTTTGGGAAGAATTACTCATCCTTTCTAGATTTCACTCCTAATTACGGGCGGACGAGTGAAATTTTTGTCCCCTGCTCAGTTTTCGTGAATTTAATAAACAAGTTGAGGAAAAAAGATCAAATGCAAGGCATGATGATCATGCAGTTGTAATGATTTTATCTCTTTTTCGCAATGAGCTTAATAAATTCATTAATACAGGAGCATGAAAATTAGATTTTTATTTATCACATGACATTCAAATTATATATAAATCACATTTTGGGTTTTAAACGTCAAGATTTTGCTATCTTTTACGCAACGTTATATTGATTATTATTTTAACTGTAAACCACAAGTGGTTTATTGATTTTGTTGCATGGAATATAATACATACAGTTTTAAGTGTAAAGCAGTGTCAGGTATCCAAGAAAATGCATAATTGGCTGAAAAGACATACAAACTGGCACTTAAATAAATTGTAATCAGAACAGATCAGCAATGTGACTGTGGTATCAGCATCACCCGAACATCAGCCTTACTTTGGTTTGTCCCCTGCATGGCGTCTTGGTGATGCTGCCACAACTCCAAGCATCTGCTAGGTGTGGAAGAGGGGAGGGGGGGGGGGGGGGGGGGGGGGGGGGGGGGGGTGGACCATTTAGTTGTTGTTTTTTTGTCACATGTTACTCCTGCAGACGATCATGCAACACTGATATTTAGGTTTATACGGTATTGATCACTGTTGCATGATCTTCAGTGGGATGCAAGAACAATATTAGTCTGGCACTGATAAAGTGTTCCAATGTCCCATCGACGTTGATATTAGTGATGGGAATCGGTTGGATTTTCATAATCGATCATCAGTTTAAAGTAAATGAAGGATTATCGATTATAATCAGTTGACAGTATTAACTGTATTTTATTGCCAGTCAGTAAACATAGAAGCCTTATTATAATGTGCTTCAGTGATCAGTACAAACAGATCTGTGTGGTTCAGTATGTATCGGTGTTTCAACACATGCAGATGACAAAATGATTAGATTTCTTCCAAACCCTTATTTCTCTTTCAGTCCAACAGTGTCATTGACATGGACTTGAATTTACCATTTAAGTACAAGCACCTCAGTCTGGAGTTATATTGTTGCTAGTATGTATGCAAATGTTAGTCATTATACTTTATGACTAAAATCTCGGACCAAATAAACACGGACTGGTCACTTACATACAGGTAAATGTATATATTGGAAATACGTTGTCGTGGCTCAACGGTGGCTGAGCTTTCAAAACTGAGTAAGTTGCAAATTAAATAATCATATCTCGGTTATTTTTCTGCATATCCTTGAATTTTCTTCAAAAAGCAATGGTTCAATATACTATCTTTAAGACAACATTATTATATTTATTGAAAGTTTATCCATCTTTATAAACATCAGCAAGAAACCTAGGTACCCTTTTTAGCTATTTTCGGCACTTTTAGCCGAAAATCGTCAGAAGTCACCATAAAAAGATGAGAAAACTTCTTTTTCTGAACTCGTAATATTTCAGCTTCGCATACCGGGAGTAATCTCTTATAATCTTGTGTATGTTCAGAATCAATTTTATTGGCTGTAGTACTTTGAAATAGCGCTAAAATAAAGTCTAGACAACATAACTTTGTATTTCCGTCAGTGACCAGTCCGTTTATACTGGGTCTGAGCAAAAATTGAACAAAAATTTGCATTTGGTGTTAAATAAAAAAGAAATTCTTTTGCTTGAGGATTTTTCCGATTATAATTGATTCCCAAAATTCCATCCGATCATCCATCGGTTGCATGTAAATGACCGTTTTTGATTACAATCAATCATCGGAACAACACTAGTTGATATACACAAAGTTGATCTCGAAGTGTAGGTGGTGTTGGTTCCCAGGTGAAGTATAATACAGGGATTCAGTTTGGCGTCGGCCATTGGACATAGTCCGAAAATAGTTCCAGATGTCCAAGAGTTTGCTGTCCAGTTTGGACAGTTTGTCCGAGACAATTTTCTGAAACGCAGGCTGTATGGTAACGCACAGTGATGCAATAGCATTTTTGCTTTAAAAAACGATCACTGATTGACCAAATTTATGTAAGCTTCAGACTGGTTCACCTTGAATACCCTGCAAATACTTATGCACTAAAGCAAAACCAGTCATAGTGCTTGTTATGCCACGCCTAAATTGGTCTATTGCATCCTTAGTTTTCTTCCCTTGATTTCATCTCAAAGCGGACAGCATATTTGCATTGGCATTTACTGATAAAATGACTAAAAAACTTATTTGCCACCAAGAAATAACAGGAACTCAAGTTTTTTATGCCCCAAAACAGTTTGCCTGCTCCATCATTACCTGAACAGTCATTTTCCGTGGCTAACAAGTCATGCAGCGGCCGCAAAAGGCAGCAAAAAACAGTACCCCACCCACTTCCACCGATTAACAAGCTCCAGTCTCCTCATGAAATAAAAAGCCAGACAATCAATCAGGCCGCACTTACCATCCAAAATGCCAGCAAAACTACCCCTGGTTTCAATTTGAGAAGGACAAAATGGCAAATTCCGTTAATGGTGGTAAAAAAAAGTGTTAAAAAATGTCCTAAAAAATTTCCAAATGTCCGAACAATATTGGGGCTGCTTGGAAAAAATGCCCGAAGTAAATTTCAGTCCAGCTGAAACCCTTTAATATGGCATATATGTGTTGCCACACATAGAGACATAAGCTAGTTTGATATACTCTTAAAATGGCCCAATTATTTGAGTAATTTTAGTACAGTCAGAGACTATTCTTGCTGGTTAATGTGTTGTCTGACACCTCTGTATTGAAAGGTCACAATGGCTACACCTTAACTTCTCTTATGCTTGAGCAAATTGATAGGCCTTATTATTACATATCTATCCGTTTTTCCGCTTGTGGCAGTTTTGAGCAACGCATACTGTGTATTAACATGTCCACAAACGGCTTGTTATGTGTCATAGAAGACAGCTATGTGCATAACACTCAGTCATGAAGGTGACACAACATCCATAGATAGATTGATAGACAGAATCGGGGACAGGATATGCCAATGATTATTTTCTTTGAAAAAGCTTATACTTGTTTTTCTATCTCCATAGATCCTATAAGCGTCCCTATTACAAGGACGAAAAACAAAACAAAAGTTCAATTTTTTGCATTTAAAAACCAAAAATTCTCACCCAAATCATTGAATTAAACTTTACACTTATATCTTATCATATTCTACAAAAACAGTCATCAAAAGTACATTTTATATGATATTTTATCAGAAAATGTTCACATTTGTCTTTGAAATCTGGGTTATCCAAACGATTGCGCAGTCGTCGAATTTTAGACTCCCCAGCAGTTACAGAATTGAATGACTAGTGTAGTCTGGCTCCCTCCCCTATGTCGAATTGAGACAAATGTCAAGCTTGACAGTTTAATGCCAATATGCAGATGAGACGAGAACAGGGTACCAGTTTATTAGTAGTGCTCACCTTTGCGTAACACACACACACACACACACACACACACACACACGTAAACTAAAATAGCCTGTCCAGCTACTTAGACTAGCTAAATATTAAATATTGAAAATCTGTTTTTACAAATTGTTGACTACTGACTTAAGTTACTAGAACAAGGCTATCAATACATTAAACATGAGCAAATTTCATGAATCATTCGTGGAAGATCATGAGTCAAAGTTAGTTGATTAATTATTCTTGGACTTTAAGACTGTACACTCCAGGAACACAGGGGGTTAACTCAGTCACAGTGCGGGGTGATTCTTTATGACAGTTGTCAATGATGCTTTATGAAAGGGTTACGGGTGCTTTATGATTTCCTTAATCAGTATAAGGTAGGTGATGGGAAACGGCATTAAACTTAAGATTTTCGAAGCCCGAAAGCATTTTATTTCTGTTAATTCATTTATTTGAAAAGCTAAAGGTTTTACTCTTTCAGTCTTTGCGATGACGGTTTATGTGTCGGAGATTAATTGGCGGTTTAATTGGCGGTTTAATTAAGATAATGATAAAACCCATAATAAAATTCAGTATTTTTTATCAAAGTACATACTCCATCAAAGATATTTAGCATACAACTTCAAGTTCAATCTAAATGTCTTTGAAAAATCAATTGTCTCCTCATGTAAAACTAAAAAGAGTTTATTTTAAATGATCAATAATGACAAGCTGAAAACTGGTCATAAAGAATCATTAACACATTTTGGTAACAAGTTCTTTACCAGTTCGAATGATGGATAACTGGTTCTTTATGAAAGGGTTCGGATGCTTTATGAAAGAATTGGCTAATATGTTAATGGTTTTAGGATCAAATATCAGGGCAATTATACCTATTACTACAGCCCTGGCTTGTTTATTGATTGAGTTAAGACTTAAAGTCCCAGTCAACAATATTTCTGTCATGATGGGACTCCTCCAAGAGACAGGGAGAGACTAAAAGGGCCCAATCCCATCCAAATTTCCCCCAAGTCAAGCAAATCACGCCCTATCATTACGATTAAGGTTAATATTTATTTCAATATTATATCAGTGATGCCGAGACATAGCCTCTGAATTCGTTTCATTTAATTGTTATTTAATTGTTATTTGATTTGATTGGCTGTCTATGGTAAACAGCTGTGTTTATCATAACTATAATGTTCCTATGCAAGCCTACTGTAGGGCAGTTTACCATTACTTTTGCTCATTCTTATAAGTTACCGGCAACTTGGTCTTCTTGAAACATCAGGAGAAGAAACAATTCTCCGTGAAAAATATGCTGGGTGCGATCTCTTGTCTGCTTGCATATTAAGCAGATAGGCAACTGACCGAGCTACAGAGTCCAGATTGTTAGCTAAGCATCGCATGTGTCGCGTGTCCCAAGGGTGGGGGACAGAGGGTTTGCACCCCAGCTGGAAGATCAAAAGTTGTTATATGTTTCCTTAGAAATACTGTTATTGACAACCTTGGGAAGAAGTAGGACCCCGTGGGCCCAATTGCTTCAAAATGGAGGTCAGGTCCGCACTGCCCTCTGTGAAATAAAAAAAACTAAAATAAAGATCTCAGGACACCCAACCCCCCAAGACAGAATTTTCTGGATCCTCCCATGCATCGTTAACATCCAAACCCTGCTTTCAGCATCCAGTACTGTATCCAAGACATCAATATGTCTTTTTTGAAACTCCCAATAGGAGCATGTGGTGGATTGATGGGGATGGGGTGGCTCAGCGTATTTTGAACGTCCCAATAGGCGGGGACTTAACATGAATTAGTGAGTTGAGCCTGACAGGTCAAAATAGCAGCATTTGGTTTTTCGTTTGCTTGTCTTGATTCTTTACGTCCGAGTCAACAATCTTTCAGTCTTGTCGGGATGGGTCTACCTTGGTGGATCCAGTACTAAAGCATCGGGTAAAACACTGACTCTGACGTCTCTGAGTCTCAAAATAGCAACCCTTCTATTGAGCCACTGCGCCCCACACAGGCATGGAAGATTAAGGCAAACATTGTCCATAATAACTTTTATCTTACTTGATATTCTACTCTTGATTAACAAAAAGAGACATGCAGACAACAACGATTTACATGTTTGGATTCTCAAAAGAAACGTCTCATTTAGACGGTTCTTTTGAGTACCCAAAAGACATACAAATGAGTTTTTTTTCAACATTCACAAACTTACCTCGCCTATTGATATATCCAATCATTAGAATCTAACAATCAACCTATAAAAAGCAGACTACTTGTGAACCCAGAAGCCAGATTTCTCGTTCTGGGTACCTGCAGTTGCAGTTATAGTTCTCTTCGGTGGAGTTGTTTTCTCATAATTTGAAGACGAAAACAGAGCCTTCAGTCGGTAGTATTAGTTATTGTATTCCGTGCAACATCTAACAATGCACAAAGCTGGTGCAATATGAGAAACATACCGGGTAGGCGGCAATCGATTTTTGATCTACGTCTGTCGATATGTTAACGTTTTCGATTGCCGCCTACCCGGTGTTTGTTTTATGTTGCTTTACGTCCCATATCATCAGCTATGGTCATTGCGGGACGGTCAGTTCACTTAACCACACTTTTTCCTGGGCAGGCTTGAGCAAGCGGTTAACCAGTAAGGATCATTGACGGTTTGGGCCTTGTACGCCTATTTTTCTGACTCCAAGAACGCTGCTTTTGAGCTTCTAGTGTGGTGCATGTAGTATCAGTGCACTAGGTGAATCTAATGGCAAGAGCCAGCTAGCAAAATATTTTCAAAATTCCTACGCACTCGAGAGTTATGGCGGGTAGAAAGGGGAGGGGGTCTGAAATTTCATGAAAATAAAAAGTGCTTTAAAAAGTGATTTCTGCATGTTTTCTTGATTTATTTGGTAGGCATAGTGATATCTATTGAACATACCATATGCAGAGTATTAACGAATCACCATAATTGATGAAATTGTTTTAAAAACGAAATATGTTTTGTAATAAAATGATTTTGGGGAGATAATTTAGAAGTTACCTGTACATCTTTGACTACATGTACCGTAAATAATACAAAACTGAAAGCTCGACAAAAGAAATAAATATTTTTGAAGGAATGAAAGTGTCCCATTTAGCATTGGAAAATAAAACTGATTCTAACTAGATCCTTTGAATATTACTTTTGCTTTGTTTAAAGGGCAAAGCATGTTGAATGTATTTAAAGTGTCCGAATATTTATTGTATACACATGCATGTACATCCCTATATGAGACAAAATATTGAACACTAAAGTATTTACCTGTTATAACTCTTTGCGTGCCAGTGGATAATTTTATCGTCTGCCAATAGCCTTTTGCAAACAGTTTGAACCCAGATGAAGACCAACAGAATGTCGGTCTTGATCTGGATCCAAACTGTTTGACATTCTGATGGTGGTCCTGGGTGGTTTATTAAAAAAAACACTTACTTTTGATGAAAGTCAGCAGACGAAAATAAAAACATGAACAATTCCCTAGCATGCAAATAGATAAGTACAGGACGTTTGCAAAATAATGTGTCATTTAATAACAGTGAGATTTTTTCTTATGAAAAAATGCATAAAACCTTGCTTATTCTACTTTTAATCTTTAAGTACTTTATATTAAACTAGCACAGAATACAAAGCAATTTAGTAGGTTGGTTCTAGAGAACCTCTTTACTGTCATTAATTTCTTATTTGGTAGAAAAGGCATTTTATGGGCTTCAGCCCTGGGTTTTTGTGCTGCTGAGCATCTTTCCCCCCGTGTGCCAGCAAGCCACTTCCATACAATGTGTAAAATATGGTAACACATATACATGCAAAAGCTTTTGCTGGCACACGGGGGGGAATGATATTTAAAAAAATGTTTTCGGATTTCTATATATCTTAATGTAAAACTGATTGTTCTACCCAAAATTTTACATCTTTGAAGCATTTAATACCGAAAACGGATTTCACTGCCATAAAGTACTCAGGTCAGGGTAGCTTCAAGGTGAAGAAAGGGACGATTGACAAACTTTTATTTTTTCTGAAAACCATAGGCATTTACCCATAGCAAGTGTCAATGATCCTTTGTGCACATACTTTCGCTTGTAACTGACAACAACCCTTCTTGAATAAATCAGCGGAAGGAGGAGAATGACCGTAGAAATTATTTCATGATCAATCTCCACGAAAGTATGGTACCGGGTCGGGATCGAACTCGCGACCCCTGGATCTGCAGTCAGACACGCATCTGTAGCCAGACACGTTACCGATGCGTGTCTGACTGCAGAGCCTACCCGGTGTGATAAAGCCTATACGGGCGATAATCCTCACTTAATGCACCAGTCATTTGTATCCACTGCTCCCTTAATGCTCCAGTCATTTGTATCCACTGCTCCCTCACCTACGGGGATGGGCGGGGACAGTGACTTTTCCCTTTTCAGAGTCCTGTGGGGACAAGCTGATGGCAACAACCCTACTCTTAGCCCCGCCCTACACTACAGAAAATCTCACAGGGGTAAGTGTCCCAATGTTAAAACCCCCGCAGTTCCCCGGTACTGCGGGGACAATCAAAAAGTACTTGCACTGCACCATAGCCCACCGCTATCCCCGTAGGTGGGGGGCGTGGATACAAATGACTGGTGTATAAGCCTTTAAGGCTACGCTTACGGCATAGGCTACGCTTACGGCATATCTAAAGTTTTGACCAATAAAAGCCAAGCTTCATTGGTTCCTCAATGTATATCTGTCTGCCAAAAACATATTCTTCTGTTCGGGTAATAAATTACTAGTCTAGAATAATAGTTTTTAATAGTATGCTTAAGGTAGACCAAACATTTCTACAAAGCTTATGCTTGTATAACTTAAAAAAAATGGACTTCATCTAATAAATTACAGAATTTCTTGAATACAGTTTTGACATGTTTGAAAAGAAGTCACTGCTATGTAAGCGAAATTGTCCAATCACTTGTGATCCTTCAGAAAATTGATAAGTTGTACTGTGTGTGTTTCCTTTCATTATGCGCCCACCATGACAATGGCCTGGACATTAAGTATTACCTCTGTCTGTCTGTCCGTACATACGTCTGTCCGTCCGTGCATCTGTCCGCACGTCACACCAATGATGTCCGCTCTTTTTGATCAGAATTTTACGAAAATTGGCCACATTGTTTAGTACCAGTTCAATGCTCCATGTCTTCAGGAGTTATGGTCCTTTGTTAACCCATATAAGCCTAGCGTCCTTATTGTTGAACAAAGGCAAACAGCACAGACACCGATCAGACGCTGCAGAACGCGGCCTCTGATCAGGGTCTCCACTGTTTGCTATCAGAATTTTCTATTGAAATTTGAATAAAATTAAAAAATACCACCCAACAACCCTTAAAATGAATGGACTTGTCCAATTGAAAACAGTGGGAAATTCCTTTCGGCTTAAATGGGTTATGAAAATGCATCATTTTTTTATGGTGTCTGGTCTATAAGTCCAGTATTTTTTTATCAGAATTTTATGAAACTTGGGTCACATTGATTAGTAACATAATGTCTCATGATGGTCAGTATCACACCATGCCTTCAAGAGTTATTGCCCTTTGTTCATCTAAAAAGTCATTTTTTGGCTTCTGAAAGATATACAAATTTTGCATCAGCAGGGGCATCCTTGTCTCATGTACACATTCTTGTTTGGTATATGTTTTAGTGTATCAAACTGGTCAGAAGCACAGGCTGATCAGTACACGTGTTGTGCACCTTTTAATAGATCTTTTTTTTTTCGAAAGATACTGTATCTTGGGCCGGGCCACGTAGCGCAGTCGGTAACGTGTCTGGCTACAGATGCGTGTCTGACTGCAGATCCAGGGGTCGCGAGTTCGATCCCGGTCCAGTCCCATACTTTCGTGGAGATTGATCATGAAATGATTCCTACGGCCATTCTCCTCCCTTCCACTGATTCATTCAAGAAGGGTTGTTGTCAGTTAATTTGGTAGAAAGTTTCACAGTAGACCAACTGGTAACTACAAATGCTAATCGGTCAATAGCTTAACAGTCATATAATAGTTAAGCGACTAGCAAAGGCTCAGATCAGACTGCGCATATGTGCAGGCTGGTCTGAGCCTTTGTTGGTCGCACATACCAGCGGCCCATTTATTGGGGCAAAAAATACATTACGGCTGTATATCAGGACGAAATTGCATTTGTCTCATAAAGAACTTGTAACTTCTTTCATAAAGAATATGTAATAACTTTCTAAAAGAACCTGTAACCCGAATTTTAGGCTCATAAAGCATTTGTAACCTTTCATAAAGAACCATTAACTTCGAAAAATGTTGAAATTGGCTAAAACGTACATCAAAGGAAGAATTTAAGCTTCAGATACCAAATTTATAATATAATGGTTCGTTTCCAAGCGTTTTTGGCTCGATAAAACCATGAAATTTACACATATGGCATCTGTTGCAACTTAGCATCTCTAGTGTAACTGGTGAATTGTTGGACAGCTAAACTGTATGATAAATGCATAGACTATCATGAAACATGCTGCTTATATGTCTATTAACAAAATTTGACTCTAAAACTGTCGAATATTACCATTTTCACCCCGCGTTTGGCATGGGCATAGAAACTTGTAAAGAATCATTGACCCAAAGTAAAGAATCTGTAACCCTTTTCATAAAGCATCATTGACAACTGTCATAAAGAATCACCCCGCACTGTGACTGAGTTAACCCCCTGTGAGGAAGGTATTGACAAATTTGTCCCTAAGAAAACTATCAGCAGTAAGCCATCTCTTCCACTCAGACACACAGGAAATACGGCGTAACATTAGAAAAAGAGACAGCCTCTTTCAGAAGTACAAGTAAAACAGAACCCCTAAAGACAGGGAGGTTTTATGCAAATGAGGCACCAGGTTTACAAGACACAAGCTTAATCTTGCCCACAACCAATATTTAAAAGAACTACTTAGAATCAACAAGACTGAAGGTGCTGCTGAACCTGGTAGGTCTTCACACTCATACCATGCTTAACATGTCCAAAAATGACTCTAGAGGTTATCCGCTCTATGCAGGGATGGTAGGCTATATACTGAGAACAAGGTCAAGGCCAATATCCGCAACTGCCAGTTCCAGTCAGTTTTCACACCTAAAACCCCATTATTACTCAGCAGTCTTGCTCAGATAGCAGTTCAGTACCTGGTTGGCACAGGTAAGCTTGACACAAATCTGTCCCATCTAAAATATAAATACCCAGCCTGTTATGCCAGGTATCAAGGTATCTGAGAATTGAATCTTGAAGCTGTTGATGAACTTGAACCCCCATAAGGCAGCAGGATCAGGTGAGTTAAAACCCCTTGTACTTACTTAAAGTGCTCCGAGAGGTAATAGCCCCCATGTTGCTTGTCGTATTTTAAAGGTCAACTGAGACTGGTGGGGTCCCAAAGACTGGAATGGCGCAAATGTGTGTCCTTTTTTCAAGAAAGGTGATATAAGCATAGCCTCAAATAAAAAGACAAATTACAGGCCCATATCGCTCACATGCGTACTGTGTAAAGTCCTAGAGCACATATTTGCGCCAAACCTTGTGACCCACCTAGATTTTCATAAGTTGCTTTAAGTTTTTCAGCATGGCTTCAGATCGAAAAAATCTTGTGAGACACAGTTGGTGATGTTAATGGGGGGGGGGGGGGGCTTGTCCTGGAATGCCAAGGCTCACCCTGCCATTAGCCATTGTAGCCATTTGCTACTAAAAATGTAGAGTGGCTACAAATATAATTAATTGACTAAAAGTAAAGTCTAGGTGGTTAAAAAATAACATATTTGCGAAAGGGTGCATTTTGATAGCTTTTCTATTTTCCAATACTGCTTTTATTATTCCTTTACACTTGATTATAGTGCCATATTTTACACTTTGGATGCTGGATTTTTTCAATACCATGAGGGTGATAAGCAGTTTGGACCCAGATCAGGCCCAACAAAATATCGGGCCTGATCTGGGTCCAAACTGTTTGCAAATGTAATCTGCACCCCTAGCAGACAAAGAGTTAATCCAAAACTACTTGTTGAATGATACAAATTCTGGCTAAAACCTTGGCTAAAGTTAATTTCATTTGGCTCCAACTTTTTCCTTTTGGCTAAAGTGTTGGCTACAACAAATTCTGAGACAGGGTAAGCCCTGAATGCCATCAATGGGCAACAGACTGACCTCATTCTGTTAGATTTCAGTAAAGATTTCGACAAAGTCATTCACGAAAAGTTGCTCCTTAAGCTTCCCACTGGGGAGGTTTTCCATTGGATCAAGGCAATTCTGTTACATCAGGAGTGCCACAAGGCTCTGTGTTATGCCCAATCATATTTTTGGTCTTCATAAATGACCTACCAGAACACATAGAATCAAAGGTGAGGTTATTTGCTGATAACACAGCAGTTTATCTGACCGTTTCAACCCTAGAACATGCTCAAATACTACAATAAGATCTGGAAAGGTTGGCAAAATGGTCATTGGAATTGGACTTGGAATTTAACCCAATAAATGCACTTTTATCCATGTAACACGCTCCAAATCCGTAGTCACCTCCCAGTAAACCATATATGGACATGTATTAGATTCAGTAAGTAGTACCTGGGAGTGACTCTAAATGACCACCTCACCTGTAATGATCACATCAAGAACACAGTAACTTCTGCAAACAAGACCTTAAGTTTCCAGAGAAGAGCATCCCACGCAAAAGACTCAAGTATCAGGGAAGAAGCTTATAAAACACTAATGCGTCCGATCCTTGAGTAATCATCCCCTGTTTGGAGCCCAACGCTAAATCAAACATGCATATACTGGAGATGGTACAGAGGAGAGCTGCACGCTGGACTCTGTGTCGTTTCTCTTCTTATGATATTGTTTCAGACGTGTTGGGTGAATTTATGTTGATGTCTCTTGAGGCTAGGCATACAGACTCTGATTATGTCTGTTCTATTAGATTGCGCATGATCTTGCTGCACTGCCACTGACACCATATGTTGTGCATACTCAGGTGTTTAAAAACATTCAGCATTACATCCGTTAGCATTTAGTTGCTGACTACTACATGTATAAGTACTCCTTCTTTCCCCTTGCCATTGTCCAGTGGAATAGGCTGCTTCCAAGCATAGCATTACTGCCAGGTATTGACTCATTCTTCAGACTGGCAGTCAGCAGTCTGACCCACTAAAAGCCTGAGGTCAGAAGCATTGTTTTTAATCTTTTATCTTTGCACTTTTAGTTTGTCTTCATCAGACTTGTTAACATTTTAACCTATCATCTTTATTCCACTCTCACCTGTTTTTATCCAGCTGTACTATTTTAACTTTCAAAGCACTGACGCCCTGTCTGAAGCATACCGGACACCCGCACATAATCCCTGCGAGGAGATGTTGCAGTATTAGTAGATAGATAAACTTTGTAAAGTATTTTTAAGATAATTAAATTATTTGATCATTAAATACAATGTTGATTTGAAAACTCATCTTTAACAAGTCATACCAAAACCAATATTCTATGGCGATTAAGTTTTTAAATTCAAAACCATTTCTGGAAAGCCTAATTTTCAGATCAGTATAAAACGACCGCCAAGCATTACAAGAGAGCAGGATATAGCATGGATAATGCGAGAGTCTGCACGCCTGGTTATTCTTAGTTACTAGTAGGTTTCCTCAGACTCAGTGACGACCCTGGCATAAAAAACATGGAAAGGTCAGTCCCTGATGTCTGTCTTTGGCCGGGCCTACTTTGGCTCATTATGTTTTCTAAATAACTCTGGCTGTCTGTGCGTTAAGAGCCCTTCTGCTTGTTTCATCGCAGTAAGTCAATTTTGTTTTATCATTTCCGTGTAGTGATCCTACCTACCTGTCTGGCTGCCTATCCTGCCTGCCCATACATCCATCTATTCATCCACCCATCCATCCTTCTATCAGTGTTTTCAAAACTGATCAGTGCGTAGGGAATTGCTAATTGTTATATTTCGAGAATACACACACGCACGCACGCATATTTTAGGCTGTGTTTTGACTAAATGAGAATAGCCCTAAATTCCTCTGTGGTCTGAGCAAAGGTCGACTGCAGAAGTAGATAGACTTTTCCAACGTGAAATTGTGCAGACAATTATGCATCTTTGTTGCTCGCTTGCAACAAAATCAAGGATTTCTTACGTCAAAAGTGAGTACAGTCAGGAAATTCCACAATCACATGGCATACATGTACACTGCAGACCAACCCACGTCACCACAAGGAATGGCCACAAAATAATAACAGTCACAAGACAGCTAAGAGACAATTTCAATGTGAAGAGCTCTCTCTTCCTCGTCAAGATGATTGGCAAACTAGAAAAGACACTAACTTAAGTACTGCATAGCGAAACAAGGACCAAACGCAGAACCCCCACAATCAATGGGAGGAATATTTTACAACGAATCAAAAACACCGAAGCCATTCGGGTGGCGTTTCGCTGGGGGCCGATAGTGGCCTGATTTAACATGCTTACAGGTACTTGATCAGTATCACGAACTGTAGGAGAAAACCCTTCCACAATGACTCAAAACGAAAGCGAGTATGACTAGGAAATAACACAATCACACACTGCAGACCAACCCTCGACACCGTGAGGAAAACCCACAGAAGTCTAACAGTCACAAGACATCAGGATGACAAATAAAGTAAAGCAACCGGCCCTCTCTTCCTCGTCAAGATGATTGCATAACTAGACAGGACTATAAGTTATGCTTAACAAAAACAAGACCAAACACAGAACTCCCCCCACACACCCCCCCCCCCCAAAAAAAAACAGTATCATTCAGGGCAACATTAAATCTCGAAGCAATATACACTTGTATTTTCTTTCGAGATTAACCAATGAATTAACAATAACAGAATCGTCACGAAAGTCTAGCTATCAGCTGGCAATGGCGCATTAATGCCTTATACATAGTTCTCCAGAGAGAGCTAGACATTAAAGGTGGCGCAGATCTTTTTTTTTTCTTTTTTTTTTTGTTCTCGTTACTTTAAATTCATCAGTGGCTTGAGTACAAATAGGTTTGATAACGTTAACGTACTTGAGCCAACCAGTTAGAATACATGTATGTCTGGTGTAGTGCTAGGCGGTGTTGTCGAGGTCGTTGGTTCGAATCTCGCTAGAGGCAAAATATTTACAGCATCTATCGGCTCAGTTGATTCACTATATCCCTCTGTATTTATCTACTGTCTGAATCTGCATCAGTTTCTGATCCTGTGTAGCTCGAAAGTAATGATGTTTGTGAAATTATATTTCCACACTTCTGATATTTATCTAATTTCACTTGTATCCTTGGATCCATCAGGCTTTCACTTGTGAACGAAAGTGATGATATGCATTGAAAATGAACCAATATACGACATGTACTGCATCAGGCGTTGTCAATATCAGCGCTTCCTGAACATCCTTTTTTGGGGATGTCTCAGTGGCGCAGTTGGTAGCGTCAATGTCTGGTGTAGTGCTAGGAGGTGTTGTCGAGGTCGTGGGTTCGAATCTCGCTAGAGGCAAAATATTTACAGCATCTATCGGCTCAGTTGATTCACTATATCCCTCTGTATTTATCTACTGTCTGAATCTGCATCAGTTTCTGATCCTGTGTAGCTCGAAAGCAATGATGTTTGTGAAATTATATTTCCACACTTTATATATATATATATATATATATATATATATATGAATTATTTAGGAGATAAACAATATTGTATTTTATATTTAATCGAAGTAACGGTTTTGTTGGAGTGAAAAACGAAAAGGCGAAACAGTCAATGTAAACACGGACAGCCAATGGAGCAAACAAGAGGCTTCTTTTGCACGTGCAACTCAGGTGTGTCTCGCTGTAAATCACAACACCAGTGTTAGATCTGGAGAATGAATTCGATGTTTGAAGCGAATCGACGGGCAAGTGAGCTCGGCAGCTGTCAATCAAATTTTGCGTAGTTCATGAGGCTATGAACGGTTGCAAATTTATAAAGATTCATTAAAGGCTTTTGTTGGAGTGAAAAACGGAAAGGCGAAACAGTCAATGTAAACACGGACAGCCAATGGAGCAAACAAGAGGCTTCTTTTGCACGTGCAACTCAGGTGTGTCTCGCTGTAAATCACAACACCAGTGTTAGATCTGGAGAATGAATTCGATGTTTGAAGCGAATCGACGGGCAAGTGAGCTCGGCAGCTGTCAATCAAATTTTGCGTAGTTCATGAGGCTATGAACGGTTGCAAATTTATAAAGATTCATTAAATGCTTGCTTTGAAAATGTATATTTAAAGACCGTAACAGCTGTCTATGAGGGTCTGGATGGGGGTCTAGTATTCACTATTCATTAAAAATTTAGCCCATTATTCATCTCATTAAAATTTTGGGTTATTCATTAAAATAAGACCAAGTATTCATTAAAAGTAAGAAAGGTGGCAAAGAATTCTGATTATTCACTATTCATTAATTTTTCTTCAACCCATTAAAAAATAGGATTATTCATTATTTCTTAGGCCCTCATTATACGCTATTTATTTTTTTGGCTCATTATTCACTATTCATTAAAAAAAGCCATTATTCACTTATCATTATACCCCATCCAGACCCTCGTCTACAGGATCAAAGAGAAATCAACTGCTGCTGGGGAGTTCAAACTCGGGAAGATAGAACAATCATTCAGAAAACCCAGATTGCAAGAGAACGAAAGGTGTTATATTTTCTGATAATGTGTCCAAGAAAATGATTATCTGAGTTTCTTATCTATGAGATTTTGATAAAAAATTAATTTCATGTTCATGCTGATAATTTAATCGAATATTTTTTCTTTATTAAGTAGAATTTTGAATTGTGTCAGTTCTTTCATCTGTGTAATAAAGACGCTTATCAGAATCTAGTGCCATTAAACAAGTACCAGCTTTTTCAAAGTGGAAAAGTAATGTGGGTATTTGTCCAAATCCGCTATGCAGACATATTAACATGGGTATCAGCTTATTCTTTATAAATTTCTGGTTACTAGAAACATCCCAAACCATATATATACAGTGACCTATATAAGAGTGACTAGATACTCCATTTTTCAGCCACATAGGTATGTCGAGGCACGTATCACGTGACTTACACCTAAGACTCCTTTCATCGTATACACACAAAATGGCGACGCAGCTTGAAGAACAGCTGCATTTATAGGTACATTGAAGAACGTACTTCGTCGTAAATATCACTCATTGCTACATCTTGTTTATAGCAAACAAAAATAGATATAGGAAATATTTATAAATGATATGTTTCTGCAATGTTACGACTAATCCTATGGAGTTATGACCGTGTAAATATCGGCAGATTTTATGAATTTTGCGGAATTCGTCAAAAATGGCTTCGAAAATACCTGTTTCACTGCGACGAATAAAGCTTCAAACACAGCTATGTCTTTGTTTCTATTTATCATTTTTCATAAACTAAGATACCTTTTGATTCATAATTCATCGTAATTATATTATTTTTTGTGTTTGTAAAGGTGTGAAAAACTTTGGTAAACAATAGAGAAATTACGCTGTGTATTCCAAAACCACGATAAAGGCAAATCGTGTAGATAAACGATATCGATTTCCCCTCATTTACCTGTGTAAGAAGCACGACAGAGCGATTTGAGTTGAGTATTGGTATTTCCTTGGAGTTTCCAGTCACTCTTATATTGGTCACTGATATATATGACCGGAAAACATAGGAACACTGAAAAACGCCAAACTATTATAGCAAAAGTACTTTTCAAATGGGGAAAGACCTATCAAGGAGTAGTTGTCAATGTTGCATAAAGCTTAAGCAGGGTTCTAATAATTAAACAAATATGAGTTAAAAAATAAAACTATAAGATAACAAAATTTTTATTAAAGAATTTTGAATGAACTAGCCAAAATTTTATTTAGAGAGAATAATTTTAATGGGATAAATTTTAAATGATTAGTGAATTCCCAACATGCCCTGCAAAATTCCAATATGATAATCTTTGTTGCTGAGCAGGTTGATTTGAGGATGGCAGCCATATAAGCATGGTCTTGCAGCCTCCATTGAATTGAGAATTTTATTAAATGCATTGTAGGTCAGTTTAGCAAAATTATTAGCATAAAATTGTTGTTTTTTCCTTGTCTATAAGTTAAAATATATATCTATAAGTTTAAATCAGGATAAAGAGATAAACAGAATAAACAACCAAACAACGGTCAGTGTTGTCTTTTTATTGTGGAAATATCAACCGGTTTCGGTCATGCAATGACCTTTTTCAAGATAAAAAATAAGTGTCATGTAGTCCTGAAGTACAAAAAACGGATAGACGGGGCCACGTGATAATTGTTAAATTGAGTAGAATAGACTAGAAGGTTAGTTTGAGACATTAATTAGTAGTTTTGGTAGGTTACATATCTGAAGGAGAAGGAAAGTTCTTACATACAAATAGTTTGAGGTGTCCATATTTTAGCTCTGTTCAAATGTTCCGTAAACTTGCACATAATGAATCAGGTGGTCTTGGCCATCAAGGTCTCGTTCGTCCATGACGTCGGTGGTACTGGAGGCTGGGGAGTTTTCGGGTTTTATATATAGGTCTTCTAGTGAATCGGCTTCTCTGGAGTATCCTTGCACTGCTGTTAGGGCGTGTTTAATTGTTAGGGCTCTGTAACTATAAGTTTAAACATGTGTGTTGTGGGTTCTCAAAAGAACCCTCTCACTGAGATGATTCTTTGCCACAACATATATTTCGAAAAAGAAATAAGAAAAATATTTTTCAATTACACACTCTAATCTAGAGGCCTGCAAATGTACTCTCACTAATTTAGAGGCTTGTTTTCAGTTTCATACTGTAGCCTCTATACAGACGAAGAAAGCTTGGCTCTTCCATCTAAATATTGACAATGGCTTCAACAGACTTGGACCCTGTTTTTGTGAAGGCTTTGAGGTTGATGCACTCCAAGAGCAAAGAGGCAGGAGACCAGCTGAGACAAATGCTTGATGACCTGATTGCGCAGAGGAAAGGACTGGTGCAGACTAAGGTATCAGGGCAGGAGACAAAAATATTTCAATATTGCACTTGCCCTGCAGGACGAGTGACTTACAATTTCCACTCCTCCTGCAAACACATGCACTTGTCCTTTAAAAGTGTATGCAATAAAGAACATAAGGTAGTATTATGCAATATGACTTCCTCAAGTAATTCTTCCCAAAGCACTCATCCCACATACTTTGGGAAGAATTACTCTTCCTTTCTAGATTTCACTCGTAATTACTAGCCGACTAGGGGAATTTTTGTCCCCTGCAGGGTTTCTCCAATCTATTCCAAATGAAAGTGATGGTTCAAGGTCACAGCTGTTTCAGAGTATAGCCTTAGGGATCACTCATGTTTTTTCATACATAGCATTTACCAGGCCCGCAGAAAGTTGTCCAACACAAGGTCGTAAGGCTGAGCATTCAAACATTGGCCCTGTTTGCCATCTGTTGATTATTGAAGTTCTGCTTCTACAGATGTACTGAGCCAATACTGCAGACTGAGTACCTGTGATTGGAACAATGCAAAATTACATGATTATTAATAATAAAGTTATCAGTTACCTAGCATATTACAGTCTAACTCCGATGGCTCTTGCTTAAGCTTAAAACAGAGCAATCAGAGTTAGACTGGCTACAAGTATATGATATGACACATTGAAAAAAAATTGTTTTAAGGACTGGAGCCAGTCTACTAGCATATTATCTGCATTGTTGCACGTTGCCTGATAAAATGTTGTCTATCTCACAGCATGTGCCTTTATCAGGTAATGATGACGTTGCACTTTTTGAATGACGTCGCCAACACAAAAATCAAAAATTATGTCATAATCGCTAGTTTGACCAGTGAAACTATGGGTAAACTGATAAATAGAATAACAGGTTCTGTCTTTTGATATCAAGTTTACCAGGCAAGCCTTGCAATGTCAACAAATGTTCTTAAAGCCTTGACTGGTAAACTCGATATCAAAAGACACTCACCTAGTATTCTGTATATTTTACATAGTATATTGAAATAGTTTCTTGCACAGTGTGCTCGAATAATATGGTATATAGAGTATCTTACATAAGCAGTCATGTTTTATTGAATTTATTAAATGAGTTGAGGAAAAGAGGTAAAATGCGAGGCTTGCCGAAATAATAAGGAGCATGAATGTTAGATTCTATTTATCATATGACTTTAAAATTATATCTTTTGGCGTGAAAGCGCTAGAGATTTGTCATATGCTTGATGTTAAAAGCGTCATTTCATTACGTTTCTTGAAAATCTGTAAACCACTAGACGTCATATGATGATAAGGAATATATACTAGAGGACTTTGAAAACGCATCACCATATTTTTACACTTTTCTTGCAAACCGTATATGCGATTGAAAAGTTACTCGCAGGTTTAAATGTGTAACCCAGAATTGGTATGAATCAGTCATTAATTTGACTGCACTATCACGCGACGCTGCTGATGACGTCACATGGGTACATAAAGCATCCACCACCTTTCTGCACAAATAAATGAAGCTTTTTGATTATTTTTATGTTTAAGCTGTGGCGTATATGATGCCATGTTACCAAAAGAGTTTATAGACTTTTTCTAATTAAAAGTAATTGATAACTTCAAAATTTCGAAAATAAACGTCAAATTTGAACATCAATTTAAAGCTCCTTTTTAGAAACATCTCCATTAGTTACTTTTATGCGAGCTTTCATTACTGATATTGATTATATATACTGACAAGCATGTGGGGAAGACGTTTTGATGTAAATCGTTGCAGGAGATCTGCTGCCATGTGATTGAGAACGTCTTAAAAATTTACGTTAACGTCACTTGCACAATACAAAGGACACGTGATACAAGCGTAATTTATGAATATTCTGTCATTTGTGTATGCCCTTAGCCTCTCCCAATAAAACCGATGGTAAGAAATCAAAACTTTGAATGGCCCAAGACGTTGAATTTTATTACTAGACTATAGTAATCAAGGTGGGTGGGGTATGTCAGTAATTTTAAAGGGGTGTTATTTTGAGCATACCAAACTGTCAATTCATTTCTAATACTTCAATGATGAATATGCAATCGTGAAAGAAGCAAAGGACGCAAATTCGTTGAGTCAGGTATCAAAACTAACGCGTGTTAAATTGCAGCTGAATTTGTGTCCTTCAAAATCGACCACCCCTGTCTTAAAACGGATACATTTTCAATACCTTAAAGTAAATTTACAACCATTAACTTTCTAGGACACACTAACAGATGGCCAGACTATGATATGCAATAATAATTATCTCGCTGACATTATCAGGGTTTGTGAAATAAAGGATTTAATCTGGGTGATGCGTTTTCAAAGTCCTTTAGTATACTTTTTAATTTATCTTTTAAATAGTCCGGCAGTTCTGAAGCTGAGAAACCTGAGAAGTCTTCAGAGAAATCTTCGTCAAAACATTCCAGCTCCTCAAAGAAAGAGGATGAATCCTCAAAGAAAAGAGAAGCAGAGAAGAGACATATAGATAAGGTATCAGTTGGGCCTCGACACGAGAAAAGCTGTCTTCGGGGGTTTTGCGAACAAGACAGGCGCAGACCAGCCTGCGCAGTCTGATCAGTGCCTTTGTTATTCGCTGTTTAGAAAGTATCATATGTAAACTTGCTGCAAGTGAAATTTCAATTTTCTAGCTAGTCTCTGTAGCTGAGGAGACTGGTTTGAAATTCGCTTTGTCAGACATCCTGAAGACAGGTTTACTTGCGACGAGGCCCAGTTTATACAGCACCAGTGAAAGTTTTCAAGATTTTTCTGAATTCAGGATTTTTAAGGATGACTTTACATTTTTGGAAAGTTGGCCTCAAAATGCTGAATTTAACTAGGCAGGTTATAAAGCTTCTTGTTTATTTCCAGTCAATGAATCTAAAGACAATCGACCAGTAATTTTATGGGTGAAAGTTTGAGAGATTATTCCTTAACTAAGGATATTAGACTGACTTGCCAAAGAAAGTCAACCTCAAAATACTGAATTTAATTAGGCAGATTATTATAGTGTCTTTGATTTATTTTCAGTTTATCTAAAGACAAATGACCATTAAACTTGGAATTGTTAATGATTTATAGGTATACTGCAAGTTTTAAGATTTGAATTTCTTCTAAAGTTCAGGTTTTTTTGTAATCATAATTACATCCCTTTATACATGTAGGTGACCCAGTTCCTTCAGGAAGATGTTTTGGAGATTTTTGCGAACAAAGTTTTGATTAAATATCATACATTGTTACATCACCAGGAAACACTGTATATATGTATATAATCTACATGTACTTCAGAATGGAGAGTGACCCAAGATGACCAGAAGATTTTTCTGTCCAACCAAATTAGACCAATTTTATTCTTTATTGTAATGGTTGACATCTGTTTGGAAATAATTAGCTTCAGACAAGATGACCATATTTATCATATGACGTCCCATCTGGGAGTGAAATAACGCCATGCAATAAAATCTGTAAACCACTAGTGGTTTATCGATTTACGGGAAACGTTATTACGTCCATAACAACGTTGCGTACATAATGACGCAATTCTAACGTTTTAACGCCAAAAATGAGATTTCAAAGTAATCTTAATGTCATATGATTAATAGAATCTAACATTTGTGCTCCTGCATTATTGAATTTATTAAACTTGTTGCGAAAAAGAGATAAAATGCTCGGCAAGCCTCGCATTTTTATCTCTTTTCCTCAACTCATTTAATAAATTCAATAAAACATGAGCACTCATGTAAGATCCTCTATTTATAATTTAAAGTTAACAATAAAACAAGTATTTAGGAAATTACTTAATCATTTTTCAACTCTTGTATCTCTTGATGAATCACATGTTAAAGGTTGGTTCCAATTTTAGGGTTCCCAATCATGGAAAACCTGGAAAATCATGAAAAAAAGTTCCATGCATGGAAAAATAGTGGAATAGGGATTTTTGTGAAATAGTTTTAGGAAACCACCAGTAGCCAGAAAACTAGCTGTCAGACACACAAAACTTGTGTGTCGGACAGCTAGTTTTCTTGCTACTGGTGGTTTCAAGGTTTTATTATTTCAAAATGCATGCATGGTCTACAAGCATGCTTATTAAATACATTATTGTTGCCGCATTCCCCATTTATGTTCAGCCTTGTGAAGATGCTGCTAAAAGGGGAGGTTGGAGGCCATGCATTAAATATTCATGGAAATTATATTGTTGATCATGGAATATCATGGAAAAATCATGGAATTGTGTTTTTGAATTTGTGTAGGAGCCCTGCAATTTACTCTACCCTTTTTTTGTTGAAAATTCCAATGCTTGCTTGACTGTTCTTGTTTTACAATTTATAGGCGTTTAACAGTAACCTGATATACAGTAAAATCTCAGAAATTCAAAGTCCTAGGGACTAGAGGTTTTATTTCAAATTATCAGTAGTTCGAATTATAGGGCAGTAGACATAAGAATGTATGACCCGCAACGGGAGCCCAGTGGCTCAGGGGTAGAGTGCTTGACTCGAGAAAGAGGGGCCGCAGGTTTTAGCCTCACCGGCGTCACTGTGTTGTGTCCTTGAGCAAGAACATTAATCCAAGCTTAGTACTTGTTCAACCCAGGAAGACCCGTCCCTTTATAACTGAAAGATTGTTGATGGGACGTAAGGAATCAAATCAAACAAACAAACAAACAAATATGACCCCCAAAAATGATTATTATCAGTTTTTTTCTCTATCAAATGTAAGTTTTGGGCGGGTAAAAGAAACGTCTCATGGAGACGTTTCTTTTATGCTACCAAAACATACATTAGGTCTACACTTATTAAAATAAATGAATAGGCCATAATATGCCCCCATATTCTCTGAATCCAGTGTGTCCCAATGTATTTCGAAAAATTGAAGATCAAATTTTCAATTTTTTAATGTTTGTTTCTTTTCACTCAGACAAAAACGGACAATGTGGAATCTTCCCCCGAAGTTGTTCCCTCCAAGAAGCAAAAGATGGAATCATCGAGCGATAAAGAGAAAGAATCTTCCTCCGAGAAGGAGAAACACAAGGACAAGTCCAAGGACAGAGACAAAGAGAAATCCAAGAAAGACAAAGAACATAGAGACAAAGACAGAAAGGAAAAGAAAGAACATAAAGAGCATGATAGAGAGAAGGATAGAGATAGGGAAAAAGAGAAGGAGAGGGCCAAAGAGAAGGAGAGAGAGAAGGAGAAACAGAGATTGAAAGAGAAGGAAAGAGAGAAGGAAAAGGCAAAGGAGAAAGAGAAGAAAGCAAAAGTTGAAGAAGACTCAAGCGAGGAAGAAGATATGAGTAAAAGTATGGATGCAGATGATTTTGCCTTTGGTCTGGGTATCTCCTGTGTTGTTTGCAAGTAAGTGCTTGGGCCAAATAAAAAAATACTTGTGTTTAGGGGTACCCGACCCTACCTAAATTTACTGGTGAAACCTAGACAGGGGACAAAAATATTTCAATTAAGCACTTGTCCTGCAGGACGAGTGACTTACAATTTTCACTCGTCCTGCAAACATATGCAAGCATATGCAATAAAGAACATAAGGGAGTAATATGCAATATGACTTCCTGGAGTATTCCCAAGGCACTCATCCTAAAGGACGAGTGCTTTGGGAAGAATTACATGTCCTTTCTAGATTTCACTTGTAATTATGAGAGGACAAGTGGATTTTTTTGTCCCCTGCTAGAAATTTTTCAGGTTTTTTTAGTAAAAAATATAATTTTATGCATTTTGAAAGGCGAAATGCCTTTCAAAATGCATAAAATTATATATTTTTATACCCCCCGCAAACTTTGTTTGTAGGGGGTATACTGTTTTCACATTGTCCGGCGAAATGCCTTTCAAAATGCATAAAATTATATATTTTTTATACCCCCCGCAAACTTTGTTTGTAGGGGGTATACTGTTTTCACGTTGTCCATGCGTCCGTCCGTCCGTCCGTCCGTCCGTAACGCTTTGTTTCCTTAATATCTTGAAGAGTCATTGCTGGATTTTCATTAAACCTTGCAAACATAGTCATATATGCAAGACAAATTTTTTAGACAAAAAAGTAAGGGCTAGGGGCCAATTCTATCAGAGTTATTTCCCTTTGTAGTTCTAAATGGCTTTTAATATAGGGTTTTATGCTTATGCTATTATAGGCCATACATGGGCCCATCAACTCCTACCACAGCTTTTGATGGAACAATTTGATACTTTTCCTATACAATGTAAGCACATTGAACATATGCATGAAGGAGTTTGGTTCAGAAAAAATAATTTTTGACAAAATGACAGCTGTGAGAACTTAGACAATATTTCCCTAATATGGCTTTTGTTTATGCATAGATGGTGCCTTAATAGGCCAATCAACTTCTACCACAGCTTTTAATGGAGCAATTTGATATTTTGCCGATACAATTTAGACACATTGAACATATGCATGAAGGAGTGTATAATTTTTGTTTGCACATATTATACTGAAATCTTCTTTTCAAAACTAAAGTCTGCTGGTTTGAACTATAACTTGACAAGTTTTTTCTCTGACTCTTACTGTGCGGGGGGTATCTAATAAGCATTGCTTATTGACTTTTTTCATTTGTCCAAAATATGTGTGCCTACCCTAACCTAAAATTTTCAGACCCATTACCCGAAACACACTTATTTTTTAGTTGGCCTTGTCTTTTTGTCTTTCTAGTTTGAATGTGTTGGAGGCTTTTACCCTTTTCATTCTGTTGGATTATCCCATACATATTGATACAATAAGTATGGAATAAGCCATTTTGTGTTTTAAGGGGTGGTTGGTCAAAGTTTCTATAAAATGGTGTATTTCTGTCCCTGAAGATTTCTTTATCTTAGCAAATAGTGCAGGCGTGGATGAATTGCCGCCTTTTATAAGAAGGCCTGCTTGTTTATCTAAAAAAATGTTTTTGCCAAGTACTGCACAGTGTTTATGCTGCTGATAATTACAGTATAATATGGCCAAGTCACATCAAGGGCCTACACTCTGTATTAGGATAACAATTGTGAGCTTTCTCAAGTTGCATGGACCAACTAGAATCTTTATAAAACTTGGATGTAGTCATTATAGATTTTACATACTATCTAGGTAGTGTTCAACAGATGCAATGATCTGATTGACATGTGTGCAGGATGATCTGTGACTGTAATGACGGGTCTTCTCATGACATTGGTCGCGTGTAAACCCCTTTCCCGTTAGTCAGGAATTTTGTTGCCTACTTTCTTATCTCTTATTACATGAGCTGTGACATGTGATTTCCAACAATGTGGCATTTTGACAAGTGTAGACTCAGACGAGCCTGTGCCGCCCCCTTCGAAGCTTAGAACCTCCAAATGGTGTTTAGTCAGTAGCTTAACAGTCATAGAATATTCATGCGAATAGCAAAGGCTCTGATCAGACTGCGCGTATGTGCAGGCTGGTCTGAGTCTTTGCTGTTTGCACATATCACATTGATGGAAATCTCATACACTGGATCACATGTATTACGCCCAAATCTATTTTTAGGCAGTTTGATGTGACCTCTGGAAACCAGCTAGTAGAATGCCAAGAATGCCATAGTCTATATCATCAGGTGCGTTTTTCTGTTTCTCTACCCTGCCACACAATAGTGGTATGGTACTATATTTTATTATATACCTGTTAACGATACAACATTAAAACTGTCTGTTTTCTGGCCATCTGATACAGAAAGTGGGATCAACGAATTGAGGTTTTCTGATTCCGTATCACTATCCTTTAAAACGAGGCGTAATGTCGGTTACCTGTTTTTGCGGCGAATTTACATGAGGTAAATTTCAAGCATGGAACCAGAGACAGAAATCTTTATGGCGTGACGTCAAGAAACGTAACATGATGGCAAACGTTCCCTCAATTTTTCGGGATTAAAGACCAAAAAGGGTTTAAAATGAGAAAGAATGTCTGTCAGAAAAGGCATATAATAAACATATTATCATAATAGTAACTTGATCTGGCGTACAGTATCACGTCTCGTGGATGAGGCCATACCATTGAATCAACCTTGACGCTACGCATATCAGGTGATCTGATGGTATGACCTCATCCGCTGGACGTGATACAGTACGCCAGATAAGTTACTATTATGATAATGTGTATATACACTTCAACTTGTCTGTCAGTGCTCATCATTTCTGACAGTTAACTTGAGTATTTATTTTATGTATTTCTTCAATTTTTGCATACATATTAATTAATCAGGATAAGTGGTATGGTATTGTTAATGGGAAAAATCTGTCCATTTTTTACAGAGTTATTGCCCTTGTAAGCATTGGAAAAACGGTTTCTAGCCTGTTATTCCTTTACTAATGAAAATTCACAGATAAGTTTCCCATCAACTATCACTTGGACCTTTCTAGTTCATGATTTATCTGTGCTTGATATATGAGCCGCAACATGTGATTTCCAACAATGTGACATTTTGACATGTGTAGACTCAGAAGAGCCTGTGCAGCATCCTTTTAAGCTTAGAAGCTCCAAATGATGTTCTGTCAGTAGCTTAACAGTCAAAGAATATTCAAGCGACTAGCAGAGGCTCTGATCAGACTGCCCGTATGGGCAGGCTGATCTGAGGCTTTGCTGATTGCACATACCACATTGTTGGAAATCTCATGTCACAGCTCAAATGTTTAACATCAAAAGGCTTCATATCATGTCAGGTTTGTTATTATGGCTTAAGTTAAGGTCCAGATAAAAAAAAAATGAGCGTAAAAATGTGAACACTTTCTTTTTTCATAGATCTATTTTTACTATTTGTTAAGGATGCTCAAAAGAACAGTCTTAATCAGGCGGTTCTTTTGAGTACCCACAATATATGTTTTGGTTGAAAAAATGCAAAAATATTTTTTATTATACACTCTTATCAGGGTGCAGAGTGGTAGAGTGTTTGACTTGAGACCAAGGGGCCGCGGGTTTGAGCCTCACGGGCATCACTGTGTTGTGTCCTTAAGCAAGACACATTTATTTTTGCTTAGTACTGGTTCAACCCAGGAAGACCCGCCCCAACATAGCTGAAAAATTGTTGACTGAGACGTAAAGAATCAAATCAAATACACTGTGATCTAGAGGCCTGTTAGTTATTGGCTAACTTGCAATCTTCAATATTTGAGCCGTGACATGAGATTACCAACAATGTGGAATGTGCGACCAGCAAAGCATCAGATCAGCCTGCGCATACGCGCAGTCTGTTCAGAGCCATTGCTAGTCGCTTGAATATTCTATGAGTGTTAATATACTGACCAAACATCATTTGCAGTTTCTAAGCTTAAAAGGGGGCTGCACAGACTCGCCTGTGTCTACACATGTCAAAATGCCACATTGTTGGAAATCACATGTCAAGGCTCATTTTTAGACATTCTGGCCAGCTCATGGGATTTTTATTTTTATTATAAATGCAAGCAGTAAAGGCTCAGGTGAACATGCACAGTCTAGGCAGAGCCTTCACGGCTCGCACACTTTAACTATGAAGAATATGAAAAAATAGGTATAGATAAGCATAAATGTGTGCATAAAATTGTGAATATTTTCTTATTCATCTGCTTAAACATTTGTTTTGGGTGCCCAAAAGAACTGTCTCATTAATACGGTTCTTTTGAGTACCCATAACATGTTTTAGTTGAGGAATAAAAATACTTTATAACTACACACTCTTATTTGGAATCCTGGGTGAAAGCTCAGATCAAAATTCAGACTTAACCCTTAATACGCCAATCACAACAAAAGTCGTCTGCTTTGCTTGTCTGCTGAAATGTTAAAGTAGCCTCTATGGCAAACAGTGTGGACCCAGATCAGGAGCAGTCTGTTCTGGATCCACGCTGTTTGCTTCTATACTTAATTCGTCAGTAATGCTAGGCAATTTTTTGCAGCAGACGACTTCAGCAGACAACATTTTCAGATGCATTTTTTTCTTGGCGCTTTAAGGGTTAAATCTTAATTACTTTACGCATGGGATAAATACCTAAATCTCATTGGCTGGTTTGTTTATTTATAGGAATGTCATAGACCCCCTGTTGTGGAACAAGATGTAAATGACCCAAGATTCGTCTGGTACTGCTCAAGGTGTGAGAAGAGCTTGAAGAAATTGGTAAAATAATCAGCCCTCATATTATTGGGTGTCCTACTGTCCCTATATACCCTTAATAGATACATGTACTTTGCAATCATTGAGACAGAAGGTATAGCCTAGCACCACACTGGTAAATGTATATGTCGATTTGCTGGTATTTACGCATATTGCGGGTACTTCATAGACCGGATGTGGTAGATATTGGTGTAAATACTTTATAGAAAAACATGTCATATGCCACAAGGACTATAGACTTCAATCATTTTTAGGGATTCAGTATGTGCATGGCGATTTATGTAAGCATTTAGGAATAGATTGGAGTACAGATCAAATACCTATCATTCGATCGGTACTCGAATCTATTCCTTAATAAATAAATCGCCATGCACATACTGAGTACTTAAAATGGTTGAAATCTATAGTCCTTGTGGCATATGACATGTTTTTCTATATAGTATTTACACCCATATTCTATCACATCCGGTTTATGCAGTACCAATTGATACGCGTAAATACCAGCAAATCGACGTATGCATTTACAAGTGTGAGCACTGTGGCTGAGTTTGTAGAGAGTAGAGATTGAAAGTCAGTTAGTTTGAGACTCATCACCGTCGAATCGCTTTGTTGTGTCCTTGAGCAAGACATTTATCTACTGCTTAGTACTGGTTCAACTCAGGAAGACAGGAAATTATACTGACATGGCTGAAAAATTGTTGACTGGAACGTCTGGGATTTTGTTACCTGCGCATCCTGCATCTTTTGAGCATAATTTTGTCTATGGGATGCAAAGTTTTTATTTCAGCGAGTCCCAGGATGCAATAGTATTGCAGACTTGTCATTAAAAATAGTGTTCTGGACTCATAAGTTTGCAGTTGGACTCATTGATATGGGAAACAGTGAGTCCCAGGACCCATAAGCCCAAAATTGTAAATGAACCATTGAACCTAAATCATCAAATGACTGACTGATCAGAGCCTTTGCCAGCCGCTTGAATATTCTACAACTGTTAAGCTACTGAGCAAACATCATTTGGAGTTTCTATGCTTAAAAGGAGGCTGCACAGGCTCGTCTGGGTCCAACTATGTCAAGTACATAATGGCCATTTACTTGTCCCTGGGCATGTGTAAAATTTTGCTATTTCCACACCCCTGATATACATAATCTATAAGCTTCTCTTTCTTTGCTAGCATCGTCTTTTGTCATCAGTTTGGACTCAGATCAGGGTCAAGACAGAAGATTGGGCCTGATCTGGATCCAAACCATTAAATACTTTGATATAGTGTTCCTGAAAGAAATTTTTGAATAAGTTAATTTTAGAAATAGCCAGCAGATGACAACAAAATCATGAAAAAATTACCCAGCAAAGGGTTAATCCAGGATTTGAGTTCAAAGTAACTACAACACCCCCACTCTCAGTCATGAACAAATTAGACATATGAGCCAAGACTTGTGATTTCCAAAAATGTGGTATTTTGGCAAGTGTAGACTCAGTTGAGCATGTGCCGCCTCCTTTTAAGCTTAGAAACTCCAAATGATGTTAAGTCAGTAGCTTGACACTCATAGACTATTCAAGGGACTAGCACAGACTGATCAGAGCCTTTGCTGGTCGCACATACCACATTGTTGGAAATCTCATGTCACGGCTCATATGTATTAAAGTTTTATTTAGCATCCATTGATTATAATATATTCTAGGATTTGAACATCTCAGTTTCAGGATTCTTGAATTTATAACCCATGAACCTTTTACACTAGGTGTAAGAAAAGCTTGAAGAAAATCTTAAATTTATAACCCATGAACCTATTACACTAGGTGTAAGAAAAGCTTGAAGAAATTCTAATCCTTTGTCAATGAAAATATTTGCAGGTTGGCAACACACAGAAATCCAAGTCTACTCCAGCCCCTGTTAAAGAGAAGCCAGAACCTGCGCCTAGGCCGGTGAAGTCAGAAGCTCCTGGACTGTTTGCTGCATTTAGGAGGGACTCTCTGAAGGTATACATATTGTCCCTTTCCTTCATGAATATTCATGCTAAGCTCCACCTACTATGAATATTTATATAAACTTTCATGTTTGTACATAGAAAAAATAAATTACATGTCAGGTCCACTAGTGTAGTATCATATCTAATCATATTTCCTGAAACAAACAGAGAAGATCCTGATTAGGCAGCTTTTAAAAAGAGCTGCCTTCTGCTGTGTTTGCAAAAATGTTAAAAGGCATCTCTATGAGGTAAAGGATTAACATGGAGCAATAAAATGTTGGAGACCAAATAATCATTTAAGAAATGAATTCAATTCTTGGAATGTTCATGGAATCATGAATACTTCGAGTCTCTTGCAAAGTAAGTGAAGCCCAAAGATTTTACTAACCTGGACCATTGATGTTGTTCCTATCATCTATCTATCTACCTCTTTATTCTGCCTGATGCCCTAACAGGTATTATTGGCAGGGATGTACTTTGTACACTCCGGGTTGCAGGATGAAAGCCTAAAGGTAGCCATATCTAAGTTAACCTGCACAGGGGGTGGCTTTCCCTGCATAGGGGGCATCCAGTTACCTTCTCAATCCGAAAGATGGTGTACTTATTTAGTGTCATCCCTGCAATTGGCATTAAGGAAAGCGTGTTCGGACACCAAAACTTTTCGTCACTCCGAGTGGGGATTGAACCTGCCATCACGCCTTGTAATATTCATTGATTCTTTAGAAATATAGATTGGTGTATAATAGATAAATATGCTACTTGCTTGCCTTGTATGACGAATGGGTTTATATACAAACCCCAGCAAAATTTTAAGTTTTTGTTCTATTAAAAAAATGCTTTCTTTTCTGGAATATATAATAAGTCAGTTCTTATGTTCTTTATGAACATCAAAGGCATAGGGTAAAGTCGGGTAAATTCAGACATCAGGTAAATTCGGACACACGTTTGCAAACAGTAGAAATCCAGATGAGATGGCTCCTATTGAGCCGTCTCATCAGGATTTTCACTGTTTGCTTAGTTAGTTTATTTTTTATTCCAATGATTGAACTATGAAACAAACAAGGTGGCTGTCTGAATTAAGCTGTCTGTCCGAATATACCCGACTTTACCTTATAGATCAGCTTATGCATTGTAAAGAGGATATTTGGTTTTTCCAGTGCAAGATCAAATTTTATTTCACTGAATTGACATTTTAAGGGGTATTTTCATGAGTGGCTCAATCATACCACTCTTGGTGTTCACGAGCGGTAAAAAACTTGAAGACCAAAAATTGGTTTTCAAGACTGATTATCGCTTAATGCAGGTCAAAAGTATTGCAGAATGCTCCCCTTGGACCAGCATTTTGCTCCCCTTTGGAGCATTCTGCAATACTTTTGATCTTCATTAAGCTACCATTTGTCATTAAGATCTTTGTTTTGTCTATTTTTGAGTGGACGCTTAATATAGGTTTTACTGTAGTTTATTAGTCTTTCTTACCTGTAAACTGGTACTTTGGCAAACAGAACCAGACATGCCACAGAACCAGCTTTTTATCAGGGGATTTACTGTTTGCTAAGAACAAAAGGATCTTCAGTGAAAGAATTTGAGCATAAAACCGCGATTATTTAAGAAATGAGTTCAATTTTTGGAAGGTTCATTGAATCACATCCTCGGTAACCCAGGCGTAACCCATTCCGTTATACTGCATTCGTCAACCCTGGGACAACTTGCTTACGTTTCCTCGTTATCACGTGATACAAATGAGGTATTCTGATTGGTGATCCCAGTATTTCCATGAGAAAATTTATTCTATTTTAATCGTGCGCCCAAGTTATAATTCTATTTTTATTTTTGGGATATCCAATCATATCACTCGTTACAAATCTAGCTTGGTAAGACTTCCATCAGTTCACGCGCCGTGATTTCTACCGCATTTATAGTCTGTTTGCATAAACCTTTATGTAAAATAAACGCTTTTGAAAGCTCAGTGCATGCAGTCTGATCAGTCATCGGTAGCCGCACTATGAAGCTATCGATCCTTAGCTGTATGTATCCAAAAAGTGTAGAACGCGACAGGCTGATCTGGGTCTACCCTTTAGCGCACATCATATCATCAGTGGTAGATTGTAGAAATTTGGGTACGCAGGTTCAATCTTTCAAAGGCAGCCGATTCGTAGGCTATCTTATGTCAAAGGAATTTCGTTGGTTTAAAATATGCAGATACTCGAGGTGCGTTGTGTCATGGCAAGAAACCTTATCATCTGCTTAGTAGAATCTACTGGATAAACCCAGAAAAAATATAGAGATCAAATATGTTTTTTTTTTTTATACATTTACATACTTGATTCAGCCCTCCGAGATTCAACCTTTCTATAGCCCGAACGTTCGGGAGAGTTCCTCATAAGTCATCAGAAGAAGTATTTCAAATATGCACTCAAGTGTACTACTGTCCATCACGACCATCGGAGTTGTTCATCGAGACAAATAATAATTAAGCTGCCGTATGAATAAACCAAAACTCTCAGGAAAGACTCCGATCAGCTTGAGGGCAAATCTTTGTTGTGCTCTAAGCCAAGGAATCATGTGTTCTTCATGGACCAAGTGCGGATCCAGAGGGGGGGTGACAGGGGGTCCGGACCCCCTGGAAAATCACAAGTTATATGGGTTTCTACAGGGAATAAGCAATTGGACCCCACCTGGAAAAAGTTGGACACCCCCCCTCCTGGATCCGCGCATGTGGACAGTTCTGACTTATCGGACTAGGCGCAAGCCCAGACTGAGTATAGATCAGTGTTGGTTTTGTTATGCTATTACGATAGGCTCAGGTTCCGTTAATAAATTACAAGTTAGCACACAACGTTTTGGTACTTTTGGTACTTTTCGCATCAAGGACCAGCGGATGCCCAGACAAATCATTGCATATGACCTTTTTTTAAATACTAGAGGTCTCCGCTGAAATGAAGTATATTTAGTACAGCTCTGGTCAAAACTGTTTTACCAAGCCCCATTCGATAGCCGAACATGATACATTCATGCTGAAACTTAAGTAGTACCCGAATAATTTCGTTTCTTGCATGCAGTTTGAGCTTTGTGAAGATTATAACAGAAAAGAGCATAAAACAATCAAAAGCACTTCAGAAAAGAACCGTCTCATGTCTATTTAGCATTGAATCAAGCAGTTTTATTGCCTTGAGCTGAGAACACATACAACATTAGGACCAGAGCACGAGGTTTCGGTACTAATACCTCATGCGCAAAGTCACCATTTAAACATGCATCACTATTTAAACATGCATGCGCAGCTAGAATGTTGGAGCTAGCAGTCTAAATTTTGGCCTGAATCCTCATATAAGTCCCAACTTTGTGTGTACGAGCAGTAATTACTCTAGCAAAGCTGTGCGTGTGTGCAGGCTTGTCTGAGTCTTCGCTACTCGCCAATGCGATAAGTATCAAAATCTCGCGTAATTGCTCAAATTTGTCTTTTTTATACAAGATATAAATATATTTCAAATATATGCTGCGTCAGCCAATAAGATGACAATGCTCTGACATTGGTGTGAGTATTATCATGCCTTGCATAAAGTGGGACTTGATGTGAATCACTATACATGCGGACAGCAAAGACCCAGGCGAGATGCCGACAATGAATAGTTAAGTATGAGATTTCGCTTGTTGTGAACGAGATATATACGATGTGCCAATTTAATATCTGATTTGCTGCTACATTAAAAATGTATTGTTTTTTGTTTGTTTGAACATTTGTCTTCTCATAAGAGATGCGCAGACTCATCTGAGCATTCGTTTGTCGCCGATGTGGTAGATAAAAATATCGCATGGGTCCAGATATTGAGAATTTTGTCTGAAGCTTCACCTACTTCTGTTTTTTTTTTTTTTTTTTTGTTTTTTTTTTGATTGTCTGAACGGCGATGGTTAAGGCAAAAGCAGGCTCGTCCGCTCCACCGTGCGATATTTGGTGCGATGAGGGGAAAAATTGTGTATGTGTGTTTGCTTTTTCCGTAAATATGCTGATACGAAACTGCTGAATGAATGATGATCCCCAGCTGAGTGCATTGCCAATCATGAATTTTAATCGAGGGATTGCGGTTTCGAGCTTTGCCGGAGGCACTGCGTTGTGTCCTTAAGCAAGACACTTTATCCTCTGCTTAGTCCTGGTTCAACCCAAGAAGACCCGTCCCGGCATGACTGAAAAAATGTTGACCGGGGCGTAAAGAATCAAATCTAACAAAACAAATTTTAATCCAAGCTAATTGGCTCGATAGATACATTTGGAGAAAACGGACTATAATATCTAACTCTTTTATTTAATTGGATGAAACAGATAACAGATAACATGGGATTGCGTCATACGACTTCAATGTAGGGCATCGCGTTGAAATGTGTTTGTGGCCGTTTTCAAGTTCACACTCCTGTTCAGTTTATGGACACGGCTGTTACATGCCTTTCCTGGTCATCAACTCCATGATGACTGATAGCGGGCGTTACTTATCTACATTTGCGATCATTCTGTAATCAGGAAATGGCCTTGAATATCTTGCAGGATGACAAAATTATATTGGTTTTTCCAATCGAGCTATTTTGAGTAACGAAAAAATACAATATCACCTCCACATAAAAGAGTAGCGATCATATTACCAACATTTTGATTGGCTACTGAGGTACTCCCTGCTGATATGAATATTCATAGGAAACGACGGTTTTTTAGCGAGATGTCCCAGGGGTGATGGAAGGAGTGAAACGGAATGCTTCACCCCTGGGTAAACGAGGATGATTGAATCAGGGCTTCATGTTATCTTTGCAAGAAACCCGAAGTATTCATGATTCCATGAACCTTCCAATAATTTAATTTATTGCTTAAATTTTAATCGTATTAACGGTTTTCTTGGGATGCAAAACGGAGAAGTGGAACAGCCATTGTGAACACTAATGGAGCAAACAAGAAGCTTGTTTTGCACATGCAACTCAGGTGTGATTTGCTGTCAATCACAACACCAGTGTCACATCTGGTGAATGAATTTGATATTCAAAGTGAATGTTCGGTCAAGTGAGCTTGGCAGCTGTCAATCAAATTTTGTGTTGTTCATGAGGCTATGAACGGTTGCAAAACTCTAAAGATTCATTAAAGGCTTGCTTTGAAAATGTAAATATTTTCTTATCATTCAGTTTAAATGTTTGTTTTGACTTTTGAAATTCCACTGTATTTTTCTTCTTTACATATATTTTTCAGTCCACCTCTTCACTGAAAGAAACCACTTCACAAGGGGCTGCTAAACCCCTGAGTGGCCTTGCCAGTCTCGCAGCTAATCTGTCTGGTCACTCCAAGTCTGGATCATCTAAATCTGACCAATCAAAGTCGAGCTCCAAATCAGGATCAGACTTGACAAAGCTCAGCTCTTCTGGATCATCTAAATCAGAATTAACAAAGCTCGGCTCAGCCGGTTCCTCCAAGCCAGATTTAGCTAAATTCGGTTCATCTGGTTCCCATAAGTCTGACTTAACTAAGCTCAGTTCATCTGGTTCTTCCAAGTCCGACTTAACTAAACTCGGCTCATCTGTATCGTCCAAGTCCGACTTAACTAAACTTGGTTCATCTGGATCGTCCAAGTCAGACTTAATCAAGCTAGGCTCATCATCTAAGACGGAACAAGGCAAGTCTAGTAGCTCGAGCAAATCTGAGCAGTCAGATAAAAGCTCTTCAAGTTTTTTTAAAGAAAAGACAAAATCAACTTCGGATGCTAAACCATTTCAGAGACAATCCTCGGAGATTTCTAAGACTAGCTCTAAGTCATCTCCAGACCTAACTAAATTATCCTCGAAAGCTAGTGACACTAAATCATCCTCAAAGTCTTCGTCATCGTCATCATCGTCGAGCTCGAGTTCAAAGTCAAATCAAGGTGGTACTAGTTCGGTAGTTAACGCAGATAAAAGGCTTCAAATGATGAAAAAGAAAGCTGCTGCAAAAGTGCAGGAGAAAAGGAAATGATTCAGAAGCTGTTGGAGGTTAACACACAGGTAAATGTATATGTCAATTTGCTGGTATTTACGCGTATTGCCAGTACTTCATAGACCGGAAGTGGTAGATATTGGTGTTAATACTATATAGAAAACATGCCATATGCCTAAAGGACTATAGAATTAGATCATTTTTAAGTATTCAGTATGTGCATGGCGATTTATGTAAGCATTTAGGAATAGATTCCAGTACCGATCATCCAGATCGCTACTCAAATCTATTCCTAAATGCTTACATAAATTGCCATGTGCATGCCCAATACTTAAAAATGGTCTAATTCTATAGTCCTTTAGGCATATGGCATGTTTTTCTATATATGATTTAACACCAATATCTACCACTTCCGGTCTATGAAATACCGGCAATACGCGTAAATACCAGCAAATCAACATATACATTAACCAGTGTGGTTAAAGTGCTAAAATTTTGTTGACAACACACAAACTCTGTATTGTAACTTGAGCCGTAACATTGTGGTATGTGCGACCAGCAAAGGCTCAGACCAGCCTGCGCATACGCGCAGACTGATCACAGCATTTGCTTGTCACTTGAATATTCTATGACTGTTAAGCTACTGACTGAACATTATTTGGAGTTTCTATGCATAACAGGAGGCTGCACAGACTCGTCTAAGTCTACTTTGTCAACCTGCCACATTGTTGGAAATAACATGTCACGGCTCACTTTAGAGGAACATTACCATATTTGCTCTGGCTCAATGGTAGATCTGGAGTGCTCAACTTGAGATTGAGGGGCTGTTAATTCTAGCCTTCCAGAACACACAGCTTTGTGTCCTTGAGCAAGATATTTATCCTCTGCTTAGTACTGGTCGTATTTACTCTTAGTTTTCTGACTTATAGGCTTTAGCAAATAGTGTTAACATTGATCAGGCTGCTCCTATAGGAGCAATCTGATCAGAGCTTACACAATTCCCTATTTATAACCAAGACCAAGTCATTCCTAAAGGAACAACAAATTTAGGATACATTTGGTGAGGAGACAGTATTGTGTGATCTTCATTTAATGTAATTGTACATTGTCTACAGATAGATAGTATCCATCATGTCCACACAAATTCTCGGCAATTCTATTCGGGAAGCATAACTACTGAGCCGCCATGGTGTAGTGGATAAACCACTTGCATGTAAACCAGGGGTTTTGGTTTGATTCTTGGCTTCTCCAGTCTTTCTATGACCTTTATTGCTAAACCTTTGGTTGAACGCTTAACACAATCACACTGTTTCATATTGGCGATCGATAACACAATAATTGTGTTCTACTATACTATTGTTATAACAATCGAAAACCCTATTTTGGGAGATATTGAAATTCTGCAGATAAGTATATTTTTTATTAAATTAAGCACTTAAACATACTTGGCAGGTTTTTGTTATGATCTGAATGATATCCAAGGTGAACTAAGGGTCTAGATAAATGGGATTTATGTTTTGTGATTTACATGTTTCTCTAAAGTGACCCTTGGTCATGGATATAAATTTGGCGAATTTGTCTTGTTATCAATAGATTCAGATTCTATCCCATTTACATGCATTTTTGAACAAACTCCTAATGCAAATATTGTATTTTTGTATATTGGAATTTTTCAATTTGAATATGAAATATTATGAAGCGCCAAGAAAAAAATGCATCTGAAAATGTCGTCTGCTGAAGTCGTCTGCTGCAAATAATTGCCTAGCATTACTGACGAATTAAGTATAGAAGCAAACAGCGTGGACCCAGAACAGACTGCTCCTATAGGAGCAGTCTGATCTGGGTCCACACTGTTTGCCATAGAGGCTTCTTAAACATTTCAGCAGACGAGAAAAGCGGACGACTTTTGTTGGGATTGGCGCATTAAGGGTAAACTACTCAAATTTTGATAAGGATCACTTTAAAGATTTCTATAGGGTTTAAGGACTGAGCCTACCCATTTGGCATGTGATAACTTGACGTTTTTCTTCAAATTCAACATTTCCAGTAGTATTTGAAAATGCAATGGGCTACAGCTTTTCATGCCAATGACTCACTAAACATTCCCATGGATACCCGTGGGTCGGAAAATGTAAAATGTTACAATTTCGAAATTCCACCCAAAATTTCAAGTTTATTTCTCCCTTATTTTAATTGGTCAGAAACATGAAATGAGCCGTGACATGAGATTTCCAGCAATGTGGTATGTGTCATTAGCAAAGCCTCAGATCAGCCTGTGCTAACACGCAGTCTGATCAGAGCCTTTGCTTATCGCTTGAGTGTTAAGCTACTGACTGAACATCATTTGGAGTTTCTAAGTTTAAAAGGAGGCTGCACATGCTCGTCTGAATCTACACATGTCAAAATACCACATTGTTTGAAATCACATGTCCCGGCTCAAATGTGTTTGAGGAACACATTTTCAACCTTCTAGTCTAATATTCGGCTGAATTCTGTTTGTAACTGAAACTAGAAGTTCTGGACACAATAATCACCATTTGAAAATTATGCAATTTTCTGTAAAAACCCCCAATATTTTGCATTTTCGGACCAACAGGCATACACTGGACCATCCAGTATGTGATCTGCATTTGAATCTGTAGCTTGAAGCAATTGCAATTACGACTGCATATTTCGTTGAAATTAAATAAAAACACCAAGTTATCAAGTGCCAATGGGGTAGGTTCATTGCATTGAACCCTATGGAAATCTATAAAGCAATCCTTATCAAAGTTTGAGTGGTATAATTTACATGCATCAAAAGTAATAAATACTCAACAAGAACATTGGTCTGTTTTATTATGCCCAAATAGAATCACACTGGTAAATGTATACGTCGATTTGGTGGTATTTACGTGTATTGCCGGTACTACATAGACTGAAAGTGGTAGATATTGGTGTTAATACTATGTAGAAAAACATGCCATATGCCTGAAGGACTATAGAATTAGATCATTTTTAAGTATTCGGCATGCACATGGCGATTTATGTAAGCATTTAGGAATGGATTCGAGTACCGATCTGGATGATCGGTACTCGAATCTATTCCTAAATGCTTACATAAATCGCAATGCAAATACTGAATACTTAAAAATGATCTAATTCTATAGTCCTTTAGGCATATGGCATGTTTTTTCTATATAGTATTAACACTAATATCTACCACTTCCGGTCTATGAAGTACCGGCAATACGCTTAAATACCACCAAATCGACGTATACATTTACCAGTGTGAGAATGGCAGCCTTATTAGACATAACCTCGATTCGGAAAATTTAACGCCGCTGAACTGGATGTCTGAAATTGACCACTTACAAAATCCTTTCATTGGAACATATATATAAGTCACTGCATGATTATGACAAAAACATGTAGATGAACTGGGTGTCCTGGGAAGAATATAGTAATCTATCATGAGTGTGAGGGTGGGATAGACAAATTTGTCCGGAGGATCACCGTTTGGCATCATGAGGCTTGCCGAGTGATGACAAATGGTAATTTTGAGAGAGATTTTTCTATCCCATTCCACATGAATAATGGATCCTTTTTCTTGCTTACCACTAAATACCACATTTTCATGTTTAAAAAGGATCCTAGAAGTTCCTGAATACGCCGAGATGTAACATAATATGATGACATCACAGTAACATAACAATACCGTCACTTGTCTTCCAATGTGCGGCTGTTCGATTTTTTAGCTCACCCTAGCCGAAGGCTCCTGGTGAGCTTATAGGATGGGACTTTGTCAGTGTGTGCTTCCACACTTTCAAACATGAATATCTCTAAAACCAGCCGGCTGATCAAAATCAAATTTCATCTGGAGCATCATTGGGTGGGGGATTGACTGCATAAGGTTTTGGGCAAAATCGGATCAGAACAACAGATAGCTGCCATAGGGTTATAATGGGGAAAATCTTGTGACCACTCTCTTTCATTTTTGATTGATTCTTCTTTATTCTTGCAGGTAACAAGGACAACCATAAAATCTCAGATGGGTTCAAAATCGGCAAGATCCGACCAGGGGCTGAGGAGTTAGCTGCCCTTGAGCATCTGGAAAAATCCCCATAGACTTACAATGGGAGAAATGTTGTGACCACTCTAGTGCCTTCATTTTTGGATGGATCTTCTTCATTCTTGCAGGTACCGGTAACAAGACTGGACGAGTTTGAATTTCGGCAAGATTCCTATACCAATTTCGGAGTTAGCTGCCCTTGAGCGTCTGAAAAGTCAATGAATAATGTAAACTCTAGGGCCTTTATTTTTGAGTGGATCATTTTCTTTCTTACAGGTAACCTGGACAACCATAAAGACTTGAATCCGTTCGAAATTCAGCCAGATCAGTCCTTCAACTGCGAAGTTAGCTGCCCTTGAGCGTCTGAAACAATTCCCTTCGACTTATAATGGGAGAAATGTTGTGACCACTCTAGTGCTTTCAATTTTCAATGGATCTTCACTCTTGCACATAAGATTAGAAGGACAACTATTAAAGCTTGGATGAATTTGAATTTCATCAAGATCCCATCACCTATTATGGAGTTAGCTGCCCTTGAGCGTGTTTACAATTGACGAATAATGTTGTGACCACTTATGAAGGCGTTTGATCCAAAGCCTTCATTTTTTATTTGATCAGGTAACAAGGACAACCATAAGAAACTTGGATGAGCTTGAAGGTCAAGTAGAACCGACCTAAGACTGTGGAGTTAACTGCCCTTGAGTATCTGAAAAAAATCTGCAGACTTACAATGGGAGATCTGTTGTGACCACTCTAGCACCTTCATTTTTGAATGGATCTTCCTCATTCTTGCAGGAAACGAGGACAATCATAAAAGCTTGAATGAGTTTGATTTTGGGCCACAACCAACCACCAGCTACAGAGTTAGCTGCCCTTGAGCCTTTAAAATATAGCTATATAATGTTGTGGCCACTCTAGCACATTCATTTTTCAATTGATTTTCTTCATTCTTGTAGGTAACATGGACCTACATAAAAGCATGGATGAGTTTGAATTTCTGTCCCATCATTGACAAAGGAGTTAGCTGCCCTAGAGCATCTGAAAAACATACTTTGACCAGGTTTTCTCTGCAATTTTATTCAGATCTTTTTACTACCTGTAGATAACCAGAACTTGCATAATATCTTGAGTGTTTGAATTTATTCCTGATCACTGTTTCAAGTTCAGAGTTACCAACTTTTGAGACTCGTAAATTATGGTGCCTACAAAAACATTTTACTGGCTCCCAGGTGAGCTATCATTGCCCATTGGGCTACTTGTTATCTTTCCCACGAGTTGGTAAGGGGTATGAAGGGTTTGTACAGGCTTGAAAAGTACTTGAATTTAGAGGGCTTTCTTGAAAAGTCCTTGAAAATTAAATATGCCTTGAAAAGTACTGGAAAATCACTCAAATGCCTTGAAAAGTCCTTGAATTATTCTATATTTTGTAGGACATAACACTGTTGATAGAGATCTAAATCAGTATGAAATTGTTGTGTCTATTTGGTGCAGCAAATGCTGCACCAAATAAAGGCACAACAATTTTATACTAATTTTCTAGTACTAATTTCTCCGTTATCTCAGTCTAGCATTTCTGAAGTAGAATTTTAACACTTAAATCAGGATTTTTCATAAACTTTTAGTCCTTGAAAAGTGTAGCTTAGTCTTGAGAAGTCCGTAAAAAGTCCTTGAATTTTACACAAACTTGCCTGTATGAACCCTGGTATGTGAGATAGAATTGTCTCATATGGGTAAAAGCAACTGAAACCGAGATCAGGTGTACAAGAAATATCTGACTGGGCCCGTGCCCAGTTTGAGATAAACTACAACAAGAGATAAGTTTAAACAGATTTATTTGTAAATATATTACACAACAAAAAGCCTATAGCTTGGTCCTACTGGCAACAAGCATTACATGAATAAACAAATGGTGCAAAGTTATAAACATATTTACATAAAATACAAAAATTTTGAAAATGTGATCATAAAAATAAGTAACTATAAATCTGCTGTGATCCTGTGGTGAGCTCACAATGACGTCCATATTAACCATCTTTTACTCACACGTGTCTGGCTACAGATGCGTGTCTGACTGCAGATCCAGGGGTCGCGAGTTCGATCCCGGCCCGGTGCCATACTTTCGTGGAGATTGATCATGAAATAATTTCTACGGTCATTCTCCTCCCTTCCGCTGATTTATTCAAGAGGGGTTGTTGTCAGTTACAAGCGAAAGTATGTGCCCAAATTACTGGTTAACCGCTTGCTCAAGCCTGCCCAGGAAAAAGTGTGGTTAAGTGAACTGACCGTCCCGCAATGACCATAGCTGTTGACATGGGACGTAAAGCAACAAAAACAAACAAACAAAAAACAATGGTCTAACCGCCGGTATTTACACTTATTTGAATGCAACAGATTTATGCAATGACTAAGTGAATTAGGGTAAAAACTTGAAAATTGAATGCTGATTTTTTTTTTTTTTTTTGCATATTCGCTTATTTGAAATAAATATGGTACAGTCACACTGGATTCAGATAAGAGACCTATTTATGAACTATTTGAATAACTTTCCATAAAAAAGTATGTGGTTTTGGTGAGTAAAAGAAACAATTCCCTGCGCCATTTCTTTTTTTGCACAAAAAACAGATGTTTGATAGATAAACGCTTGTAATAATCATTTACGGGTCATATTTTTATGTCTACCTCCCTATAATTTGAACTTTCAATTCTTCAAAATAAACCATCCAGTCCTTTGGACTTCAAATTTACGAGATTTGACTGTATTGACTTTCACTTAGCCTTAATCTTGTCAGTATTATCTATAATGTCTATTTCATATATTCCAAGGTTCATACAGGCAAGTAAGTTTGTGTAAAATCCAAGGACTTCTAAAAGACTTTCCTACTGTTTTCAAGGACTGAAAACTTGTTACGAGTTAAAATTCTAATTTTGAAACTTCAGACTGCATTACTAAAGACATAAATTTAAGAAAATTAGTATAAAATTGTGGTGGCTTTATTTGGTGCAGCATACGCTGCACCAAATAAAGGCACCACAATTTTATACTGATATCAGTCCCCAAAGACAGTGTTGAATCCTCCTGTAAATTGTAAAATTCATGACTTTTCAAGGTCTTTGAGTGTTTTTCAAGGACTTTTCAAGACAGTCCTGTATATTCAAGTACTTTTCAAGCCTGTGCAAACCCTGTATTCTTATGAAGACAAACAGTATGGGCCTTGATCAGCCTGCTCCTTCTGATTGTTTCTTTAACACTATGCTGTGATTTCAGTTAAACGCAGTTATGAGCATGGCCGTGAGTGACAGTTAGCAAATGTCCAATACATTGTGAGCTCACTGAGTGTATGGATATGTGGTCTGGTTTTTTTGCATATCATTTTTTAACTTCAATTAACTGTTTGCATGCTGGGTAATTTATAGTGCTTTTTCTTGTTTGCTGATTTTTTTAGAAAAAAAAAATCTAAAATTTATTTCAGAAATATTATCAGTGTCAAACAGTTTGGACCCAGATCAGGCCCTACATTTTGTTGGAGCAAATCTGGGTCCGATCTGTTTGCAAAGTTTATCATCAGACTACACTAGCATGTTAAGAATAAAAGGTACAATAGTTAATTACTACAAACTATTCCAAATTTCTCAAAGACTTAACTACTCTGCCTACTGCTAGTTTTGTCATCTGCTGATAACCTTTACAAACAGTTTGGATCCAGATCAGGCCTGACATAATGTCAGGCCTGATCTGGATCCAAGCTGTTTGACACTCTGATTTTATCCCTGAAAGAATATTCTTAAAAAAGTAATGTTGAAAAGGATCTGCAGATTCCAAGAATAACCCATGTAAGAGTTAATCAACAGCTCTGACAAAATTTAATTTATGAGCAATATCATAAAAAAAACCTGTCTCTGCTTCCAGATAAGACTCAAAGCAGCCTCTAGGCTTGAAATTGGACATAGTGAGTAAAGCTTTCAGTTAATGTAGAGCAAGTGATACATCTATGAATGGTCGCTAGTTCGAGACTCAACATAGGCATTGTGTTGTGTCCTTGAGCAAGACACTTTATCCTCTGCGTAGCTCTGGTTCAACCTAGGAAGACAGGAAAATGTCCAGACACGACTGAAAAATTGTTGACTGAGGCATAAACCATTGAGGAGTTCTGAGTGTGTCCGGTGACTTCCAAATGAGAAATTTATTGTTATTGATTTTATTATTTTGTCACATATTAGTCTTTCTCTGCCTTTTATGAGTGCATTTCATGTATTCATCGTCCAATGTTATGTGATTTGCAAATACATTTAAGTGGAGTTGAGAGCCATCAACACAAACATCTGTGCAGACTGATATGCACCATGTAATAAATAGAGGATCTTACCTGAGTGTTCTATTGAATTTATTAAACAAGTTGGGGAAAAGAGATAAAATGTGAATCTTGCCGAGCATTTTATCTCTTTTTCGCAACAAGTTAAATAAATTCAATAATACAAGAGCACTAAGAGACATTAATTTTGTTTGTTTGATTTTATTCTTTACGTCCACTCAACAATCTTTCAGTTATGCGGGACGGTTCTTCCTGGGTTTAACCAGTACTAAGCTAGGATAAATGTGTCTTGCTCAAGGACCACAACGCAGTGACGCCGGTGAGGCTCGAACCCGCTACCCTTCAGTCTCGAGTCAAGCACTCTACCACTGAGCCACTGCGCTCCCTATAAGAGACATTAAGGTTACTTTGAAATCTCATTACTGGCGTAAAGAAGTTATAATTGTGTCGTACAGTGTTATATACGCAACGTTGTTATGGACATCATAACGTTTCTCGTAAATCTGTAAACCACTAGTGGTTAATTGATTTTATTACATGGCATTATTTCACTCCCAGATGCAACGTCATATGATAAACATGTTTTCTTATGACTTGGTACTCATGTTTTGAAAACTTACATAGCTTACCCTTGTTAATTCAACCTATACACAAACATAATAGTTAAGCAAAATTTATATTCAATGCCAATTGAAACATAAGCCTTGGCCCTATATATAAAGTATACTAGGTGAGTGTCTTTTGATATCAAGTTTACCAGGCAAGGCTTTGAGAATGCTTGTTGACATCGCGAGGCTTACCGAGGGATTCAACAAGCGTTCTCAAAGCCGAGCCTGGTAAATTTGATATCGAAAGACGCAAACCTGGTATTCTATTCATCAGTTTACCCATTGTTTCACTTCAAACTAGCTATTATGAAATAATTTTCGCTTTTTGTGTTGATTCAGACTCATTAGCCACGTCATTCAAAATATGCAACGTCATCATGACCTGATAAAGGCACATGCCGTGAAATAGATAACGTTTATCAGGCAATGTACAACAGTGCAGTTAATAGGAGTGGTAACTGATCAAATTTATGCTTATGCTTCAACAATAAACCAGCAAACAGACGCCCTAAAAACCAATGTATCAAAATGTAGGCAAAAGGGCAAACAGTGTTGAGACTGATTAGACTGCTCCTTTGAGTCTCTAAATCAGTTTACAAAAACCTGCTTGTCCAATTCTATACTATGTTTTAAGGAAACAAATCCAATAAATGGGATTTAAAAAAAAAATACAAGCACTGCATCTTAACCCTAACCCTGCCCATGTTCTTTTTCATGAAGTTTTCTGCTTTGTACATCTGTGGCATATATTCTGTTCTGATGTGCTCCAGACACTTTTTACCATGAAAGAAAGCAGTATGCACACACAACAGTCTGCTTCTACAGCAGAACTCTGGTCTGGGTCCATATTGTTCTCATTATAAGCTAGCAAAGCACATCAGCAGATGAGTAAGCAGATGATGAACAGCGACACAAGATTTTCAACAATGTGGTATGTGCAACCAGCAAAGCTTCAGATCAGCCTGTGCATAAGCGCAGTCTGATCAGAGACTCAGGTAGTGGTTTGAATACTCTATGGGTGTTAAGCTACTAATTGAACATAATTTGGAGTTTCCAAGCTCAAATGGAGGCTGCACAGGCATATCCGAGTCTACACGCATCAAAATGCCACATTGTTGGAAATCACATGTCACGGCTGATATTTGTCATTTATGGCAGGAAAAGGATTAAATCGAGTTAGCAAATCACAAGTAGGATGGGTGATCAGAAAGTTTGCGGAAAAGTGCTATTAAATCACATTGCTTGTATGGATTGCAATGCAAATTCCTAGATATAAACTACCATTCATCGCAAATTGACTTAAATTGAAATATAAAAAAAATGTGACGTCAGATGTATGAGCACGAGGTGCCGTTGTGATGTCACTTTGCTGGAATCGGCCATATGTACCCCTGGGTTGCTTCTCGGGCAAAAAAAGATAGTTGTGTTTGAATAGATTGGTATCTTTAATGGAAAGTAATGTTCAGTCAATCTTTGAACATAATATGAGATTTTTTATGCTATTCCCCTGTGCTATGTGTTCAAATTAATAGGTTTCAGTCCAAAGGGCAGGCCTAAAATGCATCAATTTTTCAAATTTTTGTAAATTTGAAATAAAAAAAACTTATTTTCTTGTCAGTGTTCATCACAATAATTATAATATCAGGCTTAACTATCAATATTAGGTCTACTGTCCTGAAAAAGGTGTTTTTATTTTCTAAGTGTGCAAATACTTTTTTTTAAAAAATTGACATGCTAAAACAGGCAATGGGTTCCTTTGCCATTAAACAGCACTGTTATTCCTTTTGCTTTAGAACACCATCCGTCAGATATAAATCTTTGAATGTTTGCATAGAAAAGGAGTAAATATGTCGTTAGATATGCATGGAACACAATATGGGATATAACAGCATAACACAATTTTACAATACGTTGAAGTTTAATTGGTTTTGTAGTAAAACGTCAAAATGCAATGTAAAAGGGGCCGGTTCGTACTATGTATCATTGCCTTGATGACAACTGTAACGCACGTAGACGACTAGCATCAAGCATGTTGTAACCGATCAAGTGCATATGTGTTGCAGTATTATGTGCTGCTATTCCAGCTCTATTGATCAAACGATGTAGAAATGGCAACTTTTTTTCCGCGAACTTTCTGATCACCCCTCGTAAAAGCTAAACATTTTACTATTGGAATGTAAGAAGTTTTTGATATTTTCTCGTAGCACCCTATCAACTTGGGAACTGTGTTTAGTAGGAGCCATTTATTTATAGCCCCTGAAATAAGACTCTTTCTACTACGGTCCTGCCAGCCAAGAATGACAGTGATGTCATGTTTTGTTTACAAAGTTATCAGGGACTTATAATCGATAGGATTAATACACAAGTGATATATCAATTTGCGTTAGTGCAAGTGGGGGGTGTACGAGTTAATGTTCACTTAACAATTGTAAACAAAAGGTTACATCACTGTCACTCTTGGTTGGCAGGACAGTAAAATTACATCATTTTCTCTCTCAAATACATTTTGTTGTTGATGAAACCCTTCTAATGAAAAAAAAATATAAGCTTTTTTTGAGAAAAACAAAAAGCTATGAATCTGGGTACACAGTCTAATCAGGGCATGCTATAATTAAATTCCTAACAACTAAAATTTAGTTAAGATAGAAAACACATACTGTGACGTATGCACATGTAATTGTAATAAAAGTAAGAAAGAGGGCAAAGATTAGGAATTGATACAATCAAGTACCACACCTGACCCAGGATACCAATGGGAAAGTGACAATTTCACAGGCATCACAAACGAGAGCCAAGAGGTCAGCCCTTTCCCAGCAGGTGACCACAAGGCATATTAAACTTTGTATCCTCATGGACTTAATAGCCTTTTGGAATTTGAACAAACCATACACATTATATGGGCCCGTCGGGAGAAAATGGGTCTTCGATGTTTGCGAACAACAAAGGAACAGACCAGCCTGAGCATCAGTGAAGTCTGATCAGTGCCTTTGTTATTTGCTTATTGGAAAGCATCACATCTAAACTTGCTAAAATCAAATTTTTTTCAATTTTCTAGCTAGTCTCTGTAGGTGAGCAGGCTGGTTTGAGTCTTACTTGGTCAGAAACCTCAAAGACAGATTTTCTAGGAATGAAGCCCATATAATTTATACGTTTTTTAACATTTTTAAAAACAGAATCAATTTATTTGCTTAACAGTTACTGAGCCAACCATAATGTTCACTTTATTTACTATACAGCCATATATCCAGCATACCCTAAAACAGAATTATCAGTATACAGTATGAGGAATGTAATGAAACTGACTATATTTTCATTTCTTTAATTTCCTAGATAATACTTTGCAGCTTTTAACCTGAACCTACAGTAAAATCTGTCTTAAGCGAAAGATCAAAAATGGTCAAAAAAGATCTTAATGACAAATGGTAGCTTAATGAAGGTCGAAAGTATTGCAGAATGCTCCCCTTACTTTTGACCTGCATTAAGCGATAATCAGCCTTAAACCCCAGTTTTTGGTCTTCTTTTTAGTGGCCACTTAAGACAGGTTTTACTGTATCTGCATTAAGCAGTAGCTGGTCACAAACCCCAAAGAAGGTTTTTTTTGCAAAGTGTCCCAATGATTAGAATAGATATGAGCGCGGATCTGACAAACGGGTCCTTCGTGCATTTTAGCAGTTTTTGTGTAATCAAAATTTCAAAATCGTCTAAATTTTCAAAATTTTGCATGTTTATTCAATAGACTCAAATTGCTTCTTACATATTATATAATCAAAGGCGCAAACAGCCCAGATAGAATTAAGTGATATGTATAAAGTATGTTGCCATGGCAACAGCTGTGCATATGGACTACACACTTCCTTGAAAACAAGAGAACTCATTTCAAATGCTTTTGTAAACAGGATGTGCGTATGTGGGCTATTTGTGCAGTCTATGCTATTGCACACTCATCAAATTTACAGAAACATGAAGCATTCTTGAAATATTGCTCCCATTATCTTTGTATTAGCATCATATGTTAACACAATGACGTTGACGTCAGAACGTCATAAACAAGGTTAAGTGACGTAATGTTTAAAACGCATCATATATAGGAGTTTAAACGGTCATATCTTTGCTATTTGTAATGATAATCTCTTCAAATTTTCTGTAATTGTTCACAACAGCTATAAATAGGAGATGTAAACATGACCATTACGTCACACGGAATAGTCGATATAAAGGGTTGTCAGCATTCAAAACATATAACAATATTGGTATTTCAAACTGAGCGTTTTCAAAAATGGGTTAAAATGATGTATTTGATAGAAATATGAAATAATCCACTAAAAGTTCCTGCAAAAATATCTCGGAAATGCAAATAAAATCAATTGTTTGTTTGAAAAGCACATTTCTATGTATGGAAGTGACAGTATAGAACGCGTGTACTGTCAGAAGATTAACAAGACGATGCCGTGGTCGAGTGGTTACGCTTGTGACTCAAAAGAAGTGGTTATTTTCAATACATAGAGGAGAACACCTTCTGAAAGCGCTTCCAAGCAAATAATTTTTTCCTAAGTTTATTTCACAGAGATGATGAGATTTTTTTATGGATTTTAAAGTATACATAGATTATAAATTGTATCTTTCTTTATACATTTGATCAGATTTTATTTCAGAATTTTCCAATTACACTTTGATGGAACGAATGCATTACAATTTTGCAAATTTTCAATTTTTCATATTGCTGAATTCAAGCAAGGTTCCCAGATAGGAGCAATGAGTGCTGGTATATTTGACGCTTTCAAAGGATGTGCACGAGCACCATGAATCACTCAACCACACTGTTTGAGTCCACTTAAATATTGACTTGGTTAATATCTCCATATACAGCTATGTCTCTCCTCCAGAATTCTTGATCGACACCTATGACATGTTTGCAGTATTTCAATTCGCCATTCTTCTAACACATTCTTCCGTGAGGCATTCCATCTTTTCTTTGTTAAATTGCCGATTTCAGCGCGTTAAAAAGTGAGTGTTTAGCTATCCAAAACGCATATACCGAACGCATCATTTCATTATACAGTAGTTTTATTTATGATAACCCATTTGGGTTTCCACCTTGGATGTAGGCGAATATCTTATCCAAATGACCAATTACTAATGTGCAAAGGACAAAGCATGCCTTCATAAAGTTGAGTACCACAGATCGCTATTTCATCCTACTTGTAAAGAACATCATTTTCAGAGATTATTTTTTTTTTCATTTAATTTATGGTGAGGTGCGAAAAAAGACACACTTGAATTAAAAAAAATTCAAATGAGCAAATCAACGATAGCAAAAAAAGAAGAAAAACAAAAAACAAAATGCAGCTGTGGGGTTCGAACTCTCAACCCTCTGTCTAAAAATATCAGATTTGTTAAGTATGAAATGCCCTTACCTGTACCGCCACAACCTCATCTACTAATATAGTGTCTCATTTAGCCGTTGAAATACATAACAATTACACAAATACGGCGCATTTATCCTACTCACCCTTAAAATGGCATATTCCGAACTACGTCATATTCATGTTTACATCACGCATTTATAGGTCTTTTTTTTCTCTGTAAATATCCCATTTTTGACTTTTATAGCCAGAAGGTCCCTTTTGTCAGATCTTGGCTCATGTAAAGCCAATTTCATTGCTTTTTGATCATTCTATATATAAATTACCCTTGTGCGATTACCACTGAGACAGGAGTTAAAATAAACGAGTACAGTAAATGCACTAAACACCTGAGGAACATTTTTTTTATCATCTTTATAAAAGTATGTGGCAGAACCCAGGGCCCTCTACTGCAGACCACTGAAGTCCGATTACTCATACAACTCGTTAAGGGTGTGGCAGTGACCAGAAAATTTTAACAAACAAACAGCAGACAGCGATACCCTTACTCCTGAAGGAGCAGCCTGATCTTAGCCTTCCCTGTTTTCCAAGAATATATGTCAAGCAGGGGCGGATCCAGGATTTATGGGAAAGGGGGTTCATATGGATAAATGTGTGTGTTGGGGGTTCGCTTTGCTGATTTTATCTCATTTTTCTTAAATATCCCATGAAAATGAAATAATTTGGTCTCTGTGAGACCAAATTATTTCATTTTCATAGGATATTTAAAAACGGGGGCAGGGAAGGGGGTTCGAGCTGAACCCCCACTGGATCCGCCACGGATGTCAAATAACTTCTGTTAGAAACTTTAGCACATTTCTTATCTTGAGATTTGTTACCCAGTAAATTCAGAACAAGGTTAGTCCTGATATTTTAAACAAAGTAAAACGTATTCAGCTCACAGTGCTTTTAACATCTCAGACTAAATTAGGGCTAAAATGAAAATACAGGTTTCAGGTTACTAGAATATTCCTTATTTTACATATAATAACCATCATAACATGGGCCAGCACATGACATTTTGGTATTCAGGCATTTAGTTAAGAGTGTGTGATAAAATGACCATTTTCTTATTTCTCAACCAAAAGGTATGTTGTGGGCACTCAAAAGAACCGTCTCAATGAGACTGTTCTTTTGAGCACCCAAAACATATGTTTGAAATGCTGGGTAAGAAAATATTTACAACTTTACGCTAGATCTGAATCTGTGGTAAATGCCTTTAATAAAAGCCCATGCTGATGTATCCTGGCCCCAAGGTTTATAATATATATAAAACTTTTTTCGTGCTCAACTCATCTGAGCACGAAATTTGAACTGCTCATAAAAACTGAAATACAGACAAATAAAGAAGTTTCTTGCTTTAAGTCTCTCAAATGTTGTATTTATCATGCTCATAAATGTTCAAATGCCAACAATTGTTGGCATTTTAACATTTATGAGCATGATAAATTTGGTGTTCAAATGAGTTGAGCATGCGAAAAGTTTTATAACCTTGGGGCGAGATGAGTTTGAGGTGTTTGTTTGATTTGATTCTTTATGTCCCATCAACAATCTTTCAGTTAAACAGGGATGGGTCTTCCTGGGTTGAACCAGTACTAAGCTAGGATAAATGTATCTTGCTCAAGGACCACAATGCAGTGACGCTGGTGAGCCTCTCGGTCTCGAGTCAAGCACTCTACCACTGAGCCACTGCGCTCCCTGAGTTGAGCATGAAAAAAGTTTTATAACCTCGGGGCCAGATGAGTTTGAGGTGTAAAATTTGGCCTAGTACATCAGCTTTATCCATACTTTGAGTATGCGAGAATGACAAGCTGTGGTGAGTTTGCAAATATGTGCAAACTTGCCAGAGCCCATACAGCTCATTGATGCAATAAGAACCAAAATCTCCTGCACTGGCACATATGGGCCTCGACACAACAAAACCGGTCTTCGGAGTTTCCGACAAAGCCAGACTCAAACCAGTCTCCTTAACTACAGAGACTAGCTAAAACATTGAAATTTTGCTTGAAGCAAGTTTAGATGATACTTTCCAGTAATCGAATAACAAAGACGCTGATCTGCCCCTGTGTTGTTCGCAAACCTCCGAAGAGAGGTTTTCTTGCATCGGGCCCATATATGAATTTTTAGAATGTTTTGGGAATAATCCCCTACTCAGCCTGACTGTTACCCTATCACTCTATTAAAAACATTTCTGGTCCATTTTCTCATTTTCAAAACTTCATGTAACATGAAACACATATTCAATCTTTGCCTTAGATATACTGGACGCTACTATGTGGAGTATAACATTGTCAGATCTAAAAATGAAGAATTGTCATTTTTAACTGAAGACTGGCTTTGGCCTTTCAGCAAAGACAGTTTCCATGCATTGTCAATCAGTATTTACCCTTAACTCTTTACCTCCTAGTGTCGTCTGCTGATAACCTTTGCAAACAGTTTGGACTCTGATCAACTCCGAAAAAATGTCAGGCCTGATCTGGGACCAAACTGTTCGACATTCAGACAGTATTGCTGAAAGAATTTTTCGAAAAAGTTGATTTTTTTAAAACATCCGCAGACGACAAAAAAGCATGCAAAATTACCCAGAAGGCAAACAGTTAATGTTTGTTTGTTTTGTTGCTTTATCTCCCAAGTCAACAGCTATGGTCATGGCGGAACAGTCAGTTCACCTAACCACACTTTTTCCTGGGCAAGCTTGAACAAGCAGTTAACCAGTACTTCATGCATATACTTTCGCTTGAAACTGACAACAACCCTTCTTGAATGATTCAGCTAAAGGGAGGAGAATAACCGTAGAAATTATTTCACGATCAATCTCCACAAAAGTATGGGACAAGGCCAAGATAGAACTCTCAACCCCTGGATCTGCAGTCTGACTCGCATCTGTTGCCAGACACATTACCGACTGCACTACGCAGCATGGTAAAAAATAGTTAATGTGCCTATCACAACAGCAACAGACAAATATTTGTAATCTTTTTATTTTCTGAGAAAATGAGGCTTGCAATTTCATGTGAATCATCTGCTAGCATAAAACTCACAAAATATAAATAGGTTTCCTAAAAGAAACAAATAAATGTAAAAAAAAATATGGCCTGCTGCAGATTACAGACTGCTTTTCAAGGGTTGGGTTTGGTCTGACACCCCTTTTCAAGATGTGGAGTGGTTCCAGAATTGCAAAGTAGGAAAGTCTATTTCAGAAACCTAGTGTGAAAAGGGCAAGGTATAGTATTGAGTATTTGATTCCTGGATTCTGAAAAGTCCACCAAGATGGATTATGACAATTTGCCATCCATCAATTTAACCCTTAATGCGCCAATCGCAACAAAAGTTGTCTGCTTTTCTCGTCTGCTGAAATGTTTAAGAAGCCTCTATGGCAAACAGTGTGGACCCAGACTGCTCCTATAGGAGCAGTCTGTTCTGGGTCCACACTGTTTGCTTCTGTACTTAATTCGTCAGTAATATTAGGCAATTATTTGACATTTTCAGATGCATTTTTTTCTGGGCGCTTTAAGGGTTAAAAGGATACATATATGAAGAAGCTACTATTAAAATAATCGAATGGATATAAGCATAAACTATACAAGATTGACTAGCTAGTGATACAAATCTACATTGTAAATAGTGATACCTTAATTAGGTACTGGCATTTTTTTTATTCTCATTTCCTTGTTTTTGTGTTGATTCTTTACGTCCCAACCAACAATTTTTCAGCCATGTTGGTACGATTTCCTGGTTTCAACCAGTACTAATCAGACGATAATGTGTCTTGCTCAAGGACCTCTGGTGAGTCTCAAACCCAAGATCATTCGACCTCAAGTCTAACACTCTACCATTGAGCCACTGCGCTCCTGGTTTTCTGTACTCTGACCTATTCAAAATACAAGATATTTTAATATATGGAATGCACATTTAAATATAGAATTTGAAAATTATTAACCAGGACATGAGTAGTTGTCTGAAAGTAAGTAAGGGTACAAAGATCAGGAATCGATACAATCATGTACCACAACTGACCCAGGTTACCAATGGAAAAGTGACAAACTAACAGTTAGACACCACAAACAAGAGCCAAGAGGTCAGCCCTTTACCAGCAGGTGACCACAAGGTACATATAAACAAAGGCATAGCAAACACAAGACAGAAAAAACATAAAAGATCAACAAAAGAAGTACTGCCTTGGAACGGTCAGTAAAATATTTTACTGGAGGGCTTAAACCGGCTTCACAGCGCCAACCTCACCCTTAATTCTGATGAAAGCCACATTCTGGCAATTGACCAATGATGAAAGGTCAAAATTTCCAAAATCGTGAACTTTTGAAAATTATATCTTAAAACTTGCAGTATGCCTATAAATATCAACAATTTCAAGTTCAAACGGTCAATTGTCTTTAGATAAACTGAAAATAAATCAAATTAGCTATTAGAATCTGTCAAACTCCTGAATTCAGGAACAGTCCTGAAAACTTTCACCCATGTATATGGGAAATATGGCATTCAATTTTTGTGGTTTTGATAATCTATGCATTGCACTGGTTTAATGCATAACTGCAGCGAGTACATGGGCCTATGGCAAGACATTTTGATACTTAATATATCAGCGAGCAGTTGAGGTTCGGGCAAGCCTGCACATCCTCGCTACTCACATACACAAAATATCGAAGATGAAGACTCAGACCAAAATTAAGATGCAAAGTCCCACTGAACAGCTGTGCATGCTTGTTTGAACAGTCAAGTTTAGGAATATAAGAATCCATCATGAATGTGAGGATGGGATAGAAAAGCCGTCCCTCAGGATCACGGTTTTTCATCACTTGGCTTGCATACATCCCTAAGGATCACAGTTTGTCATCATTAGGCTTGCCGAGTGATGACAAACCATGATCCTGGGGGACCGATTTTTCTATCCCATCCTGCTTGGTGATGTCAAACGGTGATCCTGAGGGACGGATTATGATATATCCCATCCTGCCGAGTTATGACAAATGGTGATCCCGAGGGACGGATTTTTCTATTCCATCCTCACAAGAATAATGGATTCCTTTTCTTGCTCACAAAAAAATACATAGAGATGGCTGTGCATTACTGAATGATAAAAGATGTTGGGATTTATATCCTCTTAGAACACAAACAGCAGATTACCGTATTGGACTTAATAAGCACATTGAGCTCATAGCTTTTTTTCAAATTCTATACCCTCTTTTGAAACCAGTATTGATCCAGACCAGCTGGCTTCATCAACAATTAAGCCAGCTGGTCAGGATCCATACTATTTTCCATCCTCACAGTAAAGGCGTATTAATAATGAAATAACAATACAGGAAAGGTTGGAAATTAGACGTTCATATAGTGTAAAAACAACCCTTAACCCTTTACTTTATTATAACGCCTTTTGGTGCCTTTGAAATATCATTGTATTATGGAAAATGGAGCATTTGCTCTTTTTGATCAAATGCTCCATTTCCATAATATTTTCAAAAGTATATACATGTATATTCAAAACTTAACTCAAATTTTTCTTGAATTTTTTCAATGTTGTCTTTAAATAGAAAATGATACCATGATCTAAAAATAGCCTATGGAGTAAAGGGTTAAAGTACTCAATGTGGACTTGTAGGAGCATGAGTGTTTATCAGGTCAAATACTATATATACATAATAAGCAGTTCAAATGAGATTAACCGAGCAGTTACACCAAAATACAATTCAACCTAAGAAAATCATGTCCCCTACCACTCATCTACATAATTGGCACTGATAATCTTCCTCCCTTGCTAATCCTTATCTTTTTTTTTGAAAAAAAAACAACAACAAACAACTGTAGATTCAGATCAATTGAGCCGTGGCACAAGATTTCCAAAAATTTGGTATGTGCGACCAGCAAAGGCTCAGACCAGCCTGTGCATAAGCGAAGACTGATCAGAGCAATTGCTGGTCACTTAAATATTCTATGACTGTAAAACTACTGACAGAACCTCATTTGAGACTTCTAAGCTTAAAAGGAGGCTGAACAGGCTGGTCTAAATCTACACTTGTCAAAATACCACATTGTTGGAAATCACGTTACACGGCTCAATTGGTTTTTAACAAAACCATCTGATCAGGATCCACATTGTGTTCCACTCTGCTTGTAAATACAAGCTTATAACCGATTGCTGCTTATAACCGATTGCTTCAGCTTTACATGATAAAAATTGTGGAGGAGTAATGTACATAAAACTTCCCAGCATGACAAAGATTAACAATCAGTTCCTGTTTGTCACAAGCTGATGTATGACAACTGAACAGAGATCCAGCAAAAGGTACAAGTTGGCATATGCGTCCATCGAAGACAAGGATCAGTCTGCGCTTTGGTGCAGTCTGATCTGAGTCTTCGATGGGCGCTCTATGGGAAGCAAATGTCCCAACATTCTTCAAGAGGAAACTAATACTGATCAGACTGCTCAGAAGTGCATGCTGATTTGAATCTTGCTGTACACACATGCCAGCTTCATGGGTGAAAGTTCAAAATTTCCAAAATCCTGAACTTTAAAAAATCAGAATTTAAAACTTGCTGTACGTCTTCAAAATATTAAAAATTCCAAGTTTAATGGTCAAATACCTTTAGATAAACTGAAACTAAATCAGAAAAACTATCATTATCTGCAGAATTCAGCATTTTGAGGCTGACTTTCTTTGGAAAGTTAGCCTCAAAATCCTGAATTCAGGAATAATCCTGAAAACTTTCACCCATACAACTTGTACCATATTATGCTGGATATTGCCCCAATTATGGATGGTCAGAAGTGCCATAATGTTGATCTGTGTGGATTTTTCCACTTTTATTCGGTCAATTTTCAAACATATCAAACACGTTTTCTCCATCTGTTCTCAAATAAAATGCTGGTTATCAGGGCTGGAACTTACAAAATGCTTGCCAGAATAGCAAACAGGGAAGACCCTGACCAGACTGCTTCTTCAGAAGCAGTCTGATCTGGGTCTGCCTTGTTTGTCTAGACCTTTTTGGCAGGCTACTAGTGCTAGAAACTTTATAACATTTACCGTAACATATTTATGTGGAATTCTCCTTTACTTGACATCAGGCCTCCAGATAAGAGTGCATACTGTAAAATTATTTTTCTTATTTCTCAACCAAAACATATATTGTGGGTACTCAAAAGAACCGTCTCAATGAGATGGTTCTTTTGAGCAGCCAAAACACATGTTTAAATTGATGGGTAAGGAAATAAATGTAATTTTAGGTGCACAAACTATCCTTATCTGGACCTATGTGACATGCTAACAATAAGCAGTATGGCATTATGGTACATATTTAGGCCTCCAGATAAGAGTGCGTATTTGAAACCTATTTTCTTTATTTCTCATCCAAAACATATGTTGTGGGTACTCAAAAGAACCGTCTCGACGAGACAGTTCGTTTGAGCATCCAAAACATACGTTTAAACGAATGGATAAGAAAATAATCGCAATTGTATGCAAATGAAATTTGCTTAACTGGACCAGCACTACGGAGAATACATGTATTGTATATATTGGTATTGATTGCAGATACATGCATTATGTACTAAGCAGATGAACAAGCTTGGTGGCCTCATCAGAGTCTTGTAATGAGTTATCTCCCCTAGGCATAGGCATCCTTGTTCTTGATTAGCTGTTTCTTACTGCTCCGCTTTTCTCGGGGGATATACTTGTCCTCCTTGATCTTCCGTATGAGACAGCACGAGAATATGATCCCAAATAACTGAAATAGATTAAGTATTCTAATGCACATGATTTTGTAACGCAACATCGGATTTGATAACGTCACAAATTTGCAACAGTATATCTATATCCTGCGATATGCTGTCAGTAATAGTTTGATATCATTAATTACGTCACATTTCGTTGGATGACATGCGGCTTTCTGTGGCTTGCGAAGCTCCAATTTGAGAGGAAACTGCAGAAGTGCATTAGAATTGGGATAACCATATTCAAAATTTTCATTTTGAGAGGTATATTGTTGAATATACGTTTGGAAATCACGTTTTAGGGCTCCGCTCGCAGGTCGCTGTAAAACCTAATTTCTGACTGTATATCTGATGATTTACCACCCCGAATTAAAATTTTGAATGCAGTTATCCTCTAAATCTATCATGAGGGTGGGATAGCAAATTCTTGCACACCGGATCTGGGTCTTTACTCTGGGTTAGAAAATTTTATATTACCCACGCTATCTTACCCAGGCTGTCACATGAGGGCTAAATACATTGGTTGTATTGGAACTCATGCACATGGTCGTCAAGTGACGTCATTTTTATGTCAAAGTGACGTCAACATAAAATGTCTCATCTCGGGGTATTCAGGAACTTCTGGGAGCCTTTTCTTAAGAATGAAATGTGGTATCTAATGGTGAGCAAGAAAAAGAATCCATTATTCGGGTGGGAGTAGGATAGAAAAATCCCCTAGGGATTACTGTTTGTCATCACGAGGCTTGCAAGCCTCGTGATGCCAAACGGCGATCCTCGGGACGGATTTTTCTATCCTACCCACACACTCATGATAGTTTCTTATAATCAAACCTGAGGATCATGTTTGGCATCACAAGCTTGCCAAGAGATGACAAACGGTTATCCCGAGTGACAGATTTTTCTATCTCATCCTCACACAAATGATTATGGATTCTTTTTCTTGCTCACCATTCAATTTTCCACATTTTTATTCCTCTAAAATAAGCTCCAAGAAGTTCCTGAATATACTGATATCAAGGTTCCAACAGAAATTCAAAACACAATTCCATGATTTTCCATGATCAACAATGTAATTTCCATGACTATTTAATGCACAGACTCCAACCTCCCCTTTAAGCAACAACTTCATAACACTGAGCATAAATGCGGAATGCAGCAACAAAAGCATGCTTGGAGACCATGCATGCATTTTGAAATAATTAAGCTTGAAACCACTAGTAGCCAGAAAACTAGCTGTCTGACACTAAAGTGTCCGACAGCTAGTTTTCTGGCTACTGGTGATTTTGTCATATTATTTCACAAAATTCCATGATTTGTCCATGATTATTCAGGTTTTTTCAAATTCCATGATTTTTCCATGCATGGAACTTTTTTTGGTGATTTTCCAGGTTTTCCATGATTTCCAGAGCTTGTGGGAACCCTGTGATATGTGACGAAGATGTCTCTTTGACATAACAAAAACCAAAGCTCCAGATCAGCTTTTGGGTCGATTGGGTATTTACGCAAACTGATTATCCATAACAATTGCGTATTTTTATTTTTTTACCCCATGTTTTTTGGGTGATTACACGGTAATGTCTGCCATGATTTCTTGACTCTCATCGTTTGCTTTTTTAGAGCATCAACTTAGCAGATTTTATTGTACCTAAGACTGAAGCAAATCTCATCCCCTTCTTACATGGACTTTGCAAGTTTCACTTTCATCGTATAATATTCTACGAAATACTTGACTGGACACAGATACTTTATTCATTAAACCCGGGTTCAAATACAACCAATGTACAGCCTTGTGTTCATTTAAAAGGACCAGAATGTTACCTGTACTCCACAAAGTCCTAAAGCAATTCCACCAATGAGGATGATTGACTCTTTGGTATACTGTTCAAGTCTAGTACTACATTTAAAAGGACCAAAATGTTACCTGTACTCCACAAAGTCCTAAAGCAATTCCACCAATGAGAATGATTGACTCTTTGGTAAACTGCTCAAGTTTAGTACTACATTTAAAAGGATCAGAATGTTACCTGTACTCCACAAAGTCCTAAAGCAATTCCACCAATGAGAATGATTGACTCTTTGGTAAACTGCTCAAGTTTAGTACTACATTTAAAAGGATCAGAATGTTACCTGTACTCCACAAAGTCCTAAAGCAATTCCACCAATGTGAATGATTGACTCAGGTATACTGTTCAAGTTTAGTACTACATTTAAAAGGACCAGAATGTTATCTGTACTCCACAAAGTCCTAAAGCAATTCCACCAATGAGAATGATTGACTCTTTGGTAAACTGCTCAAGTTTAGTACTACATTTAAAAGGACCAGAATGTTACCTGTACTCCACAAAGTCCTAAAGCAATTCCACAAATGAGGATAATTGACTCTTTGGTATACTGTTCAAGTCTAGTACTACATTAAAGAGGACCAGAGTGTTACCCTTACTCCACAAAGTCCTAAAGCAATTCCACCAATGAGAATGATTGTCTCTTTGGTATACTGTTCAAGTCTAGTACTACATTTAAAAGGACCAGAATGTTACCTGTACTCCACAAAGTCCTAAAGCAATTCCACCAATGAGAATGATTGACTCTTTGGTATACTGTTCAAGTCTAGTACTACATTCAAAAGGACCAGAATATTACCTGTACTCCACAAAGTCCTAAAGCAATTCCACCAATGAGAATGATTGACTCTTTGGTAAACTGTTCAAGTTTAGTACTACATTTAAAGGACCAGAATGTTACCTGTACTCCACAAAGTCCTAAAGCAATTCCACCAATGAGAATGATTGACTCTTTGGTATACTGTTCAAGTCTAGTACTACATTTAAAAGGACCAGAATGTTACCTGTACTCCACAAAGTCCTAAAGCAATTCCACCAATGAGAATGATTGACTCTTTGGTATACATTTCAAGTCTAGTACTACAGCCCTGAAAGAAATCAGAGAAATAATCAACACTTCGTCCAGTTCATGAGATTTTGGTACATACCGGGTTCATACAGGCAAGTTTGTGTAAAACTCAAGGACTTTTCAAGGACTTTGAAAAGACTTTCCTACTGTTTTCAAGTACTGAAAACTTATGCAAATACTGATTTACATGTTAAAATTCTACTTCTAAAATGGTAGAGGACATTACTAAAGATATCAGTCTTAGAAAATCAGTGTAAAATCATGGTGCCTTTATTTGGTGCAGCTTATGCTGCACCAAAAAAGGCACCACAATTTTATACTGATTTAGGCCTCAAAAAAACAGTGTTGAATCCTCTTCCAAATGGTAAATTCAAGGACTTTTCAAGGCCTTTGAGTGTTTTTCAAGTAATTTTCAAGGCAAATTTTATTTTCAAGGATTTTTCAAGACAGTACTGTATATTTAAGGACTTTTCAAGCCTGTGCAAACCCTGTACATAGGAGCACATACTTACTCATAGCCGTTCCTTAAACACTCATGCATAGCTACATGTATCTAAGAGGAACTATATGCCTAAATTTTAGTCCGAGCCATGCGTGGATCCAGAAAGTTTTGTCAGAGGGGGTCCAACTTTGGCAATATTTTTTTTAGTTGATGAGGGGAGGGAAATTCCAAATACCAGGATAAGCCGCCCAACATCAGCCCGCCAGCGAAACGCCATTTAAATGGCGTTTCGCTGGCATGCTGCTGATGGCCCAACATTGAATACTGACTTGGTAGCTTGGTGATTTTTAGGGGATCTGGACCAAAATCGCTAGGAACGGTCCCCTATATTTTTGTTATTTGGGGGGGGGAGTGATGGCTCCGGAGAGACTTGTGCAAATGTGCAGGTTGTCTGAGCCTTCACTGCTCGCATAAGTGATAAGGTTCCAAATCTCATGAACTAGCTCATTTCTTCTTGTTTACACAAACAGTTCATTGTATAATGTAATTATTATACAATTTTGAAACATAAAATTCCTACCAAGAGGTCTAATTATACAAAACCAAGATCTGACTACTCCTGATTGTCCTCAATCTACATAGTTTATCATTCCTTTAAACATTTTGTAAATCTAAGTTCTGTAGACCAGAATCAAATTATTAAACATTTGGTAAAATGGAACCAGACATATAACATCATGCTACATCAGAATAGGAAACGGGGGATTTTCTGCCATTCCAAATCAAAATAGCCACATTTTTTCCCAATTCCATGTCTTTTTATTCCCAATTAAGAAATGTAAAAAAAAATTTTTTTGTCCTAACTTTTTTTAGAGACCACTACTACTAATGAGAAACAATGACCCATATCAGAATGATACTTAAACACTTGTGCTTGGAATAAAACAATCTAAAAAAACTCAATTCTGAGGATAAATTTTGCTCCCATTGTTATGTTTTATGTCGTTGATTTTTTCTCAATTTTGACATTAAGTTGATCATTTTTCCCCAATTTTGGCCAAGGGCCTTTTCTCAAAATTGCTGGATAAAGCCATGGAAAATATCACATTTAATTATAGTGCATACTGCATTTTTATACAATATCCATCAAAATTAGGACCAAAAAATGTTATTACAAATTAAACTTGATCTGGCGCTTGAATTAATTTGAATGGACGAGCCCCTAGAATCTCTCAAGATGTGGAGCATCAAAAGTTATCTGAAGAAATAAGAGAATTATTTTGTGCTACGCAATCTTAACCAAAGGCCTGAATATTGACACTATAGGTGCCAAACACCAAATTAGTATTACTCATATTGAAACTGGCAATCTAAGGAAAAAAATATATTAATTTAGATCTACAAAGCACACATTCATATAAGCCCACATTGGATACTTGTTTACACTATACAGGCTTTTGCAGTGTCTTTCATTTAATACAAACCCATCACATGAAATGAAAAACAGTATGAATACTTAACAGCTGGCATCTAATGAAACCAGCTGATCTGGATCTACACAGAACTTAAATGAGGGCATAGATATTTTTAAATAAACACCTAACAGTGTGCTTATTACATTGAATACAGTAAATAGTAAGTGAGTATGATCAGGAAATACCACAATCACAAACCGCAGACAACCCCATGGCATCGCGATGAAGAGCCTCTCAACCATCACGAGACACCAGGAGGACAAATAAAGCAAAGCAACCAGCTCTCTCTTCCCCATCAAGATGATTGCAATACTAGAATGGACATAAAGTAACATACAACAAAACATAGAACAATTACAGACTCCCACAATAGGAGTAACAATAAACAAAAAGTCAACAACAACAGAACCACCGCCTTAGAACGGACAGCAGCCTAAGCCACCGGGGGGCTTAAATGCATTTTACTGGTACCAAATCTTCGCCCTAGATTCTGCTGTTGTTGAAGTACAAGAAATGTTCAGCTCGCATGGAGGCCATCTAACTAATGCAATGTATCATCATGGAGAAACCTGTTTTAAGGGGCCACTCAAAAAAGAACACTAAAATTGTTTTTTAATACCAAGTATAGCTCAATGCAGGTCAAAAGTATTGCAGAATGCTCCAATACTTTCGACCTTCATTTAGCTACCACTTTCCAATAAGACCTTTGTTTTGTCTATTTTTAAGTGGCCGCTTAAGACAGGTTTTACTGTATAGTAAAAAGCCTAACTTACGACATAATCAATGTTTGATGGATGATCCCGCTTAGCACATTCTTCACTGGGAGATTTACAACAGCTGTCTGGTGTCTTCCTAGTGTCATTACCCTTCAGCCACTTCGAGTATTTCCAATCTTCAAAAGACTGAGCACCACAGCACTTGAACTGTAATATAAATACATGTATAACAGGACTTTAGTTTAAGCCTGTCTGACACAGAACACACGGCTTATACGGATGGCCATCCGTGTAAACCGTACATACAACCGAACCAATCGTGACCTTATCTGAGTTACACTCAGACCATTCGAGTGTATCCTAGAAAGCCGTGTATGATTTTTAAAACTTTTAAAAAACTGACACGGGTGCCATGTCCGTGTATAATCATAGTAGTAATCGTACAAGACCGTGAGAGACCATGTGAGACCGTACGAGACCATATATACAACCGCACATGAAGTCCACTCCACGAGTGAGCTAAACCATGTCAATATTGTATATAAATCGTATGGAATCAAACTCGAACAAAAGTCGGTGGGACCATATGTAAACCCTGTAAATGTCAAGTTAATCGAGTAAAAGTCCTGTTTAATCATACTAGGCAATAACAGACCATACTAGACCGTACTTGGAGCCATACAACAATCGTATGAAAATCATTTTGCAAATCGTGTTCAAACGGTGACAAATCTTGCTTGATCGAGTATATCCGTGCTTTGTTCTTACATACTTGTGCTACATTCGAGTCTAAATCGTAACCAACTTATCACCAGGCACGGTTGTAGCTCAATACTCGTACCAGTCAACCTGTGTATAACCGAGTATACCGTTTTGGAACCGTGTGCCCAACTGTGTTCTCTGTCAGACAGGCTTAAGAGTGCGTAACAGAAAAAATAGTTTTCTTTTTTCTCAATCAAAACATATGTTGTGGGTAGTCAAATGAACCGTGTCATTGAGTCGGTTCTTTTGAGCACCCAAAACATATGCTAAAAATTATAGGTAAGAAAATATTTGAATTTTACGCTGAAAATGTTTATCTAAACCTGTGATATAAACCTCATTGTAAGGTGTAATTGTTGCTCTCTATGACGGTGCTTTTCATTTGCACTTTTTTCACACCTCATTAAAAATTAATTATGGGTTATCAAGCTAGTTGAAAGGCGTTACAGCTAGTTATAACTGCCCTCCCCATGTATTATGGCCATTTGTCCAGCAGCTCAGGAGATATAGTATTGCACACAATAACATGGGTGAAAGTTCAACATTTAAACTAGAAATGTGTCCATGGGACACGGATGCCCCTGCTATTGCCAAATTTGTATAAATAGGGAATTGTCATTAACAAAGGGCAATAACTCCTGAAGGCATGATGCGATATGGGCCATTCTGAAACTTGAACAAATTATGGTACTAACTAATGTGACCAAGTTTCATAGAATTATAATCAAAACTATTCATGTTAGAGAGCAGACGTCGTTTCAACCGATGATTTTTCATAAACTAAGGGCAATAGCTCCTTAAAGCATAGTGTCATATAGACCATTATCATTCTTGAAGAAGACATCATGGTACTAAACAATGTGACAAAATTTCATAAATTTCTGATCAAAACTATTCAACTTAGAGTGTGGACATCATTTAAAACGGTGAATATTCATAAACAAAGGGCCATAACTGCTGAAAGCATAGTGCGATATGGACCATTATCGAACTTGAAGAAGACATCAAATTACTTAACAATTGGACCAAGTTTCATAAAATTCTGATAAAAAATATTCAAGTTACAGAGCGGACATTGTTTAAAACGGTGAATTTTCATAAACTAAGGGCCATAGCTACAGAAAGCATAGTGCGATATGGACCATTATCGAACTTGAAGAAGACATCATGGTACTAAACAATGTGACCAAGTTTCATAAAATTCTGATAATAAATATTCAAGTTAGAGAGCGGACATCGTTTAAAACGGTGAATATTCATTAACAAAGGGCCATAACTGCTGAAAGCATGGTGCGATATAGACCACTATCAAACTAGAAGAAGACACCATGGTACTTAACAATGAGACCAAGTTTCATAAAATTCTGATAAAAAATATTCATGTTAGAGAGCGGACATCATTTAAAATGGTGAACTTTCATAAACAAAGGGCCATAACAGCAGAAATGATGGTGCGATATAGACCACTATCGAACTTGAAGAAGACATCATAGTACTAAACAATGTGACCAAGTTTCATAAAATTCTGATAAAAAATATTCGTGCTAGAGAGCAGACATCGTTTAAAATGGTGATTTTTCATAAACAAAGGGCCATAACAACAGAAAGCATGGTGTGATATGAATCATTATCGAACTTGAAGAAGACATCATAGTACTAAACAATGTGATAAAGTTTCATAAAATTCTGATAAAAAATATTCGAGTTAGAGAGCGGACATCGTTTAAAACAGTGAATTCTCATAAACAAAGGGTCATAACTACTGAAAGCATGGTGCGATATGGACCATTATCAAACTTGAAGAGAACATACTGGTACTAAACAATGTGACCAAGTTTCATAAAATTCTGATAAAAAATTCGAGTAAGAGAGCGGACATCATTTAAAAGGGTGAATTTTCATAAACAAAGGGCCATAACTACTGTAAGCCTGGTGCGATATGGACCATTATCGAACTTGAAGAAGACATTATGGTACTAAACAATGTGACCAAGTTTCATAAAATTCTGATCAAAAGAATTTGATTAAGAGAGCAGCATCGTCGGGACAGACATACATACGGATGGACGGACAGGGCTAACACTAAATGCCCCGGCCAATATCATGGTGGGGACATAAAAATCTTGAACTTAAGAAATTCAAATTTTTAAACTTGCAGGATGCTAACAAAAACAAATAATTTCATGTTTAAATAGTTAACTGTGTTTAGATAACCTGAAAATTATTCAGAGAAGTTATTATAATCTCCTACATTCAGCATTTTGAGGCTGACTATGGAAAGTCAGCCTCAAAATCCTGAATTCAGGATTATCCTGGGAACGTTCAACCATGCAATAAATCATTGGTTTGAATAAGATATTAATGTTCACTAGATGTTGAAAATATTAGGCCAAGGTCTCCAAAACAATCATTTTTTCATTCTCAAATGTTACATGTATATTCAGCTAAATCAGTTAACTCTTTGCATACTGGGTTATTTTTAATGCTTCTACTGACATTTTTCAAAATCAAATTTTTCAATCATTATCAGAGTGTCAAATAGTTTGGATCCAGATCAGGACTGACATTGTGTTGGATTTGATCTGGGTCCAAATGTCATTCCTGGCCACAAGGTTGACATTTTAACATTTTTTCAGAGGTCCAGATAAGCTTTCAGTTCAATTGGGTATTTACCCCACAAGATTTATATGAACTGCTTTTTTCCAAAACCAATTGCTAAAAAATATTTTTTTACCCCACTTAGATTTTGAAATTGCTTATTTATAAGTACCTAATAATCTTAGTTATGGAAGAAACACACAGATCGAAGTGACTTTTAGTACTTTGTGCAAATACTTTAGCTAGTAATTGACAAATGACTTGCTTAATGATCAAAAGGAGACTGAGTAACATCACAACAAAAAAAGGCTTAAACTGGCTACCACACTAATGGGATATATTCATATTTCAATCAGTTTATTTTTCCCTTTGCTTTTTCTAAAATTTAATTGCTTTTCGTTATCCCTTCATTTATAAAACAATTGCTTTTTCAAAACTTTAATTGCTTTTTGTTACCCCTTCATTTGAAAGCAATTGCTTTTTTCACAAATTTAATTGCTTAAATACCCCAAAAAGCGGCTTATCTGTTCCTATGTTTTTTAGCATGATAAATACAACATTTGAGAGACTCAAAGCAAGAAATTTCCTTATTTGTCTGTATATTAGTTTTTATGAGCAGTTGAAATTTCGTGCTCAGTTGAGCCTGAAACAATTTGTAAAACCTCGGGGCCTGATCTATCTATCTCTAGATACTTCCACACGCCCTCCTAGACATTCTAGGCAGGTTAGCACAGCATCTGTTAGTATAAGACAGAAAAGATCAAAATATAGGAAGAAGCTTAAAAAGCATGAAAGTGAAGGATGAAAACAGATGATAGGTTAAGATAGTTAAGAATAGCTAAACCCAGATCTGGGTCCAAACAGTTTGCAAAGTTTTTCAGCAGATGATGAAAGACAATGCTAGCAAGAAGATTTAAAACCATCAACTGGTATACAGTCAAGGGATTTGCTCCAAAATGTCTCTCCTCCCTCTGGCGGAAGGGGGAACAATCATCAGTTTATGTGGTTGAAAATGGCAGACTTCCATTTAAATTTAATTAAATTATTGTGAGCAGAAACAGAAGCTGACATGGGTGAAAGTTCAAAATTTCCAAAATCCTGAACTTTCCAAAATTTCTATCTTAAAACTTGCAGTATGCCCACTAAATAGCCACGATTTCCAGTTTAAATGGTCAGTTGTCCTTAGACAGACTGAAAATAAATCAGACGTGCTAATACAATCTCCTTAATTCAGCATTTTGAGGATGACTTTCTGTGGAAAGTCATCCTCAAAATCCTAAATTCAGGAATAATCCTGAAAACTTTCACCCATGTATACAGTCAAGGGCTTTGCTCCAAAATGTCTCTCCTTCCTCTGGTGGGAGGGGGAACAATCATCAGTTTATGTGGTTGAAAATGGCAGACTTCCTTATTATTGTGAGCAGAAATAGAAGCTGATATGGGTGAAAGTTAAAAATTTCCAAAATCCTGAACTTTCCAATGTTTCTATCTTAAAACTTGCAGTATGCCCACTAAATATCCATGATTTCCAGTTTAAATGGTCAGTTGTCCTAAGACCGACTGAAAATAAATCAGAGAAGCTAATACAATCTCCTCAATTCAGCATTTTGAGGACGACTTTCTGTGGAAAGTCATCCTCAAAAACCTGAATTCAGGAATAATCCTGAAAACTCACCCACAAGCTGAAACTGTACCCCCAATAAATGACCTTTTCTGATGTTCGTGAAATTATCAATGTCAAAGGTTCAAGTCAAAGCAAGTGGCACCCAAAGGATGTTACATTATCTGTGAATTGAATATTTTCTCTAAACTCTGTATTTACCTCAATTTGCATATCATCTATTGCCTGAGTGATTGTTGTGTCGTATCTGTAGTTCTCCATCATGGTTTTGTTGAGGTTCCTGGTCAGTTCTTCTCGGATCTGTAAATGCATATGAGCCGTGACATGTGATTTCCAACAATGTGGTATTTTGACAAGTGTAGACTCAGATGAGCCTGTGCAGCCTCCTTTTAAGCATAGAAACTCCAAATCATGTTCAGTCCACAGCTTAACACTCATGGAATATTCAAGCACTAGCAAAGGCTCTGATCAGACTGCGTGTATGCGCATGCTGATCTGAGGCTTTGCTGGTCGCACATACCGCATTGTTGGAAATCCCATGCCACAGCTCATATACAGTAAAACCTGTGTAAAACAGCCACTCTCAAAAAGACCAAAAAATGGTTTTTAAGATCGATTATCGCTTAATGCAGGTCAAAAGTATTGCAGAAAGCTCCAAAGGGAGCAAAGAGCGTTCTGCAATACTTTTGACCTTCATTTAGCTACCAATTGTCATTAAGATCTCTGTTTTGTCTATTTTTGAGTGGCTGTTTAACACAGATTTTTTCTGTACTGTAGTTCACTCTTTGCATACTGGGTAATTTTTCATGATTTTGCTGACATTTTCGAAAAAAATCTTTCAGGAACACTATCAGAGTGCCAAACAGTATGGATCCAAATCAGGATCAACGTTTATGTCGGTCCTGATCCGGGTCCAAAATGATTGCAAACTTTTTTTTTAGTTGATGAGACTGAGTGGATCCAAATACCACTAAATTCGAGCAATCCTAGAATTTTTTCGCTTTTCCTCAACTCATTTAATAAATTCAATAAAACATGAGCACTTGTGTAAGGTCCTCTCTGTCCATTCTATAGTAACCTGATGCTGTAATAATAGGTTAGGCCAGATTTTTTTTTAGTTGATTTATGGGATTTTTTTTCAGATTAAGGGGGGGGGGACGGAAAAAAAGAAAAAAAAGCTCTGAAAATAACCAGACAACTGGTCATTTTCTTTTCATTTTTAAAGCTTTATTTTAATATCTCCAGAACAAACAGTTAAACTAGCAAAGTAAACCAACAGTCTGTATTAAATCTTGAAATATTTCATAATTTTCCTGCATAGGACAGTCACTTTTAACAGTGTCACTCTCGAAAGTACTCAAACAGAACCTCAAAAATATATAAAAAAATTTCAACATAACAAATAATGTTTAGAGTCGGCGGATAAAATATAAAAAAATTTTTTAGAAATTAATTATTTTTTCTTCTTTCTGGATAATTATAGTAGGAGGGTTCGTAAATCAACTAATAAAAAAATTCTGGCCTTAGCAGAAAAAAACATCATGAGGGACAATTTTAATGAGGCATGCATATGCACACCTTGAGACTGATAAGAGTGCACAATAGTTCAAAACTAATTTTCTTATTTCTCAACCAAAACATATGTTGTGGGTACTCAAAAGAATGGTCTAAATGAGGCTGTTCTTTTGAGCACCCAAAACATATGTTAAAACTGGGCGGTAGGAAACTATTTATAATTTTATGCTCAAAATTTTTTTAATCCAGGGCTCTCACACACCTTTTTAGGAATGGGACCCTTGGCCTTGTCATTGGGAAAATTTGCGTTGTTTTGACTAAAATTGGGTCCAGGGAAAATCTAAATTGTAAGTCTTTATGCCTCATGTTTCCATTGCTAGATGAAAATCATTTTACATGTGAGAATTAAAGGTTTTATTGGGAATGGGGGAGAAATTCGGCCAAAAATTTGCTGATCAAGAGCCCTGATTATCTAATCCTGTGTTATCCCATACAGGCAAAGGAAATAGGCTTTCTTGAGTTGACACAGGTACTCTAGAAAACCGTATCTGGTGTGTAAGAAAATAACATACCACTCCATCATACATGTAGGCTAGAACTCCCGAGATGGCCTCCAGTAGGAATATCAGCAACAAGAACAAAGAGAACTGAAAATATAGGCCATGAGCTGATTGAGATGTCGGTACCATCCGAGCTGAACAGAGCCCCAGGTGGGGTACTCTGATATTTTCACACATACGTAGGCTCGGTCCATTTTTTTGGGTTCAAAATTCTGAATTTCAATATTTTTTGGGGTTTTAAGAAAAATTAATATTTTTTGGGGGTCATCACAAAATTGGGCTAGTTTGAGGGTCATTTCTATACAATTTAGGGTCTTTTTTTAAGGTCAAAGTACAGAATTTGGGAAATTTTTTTTGGGTTGCTAAAATTCAAATATTTTTTTTGGAGTGCTTGAAATTCCTGATATTTTTTTTGGGGTGAACGCTAGATGCTGGGTCCGAGCCTACATATGCAGAAAAATTAGAGTACCCCCCCTGGGAACAGAGCCCCCTATGCTTTTTGATTAGAAGAACATGTACAGGCTTGGAAAAAAGTTGGGGGACATGTCTGAGTGGTAGCTTTATGGTCTAAATCTTAGTGTAAACTACGATACCCCCAAAAAATAAAATAATTAACAAAACTTTCAAGGAACTGAAATGAATATAAAAACTGTTAATATGCAAACAAATTATAGTGTTGATTAAGAAATAATCATATAGAAGCTACTTTCATAAATATTTGAATTTTAGAAAGTCTCTGTAAGGTGTTTACGTTACATTTTAAAGAGTTCAACCATTATTAATGAAAACTAATTGTATTGTTTTTCTCTTTAAATGCAACAGGGAACAAACTCAGTTTATTTTATATTGAGCAGGTAGCCAATTTAATTTACTTTCCAAATATGCAATAAGATTTACTGTATCTAATATACTTTTTGATTTATGGCCTGTCGAAGAACCCTACCCCTATACGAAAAGTTCTTATAAACACAGGTATTCTTTAGCTGTGCTCCTATTATAAATGCAGAAGTGATACAATGAGGAAGTTAATATCACTGTATTTTATGAGACATAACTGCAAGACATATAATGATGTTAAATTAAAAAAAAAACACCTATGCCTAATTCTAACGGTAACGTATATTACGTATATGCAAATTATAGGCCTATACTTCTGTTTTCCTTGTACTGTTATGCTGTTATTGTCAAATGAGTCAAATAGCTGCAAGTACTACAAATAATTGACAGCCAAACGATAAAAAAATATCATAATAGTATGATGTGTGACTTTATTTTAAACAAATAAGGCAGTAATTAGATACATTTGTCTGTTTATGTTTTTGACTAAGAAACTACTTTAAAAAGTATGTTGCAGAGTTTGCATTCATTATAAAGATGTTCCTTGTGGCACAAGAATGAATCAATGTTTGCCTTTTAGACTGAATACCACTCTTCTAGTGGCCATAAGTTAACGTATATAACATAATGTATATATATATATATATATATATATATATATATATATATATATATATATATATATATATATATATATATATATATATATATATATATATATATATATATATATATATATATATATATATATATATATATATATATATATATATATATATATATATATATATATATCAATCAGCTAACATCATCATGGTGTACACAATACTCATTTTTGTAATTCTATGCATTTTCGTCGTCGTCATAAATCACTTCATTCGCTGTATTGTCTACACTTTGTATCATCAGTCGTTGTCAATCATATTACCACATAAATTATTCTTTCATGTAAACATTCAAATGCATTAGCAACACACTGGCATTCAGTGACTTTGCACATTATACTGCATTTACATGCAATCAGCTCCATCACGACTTGTGGGACAGGTAAACCCTGCATCCAGTCAATTACTATTCGGCTATCCTCTATCATTCACCCATGTCCCTCTGGGTTTGGGGTGTACGTTTCTTGCTTTTAACACCTTTTCCATATGCATGCTTGATAATTAGCCTGCATAGCATAAAGCATAAGGGTATCTTGACAAGGTGAATGTCGACTAGATTCTACATCTTTCTTGACCCTAAACAACTGGTATCTCCAGTCACTCACTTAACAAAGAGAGGTATGGGAAGCATACATTTTGCACACAAATTCTTGCAACAATGTAAACAGTTCCTTTAAAAACAAAGTAAGAAAGAATGCAAAGATCAGGAATCGATACAATCAAGTAACGCACCTGACTCATGACACCATATGGGAAAGTGACAAAAGCACAAGAAAACATCACATACAAGAGAGCCAAGAGGTCAGATCTTTCCCAACAGGTGACCTCAAAGCTGCAAGTAACAGAGATGGCAGTATGACACAGATTAATACAAATAACAAATAAGACCCACAAAAGAAAATACGCATTGGAACAGTCAAAACGAAAATTACTGGAGGACTTAGACTACTTTCACGGTACCAGCCTCACCCTTAATCCAAGCCTTACATACTCCTACCATGACCTTCTTCAGTCTACCCACTTCATAGTCAGCTGTAGAGCATTGATTTTCCCCTCTCCACCATTGTATCTTGTGACCGACAACAATACTAACATGGGCTAAGCCAGAAGCTACTCCTCTATCCTCACGCTCTGTTGTTTTGATTGGGTTGATTTTATTGACATCAAATACACATGTACAATGTCTTTTCTGCTACTGGCATTTTCTGACTGTACTGCAATCAGGAATATGCTCTTGGCAATGTCCCCAAATGTCCTATTGTCGCCACGTATCTTATTTATCAAGCTCACACCATCTATAATGCATGCTGATGGCAATGGGATAGATTTGGCTGGTGCTACTCTTCTTTCAATATGTCTTGCTATAGTTGATTTGTTTGTTTTCTTGAGAGTAAAATCACAATTAGACAATGCCCAAAGTAACGGGCCTGAAGGATGCTTTAAAACTTCCCTCACATCCAGATTAGGACATGAAGCAATCAAACCCATATTCTCAAACAATCTCCTGTCTGCTTTTAGAATTACATCTTTTCCAGGAACTTTTTTTTTTCATTTTTTATGGGAACTGAAGGTCTTAAGCTATAGTTTAGGCTGCCTTTCATAGACGTCCTTATATGCATTCTTTTCAAGGCATGACTTTTGAAATTCATTATAAGTATTTCTTCCTTTCTCTTTTGCATTTATAAAGTCATGTTAAACATGAGGTGGTGCTGCCGATGCAGTTGAAATTGAGATAAGATCATATTGTGTGGAGAGTCGGGCCGCGTAGCGCAGTCGGTAACGTGTCTGGCTACAGATGCGTGTCTGACTGCAGATCCAGGGGTCGCGAGTTCTATCCCGGTCCAGTCCCATACTTTCGTGGAGATTGATCATGAAATGATTTCTAAGGTCATTCTCCTCCCTTCCGCTGATTCATTCAAGAAGGGTTGTTGTCAGTTACAAGCGAAAGTATGTGCACGAATTACTGGTTAACCGCTTGTTCAAGCCTGCCCAGGAAAAAGTGTGGTTAGGTGAACTGACTGTCCTGCAATGACCATAGCTGTTGACTTTGGACGTAAAGCAACAAAACAAACAAACAAACAATATTGTGTGGAGAATGGGTTCACCCATGTTGTTTATAGTACAGGTAGGTTGACAACAGCATGCGTGCTTTGTTTATCTTTTTTTATTCTTGCTGGTTCTAAATTTGCATGAGAAACACCTGTAGGCTTTACCTGGACCATCCCCTTCAGATTTTGCAAACAAATAGTTTTATACTTTGCCTTTAGGTAGCATTTGCCTATTGTTCCAGGGTTTAAACTGAATCCTTTCGTGTCCCCTGCTGTCTAATGTGTCTTTGTTTGTTGTTTTCTCATTTGCTTGGTCAACAGGTATACACCCAAATGTGTTTGCTATCCCCAACTGTACAGGCAATCCCCCATTCTTCAAATGCTCATATACTTCTGGATGTTCCATAGGTAAGTTTTGCATCTGATTACAGTATACTGGTGGGTATTTTGCATAGTTTAGTCTATCAAAAAGTAATGCGAACATCAATGGTATCACCATCCTTAGATGGAGCAATAATCAGCATCCAGTTACCCTCCCTCAAAACCCTGATTAGGCCAAACAGTATTTCCACCATATCTATGTAGCTCATCCTGAAACATGAAATATTTCCATTATCATTTCTTAGTACATTCTGGTATTTGTTGAAGAGCTGGAATATTCTTGTACAGCTTTCGTTTTTGAGAACATGAAATTGTTCTTCTGTTAAGCTTATTTTGAAGATATGCAAATTTGTTATGGGTTTCTTGCAGCTTCTGACTGTCCTCAGAATGATTTGTGTCTATCCATGAATAGAATCCCTTCTAAATCAATCTTTGAAGTACCTTATATATAATCTTGTGGATCCTGACTGTCCTGTTGTACTGACTGCCTTCTAGTACAGCTTCTATTAACCCTTCTGCAATGTCTGCCGACTTACTTGCTATGTCCCTCAACCCAATCTCTTTCTAATTGTTACAAGAAAATTACAAAATGGTGTGAAATGCACCCATCCCCACAATTTTTGATATGCATTTTTTCATCATCTTTCCATTATATATCAATGACTTTTGCATGTAATGCCTGGTCAAATACAAAAAGTACTTTAAAAGTCAAGCTTCTCGCTATCTTCATTGCCTGGTTTAGAATTTCATTGACCGTCGACAGATTAGTGGCGGGGCATTAATTGTAGGCAGATAACCTGTCTATCATGTGTTGTTTTAGTTTTATTTCTTAATTGTTTTATTAGGATCGTTGGTTCTCAACATCAGTTTGTCTCAAAAACGTCCACATATGATTTTTTCGTTGGCCCATTTCTACCTAGTCATTGCTGCTGGGCTGTTCTTAGCATGTTGCCTACATTTTCTATATCGGAATTGTCAGGGTTATGGCTTTCCTCTATAGCTGAGCAAACCTGTTTATGTCTAACTTCTTCAAAAAGTATGTCTGACAAAGAGTTGTCACAAGAATATGTGCGTCAGTCCATGCTTATTTTTCAGCTAAAATTCAGTTTTAATCCTACTTAAAATCGCTAAAACGACGACCATTGAACAAAATAATTAAAACCTGTTATATGCGTTACCGTAAATGAGCTATTTGGAAGCAGTTTAGAAAACCTTTTCTGCTGAATATATTTAGGTGGCAGCTTGAATATGTGAAAACCATGGCTCTTGTTCGCATTTAAACATTTTGATGGATCTGCAGTCCACTTCAAAGTTTATTTGATTTTTTTGTATAACAACTTAACAATAGGGTATTATGTAATAAGCCCTATAGCTAATAACTAATGTCAGATACTTTTGTTTTTATACTGTAATGCATATTAACTATACCCTTTGACAGTTCAAATGTATTTTGAACAGTAAAAACAGTCAAGATATAAGTCAAGAAGAACAAACATAGATGTGTTGTTATAAAGCCTAAAGATAATCTAAAATTGTAATGTAGATGACCATCTGGTGATCAAAACGGTCACTAAATATATCTTAAAGTTGAGCAAAAAGATTAAACAATTAAAAAGTGCAAAGTTATTCTTACTAAATTAAGCTTTACTTATTTTAACAGTGTGTTTGTATTTCATATGATTTCTTCTAAATTTTGGGGGTAACGTAATAGACATGCAGTTTTTACCCATAAAGCTACCACCAGTACATGGCCCCCCATTTTTTCCAAGTCTAAACACATAGCCCTAGATGAAAATCATATAGGGAATTGTTCAGGTCTGATGGTACCGACTTCCAAAATTTTGGGTATTGGCTCACCGCCTAATACAGGGTTCATGCAGGCAAGCTAAAGTAAAATTCAAGAACTTTTCAAGGACTTCTAAAAGCCTATTCTACAGTTTTCAAGGACTAAAAGATAATGAAAAATACTGATCAAAGTGTTAAAATATGACTTTAGAAATGCTAGACTGAGATAATGGAGACATTGGTATTAGAAAATTAATATAAAACTGTTGTGCTTATATTTGGTGCAGCAAATAAAGGCACAACAGTTTTAAACTGATTTCGGTCTCTATCAACAGTGCTAAGTCCCACAGAAAATAGTAGAATTCAATAACTTTTCAAGACTTTTGAGTGATTTTCCAGTACTTTTCAAGGCAGATTTAATTTTCAAGGACTTTTTAAGAAAGCCCTCTAAATTCAAGTACTTTTCAAGCCTGTGGGGACCCTGAAATAGAGTATTAACCCTAGTCACGCTCCATATTTAAGAAAAAGATCAGCTCTAAAAGTGAATTGTTGTATTGTATATTTCACTGTTTAAAGGTTAGTTGTAAAGAAGATCAAATCACGAGCGTGCAGCGCGAGTGATTTATCTTCGTTCAACTGACCTCCAAACAGTGAATTATTACTCAACAATTCACCCACTAGTGCTGATCTATTTTAATTCTAACACACAATAAACAATGAAAACACATTTGAAGTCTTCTTCTTCCAACTTTCCGCCATTGCAATGAAGAAATCCTAAAAACATGTATTTTAAGCATAAAACCGGCGTTATACCCTCTAACGCCACAACAGAAGTTATTTTGCAGTAACAAATGACGTCAGCTAATACGCGCTTTCCACACACTTTCAAAACTGTGACATTATCTTTTGTTATTACACAGTTTTTTTAGCATTAGCTCCATAGGCGAGGTGTGTTAGAATTTCAGTTATTACATTTCTCTATAATTTGCATCCGCATTACCTGCAGCATTCCAGTTGCAAGCATGTGTTCCAGTTGTATTCAGTGTAGCCCTAAATATAAAACAGTTTTAGTTGGGTTTTTTGCTTTGGGATTTTAACCCTTTATATATGGGAAGTCCCTCAACGGTATTCCAGCAAACAGTGAAGACCCAGATGAAATGCAGCTTTATGCTACATTTCATCAGGGTCTACACCATTTGTAAAGGTTAAAAAGATCCTCAGACAAAAGAATAAAATATTTCTTGAAAGTTATCACCTGTCACCCCCAGATACAATGTATGTACAATGGACCATCCCAAGTTTATTGTATCGAGCCACAAGGAAGAATCCATCAGTATACAAAAGGTTTAGTTGAAGTTACCAGTGATAATTTAGATATTTGGGCTGACAGCAGGCTTCCAGATAAGAGGGTGTATTGGACAATTAGTTTCTTTATTTCCCATCCAAAACATATGTTGTGGGTACTCAAAGAACCGTCTCAATGAGACGGTTCTTTTGAGCACCCAAAACACATGTTTAAGTTAATGGGTAAGAAAATAATTAAAATTTTACGCAAATAAAATGTCCTTATCTGGACAGGGGTTTCATTAACTTTTTTGGCATCCAGGCATCAATGCAAAGTAGGCGGGTGATTTTACAGTATTTGCCTATAAACCCTGTACAAATTTATCAAAAGTAGCAGGGGAAACATGCCCGAGTAGAAGGGGAAAATCCCCGCCTCCCTCCTCTTAAAGAAACCCCTGCTGGACCTATGGACTGACACACAAAATTTTGGCACTTATCAAATTCGTGAGAAGTCATGGCTCAGAGGAGCCCGCCCATATGAGCAGTCACACAAGAACCTTAGCTTACAGTATACACAAAGTATGAAAGAATTACAGTAAAACCTGTTTTAAGCTGACACTCAAAAAGAAGACCAAAAATTGTTTTTCATGACCAATTATCACTTAATGCAGGTCAAAAGTATTGCAGAATGCTCCAAGGAGAGCATTCTGCAATACTTTCGACCTTCATTTAGCTACCATATGTCATTAAGATCTTTGTTTTGTCTATTTGTGAATGGCCGCTTACGACAGGTTTTACTGTAGATCACTAGCCCTGCATCATAATATGCATATAATGGAGTCTTTTTCACATACATTTTGTAATCAGTACCAATACTAGTACGGCCAAAAGCTTTGCATGCTTTTGTTTGATTTGATACTTTACTTCCCCGTCAACAGCTTTTCAGTTATGTTGGGGCAGGTCTTCCTGGGTTGAACCAGTATTAAGCAAGGATAAATGTGTCTTGTTCAAAAACACAAAGCAGTAAAGCCAGTGAAGCATGAACCTGCAACCCCTCGATCATGAGACGAACACTCTACCATTGACCCACTGCGCTCTCTAAACTTTGCATGCCGAACTCTAGACTATGCATGCATTCTAAGATGCACCACTCAAAGATATTGTTTACCCAAAATCTGGACATCAAGACCTGCAAAGTGTCTTGGTTGATAAAAGATCCTCATAGTTCCAGAAACATTTTGTAAACAAATTGTGTATATATTTGTATCCACCAGTTTTGATGTGTGTTGTGGGTGCTCAAAGGAAGCATCTTATCTAGACGGTTCTTTCAAGTACCCAAAACATATGTATTAATTTTTTAAGAAATAAAAAAAAATGAAAAAAGTCAATAAGCAATGCTTATTAGATACCCCCCGCACAGTAAGAGTCAGTGAAAAAACTTGGCAAGTTATAGTTCGAACCAGCTGACCTTAGTTTTGAAAAGAAGATTTCAGTAGAATCTGTGCAAACAAAATTATAAATTACTTCATGCATATGTTCAATGTCTCTACATTGTATCTACCAAGTATCAAATTGCTCCATCAAAAGCTGTGGTAGGAGTTGATTGGCCCATAAAGGCACTATCCATGCATATACAAAAGCCATATAAGGGAATAATTGTCTAAGTTCACACAGCTGTCACTTTGTCAAAAATTAATTTTTTTCAACCAGACTCCTTCATGAACAAAATTATAAACGCCTTCATGCATATGTTCAATGTCTCTACATTGTACCTACCAAGTATCAAATTGCTCCATCAAAAGCTGTGGTAGGAGTTGATTGGCCCATAAAGGCACTATCCATGCATATACAAAAAGCCATATAAGGGAATAATTGTCTAAGTTCACACCGCTGTCACTTTGTCAAAAATTGATTTTTTTCAACCAGACTCCTTCATGCATACGTTCAATGTGTCTATATTGTATAGGCAAAGTATCAAATTGTTCCATTAAAAGCTGTAGTAGGAGTTGATCAGCCCTTGAAGGCACCATCTATGAATATACAAAAGCCTTATTAGGGAAAAATTGCCTATGTTCTCACAACTGTCATTTTGTCAAAAATTATTTTTCTGAACCAAACTCCTTCATGCATATGTTCAATGTGTCTACATTGTATAGACAAAGTATCAAATTGCTCCATCAAAAGCTGTGGTAGGAGTTGATCGGCCCATGAAGGCACCATCTATGCATATACAAAAGCCTTATCAGGGATAAATTGTCTAAGTTGTTGCAGCTGTCATTTTATCAAAAATTATCTTTTTTAAACCAAACTCCTTCATGCACATGTTCAATGTGTCTACATTGCATAGGAAAAGTATCAAATTGTTCCATCGAACGCTGTGGTAGGAGTTGATCGGCCCATGTATGGCCTATAATAGCATAAGCATAAAACCCTATATTAAAAGCCATTTAGAACTACAAAGGGAAATAACTCTAATAGAATTGGCCCCTAGCCCTTACTTTTTTGTCTAAAGTATTTGTCTTGCATATATGAACATGTTTGCAAGGTTTGATGAAAATCCAGCAATGACTCTTCAAGATATTAAGGAAACAAAACGTTACGGACGGACGGACGCACACACGGGCGCACACACGCACGGCCAACGTGAATACAGTATACCCACCACAAACAAAGTTTGCGGGGGGTATAATAATTTTATAATCATACATTAATCTGTTTTCCTAAGCCATATCCGAGGACGAATACAGGCCCCTTCCCAATTCCAAAATAAGCTATATTTTCCCAAAATGTGAATAAATTCCCAATTTCTTACAATTACACAAATCCAAAACTGATTTTTTTTTATTTGGCAAGCCATTTTAACATGCTTCGACCAAAGTTCGCTGGGTAGATCATGCTAAAAATGAAGCTATACATTTTATTTCAGTTTTGTTAATTATAAAGACATGATCAATTTTAATTTTTCCCAATTTGGCAGATATGTGCGTTCATTAATCCCAAAGCATGGGACCCTGGCCCCTGACTTTAAAGCCGTAAGAAACTCACAGGGTCTGGATTCTGCCAGTCTGCCTTTTTTCTTGTTACTTTAAGAAAACAATAACATACAATACAGTAGGCCCCAAGGTTATAAAACTTAAGTTCATTCTCAAACTCAAAATAAAGTTCAATTATTGGCTGCTTGCGGACAAGTGTCCGCAAGCAGCCAATCATTGCGCTTTATTTTGAGACTGTACTCAAGTTTTATAACCTCGGGGCTAGGTTACCCTCACATGGCAACAAGAAATAAAACTTACCGTAAACAAACAGCATTTGTTCTCTGTACATGCTCCGAAACAGCCAAGAAAGCCAATCATCAGCACCAGACCACCTATCGCTATAAGGAGATATGTTGTGAGAGGATACATTGTGCTGCCCAAGAGACTGACATAGGAATGATTGTTCAACAGGATGTACAAACCAACTGCCAGGAACGCCGCACCAGTACACTGAAACAGAAGAGAATAGAACCCTTATCATCACACAACATGCCATATGCCTAAAGGACTATAGTATAATACTTTCATTTTTAAGTATTCAGTATGTGCATGGCGATTTATGTAAGCATTTAGGAATAGATTCGAGTACCGATCTGGATCTGGATGATCGGTACTCAAATCTATTCCTAAATGCTTACATAAATCGCCATGTGCATGCCGAATTTTAGGTATATGGCATGTTTTTCTATATAGTATTAACACCAATATCTACCACTTCCGGTCTATGAAGTACCGGCAATACGCGTAAATACCACCAAATCGACATACATTTACCAGTGTGATCATGCTGAATATATAGAGAATACTAGGTGAGTGTCTTTTGATATTGAGTTTACCAGGCAAGGTTTTGAGAACGCTTGTTGACATCGCGAGGCTTGCCGAGCAATTTAACATGCGTTCTCAAAGCCGAGCCTGGTAAACTTGATATCAAAACACTAAAACCTGGTATTCTATTTATCAAATAACTAATTGTTTCACTCTTCAAACTAGTGATTATGATGTAATTTTCGATTTTTGTATTGATTCAGCGCCATTAGCGACGTCATTCAAAAAGTGCAACATCATCATGACCTGATAAACGCAAATGCTGTGAGATAGACAAAGTTTATCAGGCAACGTGCAACAATGTAGTTAATATGAGAGGTAACAGATAATTTATGTTCCGCATTCCTCTCCAATTTTTATTGACATTAACTTGCAGTATTCCAGTTGTAAGTATGTATTTTCGATCAGAGTGGAAAACAGTGCGGATCCTGATCAGATGGCTTAGTCATCTGATCTGGATCTAAAATGTTTTCAAAACAGGGTAAATACTGGTTCAGCAGGATAAGGGTTATTGCATACTGCATTCTAACAAAACACTGCACATGCTCTTATAAGCATACAGTAAAACCTGCGTAAAATGACCACTCTCAAAAAGATCAAAAATTGGTTTTCAAGACCAATTATTGCTTAATGCAGGTCAAAAGTATTGAAGAATGCTCCCCTTTGCAGGTCAAAAGTATTGAAGAATGCTCCAAGGGGAGCATTCTTCAATACTTTTGACCTTCATTAAGCTACCATTTGTCATTGAGATCTTTGTTTTGTCTATTTTTGAGTGGCTGTTTATCACCGGTTTTACTGTACACAACAAAAGTACAGGACAGGGCTGGGATCAAACCCAAGAACCCTCAATCTGCAATCAGACTTGCTACCAATTGCCCTACCAACCTGGTCACACTTATTAGGTCAAAGTGCAATATCCTTTTGAAAAAGTTATCATGAGTTATGTGCCTGTGTACTTAATATTAGTTACATATATGGTCAATAGAAATCCACATCTTGATCTTAAGAAAAATAAACCCTATCATTACAATTCTATAGGCGGTGAGTGAGTGTCAGAAAGGGAAGAAAGACTGTGCACACATGCTGGTCTTGGTCACTGTCTTTTGTATTCAACAAGATCAGGATTTCTCTCGACACGACCCAAATTTAAAACTACATGTAGATTTTTTAATGTTGTGTATTCTATTTTTTCCCTTATACTCTGATTAGATTTTTTAATGCGGACAATAAATATTGTTTACTTGCCACAGACCAGTAAAACAATTATTACTTGTGACTTTGATTTCTCCGTAAAAACATACGTATTGGTTATTCACTAGCATTATTGCAATGACTGCAACAACAAACGAGCGGCGACATAAGATTTCCAACAATGTGGTATGTGCGACCATAAAATTAAGCCTCAGATCAGCATGCGCATATGCGGAAACTGATCAAAGCCTTTGCTAGTCGCTTGAATATTCTTTGACTGTTAAGCTACTGACCGAACAGCATTTGGAGTTCCTAAGCTTAACAGGAGGCTGCACAGGATCTACACTTCTCAAAATGCCACATTGTTTGAAATCACATGTCACGGATCAAATGATTCACAAAACAACTACATAATGCAGTCCCTGTATAACACACCTCATAATATCACAGATTGGGATACAACACGGTCATGTTGTGGCTCCCAATTTTTTTAACATGCAATTTTACAAAGAAATTATAGAAACGGTCATTTTCCTATAATAATTATAATGTAAAAGTGTCCCTCACTAACATGATTCACCTATAACACACTGTCAGTCCATTGCTATGGACCCTAAATATGGTGTTATAAAGGGACAGCAAGCGGTGCAATAACTATAATACATCACCATTTTTGGGGGTGCAGAGTGAAAAAAGAGAACATGATCTTAAGCTTTATGTTTATTTTATGCTTACCCAGAAAACAAAGTTGAAGACGTATAGCACACTACGTAAGAAATACTTGCTGCAGTAGTCCACATTGGCCTTCCTGGCGGCAGCACTGTTCAAATGACTGTTATTGGCTGCTGAACTCATGTCTGCTGGTCCTCGCTTACTTTTCTTTTAAGCAGTTATCTGTATTAACAACAAAATTGATATGAGCTGCAACATGAGATTTCCAACAATGTGGTATATGCGACCAGGAAAGGCTCAATCAGACCAGCCTGTGCATACGCCCAGTCTGATCAGAGCCTTTGCTAGTCACTTGAATGTTCTATGAATATTAAGCTTCTGACCGAACACATAATTTAGAGTTTCTTAGCTTAAAAGGAGGTTGCTAAGACTCGTCTGTGTCTACACTTGTCAAAATGCCACATTGTTGGAAATTTCATGTCACGGCTCATATGAAAATGAACGCAGCTGTGATACTTAATTCTGTGCATGCTAAGTTATAAACATTTCCTAGTATACTGATTTTAAGTCAATTGTCTAAAGATATATGCAGCTTTTTACGGCTTAAAATCATATTTGCCAGTATTTGCCACTTGAGAATTATTTTCCATGCAGGTAAATGCCACCGGTAAAACACGGGGGTGAAATTTGCTGCCCAACCTTGTGGTTTAACCAGCGAAAATGTTGCAACAGTTGGGTCTGTTGCACACCAGGCAACCTAAGACATCCCAAGTTGTCAATTTGCTGACCACAGCAGTGCTCTTACACATTACTGTCTCAAGAAATTCAATGGTAAAAGGGACTGCAACCTTGCAACAATATGAGAGGTATGCGGGTCAGCGGATGCAGAATCATGAACAAGGGGGGCATAGGATGGAATTAATGATCATACACGGCAACTTGACTGCAAACATTATGATTACGCTGATCAAATTCTACATCCAGCATCAGAAAATTTCTTCACCATTGCACATTATAAGGGAGGACACTCTTACAAATCAGAAAAACTGAGATGCTCATTGTCTTTCACTCTAACTCTAAATCAGTTCTCCTATTGTGTTATCAACGTTTGGAACAGTCTACAGCAACATGTCGTGGATGCAGAAACACTGAACAGCTTCAAATCATGTTTGGATAAACACTGGCAAGGCAACATATACTGTATGAGCAGCGCTCCAGATAGCGTCCGTACAGAAGTAAATTACTGGTCTGTTTTCCCCAAATACAGATAGTCAGTTAAAAATTAGTATGTACGGAATACAGGTTTGTTTTTGCCTGTACAGTACATTTGTACCGGTGACCCGTAGTTTTCATCCATTTCGAATCAGAAGACGCTTGATATTTGAACTGTTCAGAAATCCAGAAACAACTTGCTGAACTGCATATTGATGTTTTATTTTTGCCTCAATACAAACTCCCAAATATTTAGTTGTGTCCCCTTACCATGTCTTACTTGAAGTACATGTTTTCAGAATAACATGTGCCCAGAGATCACTCTTGGGGGGAAGGTTGCTATCAGTTTGGTCCTTGTAATTTTGTTTTAACCAATGTAGAAACTGAAAGTAGAAATTTCTCGACTTCTGAAGCGCGACATGTTTACAGATGGCAATAAAACAAGAATCCTTGTTCCAATATTATTGCCTACGTTAGTGTTTCCCCTAGCCAGTTTTAGCATTGTGTCTCGCCATGCCCTTTTTCTCTAGCCCATGGCCCTTTTTCCCAGCCCCATGCCATTTTTCTAAAACTACATAAAATGCCTTACATTTTGGTAAAAAAAAATTGACAAAAACTGAGTAAATTACCTGAGGCAATTTTGACACATCACTTTGATGACAATATCCAATTAGCAATTAATTAAAATGAAGTGTGAATCTGAACCAGGTACAAGTAAGATTGTCAAAACATGTCCTGGAAAGAAAGGCAGTCTGGTTAAAAACTTAGGAAGTGATCTTGACAATTGAAAAAATAATGATTCCCATAATAATGTGCTTCTGATAAATTTTAAGAATTAACAAAACAAATAATAATACAATGAGTGTGTGCTCAAATAGGAGTCGCAAAACTGATTTGAAAATTCTAAAATAATAATTAAATAAGTAGTATATATTTTGCATTTAAAAAGGACAGATAACAGCCGTATTATGCTAAGCCTGTCGCCGTGCATTCAAAAGTGCACTCTTAGCCTGTTGTCGCGCACTTAAAGTGCCCTTTTCCTGGAAACTTTTTTGGCTGGGGGCAACACTATATGTGCATATAGGCTATATATGGACATCGCTGTTTTGATTGCTGGGTGATCAAACTGTACATGAAGACATCAACAAATTTTGATGAAAAAAAATCTTTTGGCTTAATTTTTGTTTAAATAAGGAGTGCCCTAAGCTCCTCTGTGGACTCGGTATTGACCACAGAAGGAGACAGGCTATTCCAATGTGGAATAGTTCGGGGGGAAAAAGGAATTCTTCAGGGCATCACTGTATGTCTGGTAACTGCAGTATTAATCACTATATATGTGATGACCTGGTAGTTTTCAAACTAAGAGCAGGGGTCATATATTTGTCTAAAGTTTTCAATAGACACTGCTCCACAATGAATCTTCTGAAAGAGAAGCAAGGAGGACTGGTTCTTCCCGGCCTCAAGAGATGGCCATTCAAGCTCATCAAGCATTTCGCCAACACTACTTGTGTTTCGGCATCTTCTGCAGGTCCAGCGGTCTGCTGTCCTCTGAACTTTCTCAATCTGATTAATCTGAAGTTTCGAGTGAGGGCTCCAAATAGGTGCTGCATACTCTAGTTTAGGCCGAACCAAAGTTTTGTATGCATCTTTCTTAGTTGCTTTGTAAAAGATTTCTGAAACATGATGACCCCAATCCATGTTATCAGTGATGGTGATACAAGGTATTTTGCCAACTGAACATTTTCCAAAGTTTGGTTGTGTAGTGAATGGTCGAAAAGAATTTGCTTGTGATGCTGATGCCGAGTCACTCTCATTGAGTGACATTTGGCTACATTGAACTTCATTTGCCAACCGGCTTCCCACTGTTCTAAGCTGGTGAGGTCTTCTTGCAAGATCAAACAATCCTGAAGTGAAGGTATATTCCTATACAGGACACAGTCGTCTGCGAACAGGCAAATAGAAGACCTGAAGTCATCTGGCAATTATGAAGATGGGGCAAACCGGATAGCACTGACACTGGATCTGAGGCTTGGCCATCTAAAACAACTTGTTGAGTGCGCCCAGAGAGCCACTAGTTTATCCACTTGTCGGTGGACCCTCTATTCTCATAATATACAAATTTGTGTATTAGCCTCCTTTGTGGAACCTTGTCAAAGGCCTTAGCAAAATCCATAATGATTAAATCTGTCTGTTTGTGCCCACGATTCAAAGCCCCATCCAGTGATTTTGTTACCTGCGCATCCTGCATCTTTTACACATAATTTTGTCTCTGAGATGCAAAGTTTTTATTTCAGCGAGTCTGAGGATGCAATAGTATTGCAAACTTGTCATTAAAAAAGTGTTCTGGACTCGTAAGTTAGCAGTTGGACTCATTGATATGGGAAACAGCGAGTCCCAGGACCCATAAGCCTAAAATTGTAAATGAATCACTGCCCATCCAGGTTGCTGATGATGTTTTGCACAAACTGGACCAACTGGGTTTCGCAAGACCTCTGACTTCAGAAGCCATGCTGACAGTCAGCAAGTATGCTATCTAAGGCTAAATGTTTGTTGATGTTGCTGACTAGAATATGCTCTAAGGTTTTGCAGCAGATGCATATGAGCGACACTGGCCTCATATTTTTCACCCTTTTTAAAGACCGCAGAAAGATTGCATGTTGCTAGTCATCTGGTACAACTGTACATGCCTCAAGCTAAAGACTCATTCCAAGAAGATTTGGAAGAAGACAAGAGATCTAAATAAATCAGTCACATAAGAAGATCAAAAGATGGAGGGCTAAAAAAAGGACATTGTCCTCCCAAATACCATCTTACAGGTATTCTACAGGCTTATAGGTATGTAGAGTCTGTAGGTGGTGGTTAGGACAGGGCCGCCCAGGTAGCTCAGGTGGTTAGAGCACCCAACTAGTGTTCTTGGGGTCGTGCATTTGAGCCCCACCTCAGGCGGCACTCCCCCCCCCTGGTTTCTCTACAATGGTGTCAGAATTGTTGCTTGACGGGTCAATGTAACGATAAAAATGGATTTTAGTAATAGTTGAAATTTTTCAAATCTGAAACCACGGGCTAAAAGTAGAATGAATGACAAAGAAAATGGTGTTTAAATTATGAAAATCCATCAAGAAATAAAAAAGCTACACTAGTTCAAACATTTTCCATTGGTGTATTTTTTCTGTCAAAAATCGATCAGCTGATAAACCGCAATTGTGTATTGTCCAATACACATTCCCGCGGTTTGGACGCTTTGCCGTATAGTTTACATGCACTCTCCTCGTGATAGTACTGCTATAAATATCGTTTGCGCACAGATGCGCACAACTCTATGTTACTAAATTTGAGTTTATTTTGTTGGGGAAGCCCTTGAGAAAAGCCTGGTACCAGTACTTTTCAGTGGTCTATTAAATTTCCGGAGAATAACAATCTCAAAGTTGGCCAATCTTTAGGCAAGGCTCTGACCTTTTGAACTGCCGAAAATATCCGAATTTTTTGCATGATCTCATTTCTATATTTATCATCTGTGATTGCGTGAAAAAGAAATTGCAATTGTTTCATTGGATGGTTTATAATGAATATTTAAATTAGTGTACAGTTTATTCCCCAATAGAGAACCGTCTCCAATAAAGAATCACTTGTGTAAACTTTCCCATATATTTCTTCCACTTGATGAAGCAAAGCCAAACCTTTTGTATTGTTTGAAAGGGTAATCATTAGGGATGCAGGACATAATAAGTTTCTTCTGAATTCTTTAAAATTACTTCTTATGTTGGCTAAAATGTGTTGTAGTAGATTGTCAGTTAAGCAATTTCAGGCCTGGTTTTGAAAGCAAAATTTCAAAAAAATGATAATTGTTCAGTTGAAAGGAAACAAGGTGGTTCCAAAACTATGTCATGGACATGCCCTATGATATCAGACGTATATATAAAAAAAATGACTTCCAGCTGACAGGATATTTAACAGATGACAGCGTTATCTTGGACACTGTACAGTTGCCAGTAAGGAATCACTTATTTTTTATGTGTCTTCTGATGACCTATACTGAGTTGGTGGTGACAGAGAATGAAAGTATGCATCCTAACATAGAGTTTACTCATCAAATAAAAGTTTGCTACTACTTGAAAGCAGAGAAAGCAGATTGTATTGCACCTTGAACAAAAATATACTTCTGGTGTCAGATATTTATCAATATTTACGAATATTGTATCTTATAATGAGTACTTATAAAATTTGAACCAAAATTTTGTGTTAAATCTGCATAAAAATGACCTAAACTACTTTAATATGTTCTTTAGGGGTGAAACTTAAGTTCACTATATTTTTAATGTGATGCTTAATCCATTTTTACCTTGGGACTGGACTGTTTTCGGGTGATTCTTTACTGGGGAATGTGGTTCTTTACTGGAGACACTGTATAAGGGTTATAAGTTGCCACTATTCTGTTAATCAATGCTTTTTAATATTAAACTTACATGGGTTGTAAGAGGTATGATGGATGTATTGTATGTGTATTGTTTCAAATCAGTCAGCAGTTGCAAACACAAATTGTCGAGAAAAGAATCCTTAGCGATTCTTTATTGGGGAATAAACTGTACCCTCGTAAGGTCAGCCGAAAAACAATGTTGGAGTTTCAAAATGTCGGCCGATACGTAATATTTGAATTAATATTTCTTACATATTTGACTTTACCCAAGTCAACAAACACTTGAATTGACAACATTAATGTATCATTTATTTCAAAATAAAAGACTTTAGTAAAACTAAGCCATATTTCGCGGAGAAATATGGATTCAAAAATGATTGATTGTGCACTGTGACAGATAGGAGAGCCGATCTGTTGATATCGCTAGTCCATGCATTAGGTCATCCTGAGAGCCATCAGGCAGGGCTCTGGCAGATAGCGGTCAGGCTTCTACAGAGCTGGATCAGCTCTGAAGAGAAAAAGGGGGAGAAGTATAGTCTGTAGGTGGTGGTTAGGACAGGACCGCCCGGGTAGCTCAGGTTATTAGAGCGCCCGACTAGTGTTCAAGGTGTCATGGGTTGGAGCCCCACCTCAGGCACCATTTTTCCCACTGGTTTCTCACCAGGTATTTTGTGCAAGTGTCTACAGTTCAATCAAAACTTATTTTTTTTTTGGGGGGGGGGGCAATTCTCTTCGTAATTCTCAAAGTATTCGAGTGTGGAGGATGATCAAAAGCACATTTTTAAATTGTTCTGTATACAATTTTTACTAAGCCTTACGTTGTTTCTCTAAAAGAAGCAAAACAAACGCAACAAATTACCTATTTTCCAAAGAAAATGGTTACAGGTGTTTATTTACAGCGAATTCCTTAATTGGATGTGTAAAACGTCATCAAAATGTGTGTGGAAGGAGACTAACTTATTGCACGACTGTTACTTAGCGTCAATACCCGTCTAGATGTTGCTGTTATTATTATTATCATCATTATTTTTATTATTATTATTATTAGTAGTAGTAGTAGTAGTAGTAGTAGTAGTAGTAGTAGTAGTAGTAGTAGTAGTAGTAGTGTATTTTTTTGTGTTGTTTTTTTTTTTTTTTTTTTTTTATTTTATCAAAATTTCCAAATTCGCACTCCCTGGTGTAATGCTCATGTATGAGCGAACCTGTAAAGATAGAAAGAAAGTAGTAGTAGTAGTAGTAGTAGTAGTAGTAGTAGTAGTAGTAGTAGTAGTAGTAGCAGCAGCAGCAGCAGCAGCAGCAGCAGCAGCAGCAGCAGCAGCAGCAGCAGCAGCAGCAGCAGCAGCAGCAGCAGCAGCAGCAGTAGTAGTAGTAGTAGTAGTAGTAGTAGTAGTAGTAGTAGTAGTAGTAGTAGTAGTAGTAGTCGTCGTAGTAGTAGTAGTAGTAGTAGTAGTAGTAGTAGTAGTAACGTTAGTAGTAGTAGTAGTAGTAGTAGTAGTAGTAGTAGTAGTAGTAGTAGTAGTAGTAGTAGTAGTAGTAGTAGTAGTAGTAACGTTAGTAGTAGTAGTAGTAGTAGTAGTAGTAGTAGTAGTAGTAGTAGTAGTAGTAGTTGAGTAGTAGTAGTAGTAGTAGTAGTAGTAGTAGTAGTAGTAGTAGTAGTAGTAGTAGTAGTAGTAGTAGTACATACACTGCATAACATACACACTTTTGGATCACAAATTTAAACTAAAATGCCCAGTCGATGGAGCTCCATCGCAAATCCCTACGCTAAAGTTTTTGACCCACCCAGCACCCCCACGCCCCACCCATGGGGCATGACCCCAGCAACCTAATAAAACTTCTGTTCAATATGTTTTCTATCTTATATTTGAAAGAACGTACACAAAGTTTGGTATAAAAATCTTAGAATTGAAATGGTAGTCAAAATTTAAAAATATTTGATCTCATCCCAAGGTCACCAGTTCCACCCTAGGATGAAAACTTTACTTGCATTCTGTTCTGCTCGTCATCCCCGTCGATTTGATATGCAACATGACCATGTTTGAAAAATATTTGACCCCCTGGGCACCACCAGCGCCACAAAGTCCCACCACTGTGGCATGACCCAGGTGACAGAATGAAAATCCCGTCTGATATGTTTTGTATCTTTCATTTGTGAGAACACACAAAAAGTTTGGTATAAAAATCCTTGAAATTGACTTTGTAATTGAAATTAAATGATATTTGACCTTCTGACCCCTACCCAGGGCCCCAGGGGGCTGGGCCAAAAAAGTTTGACGTTGCACGCCCCATTCATATGAGTTTACACGTTGAAAAAGGTGATAAAAATAATTTGACGATAATGTCCAAACCACATACACATCTTCAGACCATGAACAAAACATCTGTAGACCATGAATAAAACATCTGCAAAGTTTCAAAAATATTGGAATAATTTGTAGGAGTTGCGCCCACAATCACTGACAATGTACCCTCTCCATTGCATCTGAGATAGCAAAAATGACTAAGTTCACAATTTTAAAAAAAAGTAACAAAAATAGTTAGACGATAATGTCCAAACTACATGAATATCTTCAGACCATGAACAAAATATCTGCAGAGTTTCAGAGATCTAACTGAAACTGTAAAAGGAGATGCGCTCACAAAGTACCTTCATTACATCTGATATGTTGAAAAATGTGAAAAAAGTAGCCAACCATTTTTTGACAATAATGTCCAAACCACATGCACATCTTCAGACCATGAACAAAACATCTGCAAAGTTTCAAAACAGATCGAACTAAAGTTGGAGTTGGACTCACAAAATACCCCCCCCCTCATTCCGTCTACGGACGAACCCATTTTAATAGTCTCCTTCGACATAAAACATTTCTTGATGCCCGTGGGGATCGGTCCTCTTCGCCTCTCTTCCAACAGATTAGTTGTTGAAAAGACAAGTATTTGGCCCCTGCTCAAAGGTCAAAACTTACACCAAGTCATCACATAGGTGCCCAATATTTTAGATACAGACATATAGTAATACCCTGGAGAATTCGCTTTCCCCGAATTATTCCACATAGGAAGTGTCTTTGTCCGTCTGCGGTCACTATCCAGACCACAGAAACGTTAAGGGCTCTCATTTAGTGAAAAGCAAAGCCATATTTTTAGTAGCACGACGCCCTGGTCAGCATTATTTAAATGAAATGAATTCTTCTCATCAGCTAAGAATTTTTCTGCTGGCGCAATCCTGGCCTTCGGAAAGTGTTCAGCTGATCATGGATATATTACATACGTTACTATATACATGCGCGGATACAGAGGGGGAACAAAGGGTCCGGATCCCCCCCCCCCCCCAACTGAAAAATCTCAAAAATTTAGGGTTTCTTAGCAATACTGGTCCAGATCCCCTGAAAACTCACAAAGCTTCTAAGCCAGTATTCAATGTTGGACAATCATCCGCCATTTAATGGGGTTTCGCTGGAGGGCCGATGATGGCCCGCTTTTAGTGGTAGTTTGGATCCACCATCCCTTCATCAACTAAAAAAAAAAAAGAAAAAAAGAAGGGAAAATAAAGAAAAAATAAAACGTTATATATCAGAGTTAGACCCCCTCTTACACCTGAATCTTTCTGGATCCGCGCAAGACAACGAAAACCATTTCTTAGCCCGACCAATTCCATTTCTGAATCAATCCTGTCTCTTGTCAAGACTTAATCGCCTCCGATTTTTAAAGTCAGTGGATTTATGTGATTATGCTTTGTTTTTATTAAGCTTCGCCAAAAGTTCAATCTGGCTGCCTTTAATGTTAAAAGCCCATGCGTATTCAATGTAGACGGATTAAAGGCATAAACCGTTTAATCACGGTCCTTAAATAAATCAATGTATTTATTACCCCTTAAAGCGCCAAGAAAAAAGTGCATCTGAAAATGTCGTCTGTTGAAGTCGTCTGCTGCAAATAATTGCCTAACATTACTGACTAATTAAGTATAGAAGCAAACAGCGTGGACCCAGAACAGACTGCTCCTATAGGAGCAGTCTGATCTGGGTCCGCACTGTTTGTCGTAGAGGCTACTTAAACATTTCGGCAGTTGAGAAAAGCAGACGACTTTTGTTGTGATTGACGCATTAAGGGTTAAATGACTAAATTTGCTCTGTACGTATTCTGACTGGACTATCATAGTGACAATTTCTGATTTGGATTTTTTTAAATACATGTATATCATATAGTGGCAATTTGGATTTTTTGAATAGAGCATATATAGTGACAATAACCAGTCTTGATTTTTTAATCATAAAAAAAAACTAAAAGGATTGTAATACATGTATATTGATATGATATTATCAAATAATAATAATCATTATTATATTGTCAAATGATAATTTGTTCAAACGAGCTAACACACCTGTGCAGTTTCGTCGCTACCTTCGCTGTTCACATGCGCAAAGTATAAAAGTAGCCTTTGATTAAGACCGTCTTTGAATCTAGGGCGCAGATTTGGTACCAGTAAAATGCATTTGAGCCCCCCCCCCCCCCCCCCCCCCCACCCGGTGGCTTAGGCTGCTCTCCGGTCTAAGGCGACGGTTCTCTTGTTGTTGACTTTTTGTTTATTGTTACTTCCATTTTGTTCTATGTTTTGTTGTACGTTACTTTATGTCCATTCTAGTTTTGCAATCATCTTGATGGGGAAGAGAGAGCTAGTCGCTTTGCTTAGTTTGTCTTCCTGGTGTCTCGTGATGGTTGTGTGGCTCTTCTTCGCGGTGCCATGGGTTTGTCTGCGGTTTGTGATTGTGGTATATCCTGATCATACTCACTAACTATTTTTGACTAAGACTATGATCAACATTTAGACCACTGGCCACATTGCAAATTCAAGGTTTTTTTTACTTATATGCGATGCGTACTACTATTATAGCTCATTACCTTGCGTATTTATTTCATTATCATAACTACTATTAATTCATTTTTTTGCACCCATGAACACACCGGATAGGCGGCAATCAAAAACGCTCTTTTAATCGACGAACGCGGATCAAAAATCGCTAGAAACAGTCTTTTCGATTTCTGGCGACAAATGGCAATTGAAAACTCTGTTTCTAACGATTTTTGATCTACGTTCGTTGAAAGTATTAACGTTTTCGATTGCCGCCTATCCGATGTGATGAACCAACCCAGCAGACATCCAAATTTCGGGCAACTACCATTCCTGTATTAATGTGTTCAATAAATGCTTTTAAAATAGCGTTTCGATGCCGGCGAATCCTGTGTTTGTTTGCACATATGTGCAGCCTACTTTAAAAACCCACTATAACGTATCCAACTGTTCTTAACCCATTTGTGCCGAATGGAATTTCCCACTGTTTTGAATTGGACGAATCCATTGCCAAATTTAGAGTTGTTGGTTGGTATTTTTCAGTTTTATTCAAATTTTAGAAGAATTTTCTGTTTGCAAACACTGGAGAACCTGATCAGACGCCGCGTTTTGGGGCGTCTGATCAGGTTTTGCACTGTTTGCCGATGTCCCACAAAAAGACGCTAAGCTTAAATGGGCTAAGGGTCTAAATTTTGCTCTGAGTCTTCATCTACATCCATACTTTGAGTTGGGTTCTCTGGTTATATCGAAGGCTTCGTCCTCGAATATGCGATAAGTAACAAAACCTCATGTGCTCAGTTTACTTGGTTTCCCACGAAAACTGTGAATTCCATTTGATGCCACAGTGATGCTATTCGAAAATGTTGAACTATAGTCAATCTCAAGAACTGGCTTTGAAAAAATCCTTGTACATGGAAACTGTATTCGAATTATAGATAACAAAGTTGGGAAACTGTTGTGAAGTATTTCCCCTCGGTTACTGTAGTTAGAGATCCCGTGAATCAAATGGCAGAAACAACGATAGAGATTAATGATGAGGTGCTAGAAGCTGGTGTTGCATGTCTAACAGGTATGTAACAATAACAGCTATCACATTTGCGGATCCAGAGGGGGGGGACAGGGGGTCCGGACCCCCCCCCCTGGAAAATTACAAAAATATAGGGTTCTTTAGCAATACTGGTCCGGATCCCCTTAAAATCACAAAGCTACCAATCCATCATTCGATGTTGGGCCATCATCGGCCCGTCAGCAAAACGCCATTTATGTGGCGTTTTGCTGGTGGGTCGATGATGGCCCACTTATAGTGGTATTTGTTTGGATCCTCTCCCCTCTAAAAAAAACTTTTTCAAAGTATGACCCCCACTGACAAAACTTTCTGGATCCGCACATGTATCATTTATACAGGCTAGTCAATCAGGATGTTGCATATTGGTTCTGATATATGGGATGGACACCCGGTCGTGAACGTGTATATTTGCAAACAGTGAAATGTCATATCTGGTAAGGGTTTTCATTTTTGTAAAAATGAATGAAGGATAAAATCAGGATCAGAAATGGTATGTAATTATGCCTCTCCAGGTAACTGGTACCGCGTATTCTAACTTTATTTGTCAAAAGGCATGGAAAATCCTCCAGTTAAATAAGGGCTAATGTTTGTGAAAAGTAGGTATCAGTTATTTTCACCAAGTACACCTCTATGGTGCTGATTTTTGAGGTGGTCTTAGGGAATATGTTTGGTTGAATTATTATAATCGGCTAACTTCTGTTTATTTTAGGTGGCGTAAATATAGAAGGACATCCACTTGTATCTTTTCCACCAGAATGTACAATATGTCTCCTACAATCATCAGCCGGGGCTCTGCTTCAGCTTCTGCAATACTATGTCCGTATTGCTGGGCCGAAAATCTCTGTGTTGCTCAATATGAGAGATAAGTTGACAGAGTCAGGGATCGTCAAAATTATCACTGTATTTGACGAACTGCAGGTTAGTAAAGTTCCATTCTTCTAGTGTTGCTTTTCTACACACTGGTAAATGTATACGTATATTTGCTGGTATTTACGCGTATTGCCGGTACTTCATAGACCGGAAGTGGTAGATATTGGTGTTAATACTATATAGAAAAACATTCTACTTAAGAACTAGATCAGCTCCAACAGTGAATTGTTGAGTAATAATTCACTGTTTGGAGGTCAGTTGTAAAGAAGATCAAATCACGAGCGCGCAGCGCGAGTGATTTATCACCGTACAACTGACCGACAAACAGTGAATTATTACTCAACAATTCACGCACTGGAGCTGATCTTTTTCGATTCTAACACCCAGTAAACGACGAAAACACATTCGAAGTCTTCAGCTTCTTCCAACTTTCCGCCATTGCACTGAAGAACTCCCGCCAATTCTTAGACTACGTCGCATACCTTTACATGTAATTGTAACGTCTTTCAAGCATAAAAACGACGTTACACCGTCTAACGCCATGAATGACGTCATTATCTAGTGACGTCAGCTATCGCACACTTTAGCAGTGAATTATTGTGTGATATATCACAGTTTGTTACCGTTGGCTCTATAGGCGAGGTGTGTTAGAATTATTAATAAAGTCCGACGTAGACTGGCGTTTATATTCTTTAAGGCTTATTATAGTCATTGTTGTTTGCATATGCCATAAATGTGCTTGTTCCATTAATGAACAATTTTGTCATATTGCGACGGTCAGATAACGTCACCGCCACACTTACATGCCAATGCGAAAGAGTTCTGAAGGCAGAAGCAAACTATTACAAATGCAAAATTACATACCTAACCACAGGAGCTTGAAGTTCGATCCTTATTATCACTTCTATAGCCTCAAAACCGAAAGCTCATAATGTCATTACGTAGTAATGACCATTACGTAGTAATGACATTATAAGCTTTCAGTTTTGAGGCTATAGAAGCGATATAAGGGTCGAATATCAAACTTCCGTGACCTAACTATCATTTCACAAAAGCTACCAAAGAGTAAGGTGCTCTTGTTGCTGCTGTAGGTGTATCTCTATCTAATTGATGGGCTGTTATTGGTAACATTACCTGTGAAAAGATTGACATTTCTTAACAGCTTAGAGGTCAGTGGCTTTATAACAGAGTATATCAGCTAGATCAGGTAGGTGGTGTGCTCAGATGCTAACTTCGGCCCACTAACTACCTGCATAGCCCCTGCCAAGGGGGTATCCAGAATCATGGCTGGCAGAGTATTAGTTGCCAAGCAGTAAGTGGTCCGAGATTAGCTTCTGTGCAAATTAGATTTGTCACTTTTCCATTGGTATCCTGGGTCAGGCGTGGTACTTGATTGTATCGATTCCTGACCTTTGCACTCTTACTTACTTTGACCACAAATCTGAACTGACTGATAAGCAGCATGATCGATTAACTAGATAAGAGTTGCATTCATTTCATAGGTAACGCCCCAAGCAACTTGAAACTTCAGCCAATCAAATCAGTGATAAACATTACATGAGCTTCTGTATGCAAAGCTCATGCATGTGTTTATTCTTTATGTAAGGATGCGTGACTATTTTTGCATTTTATAGTTCACTCCTGCTTTTAGCCAGAACTGAATACCTTTTGTTTTGCAATTAACCCTTAAAGCGCCGATCACAACTGCAACAGACGATAAATTTTGTGACATTTTCCCCAATTTTCGACAAAAATAAGGTATGATATATCAAAAGAATCGTCTGCCAGCAAACGATTCTCATGAAATATCATGCTTTATTGGTCGGTTAAATTTGAAATTGTCGTCTGCTGCAAATTATAGGTGGCGCTTTAAGGATAAACATACAACTGCCATACTTGAATCTGCAGTAGGGTCTGAGCCATTTCATGAACTAGATCATTTTGTGATACTTCTTTATCAGCATCAAATTGTCACTTTTGTTAATTAGTTGTAGATAACAACACATGTGTTTTTCAGAGCGAGAGAAGGGGAACTGTGTCCAATGTATATATTTTAAAGCCAGTTGACAAATCGAGACTCCGTATTCTGAAAAGATGTCTTTTACGAAAGGCTCCAAACGGAAGACTTCTGCCATTTTACAGGGTAATGTATAACCCAATGATGGTTATTACAGTAAAAAAAACTAGATAATTCAAGTTATCTACAAGAGAATCAGAGAATACTAGTAGGGCATTGATATGAACTATTATAATAGTTTCAGCCAGACATTTCTGTTTGGATTGAACTAAAAAATTTTGGGGGGTGTTGTGATGCTTGTGTTTTTAATATACATGGCATACCATTTTTCTTACACAGCATGGCCCAACTTAGCTTGTTACAAAATCCCATTCTTAACCCTTTTCCCTGCCAGTCACGACAATAAAGAAATTTTATGAGCGTAAAATTGTATTTATTTTCTTACCCATAAATTTCAACATGTGCATTGGGTGCTCAAAAGAACCGTCTCATTGAGTACCCACAACGTATGTTTTGGGTGGGAAATAAAGAAAATAGATTTCCAGTATGCACTCTTACCTTGAGGTCTGGCCTTTTGTCGTCTGCTATCTCCCTTAGGTAGCCAACTTTTCAAACAAATGTACCCAGACCAGACTGCTCTCAAGGTATCATAGTGTTTGCTTCCATGAAAATTATAGCCTAAAATCCTGGATAAAATGGTTGTGTGATAACAGAATCGTACACATGTGTTCATTTCAAATTAAATGACTAGTAGTGTAAGTTCATAAATAACCAACCATATTGACTATACACATGCATACAAATGAATGTGATCAGAAAATGCTACAACCATAAATCATAGCCCAACAAAGGAATCAAAAGGGGAATATCTGAATACATGGTGCTTGGAACATGTAAACATGTAGGTTTTTTTTCAGGTTGACATACTGTGTATCTGCCTAGAGCTCATCCACCTTAATGACACCAGTTTAATCATGTGTTTTGGTATTCAGAAAACTGATATCAATAAAACGGATCTTTTGAATACCGGCAATATGTGGTTTGGTTGAGAAATACGAAAATTGGTTTTCATTTACGTACTGTTAACCAGAGGCCTGCCAGAACTCCACAGGAAAACATTTTCTTAATGCTATTTCATTTTTTTTTTGTGTTCGAACAATAGGTACACCTGCTAGAAACAGAAGAAGAATTTTTCAGTTATGTGAACAGAGATCAACTGACTGTGGATTTCGGCGGCACCTTACAGTACAACCACCTAGCCTGGGTAGATTTTCAGAAAGTTGGTAGCTTTTTCATTTTCTTTTACAACTTTTAAATGCTATAACAGCAACAATCAGAGAAGATGACAATAACAATAGCAAACAACACTAATTGCACTTCTACTATTACTACTACAATTTGTGGATAATTGAAATATTTGGTATATATATATATATATATATATATATATATATATATATATATATATATATATATATATATATATATATATATATATATATATATATATATATATATATATATATATATATATATATATATATACGTTATTATATGTGCAAGTTATCACTTACATTAACTGAATCAGTCAAAGTATGTATTACTTCCCAAGTCAAAACAAGTGATACAAATTTATATGTAGCTTATACGATTCTTATCATTTAGTATAGGATTAAAATCTCCCTCTTCAATTAACCAGACATAGCCTCGCTTTTGAAAGTCACAGCAATACAGAATCTCATAAAAACCTTGTTGAAATGAAATGAATAAAGTGTGTTGAAATACATTTCTGATACCCACTGTTAAAGAAACAATAAATGAACATCTTTTACACCTAGTCTTATGCAACCACCAAAGCAACAACCATGACCTTGAGAAACAAGGTCAAGGTCATCAAGAGCCATGTGATGAAGCTGCTGGAGAGTGAAGGCAGAAAAAGCGTGTCAGATAATGCTGAATACAGACAGAAGGAAATCAGAGCTAAATACGAATCAATTCTTGAGTAAGTAGCTTCTTGGCAATCTTAAACAATAAGGTCAAGGTCATTGTAATAGAACATGTGATAAAACTGCCAGAGAGTATTAAATGGCTTCTTGGTGATGTTAAATCCTACAGCGGTACATAATGAGAAGACCAGTTTCACATTATGCACCGCTTTAGGGTTTTATAATGATACAGTACTTTTGAAAAAATTGGCATTCCATCATTCATACTATTCTATTTGTACAATATTGAATGGATATTTAATAAATGTCATAAATTGGCATTTCCATTGAAAAGAGAATATTTTCTTAAATGTAATATGCAAGTTTTTTCTGCATAAACAAATCGTGATACCAGACTGATGGAATTCTCTTATCAGAGCCTTTAATGGCTTGGTCAACCCAATCACGGTTTGCAACTTTGCTTTCCTCTTTAATTGCACGCCGAAGGGTCGGACTTCAGACTCTGTGATGATTCCCACTTAAAGACTTATCTATTGAATGAATGGTAGGGGCCTCATACTTTGGCTGTTGTCAGGCCCACCGGGGTTTACTGGTTGGATTTCTTTTGCTATGGTATTCAGTTTTATTTACTGTAGAGTGCATTTTCGCAAACAGGAAGCTCGCTGGCACGAACAAACCTGTCGCCTTTTGCTCGGTGCACTCTGGGATTGAGCCGCCATTTCTATTAAAAGTATATTATGCGATCACTGCTTGCATGACTCGGGGCTTTACATCCAGAAAAAAATGACTAAAAGAGAAATGATAAAATGTCAAAAATTTAACTTTTTGCTATTTTTAACAATAAATTCTGTCACTACAGCAGTGCGAGAATTGAACGGGACTAGCCAAATATCGCTAGTTACCCATGATGCAAAGGGAAAAATGTGAGAGATCTAGATGAGGTATCGTCAGGTCTTGCGAGAATGCTGTAGAGTGTTTATCTTTGCTTTATATCTTTTTTATATCTTGATTTATATGTTCTTGGAGACGATGCACTGATAAGTCAGGGGTCTTTCATGCAAACCACATCTGAACTAAGGGTGAGGTTTTTGCCATGAAACTGGTTTAAGCCCTCTAGTAAAATATTTTTACTGACCTTTTCAAGGCGGTACTTCTTTTGTGGATCATTCATCTTATATCTGTTGTGTGTTTGCTATGCTTTTGCGCGTGTCTGTTTATTGTTGCCTTGTGGTCACCTGCTGGGAAAAGACTGACCTCTTGGCTCTCGTTTGTGATGTCTAATTGTGAGTTTGTTACTTTCTCATTGTTATCCTGGGTCAGGTGTGGTACTTGATTGTATCGTTTCCTGATCTTTACCCTCTTTCTTACTTTGCAATATTGATTTACTCGTTTGGGATGAAATTCAAGTCCCCAAGGTTCTAAACCTTTTTGCTCACTCAACTCCCATGGCATTTGCACTTGTCATAAATTTTAAGATGTCAATGAAAATTTATAACCAAGACACATGACAATGTCTGTAGCTCCAAGTAAGAAAATGCCTTATTTATTTGTATTTTGAAATTTATGAAAAAATGATGCTGAAGTTAGTTGAGCATAAAAGAAGTCTAATAACCTAGGGACCAGATGACCATTTAAGTGAGAATGATAACAGAATGTATTTAGATTTAAAAACAATAAAATTATTATTGATCTTTTATTGTACATGCATTATACATTTTGAGTAAGATAAAACAGTATATTTATTTCAAAACGATTGATAATTGTTTGGGTTGGACCCATTTGCAAATGTCGATTTGGTGGTGGGAGATATTATTTTTATTTTGTTTGGACTGTATTGTCACCTGCTTTACAAGTATAAAATGCAATTCTGTGAATGAAATAAGTGAATATACAAACTACCTAGAAATTTTCTCAGTGCTGTTTCCACCACGAAAGACGTTACAACACCATTACATGACAGATAAATTGTTGTCTGAGGCATAAAGCATCAAGTTCACATAAAATGATAATATGACTTTGCATGATGTGCCTCAATTTATTTTTAGTCTCAATTTTTTTCATCTCTGCTTTACAGAAAACATGGAGTCAGAGAAACTATCTCTAAGTGCAAGGACAGACTGGAAAGACTTGATGTCCCAGATGATGATGCCAATCTTATACAGATCCATTCAAAGTTGCTCATCGACACCAAAAATAAACTAAGAGATGCTCTAGATGATATACAGCCTGTAATAGATGAAATGGATAGTTATATAGATGCTCTTGAGGATGAAATGACAATTCTAGCACAATTGGATGAGTGCAAGAAAAATACTGAAGAAGTATGTTATTGGTATGTTCATGTGTATGACACAATGTGACTTTTGCTTTATCTGACCACAACACACATATCATTCATAAGATAAAAATTTAAGCTACAAAGGATAAAAGGCATGAAGCAATTTTCACTATCTCAAGTGAACAACAGGCTTTTAGTCAAGAGAACATACCCAAAAATTTTTTTTTTTTCTCAACCCAAACATATGTTGTCGGTACTAAAAAGAACAGTCTCAATGAGAGGGTTCTTTTGGGCAAAAATGATGGGTATGAAGATATTCACATATTACGCTAAAACATTTTGTTTATCTAAACCTATGGAACAGTCTGGGCAAACAGAGTGGACTGGTTTCCAAAACATTCCTCCGGAAGTAGAGGGAGCATACAAAGGAAAACAGCAGATTATGGTGCATTGAACTTTATTCCCAAAAGATTAGTGCCTTTCAAACTAAGATCATGCAGTTGTTGATTCAATCATTGATTGTTATTGCTCATCGTGTGTGGAGGTTTGATCTTTGTTATATGTCTTATGTCCTTTCCGTTTTAGGGAAGAGAGAGCTTTATGCTTTACTGTAATTTGTATACTTGCGTTTATGTGTGAGTCTTCGTTTGTCTGCTCTTATGCTTATTCCTCGCAGTGCCATGGTCTAGTCTGTGATCTGTGATTACGAAATTTACTACTCATACTCATGGGCAGATCCAGAGGGAGGCAGTGGGTCTGGACCCCTTTTACTACTCATACTCATGGGCAGATCCAGAGGGAGGCAGTGGGTCTGGACCCCTTTGAAAATCACAAGTGGCTAGAGGTTTCCTTAGAATTTCTGGTACAGACACCCCTATAGGGCTGAGGTCCGTATGGCCGTCTGTGAAATACGTTGATGACTAATGAATAAAGAAACTACAAAAAAAACGTCAGGAACGCTCTGGATCTGCATATGATACTCATATGTTTTGTGGGCTCAGTGCTTTGTTAGTAGTGTTTAGTTTGAAACGACCTTTAGTATATTTACAACTAAACCGTATTAAGTAAAAAGACCAAATACATACAACAAAATTACAGAGGATCTGTGTTATACCTCTTACCTGTGATTGTTGTAGAAAAATTAAACTGCAAATGAAATTTAAGCAGTTTATGAAAATGATATCCGCTATTTCTTGTAAGCAATAATTTAATTTTTTTATAATTTCATTTCACAATTTCCTCATTATCTACAATCTACTAAGTAATACTTCCTGCATAATAATTTATAATTAATGAAAATATTAATTGAGTTCACACGTGTTTCCACAATTGTAAAGAACACAATATGGTGCATAAAACAGATAACACCAGTTAGTGTATTGCGTACATTTATGTTTGCACCAAAAAGTGCAATTTAGAGGAAATTCACTTCCTACTTGAAAAATTTTGACTTTATATTCTAACCATGGTTTACGCATTTGCACCAACCATTATTTACCTTAATACCTTTCTAACAGCATATGTACTTTATATTCTGCGAGATTCAACCCTTTGTCGACCGGAAACTCCATAAATCGGTATTTACGCACACATTGAAGACCCAGCTGAATTGTCGCATAATACCATGGCTCAACATGAGGTTTTCTTTAGCCATGGCTATCTGTGAGCCTTGAGGCCTTTTCTTTGTTTCATCATAGTGTTTTAATTTGATTAGACTGTTTCTCTCTATGATGATACATTGCAATAGTGAACAATAGTTAGGAAACCTCCATGCAAGCTTAACATTTTTTGTGCTTCAACAACAGCAGAATCAATGGCGAAGATTTGGTACCAAAAAAATGCATTCAAGCCCCTGCTGTCTTTTTTAAGGTGGTGGTTCTGTTGTTGATGATTCGTTGTTGATTGTAACTCCCATTGTGGAATTCTGTAATTTTCTATGTTTTTGTTGTGCGTTACTTTGTGTCCATTTTAGTTTTGTAATCATCTGGATGGAGAAGAGAGAGAGAGCTGGTTGATTTGCTTTGTTAGTCTTCCTGGTGTATCATTATTGTTGTGTGTCTCTTTCTAAAGATACCACACTCACTTACTATATTGCCTGAAGTTTGTGATTGTGGTATTTCCTGATCATACTCACTGTAGGGAATCAAACGTATTTCAATGCATTAACATCTGCTGGACCCCGAGGATGGTTTTGAAACCTGAGCCTGAAAGGTGAGTGTTTTAACAACCCAGAGGGGTCTAGCAGATGTTGGTGTATCAGAAAACCATGTTTGATCGTTATTATTGCATAGTCAAGTCGTTTTTTCACTTGAAAAATTGGAAAAACGCTTCGAAAAGGTCATTTTTGTATTACTATAATGGCGCAGTAAGGCATGAAAGATTTGTAGGTTTTGAAAACGCTTGATCGCGAACAAAGCCTTACGTCACCCTAACGTCATTAAATTTCGTTCATTTCTATGCACGTTAGTGTTGATGACGTCAATTTTTGTGATGGTCTATAATGCGTATATGTAAAGTTCAAAAGCTGTGCATCACCAGCACGTGAATTGCCTGATTAATACATGGGTTTTTGCCAGTTAAAACATGGCTGTTGATAGCGTGCAACACGGCTTTTTATGCAATAATTACTAATTCATTAGGGTCTGCACTGTTTGTCAAGGCAAAATCGCTCTTCAGGGAAAAATACAATATATTTAGCAAATTGTAACATGTAACCCCTCAATATATACAATGGACCACCCCGACTTTATTGTATGTAGCGTTAAGGAAAATTCATTGGATTGAAAAGAGTTAAATTCTCATTGTAAATCTTAAATTTCCACACCTTAGGTAAAAGAAACCATTGGCCTTCTTGCGTCACAGTTTACAGACACTGCTCTGGTGGGCCAAGACTTAACAGAAGCTGCCAACTTCAGAGGATACTTTATTGAAACTGCTCTTGAACCATCAAAGGTAAACTATACATGACAAATGGGATCTTTTATATTTTTTTTTCCTGATTAATATGTTGCTAAGATTATCTATTCATTATCGATTGTAATTGGTAACTTATACACAGTGTCAAAGTTAAGAACCGCCTAATATATTTTCCAAGAAAAAAAACAGTGAAGGTTTCTAAATATGAATTTATACTTGTTATATTTAAGTAATAAGATAAAGTAGTGACAATTTATACCAAAGTTTGATTCGATTAGCATTAAGGTTAACAACTAGGCATGGCAAATGCACACTTACCCTTCAAATGTCCCTATTCACTGTCCTGTTGTGGCATTTTCATACCGCTACGAGATAAAAATTGTTAGTGGCATGTTATAACAAAACCAAAAACATGTTGTGTCTGTTAATTTCAGATGAATATCTCTTATAGATCAAAATATATTGACTTGTAAAGAATGGCATGTTATTCAGTGAAAACGCAAAAATTATCAACATGCGATTAACTATCTCTGAAACTGGCAAGAAACCTTGAGTTTGCCAGAAGCCTTTTGGCAATAGTCTGAAAAATCGGTCAAATTTGTTTCTCATCAATACAAATTCAAATGAAGCACTTTGGGGTCGGCTACGAGGCTTTTAAAAATAGGGGTTGGTGTAAACAAGACACCGTAGAACTTTAGCAAAAGTATCAAATGGCATTCTGAAAGGTTTGACAGACCAAAGAAATACTTGGGTAACAATATTATACAAATTCATTTCCTTTTGAAGAAAATCATACATATAACCGTCACTGAAAAAATGTTCGGGTGGTGCTTAACTATTGACTTGTGTACATTTGAAGGAGTAATTTTCTAAGGATGCTTATCATATACAATGAACAACCCCTGCTGCTATCCTCTGGCTGGAACACAACACTGTTTCAACGTTTTAATTTTTATTCTGGAAAAGAAATTATGCGTTTCGCCTTTCAAAATGCATAAAACAAAATTTTTTCCAGAAGATCTGAAAAAATTCTAGGTTTCAACAGGTAAATATTAGGCAGGGTCAGGTTATCCTCAACACAGGTATTTTTTATTTGGCCATACCAAAATGGGCATATTTTCATCCTAAGCTGAATTCCTGAACTGAACTGAATAGTTTTATCATCAGAGACAAAGATCCACGACCCTTCGGTATATAAAAACAAGTCCAAACATAGACTCCAACCAACAATGGGAGCAACAAAAAACAAAGACTGCAGCCTAATGATCTTTTACAGCTAGTGTATTCCGTTTAAGTATAGTGGGTTTTTTTATTCCATGGGGCTATGCTTTTGATTCGGATGAGTACATGAAATTTCCTTACTTATCCCAAATGCGCAAATGCCTCTAACTAACAACCAGGACGACGTCTGCTTGGCATGCTGAGGTCTAAATTTTGGTTAGAGCTTTCATATACACCCATACTTTGTGTATGCGAGCAGTGAAGGTTCAGGCAAAAGGGAGCGCATTGGCCCAGTAGTAGAGTGCTTGACTTGAGACCAAAGGGTTGGGGGTTTGTTTCTCACCAGCGTCACTGCGTTGTGTCCTTGAGCAAGACAAATATATCCTAGCTAGTACTGATTCAACCCAGGAAGACCCGTCCCTTCATAACTGAAAGATTGTTGATGGGACGTAAAGAATAAAATCAACAAACAAAAAAAAAAGGTTCAGGCAAGTATGCGCAGCGCAGTCTCGCCTGAACCTTTGTTGTTCACTGATAAAGTAAGTATAAATCTCATGTAAATTGAAGCCATCTTTCTGGTATGTGTATGTGTACAGTACCTTAGTATTTCGGTTATGTAATCATTGCCATTCATATGTGTGCTGAAAAATTTACGAATAGTCCCAATCCTTATCAGAGACCTTAAAATAATACATAAACAACACAAAACAGGGGAATATTACCAATGAATGTCATAATCACAGCTCACAGACCATCACGTGGCATCTGGACTGAGAGTTATTGGAACAAAAACACTGCCTGACACAATGTAAACCGTTTCCATGATAAGAATAAGGATCAATGACGGTTGGAGCCTTAAACACCTATTTTTCTGATTCCCAGAACGCCGTTTTGGGGCTCTGGTGTAGTGCATGTAGTATCAGTGCAATTGGTGAATCTGATGGCAAGAGCTAGCTAGCAAATATATTTTCAAAATTCCTACGCACTCAAGAGCTATAGCGGGTAGAAAGGGGATGGGATCTGAAATTTTATGACAATGAAAGGTGATTTTGGCACTTTTTCTTGATTTTTTTTTTGGTAGACATGGTGATATTGATCAAAAATTCATATACAATACTGACTGTTCCAAGGTGGTACTTCTTTTATGGATCTTTTATTTTTTCTGTCTTGTGTGTGCTTTGCCTTTGTGCCTTTGTGCGCATCTGTTTATATGTGCCTTGTGGTCACCTGCTGGGAAAGGGCTAACCTCTTGGTTTTCGTTTGTGGTGTCTTACTGTGAGTTTGTCACTTTCCCATTGGTATCCTGGGTCAGGAGTGGTACTGGATTGTGTCGATTCCTGATCTTTGCACTCTTACTTACTGAAACCCTGTAGAGTGTATAAATAACTACATGTATAAAAAAGGATTGATTTTTAATTAAGTTGAACACTGAACCCAACATAAATATGTTTTATCATATGACGTCGCGTCTGGGAGTGAAATAACGCCATGCAATAAAATCTGTAAACCACTAGTGGTTTATCGATTTTCGGGAAAAGTTATGACGTCCATAACAACGTTGCGACATAATGACAAAATTATAACGTTTTTACGGCAGAAATGAGAATTCAAAGTAATCTTAATGTCATATGATAAATAGAATCAAACATTCGTGCTCTTGTATTATTGAATTTATTAAACTCGTTGCCAAAAAAGAGATAAAATGCTCGGCAAGCCTCGCATTTTCTCTCTTTTTCCCAATTCGTTTAATAAATTCAATAAAACATGAGCACTCATGTAAGATCCTCTATTTAGGATATTGTTGCGTGTGCCACAAGTGTTTTGAAGAACCTTGATGGAGGGAGTAAGACTACACAGCGAACATACAAAATAGCTTTTGACATTGCCAAAGAGCTTACACAGTCAATACAACCATTTACAAAACTGATGAACCAGCTAAATGAGGACTACACACGAATGCATCTCTTCCATGCCATGTTTGGAAAGGTAACATATAATATCACATCTACATACATGCACTAGCATGTAGAGTATGTCTATCAAAACTATAATGGTCGTAGAAACAATAGTTTGTACTAAATACAAACAAAAGTTTAGTAGCAATAGTAATATGGTAATTATATTTTGGCAATGTTATGAAATGACGCCTTTATGGCAGAATGTTAACCTTTTCACTTAAAAACGCGATTTTACAGAGAATTGATGTACTAATATAAATAAAATCTTACATCCTTGCTCCTGTATTATTATATTATTAAACTCCTTGAGACAATGCTTTGCAAGCCTCATATTTATCACTTTTCCTCAACTTGTTTAATAAATTCAATAATACATGAGCACTCATGTACATGTAACATCCCCTAACTTAACGTCGGGTTTCATATAATTTTCATTTATATCACAACAGTCAGTTATCATAAATTATTTTATTTTGGTGGTTTACCAGAATATAAGAATGTACTCATACTTTATTCAATCACTGACTGTCACCCTACTTATATCAGCTATGGCAATATAAGGATCTATCATGAGTGGGAGGATGGGATAGAAAAATCTGTCTCGAGGATCACCAATTGGCATCAAGAGGCTTGTTGAGTGATGACAAAGGGTGATTCCGAGGAATGGATTTTTCTACCCAATCCACACACGAATAATGGATTCTTTTTCTTGCTCACCACTAAATACCTCATTTTATATTGGAAAAACGTGTAAAATTACTCCCAGAAAATCCTGAATTCACTTTGATGCGACATGGTGACGTCATTTTACATTACAATGACGTCACGGATCGCCATGCAGCCACCATGCGTCCGACGTGTGGCCCTGCGTGTGGCTGTTTGTTTTTTAACTTTCCCACTGGCTTGTATGGGTGTGTGAGATAGAATTATCTCACATGGGTAAAAGCAACGGAAATACTGATCTGGTGTGCCAGAAAAGTATTATCTTTTCCAAAGTATGGGCAAGGTTCAATCCCAAGACCACTACATATACTGAGGGAAAACAGTTTAGCAATATACTTTGAGGACTCACAGTTTAGAGGAAATAGGACTTTTAATTTCATTGTGTCAAAGATATACGTTGACAAACATTCACAAGTACGATGGCATTAACAGGTTGACATTTCACATAATGTAAAGTCTGATTTTATGCCCCCTTGCTAAAAGAGCTCATCTGGCAATAGTGTGAATAGTTTTCAACTAAAAGTTTCAATTTTCTATCAAATGTTTAGATCCAAAAGAAAGAAAGTGAAAACGGTTTAAAAGTAAGTAATGGTGCAAAGATCAGGAATCGATACAATCAAGTACCACACCTGACCCAGGATACCAATGGGAAAGTGACAAACTCACAGAAGACACCACAAACGAGAGCCAAGAGGTCAGCCCTTTCCCAGCAGGTGACCACAAAGCACATATAAACAGACGCGCACAAAACATAGCAAACACAAGACAGAACAAAAACATAAAAGATCCACAAAAGAAGTACCGCCTTGGAATGGTCAGTAAAATATTTTACTGGAGGGCTTAAACCGGTTTAACGGCGCCAACCTCACCCTTAATTCAGATGTGGATCAAGACACATAGATATTTGGTTTGCATGAAAGACCCCTAACTTATCAATTAAAACTGAATGTTATGTTCATCCTTTTTGTACAGTTTTAAGTTGAAAATTGTATTTTTTCCAAATTACCTCCCTTTCATTTGAATAACGTTTGAAACTAAAATGCTCAGCAGATCAAATCCGCACTATGAAGTTGGATTTTGTTTCTTTTGACGCCTTGCGGGTAGTCATAAGGTCATTTTCAAATTACCAAAATGTTTGCGAACCTCCCAATTAAAAAGATCTAATGCTTCAAAGATCGCCTATGGGAAATCCCCCATGATAAATAATTGCTAAACTTTTTTTCCTTCAGTTTATTTGTAACTTATGTAACTTATAATATTTGGTCTTAAATATTTTCAGATGACAAGATGGAAAACCAAGGCGTCTCTGTTTGTAATCAGAAATCTCTGTCCGCTTTTGAATGATAGAGTGGCACTGTCTCATAGGCATGCAAATAGTAATTGTTCGTATGAAATAAATAATATTAGGTCAGGATCCATTAAAACTAAAACTGTGACTTTCAAGGACAGTTCAGCTGAAACCCTAGCTGATGAAGAAGAAATGCAATTTGAAAATGTAATAAATCAAATGGAAGACGCAAACAGAGAACAAAGAGTGAAGAACATTAGTGAAGATGAAGATGAAAACCATTTAACAGCTGAACCTAGACAAAAACCACGTATCCAAATGAAATATCAAACAACTGATGGTGACCATGATTGCCCAATGATTGCACAGGATGCACCATGGGGCAGTGATGGTCAATTAGAATATGACACGCGCAAGTCAATAATTATTGATTCACCTTGTGATTGGAACTACCACCTTAAAGTATTCTACAGAAAGCATCCACCACCGAAGAAGAAACACCTTAAAATACTAACGAAGTTTGCACCAATGGACAATCATCAAAAATTAAGAAGGGATGCAAGTGTTCTTGCTGAACGGTATAACGCATCGATTTTTGTGACTTTTAAATGTGTGCAACTGCATAATGCACAATGAATCAAATGTGAAACGTGTAGTATTTGGCAAAGCTTTCTTATCTTGTACATTTATGCAATTGTGACATTTATATACAACTATCACAGGTATATACATAGAGGATCTTACATGAGTGCTCATGTTTTATTGAATTTATTAAACGAGTTAGGGAAACAAGATAAAATGCGAGGTTTCCCAAGCATTGTATCTCTTTTTTGAATTAGTTTAATAAATTTAATAATAAGAAGCAGGAATGTTAGACTCTATTTATCACATGGGATTAAAACTACTTCAAAATCGCAGTTTTGGCGTATAAACGTCACGACTTTGCTATATCTTACACAACAATACTGGACGTCATTACGTAACTTTACTAAATCTGTAAACCACTAGTGGTTTATCAATTTTATTTGTGGTGTAATATCACTCCCAGATGCGATGTAATGTGATAAACACAATGATGTTTTTTGCACTTATATTGGTTGATCTTGAACATTTTAATAAAGTGCATCGATTTTGCCGCCGGGTGATTTTATTAGAAAAACACAGCAGTACATATATAATGGATATCAGCAATTAGACAATTTTGAACATCGTTTTTGTATTTTTTGATTTTGTTTGATTTGATTCTTTACGTCCCATCAACAATCTTTCAGCTAAACAGGGACAGGTCTTCCTGGGTTGAACCAGTACTAAGCTATTATAAATGTGTCTTGCTCAAGGACCACAACGCAGAGACGCAGGTGAGGCTCAAACCGGCGGCCCCTCTGTCTTGAGTCACGCACTCTACCACTGAGCCACTGCGCTCCATTTTTGTATTTTAATAAAACTAAGTAAGAAGGCAAAGAACAGGAATAGATACGATCAAGTACCACACCTTACCTGAGACACCACATGGGAAAGTGACAAAAACATAAGAAAACATCACATATTAGAGAACCAAGAGGCTAGCCCTTTCCCAGCAGGTGACCACACAGCTGCAATAAACAGACAAGAAAACATGATAAACATGAAACATAAATAACAAAAATGATCCACAAAAGAAGCACCGCATTAATAATGGAAGGTGATTGTACAAGCAATCCCTGGTGATTGGAATAATAAGAGCATTAAATCAAAGTCCGGGGAGACTTTTTAGGGCCGCCACAAAGCACAGAAAAAAACTCTGATTATCAAAGTAATAAATGACGATTCAGCGAGAAAGGCAGCCCTCATTTGGATCTTTAAGGTTTTGTATCTTTACTCAGAAAGACATATTTCTTGTCTAATCGGAACCAATATTTAATCAATTCATCAGCTTTTTAATAATTAGCAGTTTTCTGCCTTGGTTCCCTAGCTATAGGCTTTTTTCTTCTCAATGTGTTAATGCCCTAATTAATGAATTAATTAATTAACATTACTTTTCAAAATAAAAACAGCAGCAACTCGAATGTACACGTGTATTACCTTTAAATGATGAACATACAGGATAAAAGTAATTTCATGCATTTTAACATTTGTTTTGCAGATCAATGTTTATTGTGTCATTCCTGAGAAAGAAAACGTTTAAAAGTGAAGAAATTATTCGCATACAACAGTGGACAGAAGATGGCTGTGTGAAAGATAGTGATACCAAGAAAAGCCTTATATCCACTGACACTTGTATTTTGGAAGTGACTCTAGTATAAGAATGATTCATGGTCACGCATAGCATATGCGAAAATCATTTGAAGACCATGCAAAACACAAGGACAATTTCAATAAAAGACAAGGACAATTTCAATTAAACACAAGGACAATTTCAATAAAAAAACAAGGACAATTTCAATAAAAAAAAACAAGGACAATTTCAATATAGTCAAATGTGTTCAGGGGTTGTATGTTTTGTCCTGGTTTGGAAAATGTATAATGGGAGAAACCCTGTCTTCAGGAATATGCGAACAACAAAAGCCCAGACTAGCCTGCGCATCTGCGCAGTCTGGTCAGCACCTTAGTTGTTGGTTAATTAGAAAGTATCATATCTGAACTTGACAGAAGCGATATTTCACTACTCTAGCTAGTCTCTGTAACTGGTGAGACTGGTTTGAGTCTCATTTTGTCGGAAACCCCAAAGACAGGGTTTGTCGCGACGAGGCCCATATAATTCTTTGTGTCCTTTCTATGAAATCATCTTGCTGAAAAAAATATTAAATGACTTACTTTGATTGCTAACTTGCCAGCATAAAACTTTACTTTGTGGGTCAAAGCTTGGTGTTAGTCTTTTTCTGGCGCCACATTGGCTCAACAGGGAGTTTTCTGCAGCTCTAACTATCTGTGAGTTAAGAGCCATTGTCTTTGTTCTGTCACAGTATGTTAATTGATTTGATTATGTCCCTTTAATGATACTTTACACAAGTAAGGAAGTCTCCATGTGAATTTAACAGCTCTGACTATCTGTGAGTTAAGAGTCCTTTTCTTTATCCTGTCACAGTATGTTACTAGTAATTGATTTGATTGTGTCCCTTTGGTGATACTTTACACAAGTTAGGAAGCATCCATGTAAACTAAACATTCTGAATAAATCTGAGTTAAGAGTCATTTTCTTTGTTCTGTCACAGTATGTTAATTGATTTGATTGCGTCCCTTTGATGATTCTTTACACAAGTACTGAAGCCTTCATGTAAACTAAACAACTCTATCTGTGAGTTATTCAATGGCGTAGCCAGAACGCTGAAAAGGTTACAGTCTGTAAAATTGATTTGAGTGTGTCCCTTTGGTGATACTTTACACAAGTAAGGAAGCCTCCATGTGAACTAAACAACTTTATCTGTGAGTTAAACAATGGAGTAGCTAGAACGCTAAAAGGTTACGCACAACAAAGGGAGACTACTGGATCAAGCAGTGGTTTCTTCAATTGCGTCCGTTGTCAAAATGGGATCTTCTCTTGAAGGAAAGCAAATTCTTTCCTTTTAGAGCAGTTTTTATGGTATGGAAAATCACTTATACCACATAAGTGACCTCCCTTGAATGCTACTATTTTTATTACACACGTGCGTAATAGCGTAATGGGAGCTACGCCAATGGTTAAGAGTCATTTTTGTTCCGTCACAGTATACATATTAATTGATTGTTTCCTGTGATGATACTTTGCATAAGTAAGGAAGCCTCCATGTGAGCAAAACGCATTGGTGTTTGTAAACAGCAGAATCTAGGGTTAGGATTTTTCCAGTAAAATCAAATTGAACTCACACGTGGTTTTGGCTGCTGCCTGTTCTAATTTTAATGCGGTGGTTCTGTTGTTGATTCATTGTTTATTGTTGCTTCCATTGTTTTGTGGAGATTAGTGTTTGGGACTTGTTTTGTTGTGAAGTTCTTAGTGTTTCTTATAATTTTGGAAACATCTTTCTGGGGGGGGGGGGGGGGGGGGTAGAGCTGGTTGTTTTTCTTTAATTGCGTTTTGATGCTATGTGACGGTTAATGTACTGAGTGACATGGTTTTGTCTGCAGCGTGTGATTGTTGCATCTCCTGTTCATACTCACTTATTTTTGTATGTGTGTCTTTGTTTGTCTGTTTATTTGGTTACCATTGAAACTTGTTAAACAAATAGATGATCTTACATGAGGTTCTGGATGGGGTATAATGATTAGTGAATAATGGCCCTTTTTATAATGAATAGTGAATGAGCCAAAAAAATAATGAATAGTGAATAATGAGGACCTAAAAATAATGAATAATCCAATTTTTTTAATGAATTGAAGAAAAAATTAGTGAATAGTGAATAATCCGGTTTCTTTGCCACCTTTCTTACTTTTAATGAATAATCAGTCTTATTTTAATGAATAACCCGAAATTTTAATAATATGAATAATGGACTAAATTTTTAATGAATAGTGAATACCAGACCCCCCATCAAGACCCTCTTACATGAGTGCTCAAGTTTTATTGAATTTTTTTAACGAATTGGAAAAAGTGATATAAGGCGAGGCTTGCAGAGCATTTTATCTCTTTTTCGCAACGAGTTTAATAAATTCAATAATATTGGAGCACGAATGTTAGATTCTATTTATCACACGACAATAAACCACATTAAAAAACGCATTTTGATTTTATTGCATGGCGTTACAACCCTCTCAGACGTGACGTCATGTGATTAAACATTTTAAAACTTTATATTTTCATTTACAATACAACACCTTAGTGTAAATTCCTCATACTGATTGATTTTATCCTAATTTTGCTGTTACAAGATGATTGGGCTGTAATTGATTAGTTTAAATTTACACCAAATTCGGTGGCAGCTAAACTACCACTAATCTTGATGTAACCTTTCAACTGCTCTAATAGTTATGCTATATTCTATTATCCAGAGAATAACTTTAACAATAACAGGTAGAAATATTTAACATTTGTTACTGGAAAGGGTGGTCTCAAGTAGTTTTAGAAGAATAGTAAGTGTAAGTTTACATCAAACGGTGTGGCAGCTTACAGTACACGCCTAGACATGGTTTAATGGTTGGTCTGTGATCTGTCATATTTACTTCCCATGGGGAGGGGTACTCTGTTATCATCATACATACATAGAGCCGGACCATTTTTTGAGGGTACAAAATTTTGAATTTCAATATATCTTTTTTCTTTTTTTTTTTTTTTTTGGGGGGGGGGGGGGTCAGAAAATGAATATCTTTGGTGTATGAAGATTTTGAGGATATTTTTTTGATGTTATCACAAAATTGGAGTAGTTTTAGGGGTCATTTCTATGTATTAATGGTCTTTTCTAAAGGTAAATGTACAGAATGGGTATGTTTTTGGGGGTTGCAAAAATTTCAAATATCGTTGGGGGTGCTTAATATTCCTGATATTTATTTGGGGTAAACAGTAGATGCTGGGTCCAAGCCTACGTATGAAGAAAAAACGAGAGTACCCCCCCCCACACACACACACAGCTGGGATTTACTTACTTTTTTTAAGTAATGCACATACGTAGATGGAGTCGTCTCTCCAACAAAACTCTTCAAACTTTCAAATGTGTTACTTCATAAAATGATAACATCAAAAACGAGAAGCAACTTGAGTGATTTTAATGTGCGCACTCGCGAACTTTAATGTAGTGTCATATAGCAAAAGTATTTCATCCTGTCCCAGTCGGAAATTGAACCTGGCACACTGTCCAGACATACAGTCAAATACTCTAGGTATCACGTTGCTGTAAAAGCCGGCTTCTATTATTATATACCTAAACCCTGCTACACATTCCACTGCTTTAAATATGTTCATTCCTGAATCTACTCGGAACCACGCTTTAATTCCGGAACAGTTCCATTTTCATTCCTGAACCCATGTCGTGGACCCAAAACTGGCCGCTAAATGTCACGTACAGCAGCTGGTGCAGACAATTCCAAAAGGCAAGAGTTGGGCATCAAACCTGGATCGACAGCTAAGTATTGTAGCTGCCACATCGCTGTAAAAGACAGTTTTTACCATAGAGCCTGCCCCAGTAGACTACAACGACAGTCATGAATATTGCGTTATAATATAAAGTTCGGATATCATCTATCTCTCTATCTGTATCTGCCGGATACTCCAAACACCTCTAGAAGAGTATTACGTGGAGTGCGCGCGAAAATGGCATTAATTTTTAGTCCAAATAATCAGAATATAACATGTAAAGATGTATTGATAACTTGACAATACATAAAAAATTGGAATTTCAACAAGTTTCGTACTACAATTCGTTATTGTTTAAAAGGGGACATACTGTGAGACTGGCACGACTAAAAGTTTTATATGGTAGATGATATTATGCGTGAATGATGATGATGATGATGATGATGATGATGATGATGATGATGATGATGATGATGATGATGATGATGATTGGTGTTGTGAAAGCTTTAGTGGAGGTATTGATCAATTCCAGCTCGGAATGTTTCCAGGGCTGGACAGTTGATCAAGTCCGGGGGTAGGTCATTCCATAGTCTTGCGGTTCTTGGGAAGAATGAATGTCTGTGTGCATCAATCCTTGAGTACGGGATGGAAAATTGATTTCGTAAAGTTGGTTTGATATAGTCAGTAAATTTAATTCTTACTAGGCCATGATTAATCTTGTAAAACATACTCAAAGAGGCAATTTTTCTGCGTTTCTCTAAAGTGGGCAGTGCCAGTTAGTTTAGCATGGAGGAAACACTACTGGTGAAGTTATTATCATTGAAGATTTAGCGGACAGCTCTGTGTTGTACCATTCCTATTTGATTGATGTATTTCTTTTGCCATGGATCCCAGACTGTTGCCGAATATTCTAATAAAGGCCTGACATAAGTTTTGTAGGCTGTCTCTTTAATTTTGTGGATATTTGTTTGGATATTCCTTTTAATAAATTTCAAAGTGTTGTTACTTTTAGTAGTCATCTGATTGATGTGTTTGCTCCATGCTAAATCATCTGAGACTTGGATGCCGAGATATTTTGCATTTTTTGTAAGTTGAAGTGTGATACTATGAAGCTTATAGTCAAAAAGTACTGTTTTTTTTTCTTTTTTGTGATCCTAATGACTTCACACTTCTCAGGATTGATAGCCATAAGCCATTCACTCTCCCAGGATTCGAGAGTGGTAAGGTCTGATTGTAGGGCTTGGCAGTCTGAATGATTTGTGATGGTAAGGTACATGATGGTGTCGTCGGCAAACAGCCTGATGTTGCTTTTGATTGAGTCTGGCATGTCGTTTATGTACATGAGAAAAAGGCAGGGCCCAAGTACGGATCCTTGAGGCACCCCAGACAGCACTGGGCAGGCACCAGACTGTTCGCCGTCGAGGACCACATTCTGTGATCTGCCCGATAAGAAGGACTTGATCCATGCAATCACAGTTGTGTTTATGCCCAGTCGATGGAGCTTCAGCAGGAGACTTTGATGGTCAACTTTATCAAATGCCTTGCTGAAGTCCATGACTATGACATCAGTCTGTCCTCCTTGGTTCATGGTGTCATACAGGTCCTGAGTGAACTGGATGAGCTGGGTCTCACAACTGACACTACTCCTAAACCCATGCTGGTTGTGAAATAGAAGGTTGTTTTGGTCGAGATATGACATAGTATTTGAAGTGATAATATGTTCTAAGACTTTGCAACAGATACAAGTTAGTGAGATTGGGCGGTAGTTTTCCGCTTTGCATTTGGGACCTTTTTGGTAGACGGGTGTTACATAGGCATTTTCCCAATCGTCTGGAACAATGCCTTCAGAGAGGGATGTGTTGAAAATATCTGTGAGAATGGGAGCAATTTCGTTGTGGAGTTCTTTGAGAATACGAGGAGAAATATTGTCTGGGCCTGCTGCTTTCCCTGGGTTTAACTTAAGAAGCTGCTTAGATACGCCAGAGACTGATATTGTAATGTTTTGCATTGATGGAGAGCTTAGTTTCCTTGGGAGTACAAGTTCAACAAGGTGCCGCAGCTTCAGGGGAACAAGCTTGGTGAAAACTGACTGGAATTGGGTATTTAAGATGTTGGCTTTGTCAGTTGGAAGTGTGTAATTTATGCCATTAGATTTTAAACTGTTAATTTCTCTACTGTCTGACTTTTGTTGTTTGATAAAGGTGTACAGGCGTTTGTTAGGTCGTCCTGTATTAGAATTGTTATCTTGTTGGTCCATTACGGTTGACTCAATGTAGTTGTTATAGGATTCTCTGAGTTGTTTTTGGATTGAGTGTTTCAAGGAAGTGAATTTTAATTTGAGGGTTGAATTGGACCTATCTTATTTATATTTTGAATAGATGCGATCTCTTTTGTTTATGAGACGTTTTATGCTACAAGTGACCCAGGGGTGTCCATCTTTTGGTTTACACATTTTTGTAGGGACATATTTCTCTGTTAAATTATTCTGTGCATGTTTAAACTCTGTCCATTTAGTATTAGTGTCACATGAGGAATGGTTTTCTAAATATGTTTGATGGTAGGCCTTCATTTCTGACCTAAACCCATCCCAGTCTGTTTTCTTAAATAATTTAATTGGCCTGTGTTTTTGTTTTCTTTTCCCAAGATTAATTTTAAGCTCATGATGAACAATATCATGGTCACCCTGTCATAGGGGTGGGAGCATCTTAGTGCTATGGACCAGGGATGGTTGGTTAAGAAGAAACAGATTGAGAATGTTATCCTCTCTTGTGGGTTCTTTAACCACATGTTCCAGGCTGAAATCATGCAAAGTGTCAAGAAAGGACTCATAGACGTGTTTTCAAGGGCATGAGCTTTTAACCTGCTCTGTTTCCCAGTCTATATGTGGGAGGTTAAGATCACCCAGGGCCCAAATGTAGCTTGTTTTGGGAATTTTAGACAAGGAGTTTCTCAGAGCATCTATAAGTCCATGATAAAGTGGCTTCAACATATAGCCTACCTTACCAAAAAATCATAAATAATTCATATATAAACCTAAATTACTAAAAAAACAAATAGCTGGAGGGCATAATTACCCTATAACTTTGAATTTTAAGTGGTTTTCGTTGTTTTTCGGTTAATGCGTGGTTTTCGGTTATTCTACGGACCGATACTGAACGATGTAAGCGCAATCCAAATTTTTAGTTTCTACTTCGTGTAACTAAGGTCACGTGATCTTAGCGTCGAAAATGGCGATCGGTAGCACCTGTTTCTATGGATGTAAACACTAAAGTTTTGTGCTCCTGTGCAGGAACGTTCTAGTTTTAAATGATATTTACAATACACATTCGACCTTTTTATTATATTCTGTACATAGATGCATGAATGTAAAGTGTGCCAAAGGTATTTTCTTCCGTTATTTTGTTGATTTTATTTACAAGTAGTTTACATCTTAAAGTAACATGTTTCCACAGTGCACTAATAATCGACATTACAGTCTTACTTCATCACTATCTAGCTTCATATACACTGTTGACCCTCATCATTTCATTGGATAAAATCCACTGTAGGCCATGTCAATAAAGCGTCTTGCTCAATCCCACACTTGCCAATAATGCCATTATTAAAGGGGGGCCAACCCCATAAGCGTATACCTCTTTTTAAAGATAAAGAAGGCATATTTAACGTCGCTTATTCTCTTGTCAAGTCATCCGGGTATTTTAGGCATTATGTAACTTCACACTGAAGAGCTCAGCTGTGATGCACGGTGAAAATAATGCCAGACACTTATCAAAAAGCGTTCAAAATCATGAAACTTTAACCAATAATATATCCATAAATATGTCCGATTATTTTTAAAACACTGTATTTATGGAAAGGAAATCATATTTCAAGTAGATTCTGAAAAATTCAACCCAAAATTTCGAGTAGTTTTAAAGATATTGCAAGTTATAAATTCACAAAAACACGTAGGGATAACAGAGAATTACCTGTGTAATGTATTCACCTATTGAGTAAAGTCCCTCGATGATCCAGAGCAGGATGTGACATATCACTGTTTAAGAGAATAATGAAATAGACCACATTAGCTCACAAGCTATTCTGCTACATAACAATATCTTAACACTTACCTGCCTTACTCTTTGTCTCTATCTTCCTAGCACAACCCCTTTTTATGCAAGCGTCAGCAAGGGAGCTGCTAGTGCCATTTTTTTACACCTTTGGTGTGGTGTGACCGCCGGATTCAAACCACCTGAGCTATCCAGGCAGTCTATTAATACAGCCATACTAGCTAAAATTGATACTGGCTGGCAGGGAGAAAACAGAGACTGTTGTTTGTTTGTTTGATTGATTCGATTCTTTACGTCCCATCAACAATCTTTCAGTTAAACAGAGACTGGTCTTCCTGGGTTGAGCCAGTACTAAACTAGGATAAATGTGTCTTGCTCAAGGACCACAACGCAGTGACACCAGTGAGGCTCGAACCCGTGGCCCCTTGGTCTCGAGTCAAGCACTCTACCACTGACCCACTGCGCTCCCTATCACAGAGACTGTTGACAAGTCAGCTATGAAATCACTGTTTCTTAGAAAATTATAAGTAATTTGAACGTTTTGGACTCCAGGTAGCTTTGACTAGGTGTCTTAAATTATTGTCATTAGTCTCTCCATGGTATGAAAACAAAAACATTAAAGTGATTTCAACACAAGTTCTCTTTTTGGCTGTGGAGGCAGTGGCGGATCCAGAGGGGGCTTGATCCCCCTCCCCACCCACTCCCCCTTTTTTTAAATACACATGTATCTATGAAAATGAAATAATTTGATCTCAGTGAGACCAAATTTTTTCTCTTTCATGAGATATTTAAGAGAAAAAAAAAGATAAAATCAGCAACCCCCCCCCCCCCCCCCCCCCACACACACACACATACACACACCTTTATACATATGAACCCCCTTCTAGAAATCCTTATCCTGGGAGGCACCGAGTCTGGTAGATCCTTGAGAAATTCAAACGGGTGAGAAAGGGCTCCAATACAACAAGGAAGTGTCTGCTGACAACCGGTTGTCACCAGCAAAAAGTCTGCTGACAACCGGTTGTCACCAGCAAAAAGTCTAGTGACAACCGGTTGTCACTAGCAAAAAGTCTGCTGACAACCAGCTAAATGTTTCCAATACTATTGTTAAATGTACTAAGATATTTACCCATTTTCTGGCTATTTTTTCTAATAAACATGTTATGAGAAAGAATAATAAGTTAACAAGGGTATTTCATTCAAAAAAAAAAGTATCGTTAAAAAAGATTTATTGCTCAAAACAATAATTTTACATTTTAATTTATCAACTTATTTGATACTGGCACACCTTTTAGGGTACAGATTAAACAAAAAAGTTTTCATTTTAGGAAATAAACTTGTATTTCTTATTACCAGGTTGAAGTTTGTTTGGGTTGAAGCACCTGTCAAAATTGATGAACCAATCTTTATATATTTACAGGTTTCTATTGCATGTAATTTCTATTACACCTGTAGGTTACATCTTAAAGCAAAATGCATTGAAAATTCATTATTATTCTCTTAATTTTAAAGTCTGATTGAAGCATGGGCAGCTCTGTCATTTAACTGACTCACAACTTCAAGCCTACAAATTCACGCCTACCAAATGCTCAAATGCTCAACATCTGGTTGAATATTAAGAGCAATTCTCTGTAACCACTTAAAAAGTTGTGCCACGCATAGTCACCGATTTTGCTGAAACTTTCCTATCTTGGTCATGGTGACCCAAAACCAAGCAATCAACATTCCTTTTATCCAGATGCATGCCCGTTGCCATGGAAACTGCATGTGAACATTTTGGCTAAAATAGTGACAAAAAATCACTTAAAATTGATGGATTTCCAAACAAAACTATCACTTTAGAATAAACCAATCGCCACAAATGACCCATATGTATGAATATACTACACATCCTGGCTGGAAATAAATAATCAAAATTACATTTGGAAAACCTCGATTTTTATCCATGCTCTGCAAAGTGGGTGGGGTTTCAGATATTTGACAAAGGTGATTTTTGAGCATTTTCAAAGGACATTTTCATATCGAGTGCGGTCGGTTACAAATATACCGGCATATTCCAGAAATAGAACAAGGTTTCCTTAATTGATATATGAAAAGACATGTTTGGGAAAGTATGGTTCCTGAAGCGTTACCATAGCAACAATCAGTGTACCGTCACAAAAAGTTAATTTATCTGTGACTGTATTTCTGATCTCATAAAAATCTGCTGAAGGGAAATATTTGATTTTTAAACGAGGAAATATGTTCCTTATTAAGATAATGTACCGAAAATAACATATTCTGTTGTTATTGACCTGTTAAAGGTCAAGGTCAAGGTCACAGAAGCAAGAAATTGACTTAAAATGAGCAATTTACGCACATATTTAAGTCTATTTCTTCATTATTTGATGTGACTTGGTTTGTAAATTTAGTCTTCTTATACACAGCTACACTTTTTTTTTTAAATGGAAATAATTTTATACTCCATACTCATTCAAGGTCAAGGTCAAGGTCAATGATATTCTAATATTTTTGGTTTTAAATTGGAAATATTGACAATATTCGTTAACCAATTCCTTTAATTCAGTTATATTTAGCTTCTTCCTTTAGAAATATGCTGCACATTATAACATTGTAAAAAAAAACGTGACAACATGCCTTAACTATCAGTTTGAATGTCAAGGTCAAGGTCACAGAAGTCAGAAATTACCATAAAACGAGCAATTTTTGCACATATTTATGTCTATTTCTCCATTATTTGACGGGGTTTGGTTTTTATATGTAATCTTAACATAGGCAACTACTATGCGTTTTAAACTGAAATAATTGTATCCTCCATATTACTTCAAGGTCAAGGTCACTAGAACTTTAATATTTTTGGCTGTAAATTGGAAATATTGACACTATTTACAAACCGATTTTTTTTTTATTTTGGGGTATGTTGAACTGCTTACTTTAGAAACATGCTGCACGTTATAACATTGTTAAAATAGCATGACAATATGCCTGAATTATCATTTTAAATGTCAATGTCAAAGAGTCAAGAAATTGGCATAAATTGAGGGATTTTTACACGTAATTATTTTGGGCATAAATTGGAGAAATTGACAATATTTGTTAACCAATTTCTTTATTTCAGCTATGTTAAACTTCTTCCTTAAGAAATATGCTGTGCAGTATAGCATTTGTTAAGATATCATGACAATAGGCCTTAAATAGGAATTTGAGGTTCAAGGTCAAGGTCACAGAATAAATAAATTGACCTAAGTGAGCGATTTTTGCCCATAATTTAGGCCATCTCTCCATAATTTGGTTTGATTTGATTTGTATCTTTAATTGTCATCTACACAACTAGCCTTTATTATGAAAGGGACTTTATGATGTCTCTTCATGATGATAAGCAGGCTTATATTATAGATGCCTTTTACACTACATCCAAATATTTGGAAGATATTTTTAACATTGATAATGTTTATTTTGACACTATGATAAGTCAAATATACCCTTCAGAGCTCCAACTTAATAAAGCTAATACCTCTGATACCGAATCCGCGCTTTAGACTTGCATTTGTCAATTTCTAATAATATTGTTTCTACCAAAATCTATGATAAACTTTGATTTTGAAATTGTCATTTTCACATTTTTAGATGGTGATGTTCCTCTCTCTACATCCTATGAAGTCTATATCTCTCAACTCATTCGTTTTGCAAGAGCATCTAGCATCTAGCTATGTTGCTGACTTCAACACTCACAATAAATTGTTAACTTAGAAAGTTCTTAAACAATGCTATCGGTATCATAAACTTCGCTAAACCTTTTCTAAATTTTATAGACGATACTTTGATTTGATATCTAAATTTCCAAATTGGATTTAAATCTCTCTTGCGCCAAGGACTTTCGGAACCTGAATTATATGGTGACTTGGCGTATAAATTAAAGAAGATTGTTGGCTCTAATTATTTTTCAGCGCAGTTCATTAAAATAATTTCCCATCATAAAAATATTGGCTATAACATAAATGAATTGCAGCAGACTGCATACTTGGTGATCAACTCAATCGTGGTTGGCAACTTTGCTTTCCTCTTTAATTGCAGACTGGTGGGTCGGACTTCAGACTCTTTGACGGTTCGGACTTAAAGACTTATCTATTGATGAGATGGTAGGGGCCTGAAGCTTTGGCTGTTTTCAGGCCCACCCAGGTTTACCTATGGATTTCTTTTGGTCCGGTATTCAGTTTTATTTACTGTTGAGTCCTTATATTTGCTTGATCTCCTTTTTATACCTTGATTTATATGTTCTATAAGATAATGCATTAATAAGCTAGGGGTCTTTCGTGCAAACCAAACATCTATGTGTCTTGATCCATATCTGTTAAACTGGTTAAAGCCCTCCAGTAAAATATATTAACTGACCATTCCAAGGCGGTGTTTCTTTTGTGGATCATTTATGTTATTTCTGCTTGTTTTTTTTGTTATGCTTTCATGCACGTCTGTTTGTTGATGCCTTGTGGTCAACTGCTGGAAAAGGGCTGACCTCTTGCTTTCATTTGTGATGACTTATTGTGACGTTGTCACTTTCCCATTGGTATCATGGGCCAGGTGTGGTGCTTGATTGTATCGATTCCTGATCTTTGCCCTCTTTCTTACTTTTTTTTAAATGAAAATAACTTTATCCTCCACATAATTTCAAGGTCAAATTCACTGAAGTTTTAATATAATTTGTTATAAAAAGGAAAAATTGACAGCATCCTTATTCTAGTTATACCTAGCTTTTGCTTTGGAAATATCAGGCATAGTACAATACTGGTAAAACATGACTATGTGTCTGAAATAGGTCATAAGCTAGATTTACTATAAATTCAGCCATTTCCACAATAGTTAATTTCTTTTATCCGTAATTTAGTGTGATAATGTTTAATATTCACTCTTAGTATACATAGCAAAAATGCTTCTCAAACTCAACAATTTTATTTGTCCGAGATTTTTGCAATCTATCACACTAATTCTGCCAGGAGTGATATAAAGCTATGCAATAAAATTGATAAACCACCAGTGGTTTACAGATTTATTAGCATAATGTAATGACGGTTTCACCTCAAAAATAAGATTTTGGGTAATTTCATAGGCATGTGATAAACTGAATCTAACATTGATGCTTTTATACTAATGAATTTCTTTAATTTTAGTGAAAAGGTATAGAATGTTTAATAAATCTAACAGTTGATCCATTTTCCCTAACTTTTTTAATAAATTGATTTAAAAATGAACACTTATGTAAGCTCCTTTAATGCTGTTAGGGACATCTATCATATTAAATTGACATTGACCAAATGTGTAAACCACAAGTGGTTAATCAATTTTAATACATGGTGATACATTTGTATATCACTCCCAGTCTCGACATCATATAATAAACTTTGAAATATTCCTCAGTATGTTTGTTTCAGGTTTATATTGTTTGTATGTTTATGACTTGTATCCCAGTTAGGGGTTTGGTCAATTAAAAAATATGTAATCTCTCAAACTCTTTTAGGGCCTTAAAACTTTGTTGGCTGACTAGGAGATGATTAACTGTAGTCAACAATTTTATCTGGGGAGTTATATCATCATTTTCAGCGTAGTCGTAAAAGATTATATCTGAACGTACTGACAATTAAAAATGGTTCTCTCAATTCCTTTTTTAATGGTAATCAGATTCTTGTCTACCTGTTCTACTTAAACACATCAAGAAGAAGGTATAAGTTACAAATTTTAGCTGCTATGTTGACTAATCACAAGTGACGTGGCTTATGGCGTCATGTTTCCCTTGATATATGAAAAAATATACTGTCAGAATAAGAATTTTAGAAATAATGGGAACATAACTGAAACAAAAAATGGGTTAACAAATATTGTCAATATTTCCAATTTAAAAGCAAACATATAAAAATTTCATTGACCTTGACCTTGATCTTGAAGTAATGTGGAGGATTTAATTATTTCAGCTTTAACGCCATTGTAGTTGAGTATATAAAATTATATATACAAGCCAAATCACATCAAATAATAGAGAGAAAAAAAAATTTAAACATAAGCTAAAAACGCTCATCTTACGGTAATTTCTGGCTTCAGTGACCTTGACCTTGACAGTCAACTTCATAATTAAGCAAATTGTCATGTTATTTAAACAATGTTATACTGTGTGGCATACTTCTAAAGAAATAATCTGAACATAACGGAAATAAAGAAATTGGTTAACAAATATTGTCAATATGTCCATATTACAACCAAAAATATGACAATTTCAGTGACCTTAATCTTGACCTTGAAATAATATGGAAGATAAAATTATTTCAGATTTAAAGGCATTGTGGTTGCTGTTCTAAAGATTAAATATACAAACCAAATCACATCAATACTCGAAAAATAGACTTAAATATGTGCGAAAATTGCTCATTTTATGGTAATTTCTGGTTTCAGTGACCTTGACCTTCAAACTGATAATTAAGGCATAGTGTCAGGTTATTTTACTAATCTTATACTGTGCAGCATATTTCTACAGGAGGAAGCTAAACATAACTGAATTAAAGAAATTGTTTGACAAATATTGTCAACATTTACAATTTTAAACCAAAAATATTAAATTTTCATTGACCTTAACCTTGAAGTATTATGGAGGATTAAATTATTTCATTTAAAGGGCAGTGTAGCTGCGTATAAGAAGATTAAATATTCAAACCAAGTCACGTCAAATAATGGAGAAATAGACTTAAAGCTGCATAGTCTGTAACTTTTGATATTTTAGTTTTTGAAATAATGTTTCTATTTTTCAAGAACACAAAAAACACTAAAGTTCAGGTATACATTTCACCAATTTCGAAAATCTTTACAAATTATCAGTAATAAAACAACAGCATTTATGTTAAAAAATGACTGTCTATATTTATTGGAGGGACGCAAATAATAACCAACAAGAGAAAAAACACCTGTTTTTATAAGATAATTCACTTTTCCATGCAGTTTTCAGCTATAGTGAACAGATTTATTGTGAAAACTTAACTTAATTCTGCTTTTACAAATGATTTAAACAGAAAAGAGAATTTTTCGAAAAATGTTCATAGTTGGAGACTAAGTCTCTTTAAATATGTGCAAAAATTGCTCATTTTAAGTCAATTTCTTGCTTCTATGGCCTTGACCTTTAGTAGGTCACTTACAACATTATATGTTATTTTCCGTACATTATCTTAATGATGAACTTATTTCCTCATTTACATCTATATTATATCCTACTTTTTCAGCTATTTTTTAAAGTTTGTAGAGACTACAGACTGTAACCTGGATACTTGTCCCATGCAAAGAAGCGGTGACTGTTGTAGTTTTGGGTTATGATCTATGTTGTCTATAGCTGCTGTTGTGAAAATATGTTTCTTAAAATAGAAAGACAAACCATAAAAAAGAAAAAGAAAGATATTTCTGAAGAAAGAAGCTAAACGTAATTGGAATAAAGAAATCGGTTATCAAATACTGTAATTTTTCCAATTTATGTACAAAAATATTTAAGTTTCAGATACCTTGACCTTGACCTTGAAGGTATCTGGATGATTTAATTATTTCAGTTTAAAATGCATTGTAGCTGTGTAGATAAGGATCATGTATATAAACCAAATCACACCAAATTATTGAGAGATAACCTAAAATATGGGCGAAAATCGCTCATTTTATGTCAATTTATTTATTATGTGACCTTGACCTTGTCCCTCAAATTTCTATTTAAGGCCTATTGTCATGATATCTTAACAAATGCTATACTGCAGAGCATATTTCAACATAACTGAAATTAAGGAATTGGCTAACAAATATTGTCATTTTCTCCAATTTATGCCCAAATATATTATGTGCGAAAATCCCCCAATTTATGCCAATTTCTTGACTCTTTGACCTTGACCTTGACATTTAAAATGATAATTAAGGCATATTGTCATATTATTTTAACAATGTTATACCGTGCAACATATTTCTAAAGCAAGAAGTTCAACATATCCGAAATAAAGAAATCAGTTTACAAATAGTGTCAATATTTCCGATTTACTGCCAAATATTTAAGTTTTAGTGACCTTGACCTTGAACTTGAAGTAATTTGGAGGATAAAATTATTTCAGTTTAAAAGGCATTGTAGTTGCTTATGTAAAGGTTAAATATAATAACCAAAACACATCAAAGAATGTAGAAATAGACTTAAATATTGCAAAAAACGCTCATTTTTTGGTTATTTCTGGCTTATGTGACCTTGACCTTGACCTTCAAACTGATAATTAAGGCATGTTGTCAAGTTATTTTAATAATGTTATAATGTGCAGCATATTTTTGAAGGAAGAAGCTAAATATAACTGAATTAAAGAAATTGGTAAACGAATATTGTCAATATTTCCAATTTAAAGCCAAAAATATCAAATTTCATTGATCTTGACCTTGACCTTTAAGTAATATGGAGGATAAAAGTATTTAATTTTAAAAGGCAGTGTAGCTGCGTATAAGAAGATTAAGTATACAAACCAAGTTACATCAAATAATGGAGAAATAGACTTAAATATGTGCAAAAATTGCTCATTTTAAGTCAATATCCTGTTTCTGTGACCTTGACCTTGACCTTTAGCAGGTCAATTACAACGTAATATGTTATTTTCGGTACATTATCTTAATAAGGAACATATTTCCTCATTAAAAATCAAATATGTCCCTTCGGCAGATTTTTATGAGATCAGAAATAAAGTCACAGATAAATTAGCTTTTTGTGACGGTACACTGATTGTTGCTATGGTAACGCTTCAGGAACCATACTTTCCCAAACATGTCTTTTCACATATCAATTAAGGAAACCTTGTTCTATTTCTGGAATATGCCGGTATATTTGTAACCGACCGCACTCGATATGAAAATGTCCTTTGAAAATGCTCAAAAATCACCTTTGTCAAGTTTCTGAAACCCCACCCACTTTGCAGAGCATGGATAAAAACCGAGGTTTTCCAAATGTAATTTTGATTATTTATTTCCAGCCAGGATGTGTAGTATATTCATACATATGGGTCATTTGTGGCGTTTGGTTTATTCTAAAGTGATAGTTTCGTTTGGAAATCCATCAATTTTAAGTGATTTTTTGTCACTATTTTAGCCAAAATGTTCACATGCCGTTTCCATGGCAACGGGCATGCATATGAATAAAAGGAATGTTGATTGCTTGGTTTTGGGTCACCATGACCAGGATAGGAAAGTTTCAGCAAAATCGGTGACTATGCGTGCCATGACCCTATGTAAAAATTTAAGTGGTTACAGAGAATTGCTCTTAATAACAACTGCTCTATGAAGAAAATCAGGGCATGTCATGCAACAGCCTATGGATTCCTGCATTTGTGGTATAAATACGAGCTCAGGAAGTATTCTCATAAAGTCATATTTACTTTTCGCGTGATAAACATGTTCCTGTCAAATTCTGGTACACCTATTTTAGGCAAAATGTAAATCTGACAAAACGAGAGAACTTTCTGACCTCAAATTTATACCACAAATGTAGGAATGCAAAGTCTGTTGCATGACATTCCCTGATTTTTGTTTTGTTTTTTGTTTGATTTGATTCTTTACGTCCACTCAACAATCTTTCAGTTATGCGGGACGGGTCTTCCTGGGTTGAACCAGTACTAAGCTAGGATAAATGTGTCTTGCTCAAGGACCACAACGCAGTGACGCCGGTGAGGCTCGAACCCGCGGCCCTTCGGTCTCGAGTCAAGCACTCTACCACTGAGCCACTGCGCTCCCATTCCCTGATTTTTGATTCTCTTCCTGGAGGAATTGTTTTAAATATTCAACCAGATGTTGAGCATTCGAGCCTTTGGTAGGCGTGAAATTCCTACTATTAAAATCTATTGATCCCTTCTAGTATTGTACATGTACTCCCTTGTACAAAAAACTTCACAGATAAATATTCATTCTAGTATCAATGTCTACATTTACACTAGCTTTGCTTATTTTTATCATTCTGAGAATCCTCATTTGCTTGCTGCATGTACAGTACAAGGAGGGCGGTGGCTTAGTTGGTAGAGTGTTAGACTTGGCATCAAAGGGCATCTTGTTCAACACTCATTGACGGCACTCTATTGTAAGTGTCCTTGAGCAAAACACATTATCCCCTACTAAGTACATGCAGTCTGGTTTGACTCGGGAAGACAGGAAAATGTCCTGACAAAACTGAAAAAAGTGCTGACTGTGCTTTAAAGTATAAACACAAACAAGCTTGTACAGTAGATCTGTATATTTATTTTTTTTCTATTGTGCATGATCTATCAAAGAGAACATATGAACTCGAACTTAGGGAACTTAGCATTTTTTCTAGTTGGAAAATCATTTGGTTTAAATGGCCAAAACAGATGGTAATCACCTAAAAGGAAACTTTTTCTGGATAGGATACTGATCAGACTCAGTTCAATTTTACAACGATTTATATGTGTAAAATATAGGTACCGGTATATGTGTTAAATGTACATAGACACATACTCTAGACAAGGTCACAACATTATGTAAAGGAAATAAATTCAAAAATTAAAGGGACATTTTAGCATTTATTAAATTCTTTAAGCACCAGTCAAATAAAGATATCTCACACAAAGGACCTCTGACACTTTGATAGGGTATCTGCCTATTTTTCAGATGCTTCCCAAAACTTCCCTTTGCATAAGATATCACTGGTATCCTTTTGAATAGGACGCTTGATGAATTAGGAACGATTTAAGATTGTAATTAGACAGGCAGACCCCTACGCCTAAACAGCAGATGCTACCAGAGGGGGTAGGGGTTGCAAAATTTGACTTCACCAAAACATTTAGAAATCAATTATTTTCATGTGTAAGGGTATTATATCATCAAAACTCGATTACAAATCACAGTGAAAGTATTTTAAAGTCCAAAATCATGAGCATTTAAATGATTATTCTTGTTGTTGTTTTTTCTATCTGATTTGTTGAGAAATATTTTGAAGTGCAACTGTAGTCCATATTCAACCTTGATGACAATGTATTTACCTGGTGCAATATTATGCAGCAATGTATTATAACCATTCACCCATGTGTAAAATACACCCAGTCAAGGGACATGTAGTTTATGTGTATTGGATAGATACAGTATATGTGCAAAATAAACTACCAACTGAATTATGTAAAAGGACAATTTTCATAATCTATAGAAAAATATGCTAAAAACATTGTAATATGTCATGACTAATGGGTTATGAATAGGAAGCTTACAAAAAGTGACCATTTTAGCCCCAAAATAAAGCCCTTCATTTATGGAAATAGAAAATCAAATGCAAAATCATAAAATAGAGACCAACAGCCAGCTTATATATGAAGATGGAAGCATTTGATCGACTTTAATTTTCATCAAAATTATAGGCAGCGCTACACTGTGATTCCCATTACCACCGTCAGAGGTCCTTATTTCTTGATCAGCCTGTCTCTAAAGGTCAGTAATGGAGCAGTCTGATAAATGACTTGTTGTTAACTGTCTTGAAGTGTCTTCTATAAATTTATAAGTAGGATAATCAACTGGTAGATTCATGATTTAAAACAGAACTAGGTGTACCATAGGATAATTTTCATGTAAATTGATGTATTGCCCCCACTTTACCAATCCTTGTGTACTTTTAACCTAATATTATAATGACATTTGATAATTATTTATTTTTTAAATCTTTTCACACATATCTAAGTATGAGAAAAGGAAAAAGCAGTGAATTAACTCATCAAATGCCTAAAATTCTTATGGAATAGGGTATACAGTAGTTATTGGAAAAATACAGCTGGTTGTCAGCAGACTTTTTGCTGGTGACAACCGGTTGTCAGCAGACTTTTTGCTGGTGACAACCGGTTGTCAGCAGACTTTTTGCTGGTGACAACCGGTTGTCACCAGACTTTTCAGGCTTAAAATGCTGCTGACAACCGGTTGTCACCAGACCTCGCCATACAACAATGTAAGTTAAATTGGTGTACTATATCTTCTTTCTTTCTTTATATACTGCAACACCCTATAGTGAGGATTTCTTGTTTTGGCAAGTACTGTATCCTAACTATCCTTGCATCCAATCTTTCTATATGCTGATCAATGGTATGGCATGTCTGTTGTGGGAAAAGTAGAAAGAAAAAGTGAAGGTCTGGCTCTAATCATGCAAAAATCATTATTGTATTGGTCCTATCAAGTACCCCAGTACTAAGAAAAATTGAAAAAGCAAAGAGGGGTCTCTAATTTCATTGTAGGTACAATATCTTTACAGATCGAAGAAATTTTTAAAAACACATTCCTTGTACTTTTACATATGTACAGGTGCGTATTAACAGTGCTTACACTACATCTTTGACAAATGCTAACGAAAAAAAATTGGCCCAAAAGATATTGTTTTTCGTTTGAAATACCATTGATTATGCCAGACATGTGCCGTCCAAGATCAGCTAGTAATCCATTCTGTGTAAATACATGCTAGCATTGACACTGCAGTCCTGCCTATGGATCTGTGCACACCCAGTCTTCAGGTGTAGTAAATATTTGGACACCCTATTTTCTCATGAAATTTCATTTTAAACATACCCATTACTTGTCAGGTCCACTAGTGTAGGATCATATCTATTCATATTTCTATAAGCAAACAAAGTAGACCCTGATCAGGCAGCTCTTGTAAGAGCTGCCTGATCTGGGTTCGCTGTGTTTGCAAAGAGTTAAAAGGCGTCTCAATGAGGTAAAGGGTTATATAATTAAAAACGGATGCCTTAACTTTTCCCCTGCTAATAGAGGCTGACTGACATCAGATTATGTTGTATAGTCTGCAAGTCCATTTAAAACGTCTCTGAAGCTAACAGTGTGGACCTAGATCAGTCTGCTGTAGGAGCAGTCTGATCTGGGTCCACACTGTTTGCCTTTATACATATGTTAACCAATAAACAGAAAATTTTGGATGTAGTTATTTTGCTGGCACTTTAAGGGTTACATCATTTATTTTGCGTCTTTACTGAGGTGTTATGACGCAAGATGATACAGTTACTTTGGAATAAAACCATGCCTCAATTTCAGATTTACCTTAGTTTTGTAAATCAGTCCTAATTATGCATTCATGAGGTGCCACCTTTACATTTACCCAATATCCTTATAAGCTAGTAGTAGTGGTCTAACAAAAAGATTTTTTTTTTATTTTGACTTTTTTATTGGGAAAAACAGACACAGAATTGGGAAAAAAGGTGGCTATTTTTTTTTATTGGGAATGGAGCCGAAATTTGGTCCCTAGAGATAAGCAGAAAATCCCCTCCTAAATAGATTACTCATAATTGCCCATGTTGATTATAAGACCATTGCATTTTGCAAATGAATTGAGGTACCTTTTTTGCAGAGAGAGACTCTTTGACTATTTATGAAGGGATAAAAATACAACCTATAATCACTTTAATCTTTTTGTCTGCTCAAATGTATACATCTTAAATGTGTTATAACAATGATCCGAAACAAATCTTATGTCAGCAATTGTTAGCCTGACATTGTCAAGGACTTGGTAATTAACACTATTTAAACTGTCACACTCATAACACTAGATAATACTGAAAAGGGAAGAGTACACAGTAATCCTTGCCTTTTTATACGCCAGCCACTGAGCAGAGGCTTTCAAGACTTCGTAGCAGGCCTTTAGTTAAGAGTGTGTACCAAAAAATCAACTTTCTTATTTCTCATTCAAAACATATTTGTGGGTACTTAAAAGAACCGTCTCTATGAGGCGGTTCTTTTGAGCACCAAAACATATGTTAAAACTGATGGCTAAGAAAATATTTATTTTACGCTCAAATTTTGTTTGTCTTAACCTATGCTTCCTAGTTTTACTTTTTCCTTTACTTTTTTTTTAAACTCTAAAGTGTGTTCTTAATTTCTTATAAGCCAATAAGGTTTGATATGCCATGTGAATGGTCTGCCAGCTACATGTAGTAATTCACACGAATAAGCAAGTTGCAGCATTATTTTCATTGTCTTTTTATCCCCAAATTAAGAGAACTTCTGTTGCCACATTGGTTGGTGGTTTAACTAAGGAATATAATGTTGTTGTTTTTTAAATTACAACAAAAACAATTGGACACTTTTGATCCCAGTTGGTAAGACCATCTTTAGACATGCATGTGCAGCAACCTTGGCTAAAGGCAGGGTCTTCATATTCCTTTGTTGTTTGTATGAGCATTGAATGCTCTGGTGAGATTGTGTAGTCTGCAGCTTTTGCTGGTCATCTATGGGATATTAAAATCCTTGGTACTGGTAAAGGTCCAGTTAAGTCAAATTTATAAGCTTAAAATTGTAATTATTTTCTTGCCCAGCAATCTATGCATATGTTTTGGGTGCTCAAAAGAACCGTCTCATTGAGACGGTTCTTTTGAGTACCCACAACATATATATGTTTTGGTTGAGAAATAAGAAAAATAATTTTCAGGTACACACATTTATCTGGAGGCCTTGTACTGGCCCATATACCGGTAGTATCAAGACTGGGCATGTATCAAATATCATATTGTTTATTTTTGTACTCAAAAGGACAACAGTAATATTTGCCGCCTTTTTAAATGGGAAATAATCAGACACCTACCTGCATAATAACATGTGAAAGTGTACCTTATAATGATCACCTGGCATTATGTTGCCCATTGTAGAGTGATCTCTGACTTAAAGCGCTTTGGTTATCAAGCCTCGAATCACAAAATAGTTGTTAGAATAATAATCAGTGACTGACAGAACCTTATCAGACTGTTTGCCTAGTCTTTCCTGTTTGTTTTCAAACTTTTAGAAATGTGTGTAATGCACTATAATTATCTGACTTAGTTTTGCCTGAGTGTTTGCTGGGGGGTTTAGTTGGCCCATTTTAGTGACTTTGTGCTGTGATTTTTTGAAATAAGAAATAAGTTGGTAGTAAAGGATGAATTGTCAATGAATAAACTTATAAATAATGCTCTATACTTCATGATAAATAGTGTGGAACTTATCAGAAAGCTAAATTTAAGGTAAAAATATATTATTATTTTAAAAATACATTATACTTGGATTTGTAGTTCTATGGTTCATGCATGTCTTTCAAAATAAAGACTAACTCATTTATTTTGATTTGACCTGTGTCTTTAAGGAATGAAAGTTTGGTAGAACAACACTGGCAACAGTAACAGAGATTCATTTTAGCCAACAGTGCAGAATTTGTTTTCTAAGAGAAAATTTATCCTCAGGGACAAACTAATTTGGAAATTTCTACCTGTGACTCCAATGGTCAATCCTAACCTTATTGTATTTATCTGTATAGGGAATATCCATTAGAGTACAATGGGTTAAAAATTTCACTTTTATTTTTGGGCTACATTCATTAGGACTTTAGTTAAGAAACAGAAAAATAATTTTCTTATTTCTCAATCAAAACATATGTTGTGGGTGCTCAAAAGAACGGTCTCAATGAGATGGTTCTTTTGAGCACCCAAAATATATGCTAAAATTAATGGGTATGAAAATATTTACAATTTTATGCTCAAGAATTTTGTTCATCTAAACCTATGATTCATTAACTGTCACAAATTTTCACTTGCTGTCTATCCTGTATATTATTTCAGGTATATACGTGTACCCAAACATTGCCCTGAGAGGTACTAATCTGCCTTAATATCATCTAATCAATCGTGTGAATTGCCTTATGTTTAAATCAACAAGAGTTATCAAACTTTTATCTAAGTTATTGACCTACAAACAAGCTTGGGAGGCCAATGCATGTTTTAAAAACTTGTATTTATTTACTGTAAGATATATCCGATTATATGAAAGTTTACTTTTAGCAAATTTGAATACACATCCAGGCCTTTAGTAAAGAGTGCGTACCAAAAATATATTTTTCTTATTTCTCAACCAAAACATATGTTGTGGGTACCCAAAAGAACCGTCTCAATGAGACGTTTCTTTTGAGCACCCATAACATATGCTTAAATTGATGGGTAAGAAAATATTCACAATTTTACGCTAAAAAATTTTGCTTATCTAAACCTGTGCACATCATTGTAGACGTCTTTGTATTACAGGAAAATGCCTCGGCCCTTGGTGCACTCTTAGCACTCAGGGATATTGACATCTATATCCTATTTGTTGCAACTTACAGGGGTGTGGAAATAGTAAAAAAATCTACCTGTCCAGGGACAAGTAAATGGCCATAATGTACTAGTCCAAAGAAAAGTTTACATGTCCGACAGTACAGATTAGCTTTAATACCTTTCTGTGCTTAAACAATTTACACTTTCGAAAACAGTATGAAACCATGCAGATATCATTTCTCTTGTAAACAGTGTAGATTCAGATCAGCTGATCAGGATCCACACTGTTTTCATTGCAACATGTGAACTCATAATAATTAATCAAAATATGAAATGCAAAATTTTATTAACTTAATAACGAATTTTGCACTTGTCCAAGGACAAGTAAATAAAAATTTTCAACTTGTCCTGAATGAAATGGGACCAGGTCGGACAAGTCGGGCAAGGTATTTCCACAGCCCTGCAACTTAGCTTCTTGACCTTTCTAAGAAAAACAAGTGAGTATATGACCAGAAATGCCACAATCACAGACCACAGACCCGTCAGGTAGAGGTACAGAACAATAACAGTCACAATCATGACAGCAAGAATACAATTAAAGTAAAGCAACCAGCTCTCTCTTCCTCAGCGAGATTATTGCAAAACTAGAAAAGACATTAAGTACTACGTTACAAAATAAGAACCAAACATGAACCCCCCACAAACAATGGTAACAACAATTAACAATGAATCGAAGACAACAGAAACAGCAGCCGAAGCAGAAAGTTATTTTACTGGTCTAACCATGAATTTATCCCTTGAGATGGCTTTTTCTTAGCTATCAATGTACAAAGTGACCTGTTAAGTATATTGAGTATCTCCCTTTTGACATATTTTTTTATGTTGATTTTTTCTATTTTTCAGGTTTATCTATTGGGGCTATCAGAACTGATTAAAAGTGTTTGGATTATATGACTGGATTATATTTACCATTATATAACAGAATCTTCACAGAGCCATGATACATTTAAGGTATGTTGAATAAAGACCTCAACTTTTACACGCCTACCAAACGCTCGAATGCTCAACATCTGGTTTAATATTAAAAACAATTCCTCCAGGGAGAGAATAAAAAATTTGGGGAATGTCATGCAACAGACTATGCATTCCTACGTTTGTGGTTTAAATTTGAGGTAAGAAAGTTCTCTCGTTTTGTCAGATTTACATTTCGCATAAAATATGTGTACCAGAATTCCACAGGAATGTGTTTATCGTGCGAAAAGCAAATATGACCTAATGAGAATACTTTCTGAGCTCGTATTTATACCACACATGCAGGAATCCATAGGCTGTTGCATGACATTCCCTGATTTTTGATTTTCTTCATAGAGCAGTTGTTTTTAATATTCAACCAGATGTTGAGCATTCGAGCGTTTGGTAAGCGTGTTTTATAAACCGGGCCGTGTCGGGCAGTCTGTAAAGAACTTAACCCACTCTGTTTGCCAAGGTAACTTACATATAACCCCTTTGAAACTGCTGTAAACCTGCAGCAATCTCCTTGTAAGCATGTATTTTCAATCATAGTGGAAAACAGTGTGGATCCTGATCAGATGGCTTCAACAGAAGCCATCTGATCTGGATCTACAGTGTTTTCAAAAAAAGATAAATAAGGGCTTCAGCAGGACAGAAGAAATTTTTATCCTGATTGAACAAGGCACTTATGAGTTAGGCCAGAATTTTTTTATTAGTTGATTTACAGGATTTTTTTTTTCAGATTTAGGTCGGGGGGACGAAAAAAATAAATAAAAAAGCTCTGAAAATGACAGTTGACTGGTCATTTTCAGAGCTTTTTTTTTTTTTCATTTTCAGAGCTTTTTTTTTCATTTTCAGAGCTTTTTTTATAGGTAAACCAAAAGTCTGTATTAAATCTTTATATATTACATCATTTTCCTAAAATTCTGGACAGGACAATCACTATTAACAGTGTCACTCTCAAAAATACACAGACAGAACCTCAAAAATATATTATTATTTTCAACTAAGCAAATAATATTTAGAGTCGGGGATAAAATAAAAAAATAATTTTTGAAATAATTTTTTTTCTACTCTCCGGAAAATTTCAATAGGAGGGTTTGTAAATCAACTAATAAAAAAATTCTGGCCTTAGTTGTGCTCAAGAGATAAATCAGACAATATAGGGATCAAACATGTTTTTCTATGCATTAACATCTTCTGGACCCGGAGGGTGATGTTGAAACCCAAGCCTGAATGGCGAGGGTTTAACGACCTACGAGGGGTCTAGCTGATTTTAGTGTATCAGAAAACCATGATTGATCGTTATTATTGCATAAAGTCATTTTGTCACTTGAAAAATTTGGAAAAACACTTCGAAAAGTTCATTTTTGTATTACTATAATGGCGCACTTGAAAGCATGAATGAAAAAGCCTGTTCCAGAGCACAGACTTAATCATCCTAACGTCACTAAATTACGTTAATTTCTATGCATATTACTCTGATGAGGTCAATTTTGTGACAGCCTAGAATGCGTATATGTAAAGTACGAAACTGTGCATCAACAGTACATGAATGGCCTGATTAATACATGGGTCTTTGCTGGTTAAACATGGCTGTTAATAGCGTGCGACACAGCTTTTTATGCAATAATTTGTATTGGGTGCTTTTGATGAGATATTGGACATCCTCAATATCTGTATGCTCATGTATTTAGTTTTACTTTTTCGACGGGAGAAAACCTGTCTTCGGGGTATCAGACAAAGTGAGATTCAAACCAGCCTGCTCAGCTACAGGGACTAGCTAGAGAATTGAAATTTCACCTGTACCAAGTTTACATATGATACTTTCCAAAAAGCGAATAACAAACTTAAGGCGGTGATCAGTCTGCGCGGACGGGCAGGCTGGTCTGCGCCTGTGTTGTTCGCAAACCCCCGAAGACAGGTTTTTTCGCGTTGTGGCTCATATCTGTTTGTGCATGGATGGATGGATGATCATGGATGAGTTTGAGATTTAAAAAAAATCAGTAGCCTAAAAGTGAGCAAGATGACAATACTATTATCAGATTACATATTTTATGCAACTGAATGCAGAAAATATTTATGTCGAGTCATTTTCCCACAAACTGATATTGTAAATGTCCTTCATGCTTCATTGTAATTTATTTACCATTTATGTACTCTTTTTTGTTTGAGATTTCTTCATTCGTAGCCAAAAATTGTAAACAGTTGTGTCTTGATTACGTATATTGATAGCGTGATATGTGCACAATGCTCTGCCACAAACATTGGTCATGGATCAGTGAACAGTGGAATTGTCACTATAGCTAGATGGCAATCTGATGAGTATCATCATTTCAATTTTTTGCTATAAACTGACAAACTGTAAGACAACTTGTGGACTATCAAATCAGGAGGATTCTGAATATCGCCAGTATACTGATAAAAGAGTGTAGACAAGTCTGCTATAATCCAAGTTTAAGACAATAAAGGTAAGATACAATAACACATACATGTATGTACATTGTATCAGCTGAACTAAAGAAAAAAGACCACATTTTTTAACTTATAAATTTCTTATCTCTCAAGCGAAGCATATGTTTTGGGTACTCAAAGGAACCATCTCATTGAGATGGTTCTTTTGCATATCCACAACATATATTTTGATTATAAGATAAGGAAAATAATCAAAATTTTGAATTTCGTTTTCTTTTCTGTGTGTATTTATTGATAGCCCTGACAAGCTGAAATACTAATATTTATATTCTTGACAAGTTGTAGATCAGGTCATAATGATTTCTTTACAATATTCTCAATACACTTGTAGAAAAATAACATAATTATGAAGCGAGTGACAATACAAACAATTTTAACAATACAAAGCACCACTTCATAGGAAGAACTGTGTTAACGCCAATATGCGGTCAAAATTTGCAGCAGACAAAATGTTAAATTTTCAAATTTTGGTGCTTCTTTAGTAAACCAAAAGGGCTCTTTATTTCTTGTGAATAGTCTGCCAGTAGACAATACTCAAGAAATATCACCCTTATTTTCCTTTAAAGTCCAGAAAGATGGCTGCATTTGGCACATACCGGAACAGAATAGAACTTTATTGATAACTCTACATCTCCGGCCATGCACAAGTGGAGTACGTAAGAGATAACTATTGACCACTATTATCCCAGCCAGAATATCATATTTCATGGTGTACTGACTTGGACTTTATTCACTTTCACTGTGAACATAGAAAATGGTAAATTTGGTAAAAAGGTATATGAAGAGTCAGATTCACTAATCGTTGGGCGATGAAGTGAATTTAGGGTATCTGTGTACTATGGATACATTACTAGTTTGCTATAAGAATTTTCTTTATTGTAAACCTTGAAACAGGTATACTGATAAAAGAGTGGATACCTAGATCAGATGTCACAGGATGTGTGGTCTCATCTCATCAGATAAACATATTCAAATATATTTGTGGACTTTGAAAATTCTTATCAAGTTTTTATTGTTCAAACTGGATTGCAGATTCCAGATTTTACTTTCTTACTTAATCCTGGTTTGATATTTAGACTGCAGATAGTTTCCCAGTTCCTGGGGTAAGCTGCAGTTGGCTTGTCTTTCTCACATCAGATCTCCAGGCTTCTCTGTTCTGGTAGGTTGCACACATTGACATTCGCTTTAACACACTCACTCCAAGACTTCCTTGGTCTCCCACGTCCTCTAGGGCCAGGGATGGCGATACTGGTTATTGAATTTGTCCAGGAAGATGCATGCGCGACATGACCATACCATCTCAGACGTTTAGTTCTTAGTGCTGAATCCCTGACTTTGTGTTTAGTGCTAACGAATTGGTCACTGATCTTTTGGCCACGCGTACTGGTATCTATTACTGATATGAATATTTATGGGGTGTTACTGCACCCAAACCTTGGCAGCAGTCCATCAGGTGAATTGCTTTGAAATTTTACAATGTAGTTTCAAAGGTCACTTAATTTCTGTAAACATAGAAGCAAATTGATGATAATAAATACATTTACAGTAATAATAATAATAATAATAATAATAATAATAATAATAATAATAATAATAATAATAATAATAATAATAAAAAAATAATGATAATAATAATAGTAATAGTAATAATAATAATAATAATAATAATAACAATATAATAATAATAATGATGGTGTAATGTTTTAAAATCTTTAAAGCGCTTTAAAATATTGCCATTAAATTAATTAATAATTACTCAAAAAAATCTTAGATTTATATATACTCAATGGAACTGTTATATATTTTGTTTTTGGAAATAGTCATATGTGTAATTGGTTATTTCTATGGAATCACAGCACTCTATCTTCAGGTAAAAATTACACATACGGTTTTGAAAACAATTTAACACTCACACGAAGTAAAATATAAGGGGTTCAAATCCATGCATTATAATAAGGTTTAATATCAGATGCAGAAAAAGATAATAAAATCTAATTGGTTGTCACTATTCAGATAAATCATTGTGGTTTAGGAAATATTCTCTTCTGGCAGTAGGTACTATGTTGCTATTGGCTTCAGTTCCAAACCTTGGCAAATTTCAGAGATTGTGGTTTTGAGATTTGGATTTTCTTGTTTACTCTAATAAATGCAAGGGGTGGAGGGGTAGGTTGCATGATGATGATTTTATGCACATCACTCAGCTTCAGATCAACCTTTGTCATGCTGAATATTTTTCTACATGTATACTACACACCTCTCCAATTTTTATTTTTATAAACCTGCAACATTCCAGTTCAGATCTACAGTGTTTTCAGTGAACAAATTTAAGATTTTTAACCACGTGCTAAATATAGCAAGTGATTATTTTTCTTACTTGCTAAAGGTGATGATCATCTTGCTAAGTCACTCCACATATCGCTAATCAGAAAATTTAACCAATTCATTTAGCGCATGTGCTGACAAGGTTTGCCAAAACATTATTTCAAATATCTCCTTTCTGAAAGCATATTTTGGTTTTCTTGAAAACAGTGTAGATCCAGATCAGCCAGCTTCTTAGAAGCTGGCTGATCTGGATCTACACTGTTTTTCAATCAGTTTATGCTATTTTGCATAATTTGGAAAGAGCCACTTGTATTCACTTGCTAAAAATAGCAAGTGATAGTCATTTCAACTTGCTTTTTTGGAAAAACTACTAGCATTTAGCAAGTTAGCAAGTGCTAAATTTAATCCCTGGTTTTCCAAAAAGGATAAATCCCGGTTCAACATGACAGGCTAATGTTGAAAATTATACATCTTTGACCATAGGGCCAGTAAGCAAAAAAATGAAGCATAAAATTGTGATTATTTTCTTATCCATTTAGGCCTAAATGAAATATATGTGTGGTTCCTGTTGCATACCAACAAAATTTAGGGTAGGTAGGTAGGGAAATTATTAAATTTTGTTATAACATTTAACAAAGAAAATTTTGTTATAACATTAAACAAAGAAAATGGTGACAAAAACTGAAAAAGTGCCCATTTTAGGTATTTTTTCTCCAAAGAGCATTTTAATGTTTAGGGTAGGGTTAAAAAAGCTAGGGTAGGTAGGCAACAGGAACCACACATACATTTCATTTAAGCCTTAGTTTAAACATTTGTTTTGGGTGCTCAAAAGAACCGTCTCAGCGAGACGGTTCTTTTGAGTACCCACAACATATGTTTTGGTTGAGAAATAAGAAAAATAATTTTCAGTTACACACTCTTATCTGGGGGCCTGTTGATGACATAGGAATCAATGCAGATTTGAATGATCTACTTACTGTGAGTATTACATTGTAAATATGACATTGGATCAACCACCAAGGCTTATTTTTGGCCGATTTTATAGCCGTTATTCAGTTACATTCCAAACGCCAAAAAGTATCTTTTTTTCCCAATTTTAGGATGAAAATTCCCTATTTCAAAGTTGGAAAAATTTCGATGAAAAATCGTTGTTTTGTCGAGTAAAAGTTGGCTTAAAACAGGATGTGTATTCAGGGTTTACATTCAAGAAAATTAGCATGGTGGGCAACAGATGTTGACAATTTTTCTACTGACTATTGGCGGTCACTATTGGCATATCAGTTGTGCATTTACTACGCTGTAAATCCTGCCGGTGCATTATCAGGGCCCACTGGGCAGGGTTCGCACAGGCTAGAAAAGTACTTGAATTTAGAGGGCTTTCTTGAATAGTCCTTGAAAATTCAATCTGCCTTGAAAATACTTACTGGAAAATCACTCAAAAGGCTTGAAAAGTCCTTGAATTCTACTATTTTCTGTAGGACTTAGCACTGTTGATAGAGACCTAAGTTAGTATAAAAATGTTGTGCCTTTATTTGGTGCAGCATATGCTGCACCAAATATAGGCACAGGGATTTTTTTTGGTGTCCTCAGGGGCCGAAATTCGGCCCCTTTCCCAATGGGATTTAGGTGACTTTTTTCCCAATTTGAAAAAAAAAAATCCCAATCTAAAAAAAAAAAAAAAAATTTTTCTTTTTTTTTTTTTAGTATTTTCATTCAGTCACCACACACACACACACACACTCACAAGCTACCTGATGAAAATCTACTAGAATTGCATCCTATTTTCCTTCAATTTAATGGCAATAGTATGTGTAATAGCTAATTTTGTTTTTAAACTGACCAAAAATGCTGTTCTTGTTTGTTTAGAAAATTTCCCAAAATAGTGGTTTACCGCGCTAATTTTCCCAATCTGAAAGGCCCTAGGGCCCCTTCCCGAAATTGCAAAAAATATCCCTGAGGCACAACAGTTTTATATTATTTTCCAGTACTAATGTCTCCATTATCTCAGTCTAGTATTTCTGAAGTAGAATTTTTACACTTCAATCATTATTTTTTTATTAACTAAGTCCTTGAAAAACTGTTGGAGAGAGTTTTAGAAGTCCTTGAAAAGTCCTTGAATTTTACTCATACTTGCCTGTATGAACCCTGCAGGGGTGTTAATTCACTCTAATGATCGGCATATCAGCCGTGGTTTACTTTTTTAAGTGCAACATTTAAAGCTTGTTCTCTTAGTCATTTTCAAGCATATTATATATAGGGTAGCACTTATATTAACAGTACAGCTAAATTCAGATAAATATGATGTATTTCATGATTTGACAATATCACGGGTGGGCATCAGCGGAACTACCACGAAATCGTGTTAACGTAAATTTGTTCCTTGGTCACATCTGGGACTTTTTGGGGTACTCACGGTGGCATCGTCATGGAAAAAACGAACAAATGTAGGTACTTTCGCTTGTTTTGATTTTTTGTAAAAGAATTAGCTTACTATGTAAAAATCCTGCAATGCTATTCCATGTAGATATGATTTACCTTGCTAAACTGAGTGAGGCCAAACACGATGTTTAAAAAAGCTTTGCTTTGAGATGAGAACCGTAACCAAATCGAACCCAGAACCGGATTTTGTCAGTTTTATGTCAAAACGAAGAAAGTAAGCAGATCTTTTGCCAGTTTTAGCTCAGAACAAGAGCATTTTACACATGGCATGTACATGACAGCCCTTATTCGTCCTTTGGATGTATAAAATAGAACAGACCATGTTCTATGAAGGAATAAATGCCAAAGCTTTCAGGCGCAGTATCGCCTTCGCCATCGTGGTTGTTGTAACGTCACGCTCTAGTTCCTACGAGTATACATTATCAGTACATGCAGTGCATGCAGGCGCGAAGAGAAATGTGTGTAATATTGTAGGATCTACTGAAACACCCCAAACCACCAACAATCCATCTCAAACGTTGCTCCCCGTGTACAAACTAGCACACTTACCCCTGCCCCACTCCAAGTCATCACCTCCAAGACCCCACAACCTTTAGCTCAGCCTTTTGCGCAGATGCGCTACAGATGTAAGTAGATACTACATTGGATTGGTTTTATACACTTGATGACCACAAAAACAACGGCTATATTGTTGGTATACATTCAATGACCACCGAAACAATAGGTATATTGTGGGAATACATTGGATGACCACCAAAACATACAGCAGGGTTTATTATAGATTACCACCAAAACAAAATAATGGTATACATTGGATGACCACCAAAACTACATGCTTATTGTTGGTATACATTTGATGAGGGTGAACAGCAAAGGCACTGATGAAACTGTGTACATGTGCAGGGTATGGACTGTAATGTTGCATGCATTAAAGTCATGTTTGCTCACTTACTACAAAGCCAAGATAATATTTCACATGCCTCTTCGGTCTTGCAGCCTTGTTCAGTTAGCTTGTTCCATTTTTATAATTGAATGGAAACAGTGTTGAGCCATATAAGTTGGCTTCATTATAAGCCAGCTGATCTGGATCAACAGTTTTAAAAGAGAATATACGTGTCAGGGTACAGCAGGCAGGTCATGGGTTTAGATTCATCATGTCAAATTTAAGAGGTGGCTTAGGGAGTCAAATACCATTTGAGCCGGGACATGTGATTTCCAACAATGTGGCATTCTGGCATGTGTAGACTCGGACGAGTTTCAGCAGCCTCCTTTTTAGCTTAGAAACTCTGAATGGTGTTCGGTCAGTAGCTTAACACTCATAGAATATTCAAGCGACTAGCAAAGGCTTGATCAGACTGTGCGTATGCACAGGCTGATCTGAGGCTTTGCTGGTCGCACATACCACATTGTTGGAAATCTCATGTCATGGCTCATATATTCATTATTTAGATAATTTATGAGTACCCAGATGGGGGTCACATGGGTTTGTTTTCAGTCTGTATTGAGATTCAATTCTTTCTTCTTTATCTTTGCTAGGTGTTTATTTTGACTGTGAAAGTTTGACAGAAAAGTTAGAACGTAGAAAAGTATGGCAGGAGTAAACGTATCCCCCTATAATAGTCCAGTTGCTGGCTGGTTGCCAGTTATTTATCGAACAGCTGATTTCTTTGTCAAATAAAAATCTGCGACATTTGTAAACTGTATGTGATTGAATTGAGTTGATAAGATGAAAAGGATTTTAACCTTAAAAGGTAAAACTTTAGATTTAACATAACATGTTTTATATATTTTTGATTCAACATGCATATACCCACATGACTCATCACTCAATTTGTCTGCATTGACGATCATAATCATGTGCGGATCCAGGAATTTTTGACAGGGGGGGTCCAGGTCAGTCTGACAAAGGTTTTTTTTTTTTTTTATTTTTTTTAGTCCTCAGCTTATTTTACAGAAGTCAAATGGTCAATTTCAAAGAAATCTATCATTTTTCAAGGTTCCAGAGGGGGTCCAACATTTTCCAGGGGGGTCGAACTTTTTCCAGGGGGTCCAATTGCTTATTTCCTATAGAAACCCATATAACTTGTCATTTTCCAGGCCCCCCCCCCCCTCTGGATCCGCCATTGATAATAGCCATTTGACCAGCTATAGCCTACTAGTTGACTGCATTCTTCCAATTAAAATTGAATGGATGTTGCCCTGCAACAGTCCAATGACATTATGGGGAACCACACACTGAGTGTACCAATTTTCAATACTTTCAGGGGGCCTTTAAACAAAGGTTGTCATTGTATAGTTCCTACAGTACCTCCTCCAAGCCCAAGAAATATAATCTTCCAATGACCATGAAATCTTATACAGGTGACAAAATTTGCTTCTAGCAAATTCTCCAGATAAGAGTGCGTATCAGAAAATTAATTTTCTTATTTCTCAATCAAAACATATGTTGTGGGTGCACTCAAAAGAACCGTCTCAATGAGACGGTTCTTTTGAGCACCCAAAGCATATGTTTAAACTGATGGATAAGGAAAAAAATTACAATTATACGCTAAAATATTTTGCTTAACTGGCCCTTTTTAGCTTTCTTAGGAAAGAGTAGAATATCCCCTATCAGTTACCATTATGGTTGATATCTGGCTCAATAGTAGGGTACATGACTCAAGATCAAGATGTCCCTGGTTTGAGCCTCACCAGAGGCACTTTGTTGTGTCCTAGAGCATGACACTTTAACCTCTGCTTACAGTACTGTAATTGTTTCAACCCAGGAAACACCTAAACAATTTTTTGAAAAAAAAGAGAAATTTGACCCTCTGTCCATCTGTGCTGATATCTACTACAGTTTTACTCAAATTTTGTGACTCTTTCTCACTGTGCCATGGGTTGGTCTGCAGTGTGTGATTGTGGTCTCACTTGCTTTTTAACAGACATTAACCACAGTTAATCACTATGATGTGAAAATGTTTGTGACATATTTTTTATGTGGCCCATGTCTCTTAAGGTGTCTTTGAGTGTTGTATCATGTTACGCCCCTGAAAGTTCTGTGCAATTGAATTTGTAAGTGTTCTTTTATATACTCTTGTGCAGATAATATATGCGACATTTTTCATGGAATTTACTAAAACTTGCATATTGTACAGAAAGTGTAGATGTACGTGACACCATTTTTACCTGGGTCACTAAGAGAAAATGGGACTGGTTCACAGAAAACTATTGGATTTCATCACCTCAAACTTTCTATTTCCCTTTAAAATTGAGTATGTACATGTAACACCTACCATTGCGAAGTTCTTTAAGAGCATTACAGCGGTTTAATCTTTATGCAATTGTATACCTTAAATTTAGTCATATGAGATTAGAAAAGTAACTTTATTTCATAGGGCAAGTCAAAATGACACATTGTATTTATTATTGTTTCTCAATATGGAATCCACATATTATCAGGTTTTGGTTCGTCTACGAGAAAAAAAATCCATTGAAAATGCATTTAAATTTTTCATGCTCACGTATGTGATGAGTACTACGAGGGCTGTTCAAATATGAATGCAAGTGGCTTCATAACTTTCTTCACATAAATGCTACGACAAAATGGTAAACGTTTCTATTAAGGACTGTATGTCACCTTTCAAGTGGCACCAGACCAAAAGAAAAATACAGTATATTTATCGAGTTATAGCCCTTTGAATGAGGGTCACGTGTGTATACTAACAAACTCAATGCTTCGAACAACTACCAGTGATAGAGACGAGCGTATAATTCTTCGAAGAACAGGTGAAATTTCTTGAAATTTTGAAGGAAGTATCCCCATACTCTTACATAATGATTCTGTGAAAGTTGCGAAAATCCGACATGCTTTTGTTAAATTACAACGAATCGTTTTCACTAAAGTCTCTTTATGCTTGCAAATAAATGGTAAACAAAACATCACCTTTCAGTTTTAAGTTGAACTTATCTATAACAAAATGCACGAAACATCATTTAAACTAGTTTTAACTCAAAGACAATATGTTGATCGCTCATACTGAGTTGTTGCTACAAATTATTGATGGATAGTGGGTAATTTTCAACCGCTGAAAAGCATTTTTATCAAGTCAAAAATACCTTAAGTGAAAGGGGTTATAGAATTTATACTTATTTTTTTATCATAACATTGCGGCTTTGTTCTAAATTTGAACGTAAACTTTAAGTTTGACCACTTTAGGCATTATTTACAATAAAATAACTTATCTGGTCTTGAGAACTAGACAGATTTTAATTAATGTAAACACGTCATTAAGAAGCAGAAACATGCTTGAAAAGTTATATAAAGTGGGATAACTCTGTAAATAGAGGACGGATTATTTTGAAAACTTCCTTATGACATATTTAGCATGTTTTCAACAAAACGCAAAGAAAACGACACAGCGATATTTATTATTCCATCACCAGTAGATAACTCAAAATGACGTTTATCATAAAATTAATGACGTCACAAACGTGCCCGTTTACTCGAGATTGAAAGAGGATTATATAAACTTTTTCCTGCAAGCAACTTTTAAATTGTTACTTAAACTTGAATTTAAAATTTGGTGCCATTTTGTCTAAAACTTACAGAGATATGACACTATATCATAGATGTACCAAAACGTGCATTGCAATTTGCTTCAGAAAATCTTCAGTATACAGGAATGACCTTTATATAAGGGTCTGTAACTCGAGAAATATAGTTAGTGTTTCTTTATGTTTGGTGCCATTTTAAAGGCGACAAATAGAGCTTTCCAGAAAGGTATAACATTTTGTCGTAGCACATATGTGAAGAAAGTTATGAAGCTACTTGCATTCATATTTGAACAGCCCTCGTAGTGGCATCACCTCATGAACTGGCTCATATGCACATTATTACTCTAACAATAGTAACCAGATGGGTTCAAGCGCGGATCCAGAAAGTTTTGTCAGAGGGGGTCAACTCTAACATTTGTTTTTTTTTTTTTTTTTTAAAGTTGATGAGGGGAGGACAGAGGATTCTTATGACACTAAAAGCGGGACATAATACGCCCACCAGCAAAACACCAGTTAAATGGCGTTTTACTAGCAGGCCGATGATTAAGCCCAACAAGGAATGCTGGCTTGGTAGCTTTGTGATTTTCCGGGGTGCCGGACCAGTATATTAAAAAAACTATATTTTTGTTTTCAGGGAAGGGGCTGGGGACCAGACTGGGTGGCCCCCTGTTGGGTGGCCCCCTGTCTAACTGATAATTTTATGATGTTACAAAAAATCTTTAACTTACACCATTTTAACTTGGGTCCCATTAGGCAAGAAGGGAGATGATATAAGAAGGATTAGGAAAGAATTTTTTTATTAGTTGATTAATGAGAATTTTTTTTCAGATTTAGGGTGGGGGGGGGGGGGGACGAAAAAAAAAAGAGAAAAAAAGCTCTGAAAATGAGCAGTTGACTGGTCATTTTCAGAGCTTTTTTTTTATAATATCTTCAGAAAAAAACAGTAAAACTAGTATGGTAAACCAACAATCTGCATTAAATCTTTAAATATTTCATCATTTGTCTAAAAATCTGGACAGGACAATCACTTTTTACAGTGTTACTCTCAAAAATACACAGACAAAACCTCAAAAAATATTATTTTTTTCAACGAAACAAATGATATTTATTTAGAGTTGGGAGGATAAAATAAAAAAATTTTTTTTAGAAATGAAATTTTATTTTTTTCCTACTTTCCGGAAAATCACAGCAGGAGGGTTTGTAAATCAACTTATAAAAAAATTCTGGCCTTACCTTGAACTGAGAGGCTGAAGCCCAGTTAGTTGGGGATGGATTGTCCTTCAATATTATAGCAAAAAGATGACTTGCAAACACATACTTATATCTTCTTGTTTATATAGTCTCACATGTACACTTCATAATCAAAGGTCACCATCATTATCATCAATGGGTTTTTGATTATCATGCAGGCACAGGGGCATATATATTCATCCACATCAGTCACCCAGGAGCCCCGGCCCCACCTAGGTAGCTGGTTAGCTCCAGGCAGATTCCATATTCAAAAAATGTTCCATGCATATGTATAGACACAGACCATACAATATGACTTCAGCCTGAACACACTGGTAAATGTATACGTCGATTTGCTGGTATTTACGCGTATTGCCGGTACTTCATAGACCGGAAGTGGTAGATATTGGTGTTAATACTATATAGAAAAAAAAACATGCCATATGCCTAAAGGACTCTGCAATTAGATCATTTTTCAGTATTTGGCATGCACATGGTGATTTATGTAAGCATTTAGGAAAAGATTAGAGTACCGATCTGGATGATCGGTACTCGAATCTATTCCTAAATGCTTACATAAATCGCCATGCACATACTGAATACTTTAAAATGAGTGAAGTCTATAGTCCTTTAGGCATATGGCATGTTTTTCTATATAGTATTAACTTCAATATCTACCATTTCTGGTCTATGAAGTACCGGCAATACGCGTAAATACCAGCAAATCGACGTATACATTTACCAGTGTGCTGAAGTTGAAACAGAATATTCTATAATCAACTTTATAATGAACGAAGTCTGCGAGAGTGAAGTGGCAGGTGCAGGGCTTTAAGTTTTTAATGGCATACTTTTATAAATAATTAATGGAAATATTAGAAGCAATCCTTTTGTAGAGATACAAGAGACATGTGATTTATCAATAATTGATTTTCTATCATCATGTCTTAATTGATTGTCAGGGTACAGTCACTGTCTACAGTACTTTAGCAAAACTCTTTTGCTATCAGGTTTTTGTTACTGTAGTTTTTGCATAATTACCAAATCAGCAAATCTATGTATATTAGGATAAATTTACTGATTATAATTAAGATTAAAACAATCTTCAGAGAAAAATTGGAACTTTAAGCTGTGATTGAACATTAACATCTTTCAAGAATGGCTTTAAAAAAAGAAATTGCCATATTCCTCGATATTCTCTCATTAACTCTTTCAGTCAGAACCAAAATAACTCCATTAAGATACACATAATGCAACAAAATAGTCCCAGATCAGGCTGCTCCAAGAAGAGCAGTCTGATCAGGGACTTTTTGTTTGATTTTAATCTTCAGCAAATCATTTACATGTATAACTAATTAAGATGGACTTTTCCTGATCATCATCTTAGAAGTTCAGGGATCAAAGGGTTTATTTACTATGTTTAAAGCCAACTTTATTAATTGTTCCTTGTTGCCAATGATGCAACTCTAATAATGTAAATTTATGTCAAATTACACTTAAGATAAAAGGAGGTCAAATTCTGCATTATTTTAGTTACCTTTAGTACTTATGCAGTGTTTTTATCAAAAAGTTTCATTGCATAGAAAAATGGCACTTAGAGGGATGATTTTGCTCAAAATGAAGTTCAAGATCAGTTTGTTCTTCTGTGAACCTTCCTTACCCTTCAATATTGAATAAGTACATATCAATTTCTTGTAAACAATCGCAATTAAGTTTGTCTCGATATGCTTCTGGGGAAAAGCTTTTACTTGTAATTAGTTTCCTGGCTCAACCTCGTTAAATTTTCACTATCTCTTGAATTTACCTGTTAAAAATCGTTCAAACTAAATTTGTGTACACACGGTAAATTTTTCTATCGTCAATTTCATGCATTTAAGTTGTCATTCAAGACTGGACAAGTTTTGCAATAGGAACTTCAATGTAATTGTCTACTGTGAGTTTAAAGTAAATAGTATTGGACATATGTGATCTTATAACTTTAAAAAGAAATAAAACTGATCTTAAGATACAGTGTATTTAGTTTGGAAATGGAGTGCAAGGTCGATCAGTTTAAATTATTGGAGCAACTGTTAACCCTTAAAGCGCCACCTATAATTTGCAGCAGACGACAATTTCAAATTTTGCCACTTTTTCAAAAATAACAAATAAGGCATGATATTTCATGAGAATTGTCTGCCGGCAGACAATTCTCATGAAATATCATACCTTATTTTTTTCAAAAATTAGGAAAGGTGTTGCAAAATTTGTCGTCTGCTGCAGTCGTGATTGGCACTTTAAGGGTTAATCAATAAAATATTGATGTATTTCTCGATCAGATAACTTGTGGGCCATATTAGTATTTGTTCGTAAGGGTATTGAATTTGTGTGTGTTGAAATGCTATAGCATTTGAATGACATTGAGTAAAATATGTGCAATTTACTGATCATGGTAAACGGAATAGCCTTTGGATAATACTGTGGCCCATCAGGTATGATTTGAAGTGATTTCCAACAATGTGGTATTTTGACAATGTGGACTCAGACAAGCCTCTGCAGCCTTCCTTTAAGCTTAGAAACTCCAAATGGTGTTCAGTCAGAAGCTTAACAATCCTAAAATACTCTAGTTTAGCCTTTGGATAATACTGTGGCCCATCAGGTATGATTAAATTAAATTAGAGCCGCGGCATGAGATTTCCAACAATTTGACATTTTTAGAAGTGTAGACTCGGACAAGCCTCTGCAGCCCCCTTTTAAGCTTAGAAACTCCAAATGGTGTTCAGTCAGTAACTTAACGATCATAGAATACTCAAGCGACTAGCAAAGGCTCTGATCAGACTGCGCATATGCGCAGGCTGATCTGAGGCTTTGCTGGTCGCACAAATCACATTGTTGGAAATTTCATGCACTGGCTCATTTGAAGTTTTGTATTCAATATTTCATGTTAAAAGACTTTAATCCAGTCCAATCAAGTTTGGATAGTCTAGCTATTACCATTCATATTTCGAGGGGTCACAGGTATATGCAACACTAATGTGTGTATCCACTGCCCCACCACCTAAAATCTTGAGTTCCCATGCGATGCAGGGTAAGTGCTGGACTAGTAATATTACGCAAATACCCAAATACCGGTATACCTCGATCGGGCAATGACCTTGGATGGTATCTGCAGTGCTGGGCTGTTGATTAAAATGTATTGTCCCAATAGGTGTGTGTGTGTGGGGGGGGGAGGGGGGGTACCATTGACTACTGTATATACAGTCAACCCTCTTTATAACAACACTGTTTGTTCCAAGCTTTCTTTGATGTTAAAGTGAATTTGCTGTTATAAAGAAATTCTGACCATTACCAGATTTCCACAATAATCATTTGGTAAAAGAAATATTATACAAATGAATTAAAATGTTATCGTTCCAAATGTATACATCAGTTTCGATTTCATATTGCATCAAAATGCACAAAGCTTCCCACTGATCAAGTGAGAAAGAAACCTGTTCATGCAAAAAGACCTTGTTCTGATCACAAAATTGTCTGACATGCACATGGTAACAATTCTGTTATAATGAATTTATTTTCAGTAGAAATTGTATATCTGTTCTCAGAAGTTACTGTCGGTGTCGTTAAGGGAATATTCTGTTATAAAGAGGGAATTTTAATTGAAACAGATCCATTCCCAGCAATTTTATGTCAGATATTGAATATTCTGTTATAACGAGTGACGTTATAAAGAGTTTTAACTGTAGTTGTATTTGTATTTTGGTATTAAAAGTTTGTTTATATTTTCTGCAACACTGTGGGTGCGACCCCCGATAAGATGTTGAGTTGACTGTTGGTCATTCTGTCCTGGTCAAGCCACCAGATAAGAGAGGATAACTGAAAATTATTTTTCTTATTTATCAACCGAAACATATGTTGTGGGTACTCGATGAGACGGTTCTTTTGAGCACCATGATGGATAAGAAATAATCACAATTTTACGGATTGTTTTTTTTGCTTAACTAGTTGGGAAGAGTTAACTCTTCGCCAGATGGTATTTTTGCATGAGTTTTGTTGTCTGCTCAGTTTGCTTTTTGTTGTTGTTTTTCAAAAATTCTAAGAATGTAATCAGAGCGTCAAACACTGTTTTGGATCAAGTGCATGCCCAACGTTAAAATTGTATTGGGTTGATCAGGGTCCAAATTGTTTGCAAAGGGTATCAGCAGAAGGCAGGATAAGTTAACCAGTTTGCTAGCCAAAATAAATGATCTCACTGAATTTATATTTCACAGTTACACACAAAAACTTCTCAGTTACGTATCTGGTGTGTACATGGCGCGCTGTCGCACATTATATACTAGAGGACTTTGAAAAAGCATCACCGTATCTTTGCACTTTTCTTGCAAACCATATATACTTAAGGAATCTTCTAACGCATACAGTAAACAATTTACAACAAAATCTTAATTATGTCTAATAATTTCGATATTCTGTTGTTAAACAAAAATTCAATATAATTCACATCATTTGTGAAATTTTCAAAACAATACCATGGGTATTATGCAAAATACAGCTTATTTAATTTGAAAGGGTCGAAATCGAAAGTCACAAAAAATGGAATTTAGGCTCAAGTCTGTGTTTCAGTGAGGTTATTTTAATTTCGATTGTTATGCTGAACAATACAAACAAAAAGTCATTTGGAATAAGAAATGCACGAAAATTACGATGGGTCAGACTTCAGACTCCATGACGACTATGGCATATCACTTCCATCGGTGGGTCAGCGCCTGACGTTCAGTGTCTTTAGCTGGGCCCACATGGCTCAATTGTGTGTTTTATTTAGCGAGTTGAGAACCATTTTCTTTGTTTCATCACAGTATGTTTATATATTTGATTATTTCCCCGTGGTGATACATTGGATAAGTAAGGAAGCCTCCATGCAAGCTTAACGTTTTTCTTGTTTGCCAACAGCAGAATCTAGGGCGCATATTTGGCAGTAAAACTTAATTTAAGCACCAGCGTCTTCGGCTGAGCATTCTAAGGCGATGGTTCTTAACTTTTGTTGATTAATGGTTTATTGTTGCCTCCATTGTTTTGTGGGCCGTTTATTGTTGGTCCTTGTTTTGTTGTGCACTACTTAGTTTCTAGTTTTGCATTCATCTCGATGGGAAAGAAAGATAGCTGGTTGCTGTACTTTAATTGCCTATTAATGTCATTTGACAGTTAGTGTTCTGTGTCTCTTCCTCACGTTGCTTTGGGTTGGTCTACAGTGTGTGATTGTTGCGTTTCCTAGTCATACTCATTTACCTTTGCATGTGATTTGCTTAGTTAAATTTTAAAAATCCCCACTGTAAGCACCATCCGCTAGGCTCTGATGTAGGCTAGCAGGATGTTTTACCATGGCCATCCTGCTACACTGATTGAAACCCAATCGAGCATATATGCGATGCGATTGTCCGGAATTACCTGCGTATTTTCTGTATAATTTTACAGATAAAGAAGATAAAAATTGGAAGCTTTTTTTTAATTATGAATAAAAGACTGCAAACTGACTTACGTTTGTAAATAATTCCGAATCATATCTCACAAAAAAGGAATACAGTACAAATTGCTATTCTGTTTTCTGAATTGATTTGTTGAAAAATGGTAAATTTGCGACTTTCGTTTTTTGAAGTTTTCAACTCAAACTTCCATATTTTAAAAAGTTTTGAGTCAGATGTCTCTTAAAATAACCATGTATTACCGGAAAACATTGTTCTAATGTATCCCAAAACATTTTTAAATTCAAAATTCAAGTTTTCAAGAAAATGCCAAAACAAAAGTGTATGCGTTAGAAGATTCCTTAGGTGTATGCGATTGAAAAGTTACTCGCAGGTGTTAATGTGCAACCCAGAATTGGTATGAATCAGTCGTTAATTTGACTGCGCAATCACGCAACGCTGCTGATGACGTCACATGGGTACATACAGCATCCAGCACCTTTCTGCACAGTTAAATGAATTTTTTTGATTATTTTTATGTTTAAACTTTGGCGTGTATGATACCATATCAGCAAAAGAGTTTATAGACTTTTCTAATTAAAAGTAATTGATAACTTCAGTATTTCGAAAATAAACGTCAAATTAGAAAATCAATGTATAGCTCCTTTTTAGAAACATCTCCATAAGTTACCTTTATGCACGCTTTCATTACTGATATTGACTACATACACTGACAGTCATGTGGGGAAGACGTTTTGATGTAAATCATGGCAGTAGATCTGCTGTCATTTGATCGAGAACGTCTTATAAAATTACGTAAACGTCACTTGCACAATGCAAAACACACGTTACAAGCGTAATTTTTTGCATACTCTTTCATTTGTGTATGCTTTAAGCCTCTTCCAACAAAAGCGGACGTAAAAAATTGAAACTTTGAAAGGCCCAAGACGTTGAATTATATTACAAGACGACTATGGTAATCAGGGTGGGTGGGGTATGTCAGTATCTTTAAAGGGGTGTACCTTTGAGCATACCGAACTGTCAATTCATTCCGAATCGTTCAATGATGAATGTGCAATTGTGAAAGAAGCAAAGGACGCAAATCTGTTGAGTCAGGAATCAAAACTAACACGAGTTAACTTGCAGCTGAATTTGTGTCCTTCAAAATCGACCACCCCTGTCTTAAAACAGATACTATTTCAATATCTTAAAATTTATTTACAACCGTGAATTTTCTAGGACACACTACAAGCTTGTCAGACTACGATATGCAATACTAATTATCTGGCTGGCATTCTCAGGGTTTGTGAAATAATGGATTTAATCTGGGTGATGCGTTTTCAAAGTCCTTAAGTATACATTGTGTTTTAACATTTTTGCAGTGTGCTAGGTCATTTTGTTTATTACATTCCTGAAGAAGCCAATATGGGGAAAGGCTGGATATTATGTACAGTAAAACCTCCAAAATTCGAACCACTTTTTTTTTAAAATTAATTTGGGACACACTGGATTCAGAGAAGGACCTATCTATATGTTTTAATAACTGTCTATAATAACATATGTTTAGGGTGACTGTAAAAGAAACGTCTCGGTTGCGAGACTTTTTCTTTTACACACCCAAAACATGTTTTGAAAGGAAAAAAGCTGATATAAATCACTTTTTGGGGTTATGTCTACCTACTTTTAATTCGAACAACTGATAATTCGAAAAAAAAATTTCAGTTTCGAGAAATTAAGAATTAACAAGATTTATGACTGTAAATAAAATGAGACAATATTTGTGTTAGTGTTGAATAATTTTACTCTCTATAATTTTATGTATTTCAGGAATTCTCTGCTTGCTTGTTTAGCAGAGTGGAAGAGGCAAGGTCAAGCTAAGTTACCATGACAACATGCCTGAAAATCCCAATGCTGATCCTGACGTGGGATCCACGGGAATGTACCTGCGAGAGCAAACCATGGCGACGGTCAGTAGTACGAACTCACAGAATAATGTAAACACCAGAAAGCAGCAACAGTCTGTTCCTCGGGTCTCCTCCGCGACCTTGAAGTACTATGACATTGCCACTCAGCTGCTGGGAAAGGCTGGCTCGGACCTGGAAGAGCTATTTATAGCAGCAGCAAGGGTGAGTATACTCTGTGTCTTTGGATATAAATCTGTGAAAAATCTGGATAAAAAAAAAAAAGACCTTAGGATTTGTTCAAAAGTTTTTTGCTGGCATTTTGCTGAAATACTGGAAATTAATCACACAGGCACTGACTAGTCTGAGGGCTGGCACTTATATGCACAATTGGATTCAATATTATGGGCCTAATTTATAATGCTATGTTCCATGGTAAAACAAAATGGGGAACCACAACATGTCTATGTTATTCAAATTCCTGTTTTGATCAGGTGTGTTATGAAGGGACAATATCATGCAACAGATATGAAGCAAAATCATCAGGGAATATTTACAATTTCAAAGCAAGCCTAAGCCTTTAATGAATCTTTAGATTTTTGCAACCATTCATAGCCTCATGAAAGACATACATTTGATTGACAGCTGCCAAACTCACTTGCCCGTACCATATGCTTCGAACATCGAATTAATTTGCCAGAAGTGACATTGGTGTTGTGATTGACAGGGAGCTACACCTGAGTTGCACATGCAAAACAAGCTGCTTGTTTGCTCCATTGGCTGTCCCTGTTCACACTGGCTGTTCAGCTTTTCTGTTTTACACTCCAATGGAACCGCTAATATGATTACATATCAAATACAAAACTGTTTCGTTTCCTAAATTATAGATAATTTTTATATTTAAGATATTTATAATAAAATTTAAGTATAAGCAATAAATTAAAATTTTTGGTCTGTTCATGGAATCATGAATACTAAAATTGATTTCATTTCTTAATTGGCTACCATTTAAAGATAAACAAATATAGCTTATCACAATATGTTAAACTAATTAACCCTTGGTGCTAATATGAAGAACTTGTTATTTGCATTTATTTCCAATTGTGCAGTGGAAATCCAGATGCTTTTTATCAATACTTTCAAGAGTGAGCTAACTAAACAGCACATTCAATAGATATTTACTTCTTAAAATTAATGTTGTTGTTCTATTTTGCTGTTACACTCCTGTGAAATGTGCAAAATATGAAACCTGTGCAAAATTGCACAGGTTTCATATTTTGTAAGTTTTACCCAGTTGTGCATCTTTGAACTTTATGGCATCAAATGTTTACTGGTATGTTTCAGGATGGAGTATATGAGAGGCTTGAAAACTTCCTGTTGCGACGAGGGGAGACTCTCGTCAGCATTGATGTCAAGGACAAGAAGACTGGCAATACACCCCTTATCTGGGCAGCTAAAAGGGGCCATGCAAAGGTAGGGTCCAAGGGTTTGTGAATTGGCCTTAGTGGGGGTATCATAGGATGCAAACTTGCATCTTTCGTTATCCTAACGATCAGGGGTCAATATTCAACATGGCAAAATAACCATCTTATGTCATCTAAAGCTAATTTGTAGCAAGTTTGATTGAAGTTCCAGGGGTCCTGAGTTTGATTAGGGCCTGGTGCCATACTTTTGTGGAGATTGATAAGGAAATATTTTATACGGTCATTGTCCTCCTTCCGCTGATTCAAGAAGGGTTGGTGTCAGGCGCAAGCGAAAGTTGCAATGTGCAGGAAGTACTGGTTATAACTGCAGCTTAGTCAAGCTTTCCCAGGAAAAGTGTGGTAAGGTTAACTGACCATCTTGACAGACCATATCTGTTGACTGTGATGTAAGACCACCAACCAAACAAAATAAAGCAAATTTGTGAAATGGCAACGTTTTAAGGTATCAGAGTAAGGCATACCAATATTGAGTTAGAAAGTTCCTTGGCATTTATCCCTGCACATAAATGTTTTGGAGTGCATAATGCACGGGGACCAATCACGTGATATATGAGGTCATTGTATCAACATTGTGGGTGCGGCCATATTGAAGCTTCTATCCACCTCGATGATGAAATTTTCATCAGCTCTTCGTCTATTTAAGAGGTAAGGGGAGCATTCTGCAATACTTTCGACCTTCATTAAGCTACCATTTGTCATTAAGATCTTTGTTTTGTCTATTTTTGAGTGGCCGTTTTACACAGGTTTTAATGTACAGTCTTGGCTGCTGGTCTATAGGATAAGTATCAAAATCTCATGATTGCTGGCTCAAATGTTTTCTTGGGAATTTTTTTGTTTGATTAAAAAAAAGTCAAAATTTCAGTTATGAAGGGAAGGGTCTTCCACTAAGCAGGGATTGATGTGTCTTGCTCAAGGATACGACGCAGTGCCACTGGTGAGGCTTAAACCCGCCACCCCTCAGTCTTGAGTCAAGCAGACACTGCACTCCTTTCTTGGGAGAAAAAAGGGAAATCTGAATGCTGATTTTTTATCTGGGGCTGAGGATTGATTATACCAATGTCAAAGACTGTCACAAAGTTTAAATAAATGAATCATAAGTTTAACAAGCCCTGCAAAAACTACTATTGTGTAACAGAACATAAAAATCAAATTACAACAAAATTTATGGCTCCTCATGTTGGCCTCACTTCAAGTTTTAGTATATTAGGTAAATAGTAAAGACCTGAAACATAGGGCCAGTTAAGCAAAAATAATTTGCGTAAAATTGTGATTATTTTCTTATGCATCAGTTTAAACATGTGTTTTGGGTGCTCAAAAGAACCGTCTCGATGAGACGGTTCTTTTGAGTACCCACAACATATGTTTTTGATGAGAAATAAGAAAAATATATTTCAGTTACGCATTCATATTGAGGTTTGCTGAAATTATCCTGACGATTGTAACTTCATGTTGTTGAAAAAAAAGTGAAATAAGGTGATTACTTCATTTTCTCTTATACCATATGGGCCACATCGCGAGAAAACCTGTCTTCCTGGTTTCCGACAAAGCGAGTTTCAAACCATTCTCCTCAGCTACAGAGACTAGCTAGAGAATTGAAATTTCAACTGTAGCAAGTTTACATAAGATACTTTCTATAAAGTGAATATAACGAAGGCTCTGATTAGACTGCACGGATGCGCAGGCTGGTCTGCGCCTGTGTTGTTCGCAAACCCCCGAAGACAGGTTTTCTCGCGACACGGCCCATATAATAATTGACAGTAGTTACAATTATCTATCAACCCTTTGGAGTGCAGTGGCTCAGTAGACTTGGGAATCGAAGGGTTGTGAATTTGAGACTCACCAAGGCTCCAGCAAGTCACTTTATCCTCTGTTTAGTACTGGTTAGAGAAAGGAAGACAGGAAAAGTTACCAATATGATTGAAAAATTGTTGACTGGGATGTAAAGCAACAACACATACGAAATCTGTCAAACCCTTAAATTAGTACATCTTTTGTCGTCCTGATAGCATTAAATGCCAGATCAAACAATTTGTGGCCTGATCTGGTTCAAAACTACATAATAAAAAAAACTCATCGATAGTTGGGAAAGACTTTAACATAAAAGGGGTTTGCAGACTGTTTTTAGTTTTCAGTGTTTATATAAGTAATGTCTCATGTACTTTGGTTCTCATTATAGGAAATTGATTTTATCATTTAGCTGTAATTCTTTTCTTGCTAGCGAGGATATTTTGTCCTCTGCTGATAACCTTTGCTAACAGTTTGCACCCAGATCAGGACCGACAGCGGGTGGGCCTGATCTGGATCCAAACTGTTTTGACACTCTTGTAGTGTTCCTGAAAGAATTTTTTGAAAAAGTTAATTTTGAAAGAAGTCAGCGGACAACAACAAAAGCATGAAAAATTATCCAGCATGCAAGGTGTTGAAATCAAATCAAATTAATAGTATTGAAATGAGTGATCTGGTGAAAGATGTAACGAGCCAACTTAGGAGAATTTGGTCCTTATCCCATATATTAGGCTACTTAGCCTGAGTAATATACACATTTTCACCACAGTCTTCACTGCTTGCATACTCAAAGTTTGGAAGTAAATTGAGGCTCAGGAACCCTAATGCCGCTGGATACCTGCTCATTAATGTTTAAAGTATGACTTCAGGTATTTGAGATAGGTACCATTTACAAGAACTAGCCTAAATTGGGTCAATGGCCTTATAGAATGCTGACATTATTTGCACATGACTAGTTAATTTTTAATTTACACTAGAGGAATCTAATGTCTTTGTTAGAACATTTGTTGTATTAAATGCTTATTGCTTAAAGGGGCACTTCCAATGAGTACCCACAATATGATATTGAAAACAAACAGTCTTGATACTTGTGTTGTCTAGGGCTTGCTAGTTGATTTTATTATCCAGAAATCTATTTATTGTGCCATTTAGTGACAGGACTCTTTAAACTGATGTACATGTAAGTAAGTAAAGGTTGGGTTGGATCTTTTTAGCAAAGAATGTTAAACTGCTTTTGACTTCAAGATTCAGTCAGGCTTGACACACATTAATTTAGAATATTTTAGGGGAATAGTGATTTTCATGTCTCATGTCACTGACATTATAGAATGAAATTTATAGAGATAAATCTTTGCATGAATGCTGGATAATTTTTCAAATTTATTGTTGTCATCAGATTTTTTCTTCATCAAATTTGATGTTTTCAAAAAAGTATCAGAATTTGAAATAGTTTGCAAGGATCCAGATCAGGATGGACGTTTTGTCAAGCCTGATCTGGATCCAAACTGTTTGAATGGGTTCTCAGCAATCAAAGAAAATAATTCCACTTAGATATACATATATTCATTTATTGTCGGTACTGAATTGATGACTTTCCTATTTAAATAAATATGCTGTTTGGGCTGCAATTATGTCCACTAAGTGCAATGCAACCCCAAGGTATCTGTAGCCTACTGTGCCCGGCTTGTGAAAGCAGTTTTTTTTTGTTCGGTTTACTATGACCATTGTGACACACAAACTAAAATAAATACATATACAATATTATTAAACTGGGACTTCACCTTTCTATCTCCGAGATAAGAAGTTTTCTTCTAACAAAGAAAAAAAAAAAATGCAATACTTTTCTTTTTTCTCAGTGAAAATATTCATTGTAGTACCCATTAGAAGTGTCTTGAGGCTTCCAATGGGTACCCACAGCATGTGTTATGGTGATGTAAGAAAATGAGCAATAGGAATATACTTCTCTTATCTATAGTGCTAAGCCACTCAGGTGAAATTAGACAAAGACCTGGCATCGAGCCAGCGGATATTGTCCTCATAAACAGCTGATCATATAAATATTGATCTATTAAGCTGTCTTTTAAATTTAGTTCAAGTCAGTTTTCGTTCAGTTTAGGTTTGCGAATACTCTCAACGATATAACAGTCATATTAACACTTTTTATACCACCCTGAATACCAACTTTAGCATGAAATATCTCGTCATGTGCAAGGTCTACACAGATTTAGGTGGTATAAAATAGTTATAAATACCATGCTTGTCCACCTGTACGTAAGATAATCCACTCGCTAAAGCTCGTGGATTATCTCCATGTACAGGCAGACAACCCATGGTATAACTATTGCATATGCTGAAAATTTACCCCATATATACTGGAAACAACGGGTACTTTGACAATTTGTGAAGACCCAGATGAAATGCAGTATGATGCGCAGTTTACACCAAGAATGTTTGGCTTGATCTCAAAACAATCAACAAAAAAACAAACATGAAAAGTTAGCCAACATGCAAAGAGTTAGAGCATGTGCGTCCTGTCATACCTGCTTCTAGCATGCACTCTGATCTGCTGACATTGACCTTTCCCAAGAAAACCTGTCTTTGGGGTTTCCGACAAAGTGAGATTCAAGCCAGTCTCCTCAGCTACAGAGACTAGTTAGAAAATTGAAATTTCCCTTGTAGCAAGTTTACATGTAGATATTACTTTCCAAAAATCGAATAACAAAGGCGCTGATCAGTCTGCGCGGATGCGCAGGCTGGTCTGCGCCTGTGTTGTTTGCAAACCCTTGAAGACAGTTTTTCTCACGTCGAGGCCCATATTTCAAGCTCCGGTGACTTTGTTATGACTGTAAAGTGCTTTAAATTTCTCTTTTAATGGAATATGTTAAACTGTTAGCTGGGCGACTTTCCCTATAGCAGGTGTGACACCACCATCCTCATAATTCTTGTTTACAGTGAGATCAGTGTGTCAGGCACCAAAGTTAGGCACTTCTCAACTTGAGGTTATTGAGATGACTTTTCAGTCTTTCCTTTGTTCAGCATTTAATCTTGTGTCAACATAGAAGAAAATACAGATCAAACATCAAGGCAATTGTATGTGTGTTTACTTAATATCTTACCCCCTGAAAACTTGCATATAAATATAAGCAAAATTAATGAATGTGCAATTTTATTATGAGGAAAACACAGCATTTTAACCCTTTACTCCATATGTTATTTTCAGATCATGACATCATTTTCTATTTTTAGACAACATTGAAAAAAATCAAGAGAAATTTAAATTCAGTTTTGAATACTTTTGAAAATATTATGGAAATGGAGCAAATGGTCACGAGTACCACACTCTACCTTTTGGACTACATTGTTCACCAGATGTAATTCAGAACTTGGCGTTACTCTGATCTTTTTTTGCAAATCTTTGTGTCTACATATCTATGTTGCTGTGTCAAATTAGCTCCAAAAATATATATTGTTTGTGGCTGTGTTCTTTGGCTATAGCCAGTACTGGCCGGGTGGGTTTATGGTTTTTGTGGGTTTATGTCTTGGAGCATCCCAAGGCTCAAGCGGCAGTGGTTCTGGTTTTAAAGCGTCTCGGATGACAGAGTCACGGCTTAAAGTTTCATCCGACAGAGTGGGAGAAGCCCTGGTTTACAAGGCATAGGCTTATTCCCTACACCACCAATCATCATGTCATGCGTTACAAATTTGAGTCACTGGTCTTATTTTTATTATTATCAGTAAAAAAATAGAAGAAGAGATTGATAAACAAAATAAAATCATCTCGACAAAACCGATATATCTATTTACAGGTGTAAATAAGTATCTTTGAGTCAAACCTTTGCAGTTGATATTTCAGCTCTGATACCCATCAGTCAGATAAATATGGTTTTGTTCTGTACTTAAGGGTATGGCTGACAAAATCAAGAGAGGCTACTTTTTGTGATACAATTTGTCTTTCCTGATAATATTTGAGTCAAATCTTTGCATTAATACTCCAATGTTTGATCATCAGAATTAGACATGATTTTGATATTTCAGTGAGAACTTTTAAAAGAAGAATAGGTACTGTACAGTAACAAGGGTGCCTGCTCTTGTAAGAATCAATTTACATGATCTAGTCATCCCAGGCTTCTACTCTTAAAAGAAAGAATGTGCCGCTATATAAAGGGAGCAAATTCTTTCTTTTAAGAGTTAAAGCCCCTTATGTTATATCTCAGTAATGTCTTGATGATGGTTGCTTTTTTCACTTGTATATCTTTTCACCTTAAGACAAGATGCCTTGTTTTTCTTGCTATTTCATGATATTTTACCTATAATCATACATTTGATCTGATTGGTTCAGACATGATCAGGGATTAACTCATGGAATCTGTCAGTGTGAAGTTAACGATTTTATTAAGAGAAAATAGAGCTTGTCAAAGAGTTAAGGAATGTGATACAGAGTGATTTGATTTTTCATTTTTTAGAATTTCAAAAAGGTGAGGCTGCATGACAGATTTAAGATTTAGTAGACTGCATCTTAACATTGTAATTGCAAATTAGGGAGTATTTCGTCATGAGATGAATGCTAGTATTTGTAGTACATGCCCAAAGTCACTGTTATTATCTTTCTTTGCTGTAACGGCGATTTTTTAACGTCTTCTGATAACATAAATGCAAACAGTTTGGACCCAGAATGTCATTCTTCAGCCTCTGGTTCTTAACCGTTTGACAATCTGATAGTGTTCCTGAATTTTTTTTTGAAAAAGTTAATTTTGAAAAAAAATCAACAGACAACAGTAAAAGCATGATTTTATTACCCAGGATGCAGAGTTAAACAAGTGTATGCAGTGCTATTTTAATAAGTGGGGATACATACAAAATATTTGGTCAGAGCCGGAGACCTTCATCTATGTTCATGTATTGTGTATGCGAGCAGTGCAGGCTCTTTAATAAGTGAACAAGATTGCACCTTTACGCAGGCTCATCTGAGCTCTCGCTTATAATTTGGTGCCAAATATCATAATTGCTGGCTCATATTTTCAATATATTGAAAAATTAAGAAACTGCAAGCTCAGGTGTTTTAAATTTTTTACATAAATCATAGATTTAAGTTTCTCACCTGTAAATTTAAGAGTACTCTTCATTAGAGCATCAAATATCAACAGAATAATTATAGGGTCAGTAAGTTTATTAATTTAATGCAAACTGAGTGCACACAAAATTAAAATGAGCCGCGACATGTGATTTCCAACAATGTGGCAATTTGACAGTGTAGGTTCAGGTGAGCCTCTGCAGCCTCCTTTTAAGCTAAGAAATTCCAAATGATGTTCAGTTAGTAGCTTAACAGTCATAGAATATTTAAGGGATTAGCAAAGGCTCTGATCAGACTGCGCATATGCCCAGGCTGGTCTGAGCCTTTGCTAGTCGCACATGCCATATTGTTAGAAATATCATGTCACAGCTCAAATCTGTTAGTTTGGCTTGGAATTACTGTATCTGAATATGCCATTGCAAAAAGGGCCATATAGAGCAGAATTTAGTTCTTGACTGTTACTGATGATGATGTTAGTTTCAATAATGCAAATTGAAGGTCTGAATCATGTAAAATGATATGCTAAAAAGATTCAAACCATGGGTTGCCTTTCCCTCCAAAATTTGAGATTTTTCTACAAAAAAAAAATAAAAAAAATAAATAGAAATACAATATATACAAATTGAATGCCTAATATCTGGTCTATCCCTTATTTAGATAAAATTGCCCTTGAAGACTTTACAACAGCTAGTGCAGTAGAAATCCAGATCTGCTTTACCAATATTTTCAAGAATGAGCTGACAACATGATTCAAAATAACCTGCTTCGAATGCATGTGACAATCCTGCTTGGCTGTAACAATTAACTGCAGGATTATATACAAATTATTAAACCTGTGCAAAATTGCAAGAAATATACAAATTATGAAACCTGTGCAAAATTGCAGGAAATATACAAATTATGAAACCTGTGTAAAAATTGCAGGAAATATACAAATTATGAAACCTGTGCAAAATTGCAGGAAATATACAAATTATGAAACCTGTGCAAAACTGCAGGAAATATACAAATAATGAAACCTGTGCAAATTGCAGGAATTATACAAATCATTAAACCTGTGCAAAATTGCAGGAACTATACAAATTATGAAAACCTGTGCAAAATTACAGGAAATATACAAATTATGAAACCTGTGCAAAATTGCAGGAATATACAAATTATGAGACCTGTGCAAAACTGCAGGAAATATACAAATTATGAAATCTGTGCAAAATTGCAGGAAATATACAAATTATGAAACCTGTGCAAAATTGCAGGAAATATACAAATTATGAAACCTGTGCAAAATTGCAGGAAATTTGCAAATTATGAAACCTGATTTACCCAAATTATGAAACCTGTGCAAAATTGCAGGAAATATACAAATTATAAAACCTGTGCAAAATTGCAGGAAATATACAAATTATGTAACCTGTGCAAAATTGCACAGGTTTCATATTTTGTACATTTCACACAAGTGTACACATATCTTTACATTTATACTAGCAACTGGACTAATGGAAAAACTTGACATGGTGTCAGAAGTTGGTTTACGGTAAATGTTCTAAAATTTCGAACACTCTAAAATTACGAACACCTAAAATCATCACCGAAAATAATTTTTAAAACATCCTAAAAAATCGAACACTGCCCTTTTTCGGAAAAGTGACTTTCTAAAATTACGAACACACGTTATTTTCGGCAGAAATCGATGTCCGTTTATCTGTTTGTCCCATCTGTGTTCGGTATACTTCTATCGTACAGCACGTGAGCGGTATCGACATTTGGAAGGTTCCATTCTACTTAGATGGGTAATCTGGCACGTGACGTTCTATTTCGCATGCCAGCGCGCGACGTTATACATTATTCAAGGTCACCAGCATTGACGAACTTGATGCACGGACAAGTTAATGCAACGATTCTGAAACTGCTTTGACTAACCCTATTTAGTACAAATGTATATGTATCCACCCAAATGGCTGAGATCATTATTTATGACCAGAGGTCGCGATTCAGCTAATTGTACGTGAAATATGCACGTTTACATACGCATAGTGTGCTGTGACACGTACTCGTTTTTTTAAGAGAGAGAGAGTTGCGGAAAATGAGAGAATGAAATAAGTTGATGTATAGTGATTGTCGTGGACGTTTGGAACACAAGGGTCCATTCGCTTTCGTGCAAAATGCAGAAAAATCGTGCAAGTCGCACCGAGACATCCAATGCGGAAATGTGATTCTCAGGTTATCCGACGGACACGCCCTATATCCTCCCCTCCCTTTTAAGCATTTTAAAGGATTTCCCAGTTCAGCAATATGTCCAAGCAGGGCACTTCTATCATTCTAATTCTATGCGTGTGCTCTTTTCTTGAACACCGCTTTGACCCTAGCATGAAATCAACTTGCGCGGAGCCCCATATGAGCTTGTAAAGATCATGCTGGTACTTATGACAGATGTGATCAGCGAAGGCTCAGGAGAGCATGTGTGTTTGCACAATCTTGTCAGGGTCTCGCTCACTAACAAAGTTTAAAGTGGATGAAGACTAGCCAAATAAGAATTCAAGACATCTACGTACATTATCTTTAAACTACTTGTCAGCGGTTTTAATCAAATTCCTCAAAATGGAACGTTTTGAAAAACTGTTGAGCCGATCGCGGCGTTTGTTTGTCCTCATGAAACTGCACATGGAAGGTCCTACGAGTGCATTACCTGTATAATGTACGCACAGACGCACATACATGTACCAAGAAATAAATTGATTGTAGCATGATTCTGCATCTTGATGAATTTAATATTTACATATTTAATTTCATGAAATAAGCCAGCTATGCGAGCAGCGAAGGCTCAGACGAGCCTGCGCACCCACGGAAAATCGCCAGCGCCTTAACTGCCCACAAACACATAGAAGAAATGCATGCCGTGGCTGTGAATTTAAAATCAGTAAAGCCCTTGAGATGATGGGGCCATCTTGGAATTCGCTTTGTTTACCACACCTCTGTACTTTGTTACATGCGAAGATCAGTCTGCGCACCGCACAGCCTTATCAGCACCTTTGTTTCTAGAACAAAACATTAAACATTTTGTCGGGCCAGACCTGGCCCAACTGTCTGCTAAATTAGTTTGGGGGGGGGGGGGGGGGGGGCTGGGCCCGGTACTGCTAATAGTATCAGCCGCAGACAAAGGGACAGGGTAATGGTTCACGGACATGGTTTGAGATCAAAGAAGCCGACTATCAGACCACGTGTTGTTGTTGTTTTAAGACTCGGGTAGCACGCGGTGGGCGTTGGCGCACGAAAACGGACTTAGCACACCAAACATAATTGCCTAGCTGTGTCTCCTTTTCATGGGTTTGCATGAAAAAAAACAACACCAATTACAATGAACTCGAGCATGAACGGCGCACTGCTTGCATGAAAAACTAGATTTGTGGTACTTGTCTGATTTTTTCCTTTTCATTGAGATATGAAAGTACCCAGCGTATCGTACGCATCGGCTCGAAGCCAATCTATCATAAATTGAGCCGCGACACAGTGTGGCATTCTGACGAGTGTAGACTCAGACGAGCCTGTGCTGCCTCTTTTAAGCTCACAAACTCCAAACGATGTTCAGTCAGTAGCTTAACACTCATAGAATATTCAAGCGACTAGCAAAGGCTCTGATCAGACTGTGCATATGCGCAGGCTGATCTGGGGCTTTGCTGATTGTTGGAAATCTCATATCACGGCTCTATTATATTCTTTCGCGGCATCGGACGCAAAGTCGGACATTAATTCTTGCTCGGACCCAGTATGTTTATTGGGTCCAAGATTCTTGCCCCTGATTTGGTTTGGCAAGACCTCGGAGATCTTCTGGATCCAAACTATTTTCAAACTTTGAAAGCAGGTGGGAGAGAGAGAGAGAGAGAGAGAGAGACTAGCGCTTGCATACGAATCTCTTGTAATCTCGAAAAATATCATGAATGGGTGCTGAAAAGCTTCTTGTGCGCATCGGCTTTTGCACGACAAAGTCAAATATTCGACGGTAAATCGCATTCCAAAATGTTTAAATTGACGAAACATTCTTTCCTGAATTCCATTCGGATCTGATCTGGATCCGAACTCTGACAACGTTTTTTTTTTCTTTTTTAAGGGAGAGAGGATCCAAATATCACTTAAAGCGGGCCATCATCGGCCCGCCAGCGAAACGCCTTTTAATGGCGTTTCGCTGGCGTGCCGATGATGGCCCAACGTTGAATGCTGGCTTGGTTGTTCTGAGAATTTCAGGGGATTCGATCTAGTATTGCTAAGGGGTCCGGACCCCCTGTCCCCCCTCTGGATCCGCTCATGGGACCGGACAATGTATACACTTGTTGAGATATACTGAAAATCCATTTTATCGTGCGCATCGGCTTTTGTACGACACTTTGCATACTTTCCATCGCATGCACAAATTTTTAAATTGACGAAACATTCTTTCTTGAATTTCATTCGGGTCCGATCTGGATCCAAACCGTTTTTGCAAATGTAAATAGAGAGAGAAAGAGAGATAGACTGGTACATGCACATCATTTCGGGAAAATCAAAGTGCATCGACAGATCGACAAGTAGAGAGAGAGAGAGACAGAGAGAGAGAGAGAGAGAGAGAGAGAGAGAGAGATGTGTGTTCTTTTTGAATTTCGTCATTTTTTTAACTCTGAGAACTCGTCTACGTATTTCAAAGCTTCGTGTATATCTTTGCAAAAGATTCTGATCGACGAGATGTCCTTGAGTGACTGTAATACATTATAAATGGCATTTGCGCAGATGGAGAGCAAGCGTTCTGAAGGAAGAACGAAAGTGTAGCGATTCATCGGTAGTCCGAGGTTAAATAAGTGGACTTTTACGACTTGTAAGTAAATTGAGTGACATAGCATGCAAGTGCCTGGCTCTCGACTTGGCAATTTCCGCACGTGCTGGACATTTTACTGACTCAGTCCGCGGTTGAAAAGAAAAATGAGAAGATAGCGCAGAATCATATCGCCGTGTTTTCAACACGTAACCGTCGTTTCTACCACATTTTACATGCATATATACCGTTTTTGCTCATGCTAAAGACCACATTCTAAAATTACGAACACAAGCACTTTTTCTGAAACGTAATTTCTAAAATTACGAACAGCGGAAAAAATAATTATTTTTTAGTGTTCGAAATTTTAGAACATTTACCGTATTGTCAATTGACATTCAATGCTTCATCTCTTTCATCTGGGTTTATTTGAACCATTTTAACCCTTTGAAATCTTTATTTCTAAGTTGGAATCAGTTCTAATCAAAAGGCTGAAGATTGAAATTACATGTTATTGTCTATTGTGAGACATGCTGCTACTGATTGCACACACATATAGCATTGGTATTCTCTTTAAAACAACACAAGACCCAGACCAGACTGTCTATAATCAGGGTTGATAGTCTTTATTGTTGTTATTTTATCTCACATACCCGTACCAGCCCGTGGGAAAGATAAAAACAAACAGCCGCAGGCTGGCCGCACGTCAAATTGTAACGTCATTGTAATATTAAAGTGACGTCACCTGATGTCGCATCTCATTGTATTCAGCATTTTCTGGAAGTCTTTTTGCATGTTATTCCATTATAAAGTAAGGTATTTAGTGGTGAGCAAGAAGAAAAATCCATTATTCGTATGAGGGTGGGATAGAAAAATCCGTCCCTTGTGATCACCGTTTGTCATCACTCGGCAAGCCTCGTGATGCCAAACAGTGATCCTCGAGACAGATTTTGACTATCCCACTCTCACACTCATGATGAATTCTTATTTGCTTTTATGATGAGAATTAAGTGACCTGAAGTACATTTAAATATATGCTGCAGATGTAGCAAGCAAACAGCATTTTCAGGACAAAAAATATTGGCATGGGTTGATTGATATGCAAAAGAACAAATTCAAGAACGTTGAAGAACAACAGAAGCACCTCAGTCTTCAAGAAAAGTTCTTAAGATATTCTAGAGCATAATTTGAAAAAATATTTTAAAAACAACACTATGTTCAAGAAGGGAGCGCAGTCAGGCTCAGTGGTAGAGTGCTTGATTCGAGACCGAAGGGCCGCGGGTTCGAGCCTCACTGGCGTCACTACGTTGTGTCCTTGAGCAAGAAAATTAATCCCAGCTTAGTACTGGTTCAACCCAGGAAGACCCGTCCCTTTATAACTGAAAGATTGTTGATGGGACGTAAAGAATCAAATCAAACAAAAAAATCACCTTTCATCTGGTTTTATTTGAACCATATCTTTAAATTTCTAAGTTGGAATCAATTCTTATCAAAAGGCTGAAGATTGAAATTACATGTAATAGTTGTCTTTAGTGAGACATGCTGCTACTGAGTGCACTGTGACACATAATTGTAGCATAATTGTTGATAGTCTTTTCTTGCAAACCAGATCAGGAATACCGTTGTAATTCTATCTCACATACCCGTACCAGCCCGTGGGAAAGATAATAAGCAAACAGCCACACGATGGCCGCACGCTGATCTGTAACATTAAAATAACGTCACCTGATGTCGCATCTCAGCGTATTCAGCATTTTCTGGAAGTCTTTTTGCATGTTATTCCAATATAAATTAAGGTATTTTAAGTGGTGAGCAATAAGAAGAATCCATTATTTGATTGAGTGTTGGATAGAAAAATCTGTCCCTCGTGATGCCAAACAGTGGTCCTCGAGACAAATTTTTCTATCCCAACCTCACATTCATGATGAATTCTTATTTGCTTTTATAATGAGAAGTGACCTGAAGTACATATAAATATATGCTGCAGATGTAGCAAGCAAACAGCATTTTCTAGACAACAAATATTGGCATGGGTTGATATGCAAAAGAACAAATTCAAGAACGTTGAAGAACAACAGTAGCACCTCATATAGATCAGTCTTCAAGAAAAGTTCTTAAGATGTTCTAGAGCATAATTTAAAAAAATAGTTTAAGATTAAATTAACTGTAACAAGACAATGTTCAAGAAAAGTTCTAAAATTGTTCAAGAACAAATTTAAGAAAAGTTAAAGATCGCCATTTGAGAAAATTTCTTATACTGGTAATGTTCAAGAATATTTAAAAAATATAAAATTACATAACTGTGAGGTTCTAAAAAGGTCTTGAACTGTTCCTGAAGCAATGCTTGTAAACATTTAAGTACTGATTTTTCTCTTAATCATCTATGAACAGATTAACAGCTCTTATGTATTTTCAAGAACTGTTCTTGAACTGCTCTTAAATTAAGAACTCTTGTGCAGCCCAGACTGAGCCTAAGTTTGGCTTGTCTCCTATTTGCCGTACAAGTACATGTACCAAATCTTAAATTAAGAGCTCTTGTGCAGCCGGGGCTGAGCCTAAGTTGGCTTGTCTCCTATTTGCCGTACAAGTACATGTACCAAATCTTATGAGCTAGCTAATTTGATTTTTTATACCAAATTTCTTCATTTCACACAAAGAGGGCAGATTGCCAAGAAAGTATGTCTTTGTAAAATATCCTTTCTTTACTCAATTTATATATTGATGAATTAGGCCAGATTTTTTTTATTAGTTGATTTACAGGAATTTTTTTCAGATCTAGGGTCGGAGGGACGAGAAAAAAAAAAAAAAAAAAAAAAGCTCTGAAAATGACCAGTTGACTGGTCATTTTCAGAGCTTTTTTTTTCAGAGCTTTTTTTTTATCTTTTTTTTTCTTTTATATCTCCAGAAAAACAGTAAAACTAGTGAGGTAATCTTTAAATATTTCATCATTTTCCTAAAAATCTGGACAGGACAATCACTTTTAACAGTGTCACTCTCAAAAATACACACACAGAACCTCAAAAATAAAATATTTTTTTTTCAACGAAACAAATAATATTTAGGGTAGGCCGATAAAATAAATTTTTTTTTAGAAATTGAATTTTGTTTTTTCCTACTTTCCGGAAAAGTACAGTAGGAGGGTTCGTAAATCAACTAATAAAAAAATTCTGGCCTTATATATTGATGAATTGCCGAAACCCTGACATTGATGTTATCACAAGAAAGGATGTAAGGCTTCACAAGGTATTGATCATTTAATGGATTGGTGCAAATAAAATTGTCATAATTTTCTGATAAAAGATTTATTTACCATAATGCATATTAAATTATAAATATTCTTGACATATACGAGGGTTGTCCCAGTAAATCGTGGACTTTACAAATATATCAAAAACCTAATGTTGCAGAACAATAAAACTTTTCACATATGTTAAACACTTTATTACACGCATAAAAAATAAATTTGGAGACAATTGAAGTCTTGGTTTTGATGAAAGCGGCATTTTAATTAACACTGGTAGGGGTGTACGGACCACGTCAAAATTTGCTTAGAAATGTTGTCAATTTTTTATCTTTTAACAACTGTTTTCGACACAGTGACTCTAAAATGTGCAATGACGTCAGCATGTCACGTTTCGAACGTCTTACGTCATTTATGTACGAAGGCGACAAGTTATACATACACCACTGCCGTTTGAAAATTGAAGAAAATGACGACTTTTGACGACGCAACGGCCCTAAGAACAGTAATTAATTTTTGTGTCGAGGGTGGAATGACACCCATACAAACATTAAAACAGATGCAAAGCACAGATAGATATAAGCATGTGTCTAAACAGCTTGTGTACAAGTGGCATGGCAGATTTAGTAATGGGTTGACAGACAGTTCTCCTCGTGGACGACCGCCATACAAGGATAAAAAGCAAACTCTGGCCGTCAAGAACGTCATTGAAAGCGATTGTCGGAAGACAGTGCGCGAAGTAGCTGTTAGTGCCGGTTGCAGCAAGTCTACTGCTCAGCGGGTTTTAACTGCAGACCTGGGTATGTCGCACGTATCAGCTAGATGGGTACCGAGACTACTAACGGAGGAAGAAAAATCTGCTCGTGTCGGCGCATCAAGGCGATTCTTGGATAGAAGTCGATCAGACCCAACCTTTCTGGATGGCATCATCACTACGGATGAAACGTGGGTGCATTATTATGAACCAGAGGATAAAAGAATGTCTATGGTATGGAAGAATCGAGACAGTCCACCACCTAAGAAGGCGAAGGTAGTTAAATCCATGGGAAAAGTGATGTGTGTCGTATTCATGGATAGTTCTGGTGTGATTCTAGTCCACATGGTACCATCTGGCCGCACGGTGAATGCCGAATACTATTCAAAGGTAAATGTTCGAATACATCTACAAGTTTTTAAAATATTTAAAATAATGATTTTATTACATAAATAATAACAGATAACGATTTAATATATATATTTGTAAATAAATAAATTAATGTTTGGATTTGATCAATAGTGCCCTTGATACAAATATCAAGTTTGATTCTTAAGAGGGTCTTGTTGTATTGCAGGTGATACGCCGGGATTTGGTGAAATCTCTTCGAAAGAAGCGTCCTGACATGGCTGATAACTTAGAGAATGTAGTGCTGCACCAAGACAATGCTCCCAGTCATACAGCAAAATCTACTCAGCTAGAAATCGATTTACTGGACTTTCAGCGTGTGGATCATCCCCCGTATTCGCCGGATTTGGCTCCGTTAGACTTTGCATATTTCCCTAAGCTAAAGAAGCATATGCGTGGAAAACGATATCAAGATCGCGAGGAGATCAGATACGCTATTCGAAGTTTCATCAAAACCTTAAATACAGTGTGGTTCAAGGAAGTGTATGAAAAATGGGTGAAACGCCACCAAAAGTGCATTAGCCATGCCGGTGAATACTTCGAAAAGGAGTGAAAAGAAATGACGTTACGCCATAAAATTCTGACGTTGACGTTTGACGTGGTCCGTAGGGCGATATGTGGTGCTATTAAAAGTTTGCTAAAAACCATAATCTTTGAGCTATTGACGTAAAATTTTCAACATTTATTCTTGAATAATACAGAAAGAATATTTGAACATTTGAAGTAGATCAGTCTTATGGTTTTAATACAGCACAATACGTAAACGAATTAGTGGGACGACCCTCGTATATGCCAGTTTTTGTTTTGTTTAAAAATGAAGAAAACTTTCAGAAAATGCTCACTGTACAACTGTAATTTAGAGGATCTTACATGAGTGCTCATGTTTTATTGAATCTATATAACGAGTTTAGGAAAAGAGATAAAATGCGAGGCTTGTCGAGCATTTTATTTCTTTTTCGCAACAAGTTTAATAAATTCAATAGTACAGGAGCACCAATGTTAGATTCTATTTATCATATGACATTAAGATTAGTTTGAAATCTCATTTCTGTCGTAAAAACATCATAATTTTGTCATAATGTACTATACGTAATGTTATGGACATCATAACGTTTCGGAAAAAATTTATAAACAGCTAGTGGTTTTTCGATTTTATTGCATGGCGTTATTTTACTGCCAGACGCAACGTCATATGATAAATGACATTTTAACCCTTTACCTCTAAGAGATGCCTTTTAACGCTTTCCCAAACAGGTCAGACCCAGACAACCACTGCCTGATCAGGGTCTACTCTGTTTGCTATTGAAATATGATATATCTGATCCAACACAACTGGACATAATTTCTTTGTTCTTATAATGTACCAACATGAAAGTTTTATTTATATATTTAGTTATTCATAATGGATGGAGCTTAGCATTTATATTCATGAAGGAAAGGGTTAAATTAATTATGCTGACCTGAATGTGAATCATTTATTGTATACAAATTATTAGAATGAACAGTCTTTTATAATCATGCAAGATTTACTGTACGTAGTACTGGCCCAGTGGTTATAAACCTTTTTCCATGTTCAATTCAACTGAGCACGAAATTTATCCTGCTCATAAATGTTAAAATGCCAACATTTGTTGGCATTTTAACATCTAATAGCATGATAAATACAACATCTGAGAGGCTTAAAGCAACAAACATCTTTTGTCAGTATTTTATAGTGTTTATGAGTAGTTGAAATTTTATTCTCAGTAGAGTTGAGCATGAAAGAAAGTTTTATAAATTCGGGGCCAGGAATCGCACCACTGTGCTGACTGAAATCTCAAGTTCAAATAGTGTCATTTTTCAACCTATAATGTGCTCTGCCACTCCGAGTGCCCTTATTGGAGCATGTGTGCAAATTAGGGTGAATACAGTAATTAATTGATTATATATAACCCTTTTCAGGCCACTTTTATCTTGAGTCCTGAAAATGTTGTCTTCTTTTTTTTATGTCTGTCAGTCTGGTAGAGAGCAGTCTGATAATGGTTCATATTGTTTGCCATATTGGCTACCTAAGAACACAAGCAGATGACAAAAGTTGGGACTGGAGGACTAAGGGTTAAGACATCCTCTTTAATCTTTGAGTTCTGGAGCATTACATCATCTTATCTGGAATCTTGTTAACTTTATTCAATTTCCGTTCTTTTGTTTCAGATTGTGCAGCTGCTACTCCGTCACAGCGCCGACATTACTCTACGCAATTACGAGGGACAGACAGCAGTTGAAGTTGCCTCCCCTTCTATTAGATCTCTATTGTTGGAGTCTGTGGAGAGGTCCACTGAAGCCTCACATCATCTCCTTCTACAGGCAGCTTGGCAAGGGGACATCAAAGTCATTAAACGCTTACTGGTAAGTAAATTTGCCTCCCCATCTATTAGATCTCTGTTGTTGGAGTCTGTGGAACGGTCCACTGAAGCCTCACATCATCTCCTTCTACAGGCAGCTTGGCAAGGGGACATCAAAGTCATTAAACGCTTACTGGTTAGTGAAGTTGCCTCCCCTTCTATTAGATCTTTATTGTTGGAGTCTGTGGAGAGGTTCACTGAAGCTTCACATCATTTGCATCTGCAGGCAGCTTAGCATTAGGTATTAAACACTTACCAGTAAGTAAGAGAACCTTAACTCATAAAGCGCTGCAATCACAACAATTGTCGTCTGCTTTTGTCTTCTGCTTTAATGTTTTAGAAGCCTCTTGGTCAAACAATGTAGACCCAGATCAGACAGTTTGTCTCTATACTTAAGTAACTATATCCAACAGATGACTAGCAGACAACATTTTCAGATGCATTATTTGTGGGGGACTTAAGGGCTATTTCTTAGAAATTCTGTCTAAAATGGTTTTATACTATGTATAAAAACGAGCACTTGCACCCCCCCCCCCCCCCCCCCCCCCCCCCCCCCCCCCCCCCCCCCCCACCACAACCACCACCACCACCAGGCAATCTCACACACACACCACCTCAAAACTTTGAGACTCAAATCAAAGACAATCTGCTATTATATTGGGCTAAAAGTTAAGAAAACAAATTTATAAGTGCTGCCCACTTAAGATGAAATCCTACAACATAATTGTTTTATTGGGCAGATTATAAATTAAATGCCCTAAACAACCTTTGCTTTGCAAAGTACTAGGACTGTGTGTTTGCTTTCAGAAACATACAGGACATACAAAGTTAACTTCAGTTTGATACATTTAAGTACTATATATAGTGCCATGTGTTTGCTTTCAGAAACAATTTGGACATATGGAATTTACTTTATTTTGATACAATGTAGTTTGAAAAAATTGTTCATTGGAAGGATTTAATGATGCTTTAAAGTCAGTTTTCAATGATCACATTAATCAAACTCCTGATGCTTTAAAATTGATCATTTGCTGCCAACGAGATGAAGGTGAAAAAAATGATTTTCAGACATTTTGTAATTCAGTAAAACCTGACTTAAGCGGCCACTCAAAAATAGACAAAACAAAGATATTAGTGACAAATTGTAGCTTAATGAAGGTCAAAAGTATTGCAGAATGCTCCCCTTTTTCCCTAATAAGGCTTTTGTATATGCAAAGATGGTGCCTTCATGCTACCACAGCTTTTAATGGAGCAATTTGATACTTTGCCTATACAATATAGACACATTGAACATATGCCTGAAAGAGTCTGGTTGAAAAAGTTTTTTGACAAAATGACAGCTATAAGAACTTAGACAATTATTTCCTTATATGGCTTTTGTATATGCATGGATAGTGCCTTTATGGGCCGATCAAATCCTACCACAGCTCTTGATGGAGCAATTTGATACTTTTCCGATATAGTGTAGACACATTGTACATATGCATGAAGGAGTTTATAATTTTTGTTTGCACTGATTCTACTGAAAAAGTTCTTTTCAAAACTAAGGTCTGCTGGTTTGAACTATAGCTTGCCAAGTCTTTTTCACTGACTCTTACTGTGCGGGGGGTATCTAATAAGCATTGCTTATTGACTTTTTTCATTTTGTTTTGAGATTCAACCCAGATTTACCTTTCAAATTTTTTTTATTATTAATGAAGGCTAATTCTATAGGCTTTGCCAGTGAAACAGAAATTAAATGTAAAAAATGTGTGTTTTTTTTACTTTGCAAATAAATTTTAAAGGCAGTATTAATAATTTTAGAAGAAAATGCAAGTGTATTATTTTGACTTGTAAGTGAATACTTTTTGCCATTCTCAGAATAATGTTTAAAAATGGATTACTGTTTGTCTGAACAAATTTGCCATCCAGCAATTGGTTAGCCTTTTGGGCCCAGGTGCTAGGTGGCATGATACTTGTTACTCAACCATTAATTAATGAACACACTTGAATGCAACTGGGTTTGCTGTTTTCAGATTTGGTAGGTTTTCTTCATTTTGGAAGAATCCTTTTGTCCTGACTATATATACAAATATTATTAATCATACTGTTGTTTTTTTTAATTCATATTTGATGGTGGTAGACTGCATCAGGACTTTCATGGATTTATCTTGGTTGAAAATGAATGTCATGATATTGCATTTGGACCATCAACTCCATAATTGAGCCACGACATGAGATTTCCAACAATGTAATATGTGCGACCAGCAAAGCCTCAGATCAGCCTGCGCATACGCACAGTCTGATCAGAACCTTTGCTTGTCCCTTGAATATTCTATGACTCCTAGGCTACTGACCAAAAAGCATTTGGAGTTTCTAAGCTTAACAGGAGGCTGCACAGGCTCGTCTGAGTCTACACATGTCAAAATGCCACATTGTTGGAAATCACATGTCACGGCTCATATAAAAAATTCTTTGTTGAACAATTATTGGAAATGTTTAATAACTGCTCTGATTACTGTGTGAATAAAAAAATCAGTCTGTACTGAAATCGCAATCTTAATCAGAACATAATTGAGGACAAGGTTTTATTGACGATCACAGACTAGAGAAATCAATTTATCAATAGAAGACTAAATTCAGTTTGTCAGACGTGGTGACATATCGATTGTTCGGGTGCTTTTTCAAGATAATTACTGCAACTGATATGATGAGTACTGAGATTTTGATTTTCACCTGATTAGAGTTACAAAATAAAATCCCAAAAATATAGCAGTGGATAAACCACTTCCCCTTGTAAATCGGGGTTAATTAACTCATTTAATCTAAATGGACTTTCAAATCGTAATTCCAATTTAATAGTTGTTGGGTGGTGTTTTTCATTTTTTTTATCATTATTTTTTAAAACATTCTGTTTGCAAACAAAGGAGATCAGATCAGATGCCACATTCTGCATAGTCTGATCTGTATCTGTACTCTTTACCTGTGTCCCATAAACAGGACGCTAGGCTTATATGGATTAAAAGATATACATGTCATGGGTGGAAAATTCTTAAAATTTCTGCTCGTCCTACATCACCGTATGTTCAATAGTTTACATTAAAACAGTCAAAATTTCTACTCATCCTACAGCATAAGGCACTCGCCATGACTAGTGGATTTTCCAGCCCTGCATGTATTTTGGTTTTCGGATTATATTCAAAGAAAAAAAACTGAAAGCTGAAGATGGGATATATCCGTACCAACAATCCCCGAAATCTAGTAGACTTTTACCAGAAGACTATAGAATGTCCGGATTTTTTTCTGGAACAGGAAGACCCTTTTAATTTTGCAAATTTTACACTGTATGGGGTATTGAATCTGTATTGTTTAACTCCCTTAAAACAGGTACTTTGGCAAACAGTGAAGACCCAAATGAAATGCAGCATAAAGCTGCATTTCATCAGGGTCTGCACTGTTTGCTAAGATTAAAACAATCTTCAAGGACAGAAATACCTGATATTTTAGAATTTTTTTATCTGTGACCCTTTGAAGTACACAATGGGCAATCCCATACTCATTATATTAATATGTATGGGAAAATCATCTGAATACAAAGGGTTAATCATATTTATCCATATCTTATTCAAAATAATTCAGAAATTCTGCTTCTGATCTGAATCTGCAGTATCTCAAATTGACTTTGACTCTTTGTGTGCTGGGGAATTTTTCATGATTTTCTTTCTGCTGAATTTTTCAACAAAAAACAATTAAAATGTATAAATTTAGGGGATACCTGTATTCAAGATTTTCATTTGGGGAGATATATAAATGTGGGATATAAAGTCCGATGTTTTACAGCGATGTGCGAGCAGAGCCATAAAACGTTGTCCGATGATATACCTCTCGATATTAAAATTTTGAATATGGCTGTCCCCATTCTAATGTACTTTTGCAGTTTCTTCTCTAAATGGAACGTTGCAAGCAGCATAAAGCTGCATGTCATCCAACAAAATGTGACTTAATTTAAATGACATCAAACTATTTCGGACTGTCCCAAATTTTTAAAGTTATCCAATCAGATGTCACGTTGAAAATCAAGTGCATTTAGAATTTTTATCTTATCATTGTAGACTCAGAATAAGGTGCTAGACATAAACTGCCAGAATGCTGATGGTTGTACCCCGTTAATGTTGGCTACAAGGGACATGCTGTTGTTTGAAAAGCTTTCAACCCAGATGTCTCGAACTTATAACCCCGTAGAAGTTGTTGGTGAATTGCTGTCAGCCAGAGGGTGAGTATTTCGTAAAATTTAAAGAGAATAATTGATCTGAAAATTATTTTACCAAGTATAAGGCCAAAAAAAATTAATCATTAGATTCTCAAGTACTTTTTGAAAAAAAAACAGATGTGGGAGGCAGGTTTTTTATTTTATTTTTTATTGCCTCAAAAACATATGAGGGAGTCGGGTTTGATTTTTTATTTCCTAAAAAACAGACGAAGCATGTATATACTATCCGACAATGTTCCATGGGAGGTGTACTACGGCCCCTGATGATATTTGGACCGATACAAGAGCCATGCTGGACATTAAATCAGGCGATTTTCTTGAAAAACTGCCCTTCACAACTTCACGAAGGAAGACACCATTATAAAGAAAGATGCGACGCTTGTATACCTACACTAAACCACATAAAAAATCAATACCAAGCGCCTACTCGATTTTCAGAAGATCGGGTATATGTAAAAGGAATATTAAATATTGGACGAACATAGACGAAACGAAATAACAAATTTTTTAATGTGGAATTTTCTTTTTTTGGGGTTAAAAAAATCGGTGATGCGCGGACTTTGAGGACAATGCGGCGGTGCTTGAGAATCTAAAATATTTTTTTTTTTTGGCCTAAGCTTTTCAAAAAAAGCTTGTCATCTTTCAGCACTTAACTGAAGTGGGTTGTTGTCTACAGTCTGAAAGTACAGTAGTCATTTGAAAGCAAAGTTTTAGTAGCAGTTTTAAGTGAAAGTGATGCGCCATTAAGGGCTGTTTCACATATACACCGAATCCGGACCAAAACCGTAACAGCCACCGAATTGCATAGTTTCATTTTCGGCAGACATTTCACATATGAACCGAATCCGTGGACGAAATCTAAGAAAATGCCTGCATAATTTGGACTAGTTTCCCTCTCAGATAGCAGAAATACATTTAAAATACAATTTGTTTCATGCCACTGCATTATGTTTGTGGTCTTTTTTGTCGGTCTGGGTATTGTCCCACAAAAGTCTGTAGTAAACAGTATTGTGCTTGTAGAATAATCACACAATTGTCTCGCTGGACAATCCATCAATGGCTTTCATGATAACTAAGTTCATACAACGCACGTGGTTTGTGTACGAGCAGATTTCATTAAAATTACCTGTCGTGTTTGCTTAAATTCGGCCACCGAAACCGAAAAAAATAAAATCAAAATCGTGCACGTTTTCGGTTCAGCGTTCGGTTTCCGTTCGGTTTCGGTTTCGGCGCATATGTGAAAGCTCCCATTGGGTTTAAGGCATTTTATTTTTTCGGTTCGGTTTCGGTTCGGTTTCGGTGTATATGTGAAATGGCCTTAAATGACACACCCAGCTAATCGCCATCTCCCCGAGGGAGATGGCAATGAGCTGGGTTTGTCATTTCAAGTGTCATGACACCATGATGTAAAATTCACAGAAATGGTACACTACTTAGTCAGTGCTATCATACAGGTTGCAAACTTAGTCAATTATAATTGCCATCATCAAGAGGATGGCATCAAGAGGATGGCAAAAAGAGATGTTACTGATTCTGTTCTCATTGTTTGCCAAATTATCAATATTCCTTTGTGACTTAATTTTCATTTTTAGGGAAAGAGAACAATTAAATTAAAATGGCCCCTCATCCAAGCTTTAGTGTAGGATGAAGGGCATTATTGGAGTAACGCCGGAGGCGTAGCATGTATTCGATTTGCAATCCGTTCCGGACAAGTTATCCGTTCGCGCCTACTTAAAAGAAATCGAGTCCACCCCATATCATGTGACCCCAACCAATATCCGGAAGTAAAAAGGTAAGACCATCATATTTCAAAGTAATGTTTTGTTGCAAATACTACATTCATGGGAGGGATAAATATTAAATATCATATCTAAGACAATAATACAATATATAGCCATTATGGGAGGGCGCATACATGCTACGCCTCCGGCGTTACTCCAATAATGCCCTTCATCCTACACTAAAGCTTGGATGAGGGGCCATTATTTTCGTAACACCAGAGTGCTTCGCATGTATTCGATTTGCAAATTTAAAGGCAACAAAACAAAATCAATAATAGCTCAACAGCTAAGATTACTTCTGCCCTCCAAAAACAGCCTTAACATATGAAGTCTGACTACTTTTCACAGCATGCCTACAGTAAAACTTTTTGAAATTTTTCTCAGACGACCAGTCTGCAGTCTTCAAAATACTCTGTAAACTACAGCCACCACTTAAAGCAGCTGAAGCTGAAGCCCCTCTGAAGGAGTGAGCTTTAAATGTAAAATTTTTTGAAATTTTTCTCAGACGACCAGTCTGCAGTCTTCAAAATACTCTGTAAACTACAGCCACCACTTAAAGCAGCTGAAGCTGAAGCCCCTCTGAAGGAGTGAGCTTTAAATATCTAGTTCCAGAACCTTCTTTAACCATTGGGCAATGGTACTTGTAGTCACTGCTTTATATGTTATATAGCTAATGAATATTTTGCTTGATAGTCTATGTTCTTTAGTCCTGTCTATATAATGTAACAATGTGTGCATAGCACACAAACTCTCATCACTATAATGCTCCACTTTCAGTGAATATGAATGTCCAGCACGTGAAGTCTTCAACACATGCGGAAAACAAAAAACCAACGCATTATTTTCCCTAACCATACAATCAAGGTCCATCGACACCAAGGTCTGTGCCCTTGGAGCCACAGCCAGAGCTATTAAAGCGGTCACTTTAAGAGTTAATAATTTAATGGGGAGCTGCTGTAATGGAACTAAGGTTTTTAAATACTTAAACACACAAGTCACATCTCAAGTAAAAAGATACCTAGGCTTAGGTTTCCTACTGAAATAAATTCCTTTCATGAATCTCACTATCAAGGGACAGTCTTTAACCCAGGAATTACCAAAAAATGGTAAAGTAACCATTAGCATAGCCTTGTATGAATTTATAACTGAATAGGACTTATTTAGATAATGTAAATAATTAAGAAATTGTAAAACTACAACCTCAGACGTCTGAAGTGGACTAGTACACCTGACACTGTTCCAAACACTCCACACTCTCCAAGCAGCTTTGTACTGTTTTCTAGTTCCTTGGCTCCAGGAGTTAAGGATGACATCTGTAATTTCTGCTGGAACTCCTCTACTAAATAACGCCTTCCTGATATCTCTATTGCGAGGATCCTCATCTGACGGCTTAACGGATGGATTTCTCTGCTGTGTGAAAGACACAGAAGATCCTTGTGTCTTGGCAACCTGACCGGAAAAGAACACATATTGTCAAGTATTAAAGGAAACCAAGACTGAGATCTCCAGAATGGAAATACCAAAATAGCTTTTTCCACCTTTTCTTGGACAATCTTGTTGATAATTTTGCCAATCAAGCAGAAAGGTGGAAAAATATATGGTGTATACCCATTCCATGACATGGTAAAGGCATTACAATGAAATGAACCAGGCTCTGGATACCATGAAACAAATGTATCCAATTGTTTGTTTAGCCTGGAAGCAAAAAGATCAATATCTGGCATAAAAAGTGTCTACATAGCCTGTTAAAAATATCCTTTTTTAACATAAATTGTGAGTCATCAGAAAAACTACGAGAATAGAAATCTGCGGTATTAAGAATTCACGGCACAAAAACCGCTGTTATATAAATCTGCCTCTCTAAACACCATGCCCAAATCTGTTTAGCTAATCTATCCATAGACTCAGAGGCCATTCCACCCATGTCATTCAAGTAGGTCAAACCAATCACATTATCAGTCTGTATCTCTATATGAACATCTTTTCTATGACTATACAAAGACTGTAAAGCATAAAACACAGCCAGTAACTCTAAAAAATGTATAGGATTGACCCGTTCTTGATTATTCCACCTGCCATTTGCATGCAAACCCGAGTCCATATCTATTGAACCCCAGCCTTCCAGACTGGCATCAGTCCTACAGTGTACCTGTACTTCCTTCGGTCGGATCCTTTTACCATTTTTTGACTGGACATTTTGGATCCACCAATTTAATTCCTCTATACTAGCTACTGTCAAAACCGTCTCATTATTGAAATCATACTCATGTCCTAAACCAACCAGTTTATTCCGTTCCAGGCCCCTATAATGCAAGGGTGCCTCTAGAACTGCATAAAAGGCATTAATAATGAGGCCTATAAAAGAAGCCAACTCTCTGACCACAACAACACCTTTTTGCAGTAACAATCTTGCCTTTGTCAAAAATTTTTGAACTTTTTCCTCTGTCAGGAAAATTTTAAATTCAACAGAATCAATCACAAAACCAAAAAATACTATCCTTTGCACTGGGACCAAAGACGATTTGTCATAGTTAATTGTAAACCCTAAGGAATCTAAAGTATCTACTATAGACATGGTATTATATCTACAAACAGCCTTATCCTGATTCATGTTCAAAGAGTCATCAATATAGTATGAACATCTAAAATTTTTCTGACGAAATCAAGAATAGACTGGTTTTAGCACCTTAGTAAATAAAAAAGGTGCCGATTTTAATCCAAAACAGCAACAAATAAATTTGTACAGTTTACCATTCCAAATAAACTTTAAATATTTCTGAAAATCAGGGTGGATAGAGATTGAAAAATATGCATCGGCCATATCCACACTGGACATAAAATCATTCTCTTGCAACAAATCTAGAACCACCTTAAACGTCTCCTGCTTGAAATGATCATAATGTACAAACTTATTCAGATGTCTCAAATTAATCACCGGCCGATATTTTCCATTTGCTTTTGGCACAATAAACAGTGTAGAAATAAATTCCCCTGGTTCAGAAACTGAAGGAACTATAGCCCCTTTACTAATCAACTTCTGAACCTCGTTGTCTACAATCAACCATTCACTAGGGCGAAAAGGAATTTCTCTTGGAATTTGATCCTGATAAGGCTGTTCATCAAAATGAATTTTATATCCAGAAACAGTCTGGAGAACCCAAGGGTCCTGAGTTATTTTAACCCAGTTATGTAATTTATGACTAACCTTACCAACACTACTCACCTGAGTATTTAATTCTGATTGTTTGGGGAAGCAGTAGATGCCACTCTCCTCATCCCTCTAGTCTTTGGCATCCCTCTATACTGGCCCCTCTGCGGGTATGGCTGGTATCTGCCGCTAGAACTCTGCGCTGAACCATAACCACCATAGCTATAACCAGAGCCAACATTGCCATAACTTCTCCGCGGGAATCTACTCATTTTTCCTCGAAAGTTATTCCTGTAATACGGCTGTTCTTTCCCTAGAGATACCATAGAATCACAGTTTTTAATGTCTCTATTAATATCATCACCAAAGAGGTTTGTTGAAATTGGTGTTGACACATTACAAAGAGTATGATGTTTTTTCTTTAAATTAGGTCTGATCATATATCTTCTGCGAACTGACAAATGATATTGCACCTGGCCTAACAAAATCAATGAATCAGACAGAAGAGACTTTGCTTGTTTATTTCCACCTATCTGAGGTGACAGAATCTCAGCCAGTTTAATTATTGGAGTCAATCCGGACGCAACTAAATTTTGTATGTCCACAATACCCCTATCTTGACTCTGTGCCCTTTTATCAAGGATTTTCCAAATCTCCTGATTAACCGTAGGAGGACATGCTTTATCACAATTTTGTGGCACTTTATATTTTGAGATCAATGAGTCCGTATCACACTGAGATGTACAGGCCATGTTTATCAAATTAGCCAAAGAACTGGACACAGGTTTACCTTTTTCAGGCGTCTTTAATCTAGGAGGCTCCCAGTCACTAGAGTTTATATCTACCGTATCGAATAAGGCCTGGTTCAAGTCCTCAGTCAGACTAGTGGGGTCAATCTCCTCCGGAGTCCCCTCAGTGTTATCAACCTCAATGGTCATGCCAGGCAGGTCCTCCAAAGATCGACCAAAAATGGCTGAAATATCCTCCTCATTGGCCAGATCCTGGTCCTCAACATACTGCGTATGTTGTTGTTGATTACTCACACCAAGCACCTCTCTTAATTTATTGATATCAGATGGGGAAAGTTTTGTAAAATCAAACCCACCACCAGCGGAAGTGGAAGGAGACGGCGTACTAGCAACGCTAGAACCCTTTTTATTTTCTTTATTAGCTTTGGATTTCTTAGGAATTTTAAAAGGCCACAGACTTTGCTTTTTTCTTTTTCTTTGCACTCGACGAGTGACTCGGTGCCACGTCATCTTCAGACACCGAACTGAAGCCAGAAAATTCCTCTTCCCCACTTTGAAGAGACAAGACATCGTCTATTCTGAGCCCATAATAAACAACAACGGCACCGAATGCAATAACTGCAAAGACTTGAACTACGTTCTAAGTCAGGGAAGAAGCGAACAACTTGCTTCGACAACGCCGAAACGAAATATGATGGTCTTACCTTTTTACTTCCGGATATTGGTTGTGGTCACATGATATGGGGTGGACTCGATTTCTTTCAAGTAGGCGCGAACGGATAACTTGTGCGGAACGGATTGCAAATCGAATACATGCGAAGCACTCTGGTGTTACGAAAATAATGTTGTATTTTCTTATCATGATCTTTATTAAGAAAGTGGGTTTCACTGTTTTCTTCACTGTCTTAAGTAAGACTATTTCAACCCTTTACCAGGCATCATTTAGTGTTTAGAACTATATAGTTATTTCATCATCATACTCTCTGATTAGACATTGTCAAAATTTTGATGTCATCATACCATTATAAGTTGAATATGAAAAAAAAAAGATACCAAGCCTAATTAATATTAATTAATTACTGATTGATACTACATTGTTGTGCTTATTTTGTGTAGTTTGATTAGTTGTGGAAGAAGTTCTACTTCTGAATCAATAAATTACAATATATGTGATGTGATTCTGGAACTGTTTTATTCCCATTGGCTCCCAGCATATGCATTGTCAAATGAATAGGAATTATGAATGGGTTTAAATTCTAAGGATGAATTAGTATTTTTGTTGAATTGTTTGTTTGTTTGATTTGATTCTTTACGTCCCATCAACAATCTTTCAATTATAAAGGGATGTGTCTTCCTGGGTTGAACCAGTACTAAGCTAGGATTAATGTGTCTTGCACAAGGACACAACACAGTGACGCCGGTGAGGCTCGAACCCAGGGCCCCTCGGACTCGAGTCAAGCACTCTACCACTGAGCCACTGCGCTCCCTGTTTTGTTGAATTGTAAATTCAAGCCAGTTACTCACAAGGAACATTTCTTTTCACGGACCGATAAGAATAATTAAGCTATTTTTTTTATTGAAAATGCTTCATACCTAGGGCTATGGTTCAAATTCAGAAAACATAATTATTCCGTGACACGTGATTTCCAACGATGTGGTATTTTGACAAGTATAGACTCAGACGAGCCTGTGCAGCCTCCCTATAAGCTTAGAAACTCCAAATGCTGTTCGGTCAGTGCCTTAACAGTCATAGAATATTCAAGCGACTTGCAAAGGCTCTGATCAGACTGCACGTATGCGCAGGCTGATCTGAGGCTTTGCTGATTGCACATATGGCATTGTTGGAAATCTCATTTCCCGGCTCAATTGTGGTGTATAGATTATATTAAATCAGCAAAACATTGGGCCTGGCCGTGTAGCGCAGTCGGTAATGTGTCTGGCAATAGATGCCATTCTAACTGCAGATCCAGGGGTCGTGAGTTTGATCCCGGCCCGGTCCCATTCTTTCGTGGAGATTGATTATGAAATAATTTCTACGGTCATTCTCCTCCCTTCCCCTGAATCTTTCAAGAAGCGTTATTGTCAGTTACAAGCGATAGTCACTATGTGCACGAAGTACTGATCAACTGCTTGTTCAAGCTTGCCCAGGAAAAAGTGTGGTTAGGTGAACTGACCATCCCGCCATGACCATAGCTGTTGACTTGGGACATAAAGAAACAAAACAAACAAATGAACTAAGCAAAACATCGGTTGAATGACTGGTGTTGTTTTACAGTGATATTCATGCAACTGACAGTGATGGAAGAACGTGTTTACATCATGCTGCCCAGTCTAAAGCCTTGATTGCCCAGAATGTTGTGTCTACCATCATCACTGGAGGGCCCAACTTGGGTAAGTACAACTACTCTAATTCAGGGCTGTGGAAATATCATGTCCGACTTGTCCGACCTGGTCACTTTTCATTCAGGACAAGTTGAAAATTTCAATTTACTTTGTTCTTGGACAAGTACAAAATTTGCATCAAGTTAATAAAATTTTGTATTTCGTATTTTAATTAATTATTATGAGTTCACATGTTGCATTGAAAACAGTGTGGATCCTGATCAGCTGGCTTCTTCAGAAGCCAGCTGATCTGGATCTACACTGTTTACAAGAGAGCTGGTATAACTGCATGGCTGCATACTGTTTTCGAATTTGTAAATTGTTTAAGCACAGAAAAGTATAAGCTAATCTGTACTATCGGACAAGTAAAATTTCTTTGGACAAGTACATTATGGCTATTTACTTGTCCCTGGACAAGTAGAAAATTTTACTTTTTTCACACCCCTGTGTAATTAGTGAAACATTTGATCATATGACGTTGCATCTGGGAGAGAAATAACGCCATCCATTAAAATCGATTAACCACTAGTGGTTTACAGATTTTCGGGAAATGTTATGACGTCCATAACAATGTAGCAAACAATATGGCAAAATAATCACTTTTTAAGCAAGAAAAGAGATTTCAAAGTAATCTTTATGTCATATGATAAAGAATGTAACATTCGTGCTTCTGTATTATTGAATTTATTAAACTTGTTGCGAAAAAGTAATTAAATGCTCGTCAACTCGTTTCCTCAATTCCTTTAATAAATTCAATAAAACATGAGCACTTATGTAAAATCCTCTATATATTCAGTTTATCATATGATGAAATTTCTTGGAGTGATTAAATGCAGTGTATTAAAGTTGATAAACCACTAGTGAATTACATGTTTGGTAACATTATGAAATGACGCCTACAACAACTCCGCATATCTATGGCAAAATCTCAACAATGTCATAAAAAACATGACTTCAAAATAATTTTGGTGTCATGTGACAAATAGAACCTAACAATTGTGTTATTAGATTTAATAATCTTGCTGTGAAAAAATGATAAAATCATCAAGCAATAAAATGCTTCCATGATCAAAAGAAGTCTGTAGCCGGTCTGAAGTGCAGTTGAAGATATGCGACATGGGTAAAAAGCAGATAACATATTCTGGACAAATATTCATTGGAGGAGCACAGTGACTTAGTGGTAGAGTGCTTGATGTGAGGTCAAGGGATGGCGGGTTCAAGCCTCACAGGAAGCTTTGCATTGTGTCCTTGAGCAAGACACTTTACTCTCTGCTTAGTATTCGTTCAACCCAGGAAGACCCATCCTGACATGACTGAAAAATTGTTGAATCAAAACAAACAAGCAGAAATAGTTGGAAGGATAAGGGTTACAAGGATGGGTCAGAGGTGCTTTTAAAGTAATGATTGGAGCGGAATCTTCCTTATTAGTCATCCCATTTTAAAATCTATGTTTTGCTGTTCAAAAGAGTCTCCCTTGGAAAAATGGTAGCTCATTTATTTAGATGTTTCAAATCTACTAAACAAAAACGTATTTGGGCCGCAACACAAGAAAACCTGTCTTCAGGGTTTCAAAAAAGGGCATACACCAAGCTAGAAAATTGAAATTCCCTAGTAGCTAGCATGTTTAGATATTAGCCTCATCATGAGAAAACCTGTCTTGTCTTCGGGATTTCCGAAAAAGCGAGTTTCAAACCAGTCTCATCAGCTATAGAGACTTGCTAGATAATTGAAAATTCACCTGTAGCAAGTCTATGGTACTTTCCAAAAAGCAAATAACAAAGGCGCTGATCAGACTGCACGGATGCGCAGGCTGGTCTGCGCCTGTGTTATTCGCATACCTCAGTAGATGAGTTTTCTCGCCTCGGGGCCCATATAATACTTTCCAGTAAGGGAATGACAAAGGTGCTGATCAGACTGTGCGGATGCGTATGCTGGTCTGCACGATTGTTGTTCCCAAACCCTGAAGACAGCTCATTTTTTTTTTGCCTTGAGGCCTATTTTCTTTCTTATTTGTTTCAGAGAGTAAAGATAAGAGATGTTTTACACCAATACATTGTGCCTCTCTCACAGGCAATGCTGAATGTATCAGTACACTGTTAGATGGAGGGTCAGAGGTCAATTCTAGGGGATTTGCAGGGGCCACACCACTCCATATTACAGTAAGCTTATATTGTAAAATATTTATATATAATTTACACGTGGCATTATACTTATAATTGCAGCTCACCTCACAAAATGCTGAAATTAGTGAACACATCATAATTTAGTACTTACTTTTAACATCAGGCCAGTTTCACCAGAGCCTTAGATGCTCAATGTGTGCAAGTAGATGAAGACTCAGACCAAAGGTTGAACCTAAAGTTCCCGAGATTAAAGCCGACCCTGAGGGCGAGATCCACTTTTCCCAAGATTTTTGTCGGAACATAAAAAAATTGCATAAAACAGGAAATTTTCATCTTTTTTAATCATTGGGTTTACATTTATTGTGAGCTCATTAGTGTGTTTATTGGGTATGAAAATGGGTGCCTGGAAACACAGTTTGCACTTTGTTAATGACTGGAAAACATTATTGGAGCATTAGTGTAGATGCAAGATAGATGCAAGATAGAATCCTGCTACCCTTTAAGTTATCAATACATTATTGCAAGAAAGTAAACAAGTAGGTCCTGATCAGACTACTCCTCTAAGAGCAGGCTGATCTTAGACTATTTTGTTTGCTTTCCCTGGCTGATTAAAAATGTTTTTGGTATGTAATGAGTTAAGTAGGTTTTGTAATTTGGGCCTTGATGCAAGGGGGGGGGGGGGGAGGGGGTGTTGCTAACAACAAGGGTGCAGACTAGCCTGCACATCCATGCAGTCTGGTCAGCGCCTTTGTTATTCCCTTATTGGAAAGTATCATATCCAGATTTGCTACGAGAAAATTTTAATTTTCTAGCTAGTCTCTGTAGCTGAGGAGACTGGTTTGAGTCTCACTTTGTTGGAAACCTCGAAGACAGGTTTTGTAATGTTGCTCTATCTTCATTTATCAAGGCATACAACAACCATGAGAAAGCTACGAGTGTGCTTCTAGACTATGGTGCTAATGTCACATTAACAGATGATAGGGGTCTAACCCCGCTTGATTTTGCCAAAAGTAGAAAGATGAAGAATAAACTGCGAGAGGCGTGGACGGAGGTGATCAATCGTAAATCTGTTACAAGTTTAGGCCCAGTACGAGCTCCGAGTAAAGAAGATTTGAGGGCATCGCTGGAAGATTTGAGTAAGAAGAAGAAAGGGGAAGTAATCTTTGATGTAAGTACACTGGAACACCATTATAATGTGGCCACCAGGAACCAGGGAGGCCCCCATATAAGAGTGCCTAGTTAAAAATTATTTTTCTTATTTCTCAACCAAAACATATGTTGTGGGTATTCAAAAGAACCGTCTCAATGAGACGGTTCTTTTGAGCACCCAAAACACATGTTTAAATTGATTAATAAGATAGTTATTACAATTTTATGCCCAACAAGTCTCCTTATCTGGTCCTATGGTCAGGTTCATTCATTGTGGTACAAGCAGTTAGATTTTTATGATGCGGTTTGCTTCATTCAGCCCATTAACTTTATATGAGGCGTTTAATTCACTTACAAGTAGCCTACCAACTTTATATGAGGCCCTCAATTCACTTACTGTAGATTCATAAATTTTCACGAATAGCATTAAAAGATATATTTGCCATGTTAAAAACCGTGATTATGGAATGATTTAACTACACCAGTAAACATCATCATCATCATAATCAGATTTTTTATTAACGTGCAGGTGCAGGGGCATCATCCACATCAGTGGGCCCCTTTCCAGGTAACTGGCTAGCTGCACGCATAGCAGATCTCACGACAAATTGAAAGTGATTAAGCCATTGCGCTAGGGTTTTATTTCCACAAAACTTTGCATCATAAAATGCAAGGCTTCCGGAATATTTTATCGTTTTTCCGCAACAAATTTAATGAATTCAATAATACAGGAGCACCAGTGTTAGAATTGGTTTATCGTATGACATTTAAGTTACTTTGAAATAGCAATTTTGGCGGGAAAAACTAAGATTTTGTCATTATGTAAGCAAAGTTTTTATGGATGTTATTGGGCAACGTTACTAAATTTGTAACCCACTAGCGGTTTATTTTTTCATTTTAATGCATGATGTGACGTCCTGTGATAAAAAGGTTTATTTTTATATTTTCATTCAGGGTTTACCCTCTAATCCATTTGGCGATACTGGTAAAAAAGAACACATGGCAAGTAAGTAGCAACTTATGAAATATAATTTTTTTTTTTTTTTTTTTTTTTTTTTTTTTTTAACATTTCTTAGGCCAGAATTTATTTATTAGTTGATTTACAGGAAACTTTTTTCAGATTTAGGATTGGGGGGTGGGGGGGGGGGGGGGGGGGGGTGGGGACGGAAAACAAATAAAAAAGCTCTGAAAATGACCAGTTAACTGGGCATTTTCAGAGCTTTTTTTTTTTCAGAGCTTTTTATTTTTTTTTAATATCTCCAGAAAAAACAGTAAAACTAGTTAGGTAAACCAACAGTCTGTATTAAATCTTTATATATATCATCATTTTCCTAAAAATCTGGACAGGACAATCACTTTTAACAGTGTCACTCTCAAATATACACAGACAGAACCTCAAAAATATATTATTTTTTTCAACTAAACAAATAATATTTAGAGTCAGCGGATAAAATAAAAAAATAATTTTTGAAATAATTTTTTTTCTACTTTCCAGGAAATTACAGTAGGAGGGTTTGTAAATCAACTAATAAAAAAATTCTGGCCTTATCTAAACCACAAGCAGTCTGTTCCAATATTGTGTAGATTCATCAACTCGCTGATAGTCAGAAGTCTGATGTCAAAATGCACAAATAAGTTGGTTTGCAAAACATTTGGACAAATTTTACACTGATTCAGCATTGTACTGAAGCGATTCATCTTGCAGGAGACAGTCGATTTGAGTTGTTTTCTGTATTTAACCCTTTGTATACTAATGGATTCTTCCTTCTGGTTTAATGCAATAAACTTGGGACAGTCCATGTGTCAGCTTAAGATCTTTCCACCTTGACAAACAGTGTAGACCCTGATGAAATGCCGCATTATGCGGCATTTCATCTGGGTCTTCACTGTTTGTAAAAGTACCTGTTTAGGGGTTTCCTGTATACAAAGAGGGAAATACAACTTAAGTTTTAGGCTATATATAGGTTTTGAGCTAACAGAGTTTTTTAAGAGAGGACATGTGATGTTTTTTAACTTTTTTAGTATTCTTTGCACATTTATATTTCTGTAAAATTTCCAAAATGTCATTTTCTATAAATGTTTATAAATTTTTGGTTTGATTTACACAAGTTCCAAGGCATTAGCAATTGTTAGATTTAAACGTAACTGTTCCATTTTATAGGATGTGGTATCCCCATAAAATCACCCTGAATATATCAATTAATCAGTCTTGTGTATTTCATCTATCTGTAATTTGTTAATTTAACTATCTGTAATTTCCAAAACTATCCATGGGTAGCACAGACTTGAAAAGTACTTGAAGTTTATTTGAAAAGTCCTTGAAAATTAAAACTGACCTTCATATAAAAAGTACAAGAGAATCACTCCTAAGGCAATCACAATAATTTAGATCAAAGAAAACTGTCTTATAGCCGCCAAGATATATGGTGTGGTAGGTGTTCTCAAATTTCAAACGCTAGTTCCTGCCAAAAAGGTTTAGATAAATAGTGCAGATCCTGATTAGACTGCTTCTGAAGAAGCATTCTAATCTGGGTTTTCCCTGTTGCCATTCTGACAAATATTTTGTGATTCTGAGCCTTGGTAACCAACATTTTATTAGAGAACAAAAGTAGAAAATTGTTTGAAATTTAAGTCTTAAGAACGTTTATTGTAAATTCTATAAAAATAAATCTGAAAAAAAATCACCTTTTAATATTAACATTTTACGAAATTATTGCTGTCTGCATTTTAAAACTATTGTCTCTAATGTGTGTTTTGATGATGAAACTATTTCTAGAATCCAGTGGTTTGTCAAGAACGTGGAGCATGAGAGAGTTGCAAACTCAAAAAGTTGAAAATCTAATAGCCACTTGGTTCCCCACCCCCAATGGCAAGATGTTCACTGGTTTGTCTAGCTCTTTGTGATCAAACTTGTTTTATTGGTGCAGGGTTTATGAAATGAAAAGAAAAGCCAATGCGCTTTATTAACTATCATTACTTCATGGTGTTGTATCATTATGCCATGGTATAATATCATTACTTCATGATTGTAGTAACAACATAAGATCATGATTGCAATATCATTGCTTAATGTTTGAAATATGCTTGTTGCAATTTCATTAGATCATGAATGTAATATCATTATTTCATGAATATAAAATTGATTTCTAAATGAAAAATTATAATATCATTTGTAATGTTTGGTTGAATAGAATGTATATCAGATTGATGGGCATGACTTAGTTTTTAGATCCTTCTTTTTGATAGTTTTTTTAGTCTTTTAGTTTCTGTTCAGAGTCTTTTAGTTTTGTTCAGAGTAGATATGGAGACATTTTTGTATGGTTTAGATTTTTGTCTTTCTTCACTGTAGAGCAAGTCATACCAAAGGATATGCAAGCATATACTAGAAAAGTTGAAACTTTAAATTCATAGTGTAATATAAGCTTTTCTTTTTTCACTAAATAATTCACTGAAAAAATGTTTAGTTGGAAAAAATTATTTTTGTGTAGGTTTTAAAGGTTCTTGCCATATTTAGGTCCATTTCCACTTTAGTTATTGGATGGAATAAAATAAGTAAGATTTTTTAATTCGTATGGAGGGTTATTAAATTCATTTTGGTAAAAGCAAACCAGCATATGAATTGTTACATATCACAAAGGAGACAGGTTCAGGGTAGAGCAAACTGATTCTAGTTAGGATGCAGAGATGTGCAGGCTTGGCCACAGAGTCTTAGCCTTTCCTTGTCTTCTGTGTTTTTTCTTCGGATTCAATAACTTACGGCAAATGGCATGACGTTTGGTATGACTTGATTTTGTTTAGATTGGGGGTATTGTTTTGGTAGGGTTTGGCTGAGCATAGTGGTAGTTGATACGGTATTCAGAAACTGTTGTTATCCCCACGCTTTTTTTAAAAAAGCGTTGGGGATATTGCAATCGCCTCCGCCTCCGTTAAATGTAAGATCAAATGACCAACTGAATTCATATAATTTCATTCATTCTCTCATACATTTAAAAATCTTATCAGCATAACTAATGGCTCTGCAGCTTTGAAATTTGATGACTGATTTTGTTTACAACTTCATTCTGTATACATGTATTGAAGAACTAATTATGAGTTATTAAGCAGTGTATTTTTCATCATTATAACCCTTTTAAAGAGTCGAACATGCACTATTGTAGAGATCATTCTCTACCTATTTTTGGTTCAGATTGGACAGTTGTCAGTAACTGTAAAACGCTTATTTTTTGCGGGCAGTTTTATTTGGCACTGTTGGTGGTATAAACAAAGATTGCTAAAATATGAGACTACAAAAAAAAGTTTTGAATTCAGTTACACAATAAGCAATGAATGCACATCCTTAGCATGTTGGTGTCTGTATATAAACCAACTTTTCAATGGTAGAGTTGGTTTATTGTTTTTTCCATGCTAAGAAAGCCAAGTCCTTATATGGGCTAGGATTAAAGGAAAGAATATGCTCCCCATTGGGGAGCATATTCTTTCCTTAAATCATAGCCCCAATGAGAATAGAAAATAACTTAAAAGGGCATTAAATTGAGAAAACGCCAAAATTAAACTACACTAATACTGTAAATTCGGAAATTTTCGCGAGGATTTTATTTTCGCGAAACTTCGCATATGCCAAGTTTCATGAAAATAAAATCTTCACGAAATGGAGAAATCATTCTGTGGTTTTCTCACATAGGTAAATCATGCCCTAGTCGCGAATTTTAAATGTCTAAAATACGTCTTAATGCAATTCGCGAAAATAAAATTCTTGCGAAAATTTCCGAATTTACAGTATATCAGTCTTTTAAAATCTTCAAATTTTGATGCCTGCGAAAATGAAGTGTTTCACTGTACTGATGAAAGCATGGATACATTAAGTAACTGGGAGCCTATCCAGGAACAGTGTGTTAAGATAAATGACTGTTACATGGGTTAGATAATCTGAAAAACAGATCCTTCAAAAATAGAGAGGACCTACAATATAAGAAAACAGCAGACTAGGTTTTATTGAGTATGTTCATGAGAACTAATGGAAAGTGCAACAACTCTCACGCCCCCTAGCACCGGCTTAAGCAGTATTTTGCTTTACGTCAGAACCCAATATTCCTCAAGGGCCAGAATATGAAAAAAATATCAACACTATATCTATGTACGGGGAGAAGTTTTACCAACTCCATGCTGCACAAAGACAGCTGTTGCGACCTCTAAATAATCTGGAAAAAAGTTTCCTGATTCCTGAATTCAGGATTTTGAGGCTGAATTTTCCATAGATAGTGATAGACATAGAAAGTCAGCCTTAAAATATTGACTCAAGTAGATTATTGTAGCTTCTCTGATCTGAATTCAATTTTCATGCTAAGCTCCACCCACTATGAATAAATATATAAATAAACTTTCATGTTTGTACAATAGAACAAAGAAATAACTTGTCGGGTCCACTAGTGTAGGATCGTATCTAATCATATTTCCGTTAGCACACAGAGTAGACCCTGATCAGGCTGCTCTTACAAGAGCTGCCTGGTCTCGGTCTGCTCTGTTTGCAGCTCTTACAAGAGCTGCCTGGTCTTGGTCTGCTCTATTTGCAAAAGTGTAAAATGGTGTCTCTATGAGGTTAAGGGTCGAGTCATTTGACTGTTAAAATTTGAAATTTATTAATGTTAAGAAGGCATTCTGCAAGGGAGCAGCTTAATCTGGGTCCATTTTGCAATATAGGCTACCTAAGACATAGGTTCAGATAAGGAAAGTTTGTGCACCTAAAATTGCATTTATTTCCTTACCCATCAATTTAAACATGTGTTTTGGGTGCTCAAAAGAACAGTCTCATTGAGACGGTTCGTTTGAGTACCCACAACATATGTTTTGGTTGAGAAATAAGATTTTTTTTTTACCAGTAGGCACTCTTATCTGGATAGAACATAAGCAGATGAGTGACTGGCGGGCTAAGGGTTAATTTGGAAATTATAGCCTGTGACACCTTCATATGTACAATGGACCATCCCAAGTGTATTGTATCACACCAGATGGCAGAACCCATTGGTATATAAAGGGTTAATATTGTTAAATATATGCAAACAGACTTTGGACCTACAGTAAAACCTGTGTAAAATGGCCACTCTCAAATAGACCAAAATTTGGTTTTCAAGACCAATTATTACTTAATGCAGGTCAAAAGTATTGCAGAATGCTCCAAGGGGAGCATTCTGTAATACTTTAGACCTTCATTAAGTTAAGATCTTTGTTTTGTCTATTTTTGAGAGGCCGTTTTACACAGGTTTTACTGTATATGTAATGCAGTGCATTTAATTTATTGAATAAACAAATTGAAAAGATAGCCTTCCTTGCTTCATGCACACAGATTTAGTCTTTTATACTTTAGTTTTAATCTATATTATATCTTCTATATCTTAATATCAAATTGTTGAAAAATATATCTCAGCACACATGACACTTTACATTAAACTGGATTGTACCAAAACTATGCCTTAATCAAAAAGGCATGGTTAACAGTGTAATTAAGGATGTGATATTTTGGATTCAGAATCTTAAGCTTTTGTGGACTATTGCAGGCCTCGAGATAAGAGTGTCTAATTAAGAATCACCAGTAAAAATAAGGGTGCATAAGATTAATTTTCTAATTTTTCTGGGTTCGCTTCAGTTTTCTAGATTACTTCGAACAACTGAAATGTGAACCCAATCGCGGAGAATTTTCCGTTTTTTCTTCAATTGTTCGAGGTAATCTTGGAAACTACAGCAAAATCAGAAGAAACTTTGACACAGTCTTGTGCAGAAAAATATGAGGGTACTTTCGCACTCTACCACATTAAACTTGACTTAGTATTACGAAAGTTATGAACGATTATACTGGTTCTGGAAATCTGTGAACCCCATCATGCTGACCATGTGATTGTCTACCTTGTTTACACTCATGATGGATTCTTATGTAAATGTTATCTTTGTTTGAAAAAAAAGTGTCTCATCTAGATTATTTGTTGTTGTTGATAATGTCCTTGTCTGTTACTAGGATCTAAAGGTCTAACACGGCATCTGAGTTTGAAAGAGAAGGCTGGTCGAGCAGAGGAGTTGATGAACAGAGACATAGAGAATGGTTGTTTCTCACCCTCACCCTATATTAAGTAAGTAATTTGAGCCGCGGCATGAGATTTCCAACAATTTGACATTTTGACAAGTGTAGACTCGGACGAGCCTCTGCAGCCTCCTTTTAAGCTTAGAAACTCTAAAATGGTGTTCAGTCAGTGGCTTAACAATCATAGAATACTCAAGCGACTTGCAAAGGCTCTGATCAGACTGTGCGCATGCGCAGGCTGATCTGAGGTATTGCTGGTCGCACATGCCACATTGTTGGAAATCTCATGCACTGGCTCATGAGCCGCGGCATGAGATTTCCAACAATTTGACATTTTGACAAGTGTAGACTCGTAAGAGCCTCTGCAGCCTCCTTTTAAGCTTAGAAACTCTAAAATGGTGTTCATTCAGTAGCTTAATAATCATAGAATACTCAAGCGACTTGCAAAGGCTCTGATCAGACTGCGCATATGTGCAGGCTGATCTGAGGCTTTGCTGGTCGCATATACCACATTGTTGGAAAACTCATGCACTGGGTGGCATATACATTGTTGAAAATCTCATGCACTGGGTCATTTATAATTTTAGAAGATAGTTATTAGATTATCCCCTTAAGAAATTAGAGGAAATGTTTTTAGCATCCTTTGTCTCTCCGTACATCTGTAATTCCATACACGCCCACAGTTACTCCTGAGGCTACAAATTATGGACATTTTCAGTGTATTTAAATGGGATTTATTCCATAGACACTTTAAGTTGGGTATTTTATGTGGCTACATAGACATTGCATGGCTATATTTTAGCCACATAAGTATATATTTTTTTATCATAATAGCCACTAAACTGTACATTTGTTTGATTGTCTGTCTGCCTTTCTGTATGGTACCATATCTCAGTACCCATTGGTCAGATTTGATGCATTCTTGGTATAAATGATAAGTACCACAGACAGTTGATATCCTACAAGTTTTATCCCAAATCGAGTCGGTGACTCTTGAGTTTCTTCGCTTGACTTAGTATAGGCAATTATAGTGCAGAAGCTATTTGGCTTTTTGTGTAATGAACAGAACTTCACATTTTGCTAAAGCTATAATACAGTCAGCCCTCTTTACAGTATAGGGTTTGTCCCGAAATAATTTGATATTAAACTGAATTTCTGTTGTGATGAAATCAAATTCAAGCTAAACTGGTACATTTGTGCAAATAGTACCATCGCTGTAATGAATTTTGCTTTTATAGATATAAGAGCGTCAGTATAAAGCAGGGTTCGCACAGCCTTGAAAAGTACTTGAATTTGGAGGGCTTGCTTGAAAAGTCATTTAAGATTAAATCTGCCTTGAAAAGTACAGGAAAATCACTCAAAGGCCTTGAAAAGCACCCAAAGCACATGTTTAAATTGGTGGGTAAGAAAATAATTACAAGTTTATGCTTATAAAATTTCTTTATCTTGACCTGTGAAAAAGGACCACTATCCTATGGGCAGGCTCATATGTTTTTGGCTTTATGGGTGAAAGTTTGCAGGATTTTCCTGAAATCAGGATTTTGAGGTTGACTGTCCTTAAAATACTGAAATTAGCAGAATTTGGCAGATTATAATAGGTTCTCTGAGAGGGTTCTTTTGATTTTCTTAATAGGACATTTGACCATTTAAACTTGAAATTATTCATATTTTAAAGGTTTATTGCAAGTTTTTTAGAGTTGAATTGCTAAAGTTCAGGATTTTGGGAATTTTGAACTTTCACCCATGTGGTTACATAGATTCCTGGCTTCTCCATAAAACCACTTTCGGTGAGCCTTTGGGTGTTCCCGTAATAAAACCAACACACAAATCTTAAACCAACCTGGCGGAACTGGTTTATACCCAGGAAAGCCGCAAAAAGTTTTTTGTGGTTACATAGGCCCATTTAAGGAAATATTTGAGCATAAATTGTATTTTTTTCCCCCTTATCCATCTGTTTATTCATATGCATTGGGTTCTTAAAAGAACTGTTTCATTGAGAGGGTTCTTTTGAGTACCCACAACATATGTTTTGGTTGAGAAATAAGAAAATTAAATTTTCATTATGCACTCTTAGCTAAAGTCCTGTTCACCCATGTGGTTACATCCCCTTACCTGGACTACTGATGGCTCCCTGCGTTTTCAGAGATGGTGTCAGAAGACTTGGAACTGTAAGGAACCAGAAACCAACACCACTGCCACGAACCAAATCTCGGAGCACCGAGAGACTGCCAGCGATTAGTCCAGACAGGCTGAGTACAGATAGAAGCCTAGTATCACCGGTTCCCTTTGACAGATACACTAGAGCCAGGAGATCTTTTGAAGATAAGAAAACTGGTAAATTAACCCTTAATGCGCCAATCGCAACAAAAGTCCTCTGCTTTTCTCGTCTGCTGAAATGATAAAGAAGCCTCTATGGCTAACAGGGTGGACCCAGATCAGACTGCTCCTATAGGAGCAGTCTGCTCTGGGTCCACACTGTTTGCTTCTATACTTAATTCATCAGTAATGTTAGTCAATTATTTGCAGCAGACTACTTCAGCAGACGACATTATCAGATGCAATAAACACTTTCCTTGCTAGTGGTGACTTTTGTCATCTGCTGACAGCTTGAACCTACATGAGGACATCAGTTCGGATCTGGATCAAAACCATTTGACACTCTGGATGTGTTCCTGAAAGATTTTTTTGAGGTTATTTTGAAAAAAAGTCAGCAGATGACAGCAAAAAGCATGAAAATTACCCAGCATGCAGCGTTAAGTCTTAGTTTCAGCCCTATCAAAATTTAAAGAAAGGAGGCAAAATTAAAAGCCCCGTCAAAATTAAAAAAAGGGAAGAGAGAAAAAGAAGATACTCATTTTAGTTTTGATAAATTTTTTACCCAACTTTTTAATCACTTGACCCTTGCCTTGCTGAAAAAATTCATATACCATATCCACTAAGCAGTTTAACACGGCCACCAATCCATCTCCTTCATCGCATAAAATCATTACTGTGTTATGAAGAAGAGGGACCCATTTCCTATGAATGAGATGGACCATAAATTCGGCTAAATCGTTATTTTCTCTAAACAATACAAAATTTTAGAAATCCGAAATTGCTATTCGATGGCCTTGGTGTTTTTGACATAGCTCAAATAGTGTCCCCTGGCACATAAACTGATTCTAGAATATGTGTTGAAGCTGAAAAAATGTATTTTTTCTTCATAACAAAACAGTTTAAACTGTAAAGCAGAAAATCCTCTTAAAACCAATATCAGAGTCGAAAAGTTTAATGGGTGTCTCATCGAATAGGATTGCCCGATTTCTAAAATTTGCTCTCAAAATTAGGAAACAAAAAGTTTAATACAACTGGTATACCCGATGAAGGAGATGGATTGGTGGCTGTGTTTAAGCCACTTCAATTGCATGGTTCCATTTCTAGTATGTTTATACAGTCCAATAGACTAAGGCACTAGAAAGTCAAAGCTTAACTTCAGGTGAGCTATCGTGTGAGGTGTCGCAGGTCTTATATACATATGGCTGCATAGAGATGATATTAACAGACACAATGAAGGGTTGGGGCTGGCAATAAGTTGTGTCCTTGAGCAAGACACATTAATCCCTGCTTAGTACTGGTTCAACCAGGAAGGTCAGTCCCAACATAACTAATTGTTGACTGGGACGTAAAGAATCAAATCAAACAAACAAACAAGCACAATTACTTCTTCCAAGTTTGAACGTATTTAAGCTAACCGTAAAGATGCATGAAATGTAACGAGATTGCTCCTTCAAGATTTAGGATAACCATGTTTTATCATGCCTATCAACCCAAATATTAACAGTAAATAAGGTGATATAAATTGTAAATAATTTCTGACCCATTATTTTTAGCATATGTTTTGAGTGCTCAAAAGAATCGTCTCAATGAGATGGTTCTAATGAGAACCCACAACATATGTTATTGTTGAGAAATAAGAACATTATTTTTCTGTTACTCACTCTTAACTAAATGTCTGGGCAAAATTTAACAGAGCATGGTACTTTAATTGATTCAGCATAGCATGGTTTAATATCTATTGAATTTAGTCTACTTTGCAAATTAGATCAAGCATTGAATTGTGGGTAGATTTGATGTCATAGAAGAAAACATTAGCATTTGTAGACGTAATTTTTCAAATTGGATTGCACTGAATCTATTCAATTTTAATTTGAAAGAACTCACCCAAGTTTATATGTGAACGTGTGAAGCCTTTATTAGCTATTATATAGAGTCTTGATTCAAGGTGACTTAGGTCTGTTTCTGTGTTATGTCTTCTTGGTAGTGTTGACTTTTGTCGTCTGCTGATAATCTTTGCAAACAGTTTGGACCCAAATTAGGACCGACTTAATGTCTGGCCTGATTTGGATCCAAACTGTTTGACACTGATGGTATTCCTGAAAAAAAAAATCAAAAAGTTGACTGAAAAAATCAGCAGACAACAATAAAGCATGAACAATTACCCAGAATGCAAAGAGGTAAGAAATCTCACTATCTGTATTCATACAGTAAACAATCTACACTATCTAAGTCATTTTGTATTTCACACTTTCAGTTGGTCGAGGGAAGAGAGTTGCTCCCCTTTCAACAAGGGAGGGAACTGTGTTTACTGATGATGGATATGACAGAATCACGCCAGGTCCTCCTTCACCCACCCCTAGCAACAGGAGCGGTCCTCGACACCGGAGGTCTGAGTCTGATCCGAGAGCTGGTACCCCTAATCTGGCGGACATTGCAGCATCCTGTGAACCATACCTCAATGTAGGGACTAGAAGGGGTAAGATATAGATAGCTTTTCATCTTTAGATGGGATGGTTTCTGCGATCAAATATAGCTTTTCATCTTACAATGGGATGGTTTCTGCGATCAAATAACGCTTTTCATCTTAAGATGGGATGGTTTCTGCAATCAAATATAGTAGCTTTTCATCTTAAGATGAGATGGTTTCTGCGATCAAATATAGCTTTTCATCTTTAGATGGGATGGTTTCTGCGATCAAATATAGCTTTTCATCTTAAGATGGGATGGTTTCTGCGATCAAATATAGCTTTTCATCTTAAGATGGGATGGTTTCTGCAATCAAATATAGCTTTTCGTCTTAAGATGGGATGGTTTCTGCAATCAAATATAGCTTTTCGTCTTAAGATGGGATGGTTTCTGCAATCAAAATATTTTGGCAGTATCTGGATCTGGTTAATGGTGCTAAGTCATTTTTAACTTTTGCCTCTGGGGACATTTTTTAATGCTTTTTTGTCGTCTGCTGATTTTTTTTGCAAACTAAACTTTATTGAAAAATTATTTCAGGAATACCATCAGAGTATCAAACAGACTGGATCTAGCATGTCAGGCCTGATCTGGGTCCAAACTATTTGCAAAAGTTATCAGCAGACAACATTAGTAGATAAAGAGTTAAGATATATCTGCAGATATCTACACATTTTTTAAAATTGATAAAGAAATAATTGTTTGCTCTTATCTAATTCCTGCCCCCCCCCCCCCCCCCCAAAAAAAAAAAAAAAAAAAAAAAGAAAAGAAAAAATATTTCATTTTCATGGGATATTTAAAAAAAATGAAATAAATTAAGGAAAGCGAACCCACACCCATTTATACATATGAACCCACTTTCCGGAAATCCTGGATCCGCCCCTGCCTAGCAAGAAAAATGGGTTATTTTGCAGACAGACATGAAAAGTAAAAATCAGTTATAACTTCAGAGTAAGGTTTGTCTTTAAATTTTTGATGTCTGTCTGTTGAGCAAAATGAATTATTATGCATTTTGCTCATGCATTATTATGCATTTTGCTCAATAGGCAGACATGAAAAATAAAAGATAAAAATTCTCATTCTGAGGGGGTAGGAAAGCTCATAATGCCTTACATTTCATCTCTGTTCTATTGTAATATCTGTAGACACATAAAGGATGCTGAGTATATTGCCTTTGTGTCTAAAAAATACTAGAAATTTAGGGGATAACTATATTCATAATTTCCATTTGAGGAGGTATATCATGGGATATTAGGGTTGGAAATTTAGTTTTATGGCGACGCGTCACTGGAACCGTAAAACGTGATTTCCTAACATTTATCTGACAATATATCTCCCCAAATAAAAATTTTGAATATGGTTATTTTCATTCTAATGCACTTCTGTAGCTTTGTCTCGAATTTGAGCGTTGCAAGCCGTATAAAGGGGCATGTCATCCGACGAAATTTGGCATAATTAATAATGTCAAACTATTTCCAACAGTATATCACGGGATCACATATTGTTGCAAATTTTTGACGTTATCCAATCAGATGCTGTGTTAAAAAGCAAGAGCATTCGAATTTAAGTTGAAAGGCAAAGGTTTCATATTTTGAAGTTTGCAACATGTACAAAGCAAATTTTGGCCAAGGATATCCTACAGTTTTTCATATATTTTCTATTAATAATCTAGATGTTGAATGGTTTTAAAATTATGTTGTGGCTTATTTGTTGTTATATACTCAGAAGAAATAGTTTAGTCAGTGCAGACACTGTGTGCAATGATTTTGTAAGACAGTCTTAATATTGACAAAACCCTTACTCAACATGAAATTTATTTAATTTCTTACACATGTGAACATTTTCAACAAAACGTTTTGAAAATATACCCATTTTCTTCATCAAAATTACACAAAGGGGTCAATATCAAAATTCAAATTTCAAAGCTAAAAATTCAGTCTACTGCCCCTCAGACAATTTCTGGCAGTATCGACAAAATTCTCGTACCTGTTGGATGTCTAAGATGTTAAAGAAGTTTCCAAGCGGCCATGAAGCGATTATGTCATGTTGACGTCACTATGACCTAACTTCAAGTGGCGTCGTTATCCGTGGTCTCCCTGGCGGAGGCTTGCCATTTTTACTGTCAGGCTGTTGAAAACGTGTTTGCAAATGATAAATTGCATGTTCATTACATTCAAAACTGCATGGCACGTCAACAACGCATGCACATGCTCCAAGAAGTCAAATCACAGTATTTCTGTAATTTTGTTGATAGCCTGGACGGCGACTGAAGCTTTCTGACACTGAAGTTTCTCTGGATTATTGCAATATGAACAACTCTCTTTCAATATCGAACAGTATATCAGAAAATAACCCTGCCGGTTTACCACAGCACGTGCACATCGTGTATTATTAGATTTGGATGACAGTCTTATAGAGACATTATTTGTCACACAATAAACAGGTGCATGTAAAGTTACGATAATACAACTCATGTATACAATTTGACATTGATATATCCAGTATTGTTGATTTTATGAGAAAACATAGATACTGACTAAACTTTTTCTTCTGAGTATATAATATATATGTTCTTTAACAAATTTAACAACTAAAGCATGAACTTTTGTATTGTATTAATAAAATTAACTTAACCCTTCACTCCATAATAACAACTTTTGATGCCTTTGAAATATCATGTATTTGAAAATATTATGGAAAATGGAGCATTTGCTCTTTTGGAGCAAATGCTCCATTTTCCATAATATTTTCAAAAGTACTCAAAACTTAATTTGATTTTTTCTTGAAATTTTTCAATGTTATCTAAAAATAGAAAATGATGTCATGATCTAAAAAAAAACCTATGGAGTTAAGGGTTAGTGTTGTATTAAATGAGATGCCCAGTTGTTCAAGTATCAGAGTATAGTCCGGCGTCACAAGTAAAAATGTCTGAATAATATTATATTTCAGTCCATGAAGATTGTTTGTTTATTTAAAATCAACTGTGTAGACACTGATGAAATGCCACATAATTTTATCACAGCAAGTTTGCCTTTAAAATTTATCTTTTTAACCCTGTTTATACTGGAAACCCTTAAGAGGTACTATGGCATACTAGAAACCCTTAATGGGTACCATGGCATTCTAGAAATCCCTAATGGGTACTTTGGCAAACAAGATCTAGATGAATGTGACATTTCATCTAGATCTTGTGACATTTCATCTAGATCTTGTGACGTTTCATCTAGATCTTGTGGCATTTCATCTAGATCTTGTTTCAAACATCTAGATGAAATGTCACATTCATCTAGATCTTGTTTGCCAAAGTACCTCTATACAGGTTTCAAGTACAAAAAGAGTTAATAGAAATAATTTTAAAAGCAGACTTGCTGTTATAAAGTGATATTTCTAAGTGCATGCTGTGTGCTTATTTGGACATTTACATAGGAATATTCCTGAATTCCTGAAAGTCAACCTCAAAACACAGTTGAATCTCGTTAATTCTAAGTCCTAGGTACCAGAAATTTTTTTCGAAGTATTGGAATTTTAATTGATAGGGAGATGGACATAAGTATTTATAGCCCGCAAAAGTGATTATTGTCAGTTTTTTCTATCAAACATATGCTTTGTGTACGAAAAAGAAACGTCTCACGGAGATGTTTCTTTTATGCAAACAAAACATGTTTTGATAGATAGTAATTAAAAGTTCATAAATAGGCCCTGTTCTCTGAAGCTATTGTGTCCGAAATTTATTTCGAATTAGCAGATTATATAGCTTTTTCATTTCATTTGCAGTCTAGCTATTAAAAGAAAATGGACTGTTTAAACTTGAAATCATTAATATTTAATAGGCATACTCTAAATATCAAGATATGAATGTCTAAAGTCTGGAATTTGGAAATTTTAAACTTTCACTCATGCATATAGAGTAATTAACATTGAACAGCTGGGCACCAATGTTTTATCTAACAACTAACACTATTGTTACTGCTCTGTGTTGCCAGGACGATCTTTGTCTATGTCTTCTAACAATGTTAACGAAGGCCTCCAGGATCAAGTGCGCCAACCTCCGCTGAGATACGCGAATGAAAGGGAGGCAACTCTTCTGAGTGTGTGTTCTTATAGGTCTGAGAGTAGATTATCTAACCCTTCTCCATCACCAAGAATACTTAACCTTGGTATGTTTACTAATACATAACTCCATCCTTGCTAGCGGTGATTTTTGTCATCTGCTGATAACCAATGCAAACAGTGTGGACCCAGATCAGGACCGACAGAATGTCGATCCTGATCTAGGACCAAATGTTTGACATTGTGATAGTGTTCCTGATAGATTTTCTTTAAAATGTTAAATTTGAAATTCTTTAAAATGTTAAATTTGAAAAAAGTCCGCAGATGACAACAAATGCATAACAAATTACCCAGCATGCATATAGTTAATTGACACTTAAATTTTTATCTTTTCATATTATGGTATTGATGAAAAGATATATTTAGTGAGAAGATTTGTATGTTGGCAAAACTTTAGCTCATCTGAGAACAAAGTGCTCATTTGAGCTCTTGTGTTTTTTTAATGTCCTGGGTCAGTTTTGCCCTACGAATGACAACTCTTCCAATACCATTGGGACAATTTTAACTGAACCTTACAGGAATATTCCCTGGGTACCATGTGCAAAAAAGCTAATTTAAAAACAGATTTGATCTATCAAAAACATGGCTACCAGCGTACCTGTTTATTTAGGCTAAGGAAAATCTATAAAGTTTAATACTGTAATATACTATATTGTTATGGTGTGGTTATAATTCAAGTATTGATGCCTCTGTTCGGATTTGATAAATATTTTCCTGCTTGCTACTTTTGAGTGGCAGAGTTTTGAGTTATGCACGCAGCATATTAACCCTTTACCCTATAATATCGCCTTTTGACCCCTTTGAAATATGTTTTTGAAAGTATTATGGAAAATGGAACAATTGCTCATTTTCCAGAATATTTTCAAGAGACTATGCAAAACTTTACTTTAATTTTTCTTGACTTTTTTCAATGTTGTCTAAAAATTGAAAAAGATCTAAAATGGCCAGGTTGATCTTAGAAGAATATGACATGTGCAGACAATGTGCTTTCTATATGCAGGTTTTGTTTGCTTCATTGGATTTAATGGTCATGCTGTTTGAGTTTAAAGCTGTTGTCATTGAATATAGGACATGCACTTTTACATGTGGCCTAGTTATTCACATAAAAAATAGATTCCTGTTCAAAAGTAGATGTAGAGGAAATATATGGGCTGTGACATGAGAAAACCTGTCTTCGTGATTTCCGACAAAGTGAGATTCAAACCAGGCTCTTCAGCTACAGAGACTAGGCAGAAAACGTAAATTTTGCTTGTAGCAAGTTTAGATAGGATACTTTTCAAAAAACGAAAAACAAAGGCACGGCTCAGTCTGCGCGGATGCGCAGGCTGGTCTGCGCCTTAGTTGTTTGCAAACCCCAATTACGGGTTTTCTCACGCTGGGGTCTGTATTGAAAATAAGATATTGTCCGGCTCACAATAAAATACATGTAGTTGGAAACAAGCTACACATATTTCTATTCAGTAAAAATAAAATTTAGCAGTCGAATTTGCAATGAAGTTTTAAGATTACTTAAATTAGCAAAGAAAATTAAGTTTTCTGTAAGCAGACCAAATTAAAGCTTAAATTTATTATTTTTAAAGTGTTTTTTCACCTATTTTTTGCAGGACAAATGGGCCTGCTTGGCAAATCAAAGACTCCAGTTCAGACTAGTCCACTATATCCCAACAGCAACAAAATACTGCCACCCACCCCAACTGTTCTCCGATATGGACACACTGATGAAAGACAAGAGGATGGAATTTCAATAAAAGTAAGGACATTGAGTTATTAGGCCATAAGGCGCGTAAATGCTCAGATTTTTTTTTCTGTGTAGGAATGTTTATTGAAGGTCTTTTTATCATTTTCATCATCAAATGATATCAAATTCCATTTAATTTGACAGATATGGGCTAAAATCCTTCTAACTGGCACTGTACTTTGGGGAAAGTTGGTCAGATGCTCAGTAGGGAAACAAAAATCTAAAGAAAGAAAATAACTTTTAATACAAAATTTTGGGCTAGAGGGGACGCTGAGACATATTAACATGGATCAATATTGCCCGATTTTACCATATTCGTTAGAAATAGTAAAAATAAAGTAAAACTGAAAATAACACTTACATTTATTTATCGGATTATCATCCTGGAAATTACCATTATAACGTGTCCCGGATGTGGCTTGGGAACATTATTATGTAAACACAATTTCGTGGTAGTTCCTAGGTTTACCACCAGTGTAAATGAATAATTGCTCACAGCTATATAATTATTTGAAATATTTTACTTGTGGATATATTTTCTCTTCCAAACTCTCCATATTTGCTCTTCTGAACTCTCTTTTTATATATCAGCCATAATGAAAAAGAGGCTGTATTCTAATGCAAGCCAAACTGCTTTTAACATGAAAGCAAACAGTGTGAGCCAAGATCAGACTGCTCCTAAGGGAGCAATCTGATCTCAGTCCATAGTGTTTGCAATATAGGCTACCAAAATATATCAGTAGATGACTTTCTAGCTAGTCTGTGTAGCTGAGGAGACTGGTTTGAGGCTCGCTTGTTCAAAAAACCAGAAGACAGGACTGGTCTTGTCGGGTCGAGGCCCAAGGTCTTGTCCGGTCGAGGCCCAATTGGTATGAATGGCATGTTTATAGATAAAAACTTTTATTTTTATTGCAGGAGGATATGTCCCCTAGATCTGACGATGAATTAGATATGTATAAAGGTGCATTAGAAAATCCCTATGATTTACTATTACGCAACCATACAATCTTCAAGGATGAGTTTATTCTGGCAGAGAGTCGACCTAAAGACCCCTTTATTCAGATTTCTTCGAGTGGTAGTGACACTGTGTCGTCTAGTAGTAGCCACAGATCTACTCCTAGAGATAAGAAAATGATGACCAACTCAAAAAATGTTCGAAAACCTGAAAAATCTGTTTCACAAGGCCAGTCTAACAGTGTAGCAGGTAGCAAAAATGTTTCATTGTCATTAAATGTTTCAAAACAGAAGCTGAATAATAAATCAGTGCCAACAACGAAAGAAATGGGTGACGCTGGTAAAGATGTGTCAGTTCTCAGGGCTATGGCAATGAAAAATGCTGCAGTTATGTCATCTCATGGATTAAACAAACAGGTTTCTTCAGACAGTAAAACCAAGACTGCTGTAAACAGTAAGAAATCTGGTGGAACTATCATAATTCATTCCGATGTAGATGATAAAAAGGAAGGTGAAATGAAGAAGGATGATGGTGATAAGAAAGTGAATATAACTGAATCAAACAAAGGTGTTCAAAGCGCAAAACAGAACATTAGTAATAAAAATGTTCAGAGTTTAACTATAGGAGCTGCTAAAGTAAACTCTGAAAATTCAAATAGTGCTAAAGGTGGTATTCAAATTGATAAAACAGACACTACTAAATCCATGAAAAGTGCTAAAGACATTAAGGCAAAGGCAGTTTCTAAAACTGGTCAGCCATTGCAAGTGGTACCAACTAAATTAACAGCCAGTGCTTTAAGAAATCTTCCTAAATCAGGTGTAGACAAAGTTGATGAGAAATCAGTGGTAGTCAAATCTGAAAGTAATACTGATACGAAAGCAAGTGAACCCAATACCACTGAAAAAGAGAACCAAGAACACCAGACATTCAGTAATGTAAAAATGGAATTATCTCCCTCAGCGCAAGTCCAAAACAGAGTTAGTGGAAGTTCAAACAAACAAAAGGGAGGGGAAAATAAGACTAGTGAAACCGTATCATCTGAAGCGGCAAAGACTACGGTCAATCCAAATACACATGACAAGCAACAGGCTGTGGCAACAGAAAAAGTTGTTTCTACCAATGCTAAAACAGAAATTGGAAGCAAGTCATCTCCTGTACCAGTTAAAAAGAATATGCAATCCAATTCTGCACAGGCAGCAAATAGACAGATTAATGTGCAACCTAGAAATGCAAACTTTAATAATGTGTCTAGAAGTGCTGGAGCTTATCAGAGAGCAGCAGCTAACACAAGGAAATCTACTCCCAGTTATACACCAAGGTTCACTTCTTTGAATACACAGAAAACCTCAAATGCTACCAAAAATAGTGATAATGTTGTTTCAAAGAATTCTGAGGATTTAAGAAAATCAAGTACAGAAAAGGCTGGTACAAACAAAGATTCCAAAACTTTGATTAATTCGGAAGTTAAAACTGAAGAAAGTGTAGAGAAAAGTAACAAACCAAGTTCTCCCTCAGATATAAACCTAACACCGAGTGTAAGCAGATCTTCTTCCATGTTAAAATCATATAATATGGCACCTGCTTCTAATGGTGGAAATAAATCAACGTCTCAATCTAAAACACCAAGGAGTAATACCAGAGCAACAACATCTGCAGATCTTAAAGATCAATCGTGTTCTAGTCAACAGATGAATAGAAATATGAACAAAAAAGGAGAAAATAATAGTAATGGTTCAAATAATTTGTCAAGTGTAAATCTGGTAAGCAAAAGTGTTTCCCAAATATCTCAGCATGGTAGCGCTGGAATGAGTAGATCTATATCGATGTCAATGATAGAAGAAACTAAAGAATCAGCTGAAGACAAAAAGAAAATGTCTTCCAGTGACACAAAAGTCCAGAATCATATTCCTAACTCTTCTGTTAAGCCAAGGCCATCAAGTGATGGTCCTGTAGGAGCTACTAGTAATGCTGCTATGATAGATAAAATACATAAAAGTAATGGAAAAGCCCCTTTGATAGAAATTTTACCCAATGCATCACCAAGAGTTTCAAAAACAAACTACCTAGAAACTGGTTCAAATATGTCGACCCCTGTTATAGTCAATCCTTTTGAGGAACTAGAAAAGAATAGAGAAAAGGAGAATCAATTAAAGCTTGGTGCTAGAGGAATAACTGCCACAGAGTATGGTTTTGTTGTCGAAAAGCCATCCCCAGAGAGGTCTAAAACACAGACTTCTATAAAGTCAAGAAATCTGAAAAGTGGAAAGAAACCAGGCTATGGTAAAGAAGTGAAGCCATCCTCAGCAAGTACACGTGGATCAAGTGGTAAAACTAAAAGAACTAAAAGTAAAGAAAGCAAACCAGACGAAAATCTTTTAAGACCTAAAAGTGGCAAAAATGTTAAAAGGGTAAGGTCAGGAAACAGGAGGAAACGAAAAATCCCAACTGAAAACCTTAGTAAGCAAAATGAGAAAACAGATGTGGCTTTGATAGGCGGAATAGGGTGGCATGTTGCAACAAGTTGCTTGGACAAGTCCGATGTTGATGCTGTAGTTGTAAGTCAGATTGATTCAAGTGATTCATCAGATTGTGAAGATGTTGTTAGGATTACTTCCCCACTCACACTTGACATACCACAGGCATTAAATATCCCAAACCCTTTAGAAATATCATCAGCAGTTTCATCGCCAAGATTTATGGAAGTTAAACCATCTGTGACTGAGAAACATGTATTGCCACATATGGATAATGATGGGTATCCTCCCATGAACTTAGATATGACTCAGTCAAGCAATCCATTGTCAAATGATTCTTCAAAGTTAATTGAAGGTGGTGTAGTAGTACCAGAAGATATTGCAGCTTTATTGGCCAAATTAAAAGCTCAGGAAAATGCAGAGAATGAAATGGATGATAGTAATGATTCAACAGCAAATACATATCAGCAACTGACTAGTGCAATACACAGAGAAATATTAAAGGGTAAATTAACACCTATTCCAGAGTCTCCCAATATAACAAGAACACAGTCATCTCTCAAACATTTAGCTAAAACTGTGGAAGCCATTTCTAAATTTGATCAGAATTTAAATGAAGAGGATTTGAATAAGTTACTCGGTGCAACACCAAGAGATCAATCTGGAACTTCTTCAGCTAAGGATAAACTTTCTGTTGGTAGGGAATATAGAAAAGGGACTGCCGATAATATGTCTAAATCAGCTAGCAGTCTTTCTAAAAGACCACCTGTAAATGTAGTTAATTCAGATAAGACTGTACAGTCAAGTAATAGCTTGGCTCAAATGTCAGCAGACAGTTCAAGAGCTAATAGTAGAACTGGACCCTCTAAAAACAAAATAAACTCAGTAAAACAAACTCCAGTTTCAAGTGCAGACAAAAGCCACTATAATTCAAACAGAGCAACTCCAGTATCTAGTGCTGATGTAAATTCAAGGCAAGTCCAGAAACTTTCATTTAACAGTGAGAAACAAGACAATGGAATCACAAAGACAAATATTACTGTAAAGTCAGGTAGTTCAAGTACCAAACCTAGAGAAAATGAAAAATCCTCTGAAGTAAAAACTGAAACTAAGGAGAGAAAATTATCTGCAGCATCTTCATCATCGGAGGGTAAAAGTGAATCAATAAAATTAGATCTAAAAACATTGCTAACAGAAAAAATGCAAAGCACAAAGAGAATGTTGGAAGAGACTACAAATTCTCTTAAATCAAGGTCATGGAGAAATAAAAGGAAAGTTAGTGTTGGTGATGCTGAAAATATCTCAGTTAAAACTATGGAAACAAAGGAATTTGAAGTGAAGAGGAGAATTGGTAGTGATAGTGATGTTGTAAATGTATTTGAGGGTGAAAGTGACACTGCTAGAGAGGACAGTGAGCCCAAATCAACAAGATCATCGCGTAAAGAAAGAAAATTCTCGGAAACTAAAACGTCAATTCCTGATGATGAAAACATTGATGTTGTTATAGATGAGATCTTGAGCAATACATATCCTTCATCAAAGTCAAAATCTGCCAAAAGTGCCAACAGTACATTAACGGAGGCTAATAAGCATTTACTTTTACAGATGGCTCATCATAAAGAATCGTCACCTTTTTATGCCAAAGAACAGGTGAGAGAGTCCAGCTCGTATGATGACAGTTTAACTTTGAATAAAGACAATCCACAGTTAATGAAAAGATTCCATGCTGATAAGTTCCAAATGGGTCAGAAAGTGAAGGCAATGATTGATGCAGGTGCTGATAAAACTAAGGTCAGGGCCATGATGGATGTGGATAATGAAGCGAAACAGTTGGCGAGAATAATGAACAGTTTCAGACACATGGAACTCTATGCCGGACCTCATGCCGGTGTGAGCAACAGATCTGCCAAACGGGAAACTCCGAGAAAAGTTGAGAGCTTGAAAAGGATGGATCAGAGTCCTGCTGTTTTGTCATCCAGTCGGACGCCTGGTAGACCCGGATCAGCAGGTGCTGGGAGACTTAAGCCAGGAAAATTCACCGAGATAAAAGAAGGATCTACGTCAATGATACATCCAGACAGAGCTGTCAGTCCACTGGCTCTACCACAGGTTTGTAAATTTCACAAGTTTTATTATAAGTATCCATCATGAGTTTGAGGGTGGGATAAAAAAAATCCGTCCCGAGGATCACAGATTGGCATCACGAGGCTTGCCGAGTGATGACAATCGGTGATCGCGAGGGACAGATTTTTCTATTCCATCCTCACACAAATAATGGATTCTTTTTCTTGCTCACCACTGAACACCTCATTTATATTGGAAAAACTTTAAAAAAGACTTCTAGAAAATCCTGAATACGCCGAGATCACGGATCAACGCACAGTCAGTGTGCGGCTGTTAGTTTTTTATCTTTCCCTAGGGCTGGTACGGGTGCTTGAGATAGAAATATCTCACATGGGTAAAAACAACGGAAATCCTGATCTGGTGTGCGAGAATTTGTTTTCCATAATTCAGGCCCCCAGATAAGAGTGTGTTGCTGAAAATTGTTTTTCTTATTTCTAAACCATTACATACATGTATGTGGTTGAGTACTCAAAAGAACCGTCTCAATAAGACAGCTCTTTTGAGTACCCAACCACATCTGTAATAAGAAAATCATTTTCAGTAACTCAATGAGATGGTGCTTTAGAGCACCCAAAACACATGTATTAATTGATAGATAAGGAAAAAATAACATTTTTTATGCTGGACAATTTTGTCTGTCTGGAACTATGCTGCATTAACTATATCATAGGTCCAGATAAGGACAGTTTGTGCACCTAAAAATTGCATTTATTTCCTTACCCATCAATTTAAACATGTGTTTTGGGTGCTCAAAAGAACCGTCTCATCGAGACGGTTCTTTTGAGTACCCACAACATATGTTTTGGTTGAGAAATAAGAAAAATAATTTTCCAGTACACACTCTTATCTGGAGGCCTGCATAGTATATTCTCCAGATTTACTACATATGCATTTATATAGCCAGTTCACGAGATTTTCATACTTGTCACATACATGTATATGACTATTGTAAAATTATTCTTTAAACATGCAGGAGCAGCTATCTATTCAGACCCAAAATGAAACTTAACACTTGGTTTGCCTCAATAGCTCTTGTTAGCTCTTCTATGATTTATATATACATTTTGTATAAAGTAAAGAACATGTTTGTCAGACTTGGATGCATGAATAGACTCTGGGTTTGGAAAACAATTGCATAATCGTTATTTAAAAATAATCTTGATAATCATGTTTAAATCCTACAACAACATGTATGCTAACAATACAGGTATTCAAACAAATAAAGTGTAAAGTTTTCATTTTGGGTTAGTATAGTTGGGCTAGAGGTGTGAGTTTGGGTCTGAGCCTTTATCTACATCTGTACTCACTGTGTGTGAGCAGTGAAGGCTCTGATGTGACTGCATATTTGCTCATTTGCATAAACCATATGGGCCTCGACGCTAGAAAACCTGTCTTTGGGGGTTTGCGAACAACACAGGCGCAGACCAGCCTGGGCGTCCGCGCAGTCTGATCAGCGCCTTTGTTATTCTCATTTTGGAAAGTACCATATCTAAGCTTGCTATTAGCAAATTTCAGTTTCCTAGCTGGTCTATGTAGCTTAGGAGACTTGTTTCAGTCTCGCTTTGTCAGAAACCCCGAAGACAGGTTTTGTCGTGACGAGGCCCATATGTGCCTAATTTTCCTAATAATTTTACCTATTAAGTGTACATTTAAAACATTTTGAGTATTCAGTATTAGAGATATGGAGATATCCCAATTACTTTTAGATGTCCGCTCAAAATCAAACAACACTTTTAAATGCTTTTCTATATTTATGCCGAAAATTGACCGCAAAAACAGGGAAAAGGCACGGGCACAGTGCTGGACCCAGCTTGAGAACACATAAGAAACGTACAAAAATTGGACGGCTGTGAGTGTTTTTTTCTAAAGTAATTTATGAAGACCACTGCATGTCCGTAACGAACACAAAAATCATCATCATTCAGTTTTACCAAAATCCTATAGTGTTAATTGAACGTTATTTAAGGCCATGATGGTGATATTGTCTGGAAAAAAATTAAGCGAGCATGACCAGGATATACCACAATCTCACACTGCAGACTGCAAGAAAGAGACAAAACATCAACAGATAAATCTGCTGAATTGAATGAATTTTCATGGTAGATCTGAATTGTTTAGATTGAAATTTGAGTCAGGACGTGACAAAGCTTCAAATAAATTGTGTTTGAGTGAAGACTGGACATCAACACTGTCAGATCAAATCCCTCTAATTCAGTCAGTAGAGGTGCTGATTAGACTGGGCTGATGCCAAGGCTGATCTGAGTCTTCTCTGGTCACAAAGTATATTTTGTTGGTTTTATCATCACCGGTTTTAGATAAGCAAAAAATTTCAGCATAAAATTGTAAATATTTTCTTACCTTATTTCCAACTATATCACAGGATATACTGTCGCACATTTTTTTACATTATCCAATCAGATGTCGCGTTACAAACGCAAGTTCATGACAATTAGTTTTTAGTTTTCTAAATACACTATGCACACATTTGAGCCGTGACATGAGATTTCCAACAATGTGGAATGTGCGACCAGCAAGGGCTCAGACCAGCCTGCACATACACACAGTCTGATCAGAGCCTTTGCTAGTAGCTTGAGTATTCTATGAGTGTTAAGCTACTGGCTGAACATAATTTGGAGCTTCTATGCTTAAAAGGGGGTTACACAGGCTCATCCGAGTCTACATATGTCAAAATGCCACATTGTTGGAAATCACCTGTCACGGCTCATTTAACACTTTACCTACTGGATAATTTGGCATGCTAGTTTGCCGTCTGCTGATTTTTTTCAAATAGTGTCAAACAGTTTGAATCCAGATCATATCAACTTGACAACTAATTCTTGGATCTAAGAATGAATTAAATTTTTAGTCTGTTCATGGAATCATGAACATATCATGCATTTGGAGTGCTCGGAAAAAACTTAAAAGTCTTACTTTTTATCATCAGATTCCTACTTTTTATCATAAAATACTTTTTTTTCATGAAATGATTCCTACCTTTTTCCTACTTTTTCATCAAAAGCCTGTAAGATGTACTTCAGTCCCTGAAGATTGTTATTATCTTAGCAAACAGTGCAGACCCTGATTAAATGCCACAGTATCTGGCATTTCATCTGGCTCTTCACTCAGCTGTGTCTGACTGCAGATCCAGGGTCGCGAGTTCGATCCCGGCCCGGTCCCATATTTTCGTGGAGATTGATCATGAAATAATTTCTACAGTCTTTCTCCTCCCTTCCGCTGATTCATTCAAGAAGGGTTGTTGTCAGTTACAAGCAAAAGTATGTGCACAAATTACTGGTTAACCGCTTGTTCAAGCCTGCCCAGGAAAAAGTGTGGTTAGGTGAACTGACCGCCCCGCAATGACCATAGCTGTTGACGTGGGACGTAAAGAAACAAAACCAACCAAATCTTCACTCAGCTTGCCAAAGTACCCATTATGGGGTGTCATGGTGTGCAATGAAATGGCTCAAACAACATTTTTTCTGGAATGTCTTTCAGAACCTTGCAGCTGAAATCAAGAGAAGCCCATTTGTTGAGATAGACCAGGATGATGATAGTCTACCCAGTCAACACCTCGAGGAGCTGGCTAATGCCATGAGAGCTGGTTCCCTGGACTCTGACATGTATGTGGAAGAGAGAGCGGAGAGTGCCTGTACTACCTTGAGCTCATCATCAGCCATGGAAGAAACAATACAGTGGAAGAAAGGAAATGTTCTAGGGAAAGGAGCATTTGGCACAGTGAGTATACGGTATTCTACCTTATAAAATTAATGTATAAATGCACATGCATATTTATATAAGCACCCTCTGAATATTTTATGGGTTATTTTCACAATATGAGCTTCTTATGTCCATTCAATCTAGTGGTTTAATTTCATGTTTGTTAAGTAAATTCATATCATCATCATCATCATCATCATCATCATCATCATCATCATCATCATCATAGGGTTATGATTAACGTGCAGGTGTAGGAGTATTCTTCCACATCAATTACCCCAGGTAACTGGCTAGCTGCATACAGAGCAGATCTTACTTTGGGTAAGACTGCCATTTGTATATTTTTAGCAAAGTTTTATGCCAGGATGGAGTATAGCCCGCTATTAAACCAATGATATACCTCCCATAATGAAAATTTTTAATATTTAACTTCAATGCTATAATATAAAGGGGCTAGCCCAATATATAAAAATGGTAAATCAACATATAAGCTTAATGCTTACCGTCAAATCCTAGAAATATTGTTTGTTTTGTTTTGCTTGGTTGATTTGATTCTTTACGTCCCATCAGCAATCTTTCAGTTATAAAGGGATGGGTCCAGTACTAAGCTAGGATTTATGTTCTTGCTCAAGGACACAATGCAGTGAGGCCGGTGAGGCCTGAACCCGCAGCCCTTATGTCTCGAGTCAAGCACTCTGAGCCACTGCGCTCCCTGCATGTATGTATCATAAAATATTAAAATAACTGTGAATAAAATATTGTTTAAACCAATATATAATGATGCATAAAACAAATGCACAGAAAGCACTTTAAATGAATAAGCACTGCTATCAAGTGAGTCTTGATGTCTAGTATTCGGTCTGAACATTCATCAAATTCCATACTTTATGATTGTGAGTAATGAAGACTTTTGGGAAAATCATATGAGCCTTCACTTATCGCCAATATGATAAGTGCCAAAAGCTTGTGTGCTGGCTCAATCTTCATTTTAGCAGGCTCATATGAGCCTCGTCGCAAGAAAACCGGTCTTCGGGGTTTCCGTCAAAGCATGACTCAAACCATTCTCATCAGCTTCAGAGGCTAGCTAGAATATTAAAATTTCGCTTGAAGCAAGTTTAGATGTTATACTTTCCAGTAAGCGAATAACAAAGGTGCTGATTAGTCTGCGCAGGCTGGTCTGTGCCTTTGATGTTCGCAAACCCCTGAAGACCGGTTTTGTCGCCCATATGTTCCCAGTTTGGATGATACATTAAAATTTCGAACACTTCCCTATTTCTGTATTCAAATAAAATGTTGGTTTTCAATTCTGGAATTCACAAATGTTTGTCAGAATAGCAAACAGAGAAGACCCTGATCAGACTGCTTCTTCAGAAGCAGTCTGATCTGGTTCTGCTCTCTTTGTCTAGGTCTTTTTGGCAGGCAGCTATTGTTTGAAAATTTTGAACATTTACCATAGCGGATATAATTGCAGGTATGGTGTGGTCTGACCAGTGAGGGATCTCTGATAGCAGTCAAACAGATAGAACTGAACACCAACAACCATAGCAAGGCTAAGAAAGAGTATGAGAAAGTCCAGGAAGAAGTTGAACTCTTGAAAACACTGGAACATAAGAACATTGTCGGGTAAGTTGATAATTCTAACGCAAATATGCTAGATAGAAATGAACACCAACAACTATGGCAAGGCTAAGAAAGAGTATCAGAAAGTCCAGGAAGAAGTTGAACTCTTGAAAACACTGGAACATAAGAACATTGCCGGGTAAGTTGGTAATTTTAACCCAAATATGCTAGATAAAACTGAACACCAACAATCATGGCAAGGCTAAGAAAGAGTATTAGAAAGTCCAGGAAGAAGTTGAACTCTTGAAAACACTGGAACATAAGAACATTGTCGGGTAAGTTGGTAATTTTAACCTAAATATGCCTGATAGAACTGAACACCAACAACCATGGCAAGGCTAAGAAAGTCCAGGAAGAAGTGGAACTCTTGAAAACACTGGAACATAAGAACATTGTCGGGTAATTTTTTTTTTATTATTTATTATTTTATTTCTGAAACATACATTTTCAGCATAGACTCGAACCCAGTATAAACGGACTGGTCACTGATGGAAATACAAAGTTATGTTGTCGAGGCTTTATTCTAGCGCTATATCAAAGTACTACAGCCAATAAAATTGATTCTGAACATACACGAGATTATAAGAGGTAACTTCTGGTATGGGAAGCTGAAATATTACGAGTTACAGTAAAAATAATTGAAGTTATCTCATCTTTTTATGTTGATTTCTGATGATTTTCGGCTAAAAGTGCCGAAAATAGCAAAAAAGGGTACCTAGGTTTCTTGTTGATGTCCTTAAAGACGGATAAACTTTCAATAAATATAACAACACAGTCTTAAAGATAGTATATTGAACCATTGCTTTTTGAAAAAAATCAAAGATATGTAGAGAAATAACGGAGATATGATTATTTAATCTTCAACATACGCCAGTTTTGAGAGCTCAGCCACCGCTGAGCCACGACAACGTATTTCCAATATATACATTTACCTGTATGTAAGTGACCAGTCCGTGTTTATTGGGTCCGAGGCATAGATCAACATGCATGTGTCATAAATAGTATACTGAGGGAAAAAGTTAAGCAATATACTTTGGGGATTCACAGTTTAGAAGAAATAGGACTTTTAATTTCATAGCATCAAAAATATATGTTGACAAACGTTCATGAGTACAATGACATTAACAGGTTGACATTTCACATAATGATAAGTCTGATTTTATGCCCCCTTGCTAAAACAGCTTATCTGACAATAGTGCAATTAGCGTTGGACTAAAAAATTCATTTTTCTGTCAAATGTTTAGATAAAAAATGGTTTAAAACTCAATGTTATGTTCACCCTTTTCGTACAGTTTTTAGCTGAAACTTGTATGCTTCCAAATTACCTCCCTTTCAATTGAATAATGTTTGAAATTAAAATGCTCAGCAGATCAAATCCTCACTATGAATTTAGATTTTATTTCTTTTGACCACTTTCGGGTAGCCATTAGGGCATTTTCAAACAACTGACATGTTTGCGAACCTGCCAATTAAAAAGATCTAATGCTTCAAAGATTGCCTATGGGAAACCCCATTATAAATAATTGCTGAACTTTTTTCCCTCAGTATATATAACATATACATGTAAAACAATATATAACTGTATTAGCATAGCTATTCAACACAAAATTATGCTGTCAATGTACTGGTACTTTACAGTTGTATCTTCTACACAGTACATTTGTATGTTCAGAAATAATTGTGAATTATCTAAAAAGGGGAAAGTTTGCCAATAGGAAAGAAAAAGTAAAAAGAATTACATACACAAAAAAGAAAAAAAAAATGTGCAGAAAGCACACTGGAAATTTTCAAGCATCTGTGGCTTCCTCATATAATAGGATGGTAAGAGAACATATGGGCGTATGAATATATTTTCAGGTACATGGGTACCAGTCTAGAGGATAATATAGTGAGTATCTTCATGCAGTTTGTACCTGGAGGTTCTATAGCCAGTATCCTGGCTAGGTTTGGCGCTCTTGATGAGGCTGTGTTCAGACGGTATACCAGACAAATACTGGAGGGCGTAGACTATCTCCATGAGAATGATGTTATACACAGGTAAATAGGCCTAGTCGCGACAAAACCTGTCTTCGAGATTTCTGGCAAAGCGAGTTTCAAACCAGTCTCCTCAGCTACAGTGACTAGCTAGAAATTTGAAATTTCACCTGTAGCAAGTTTACACAAGGTACTTTCCCAAAAGAGAATAACAAAGGCGCTGATCAGACTGCGCGGATGCGCAGGCTGGTCTGCACCTGTGTTGTTCCCAAACATCCTAAGACAGGTTTTCTCGCGTCGAGGCCCAAATAATATTCAGTGAATGTTCTAAAATTTTGAACATGAGTCCACAAGTTTACATAAACAAAAATTTTCTCCGTAAAATTGGAAATATTTTCTTACCCATAGCTTTTAGCATATGATTTGGATGCTCAAAAGAACTGTTTCTTTTTGAGTACCCACAACATATGTTTTGGTTGAGAAATAAGAAAATTATTTTCTGTTACACACTCTTATCTAAAGGCCTGTGATTCTCTTTCTGTTTACAAACAAAAGGTTGGTTATCAGGCCTGGAATGCCAGAAGACCCAGATTAGACTACTTCTTCAGTACCGGTCTGATCTGGGTCTGCGCTGTCTGTCTAGGTTTTTTAGGCTACCAACTAGTGTTTGTCATTTTAGAACATCTATAGTAATGTGTGATTCTGATTCACCAAGTGTTTTACTCTTTAAACAATAACTTATGAGTCAAAACAGAGTTCATTATTCCAACATTTTAAACAATAAGTATAGTTTCACAAAAGAAAATTGTTGTTTACATCAGGCCAGATTTTTTTATTAGTTGATTTTCAAACCCTCCTACTGTACTTTTCGGGAAAGTAGAAAAAAAGAATTCTATTTTTTTTTTTTTTTCATTATTTTGTCCGCCTACTCTAAATATTATTTGTTTCGTTGAAAAAAATCTTTTTGAGGTTCTGTCTGTGTAATTTTGAGAGTGACACTGTTAAAAGTGATTGTCCTGTCCAGATTTTTAGGAAATTGATGAAATATTTAATACATACTGTTGGTTTACCTTACTAATTTTACTGTTTTTTATCTGGAGATATTAAAAAAAAAGTTAATTAAAAAGCTCCAAAAAAAAAGCCCTGAAAATAACCAGTCAACTAGTCATTTTCAGAACTTTTTTTTTCGTCCCCCGACCCTAAATCTGAAAAAAAAAATCCCCTAAATTAACTATGAAAAAAATTCTGGCCTCACTTTAACCAATTTCTAGTCATTTCATGACCGTTTTATCACACAGTTTCTGGTTTGGCTTCACTGTGGTTAACAACTACTTAGCATATTCATACTTGAGTCAGAAGCTTGAGTCAGCTACTGACAACTGTATAACTTGAAACAGAGTAATGGAGAGTGTAAAAGCCAAGAAATTAAGTGGTGGTACAGAGGTTTGAGCTCACGAACTATTATACTCAATTGAAGTCAGATCAGCAATCCAGACTCGCTAACAGCTGTGCTACACAGAGAGACTGCATGAGCGGATCCAGAGGGGGGCCCAGGTGGTCCAGACCCCCCTGAAAAATCACAAAAATAAAGGGTTTCTTAGCAATACTGGTCCGGATGCCATGAAAAATCAAAAGCTACCAAGCCAGCATTCAATGTGGGTGTTATCATCGGCACGCCAGCGAAACACCTTTCAAATGGGTTTTCGCTGGGGGGCCTGGTAATATATAGTGGTATTTGGATCCTCTCTCTCCCCTCATCAACTAAAAAAATACCCGTCAAAATTGGACCTCCTCTGACAAAAAGTTCTGGATCCGTGCATGGACTATTCTTTAAGTTTTTGCGTGGTTACTTGTTGTTAAAAGCCACAAATTTAATAGTTCGATTAGTTCGCTTAAATAAGATTTGTGACCAAGTGGAAAGCAAGTAGTTCAATTATCCAACCCATCAGGTTTATAAAAACTTTTAATTGTTACCACCAATCAAATTCCTTGAAATAGTTACAATAATAAAGAATTAGAAGTTATATTTTATTGAATACTGATTTATCTAGTAAGCAGACAGTGCAGACCCATGTGAGATGCCTCATTCTGATTCTGAGCCATCTCATTGGGGTCTGCCCTTTGTGTCAAATCAGGCATACAATACATTGTACAGCCAGATATTCATACAAAAGTGGAGAAATACATAGAGGATCTTACATGAGTGCTTATGTTTTATTGAATTTATTAAACAAGTTGGGGAAAAGAGATAAAATGCGAGGCTTGCCGAGCATTTATCTCTTTTTCACAACGAGTTGAATAAATTCACTAATACATGAGCACGAATATAAGATTCTATTTATCATATGACAAATACTTTGAAATCGCATTTCTAGCGTAAAAATGTTATAATTTTGTCATTATGTACGCAACGTTGTTATAGACGTCATAACATCTTGTAAATCTATAAACCACTAGTGGTTTATCGATTTTATTGGATGGCGTTATTTCACTCCCAGACGCCACCTCATATGATAAAGTATGCGATAACAATAGTTGCTTTGCTTATATTTCAGAGATATAAAGGGAGGTAATGTGATGTTGATGCCTAATGGAGTTATTAAGCTGATAGACTTTGGATGTGCAAAGAGATTATGCATCAACTTGAGTATGGGGCAGTCTGAGATCCTTAAATCCATGAAGGGGACACCGTATTGGATGGCCCCTGAAGTGGTGAATGAAACTGGACACGGAAAGAAATCAGATATCTGGTTTGTATTGAGTGTTTTAATTAACCCTTAATGTGCCAATCACAACAAAAGTCGTCTGCTTTTCCTGTCTGCTGAAATGTTTAAGGAGCCTCTATGGCAAACAGTATGGACCCAGATCAGACTGCTCCTATATGTCCTGGGTCCACCCTGTTTACTTCTATACTTAATTTGTCAGTTATGTTAGGCAATAATTTGCAGCAGACGACTTCAGCAGACGACATTTTCATGTGCGTTTTTTTCTTGGCACTTTCTTACAGTTTGATACAGTTCATTATATTAGCCTCGTCGTGAGAAAATCTGACTTTGTTGCATTCGAACAGCAAAGCCACAGACCTGCCCGCCTATCTGCGCAGTCTGATCAGCACCTTTGTTATTCGCTTAATGGAAAGAATAATATGGGCCTTGATGCGAGTTTTGCGAACAACACAGGCACAGACCAGCCTGCAAATCCGCGCAGTCTGATCAGCGCCTTTGTTATTGGCTATTTGGAAAGTATCATATGTAAACTTGCTACAGGTGAAATATCAATTTTCTAGCCAGTCTCTGTAGCTGAGGAGACTGGTTTGAAACTGGCTTTGACCGAAACCCTGAAAACAGGTTTTCTCGCGTCGAGGCCCATAACTAAACTTGCTTTATTCAAATTTTTAATATTCTAGCTTACTTGGTCGGAAACCCCCCAAGGCAGGTTTTCTCCCGTCTCAGCACAGTCATATATTTTGATCACTCAATGTTTTAGAATTTCAAAAATTATTTTTCTGTCCCTGAAGAGAGATGTAGCATACATTAACCCTTAAAGTGCCTCCTATAATTTGCAGCAGACGACGATTGCAAATTTTGCCGGTTTTTCAATAATAACAAATAAGGCACCATTCTCATGTAATATCATACCTTATTTTTGTCAAAAATTGGGAAAGGTGTCGCAAAATTTGTCGTCTGCTGCAGTCGTCATTGGTGCTTTAAGGGTTAACATCTCATCTTGATCTACACTGTGTGTCAAGGTACCTCAAAGGACTTGTTTATGTTTGTCTGGTACAAAAGGCTAACAAATAAGGGCTAAAAAGTGAATAATTTTTATGCTGGGTCTTTTAGCATAATTGAGAGCTTTGATTGCATTGATCATGATTTGATAAAGGAAAGTGTTTGTTAACTGAACATAATTTATACCTTTTGGCTATTGCTTCTAATAAAGGTGCTGATCAGACTGCCCGGATGCGCAGGCTGTGCGCTTTTATTGCTAGCAAACCCAAGACAGATTTTCTCCTGTTGAGGCCCATATGTTCTGTGTTATTGAACAGTAAACTTAATCATAGATCAGTAACACTCCATGTCCATCACAATATAAGTCACTAATTGTATAGTAGCATAATTCAATTATTTGATAAAAAAACACATTTTTTCTAAATTGTTTGATGAGATGTGGATGAAATATATGACAGTTTCCTTATTTTACAGGAGCATTGGCTGTACAGTGTTTGAGATGGCTACTAGAAAACCACCATGGTAAGAAAACTTTTCTGCAATTGTTGTTAGACTAATTTTCTCGTTCATATAATTGACGGGCTGTGTAGCGCAGTTGGTTACATGTCTGGCTGCAGATATATGTCTGACTGCAGATCCAGGGGTCTCGAGTTCAATCCAGGCCTGGCCTTGAGGTTTTAAAACTTGAGTTCATTCTCAGACACAAAATAAAGCGCAATAATTGGTTGCATGCGGACACGTGTCCCCATGCAGCCAATCATTGCGCTTTATTTTGAGTCTGAGACTGTACTTAAGTTTTATAACCTCGAGGCCTGGTCCCATACTTTTGTGGAGATTGATCATGAATGATTTCTACGGCCATTCTCCTCCTTTCTGCTGATTCAAGAAGTGTTGTTGTCAGTTACAAGCGAAAGTATGTGCACAAAGAACTGGTTTACCGCTTCATCAAGCTTGCCTAGGAAAATAGTGTGATTAGGTGAACTGACCATCTCGACATAAGTGGGACTTTAAGAAACAAATCAAACAAAAAATCATTTATATAATTAAGGGATAATTGTATTTAACCCTTAAAGCGCAAATCACAACAAAAGTCATCTGCTTTTCTCGTCTGCTGAAATGTTTAAGAAGCCTCTATGACAAACAGTGTGGACCCAGATCAGACTGCTCCTATAGGAGCAGTCTGTTCTGGGTACACGCTGTTTGCTTCTATACTTAATTCGTCAGTAATGCTAGGCAATTATTTGCAGCAGACGACCAGCAGACATAATTTTTCAGATGCATTTTTTCTTGGCGCTTTAAGGATTAAATGTTAATTTGGGGAGTAACATCATCGAATCTACATCTGGATGTTATTTTTCATGATGAAGTTAGAACAGAGCAGTAAAATGTGATTTCTGACAGTATATCAGGCAAATTGCAACTGTTATATAGCAAAAAAGGCATTGCAAATTTATAGCTATGGAATAAATGGTCGTTGTACTCATATTAGCAACGTAATAAATGTTTGTTGTACTCAAATTAGTGAATATTGTTCCTCAAGGAGCCATCAAAGGAGGGAGTGCAGTGGCTCAGAGAGTGCTTGACTCGAGACCGAGGGGCCGCGGGTTCGAGCCTCACCTGCATCACTGCCTTGTGGTCCTTGAGCAAGACACATTTATTCTAGCTTTGTACTGTTCCAACCCAGGAAGACCCGTCCCTGTTTAACTGAAAGATTGTTGATGGGACGTAAAGAATCAAATCAAACAAACAAACAAAACTGGTTAACTGCTTCATCAAGCTTGCGGAGGAAAATAGTGTGGTTAGGTGAACTGACCATCTCGACATAAGTGGGACCTAAAGAAACAAATCAAACAAAAAATCATTCATATTATTAAGGGATAACTTTATTTTATACTTAGCAGTGAAATCAATGCATATCAAAAACAAATAAAAGTGATATCAATCACTAGTGAAATGATATGATATCAATCACTAGTGATTGATATCAGCCTATATTTTTACTGTAGCGCTTTTTGGATTGCCTCTGACTTATCCATTAACTTAATGCAGCTCACTTTGAAATTTCAAACGCCTATAACTTTCTTATTTGTGAACAAAAACATCAAGTGTGGGTAGGCATTTTCTTACTTAGAACATGAGGAATATTTTGGTACCAAAATTATTCAGATTTGCTGAAATTTTTCAATTTTGCATTTTCAGCAACTCCCACTTCAGTGAGTGGGTTAATGCATGTCACCTATGTTACGTAACTTCATCAAACATAAATGACGTCACTTATGACGTCACTTGACTCACACTTTGACGCTGAATAAATTTATTTTATCTGCAAGTCCCAATGACTGGATTGATCCAGATATTCTGTCACAAATACTCCTGTCGTCTTTTATATTATTGTGATACGGCTTCATGGGCTTGAAGCATGGTTAATTGATTAAACGAAAATCTTCTAAAAAGAAAAAAGGTAAAATAAAAAGAAAATTTACTTTTTTCAGTAAATATCAAATATATATCATCTCGCTAGTTGAAAACATTGAAAGTTGGATCAACGAACTGAGGTTTTCTGATTCAGTATGACTATCCTTTAAAATGAGGCTAACGTCGGTTACCTGTTTTTGCGGCGACGTAACATAAAGTAAATTTCAAGCATGGAACCAGAGACTGAAAACATGATGACATGATGTCAAGAAACGTAACGTTAAAGCCAACGTTCCCGCATTTTTGCCAGATTAAAGACCAAACAGGTTTTAAAATCAGAAAGAATGTCAGAAAAAGGGCATATAATAAATATATTATCATAATAGTAAGTTGATCTGGCGACAGTATCACGTCTCGTGGATGAGGCCATACCATTGTATCACCCTCGACGCTACTCGTCTCAGGTGATCCGATGGTATGACTTCATCCACTCGACGTGATACAGTACGCCAGATCAAGTTACTATTATGATAATGTGTATATATCAAAAAAGGCATTGCATATTTATAGCAATGGAATAAATGGTCATTGTACTCACATTAACAACGTATTAATTGAGCTGTGTCATGAGGTTTCCAACAATGTGGTATGTGCGACCAGTAAAGCCTCAGATCAGCCTGCGCATATTCGCAGTCTGATCAGAGCCTTTGCATGTCGCTTGGCTATTCTATGAGTGTTAAGCTACTGACTGAATATCGTTTAAAGTTTCTAAGCTTAATAGGAGGCTGCACAGGCTCGTCTGAGTCTACACTTGTCAAATTGCCACATTGTTGGAAATCACATGTCATGGCTCAAATGTTTGTTGTACTCGAATTAGTGATTATTGTTCCTAAAAGGTTGCTCTTCAGCCTGCAAGCTTCTCTGTATCAATTCAGGACAATATTCATCAATAAATATTAGGCACCGAGGTTATAAAACTTTTTTCATGCTCAATTCTAACCGGGCCGCGTAGCGCAGTCAGTAATGTGTCATATTGCAGATCCATGGGACACAAGTTCGATCCCAGCCCGGTCCCATACTTTTGTGGAGATTGATCAGGAAGCAATTTCATTTCTGTGACCAATAACCTTCCTTCCACTGATTCAAGAAGCGTTGTTGTCAGTTACAAGCGAAAGTATGTGCACAAAGTACTGGTTGATGGCTTAATTAAGCTTACCTAGAAAAAAAGTGTGGTTAGGTGAACTGAACGTTCCGACATGACCATAGCAGTTGAATGGGATGTAAAGAATCAAACCAAACAATCAAATCATGCCCAACTCAGCTGAGCAGAAAATTTATCCTGCTATATATATAAATGTTAAAATGCCAACAACGGTTGGCATATTAACATTTATTAGCATGATAAATACAACTTCTGAGAGACTTAAAGCAAGAAATGGCTTAATCTGTCAGTAATTTAGTTTTTATGAGCAGTTGAAATTTCAAGCTCAGTTGAGTTGAGCTTGAACAAAAAAATTAACCTCGGGGCCGGCCCTGAGATTATATTACATTTATGCTCAACTCAACTGAGCATGAAATTTATCCTGCTCATAAGTTTTAAAAAGCCAACAGGTGTTGACATTTTAATTTTTATAAGAAGGATAAATACAACACCTGGGAGTTTTAGCACAAGAAAAATATCTTAATTATTCAGCATTTATGTTTTAATGAGCAATTGAAATTTCATGCTCAGTTGAGTTAAGCATGAAATTTTGTAATAACCTTGGGGCTAGGGCAATAACTCAGGACTTTAGTCCAAATTTTTTTTTTCTTATTTCTCAATCAAAACATATGTTGTGGGTACTCAAAAGAACCGTCTCAATGAGACGATTCTTTTGAGCACCCAAAACACATGTTAAAACTGATGGGTAAGAAAATAATTACAATTTTACGCTCAATAATTTTATTTATCTAAACCTATGTAACTAAAATATCCCATAACACTGCTTATTTTTTATTTCAGGGCTGATATGAATCCGATGGCTGCCATATTTGCTATTGGTTCAGATAAACCTGTCCCACAGCTGCCAGATAAATTCTCTGCAGAAGCCAAGGAGTTTGTCAATTGCTGCCTTATTAAGTAGGATCATTTATCTTTTTTCCTCAAACATTCAAGACATATGGGCTTCGGCGTGACAAAACCTGTCTTTGGGGTTTCCCACAAACTGAGACTAAAACCAGTCTCCTCAGCTACAGAGATTAGCTAGAATATAGAAATTTCGCTTGTAGCAAGTTTTGATATGATATTTTCCAATAAGTAGAAAATTAAGGTGCTGATCAGACTGTGCTGATGCACAGGCTGGTCTGCACCTTTGTTGTTCAAGAATCCCCGAAGACAGGTTTTCTCGCGTTGAGCCCCAAATGTTATCCACTCTCTCATCTGCTTGTATACTTTGGTTGCCTTTGTTTCAAACATTCTTGACCCAGATCAAACTGCTCCCTAAGGAGCTGTATGATCATGGCTCAATCTGTTTGCTTCCATGATTTAGATCTGGAAATCATGGAAAACCTGGAAAATCACTAAAAAAAAGTTCCATGCATGGAAAATCATGGAATTTGAAAAAATCTGAATGATCATGGAAAAATCATGGAATTTTTGAAATAATTTGACGAAACCACCAGTAGCCGGAAAACTAGCTGTCGGACACTTGTGTGTCCGACAGCTAGTTTTCTGGCTACTGGTAGTTTCAAGTTCTGATCATTTCAAAATGCATGCATGGTCTACAAGCATACTGTTGTTCCTGCTTTCCACATTTATGCTCAGCGTGGTGAAGATGCTGCTAAAAGGGGAGGTTGGAGGGGTTAATTGAATAGTCATGTAAATTACATTGTTGATCATGGAAAAATCATTGAAAAATCATGGAATTGTGTTTTTGAATTCATGTGGGAACCCTGTTGATAGTCTTGGGTGCTTTTGGGTTTTTCAGCACATGTAATAAGCAGACAATTTCAAGGCAAAAAAACATTGGCAGGATACAATATTTTCCTGGTATTTTATTGGGAATTTTTTGTTGATAATGATAAAGTAAGATAATTTAGTTTCATTAACATTCACATTGACTTAACCCTTAAGCGCCATGAAAAAAATGCATCTGAAAATGTTGTCTGCTGAAGTCGTCTGCTGCAAATAATTGCCAAACATTACTGACGAATTAAGTAAAGAAGCAAACAGCGTAGACCCAGAACAGACTGCTCCTATAGGAGCAGTCTGATCTGGGTCCACACTGTTTGCCATAGAGGCTTCTTAAACATTTCAGCAGACGAGAAAAGCAGACAACTTTTGTTGCAATTGGCGCATTAAGGGTTAAGATTCAGCATAATCCACATCAATAGCCTCCTCCAAGTATCTGTGTAGCTTTACACATTCCTGACCAGGTGTTCATTTCTGTTAGTTCTGCATGATTTAATTGCAAGTGTTTTCCATGTTCAAATATAAATATCTTCTGCGGTACACTTTTCAAAATGGCCTTCAAAATTGTCTCTAAAATGACACATTTTCAAAGATGGCCACTAAAATGTAAAAATTCCAAATATGACCACCATAATGGCCGTTAAAAAATACTACTCAAGATAGCCACTAATATGACCATTAAAATGACACATTCCCAAGATCAGGAGTGGAGTGGCTCAGTGGCAGAGTACTAAATGTGAGATCGAGGGCTTGTGGGTTCGAGCCTCATTGGAGGCACTATGTTATGTCCTTGAGCATGGGACTTTATCCTCCGCTTAGTACTGGTTCAACCCAGGAATACCAGTCCCAACATGAAAAAAAATTATTGACTAAGACGTAAATAATAAAAAAAACCCATGCAATTCCCAATATGGGCACCACAATGACCACTAAAATGACACAATTCCCAACATGTCTCGCCTAATGACAACTAAATTAACACAATTCCCAACATGGCCCCCACAATGACCACTAAAATGACACAATTTCCAAGATGGCACACCTAAAGGCAACTAAAATTAACACAATTCCCAAGATTGCCATCACAATGACAGCTAAAATGAACCAATTCCCAAGATGGCACTCATAATGGCAACTAAAATAAACACTATTCCCAAGATGACCACCATAATGACGCTAAAATGACACAATTCCCATGATGGCCCACCTAATGTTAACTAAAATTAACAGGATTCCCAAGATGGCCACCACAATGACCGCTAAAATGACACAATCCCCAAGATGGCACACCTAAAGGCAACTAAAATAAACACTATTCCCAAGATGACCACCATAATGACGCTAAAATAACACAATTCCCAAGATATCCCACCTAAAGGCAACTAAAGTTTACACAATACTCAAGATGGCCTCCACAATGACGCTAAAATGACACACTTCCAAAGATATCCTACCTAAAGGCTACTAAAGGTAACACAATACCTAAGATGGCCTCCACAATGACGCTAAAATGACACAATTCCAAAGATATCCTACCTAAAGGCTACTAAAGGTAACACAATACCTAAGATGGCCTCCACAATGACGCTAAAATGACACAATTCCAAAGATATCCTACCTAAAGGCTACTAAAGGTAACACAATACCTAAGATGGCCTCCACAATGACGCTAAAATGACACAATTCCAAAGATATCCTACCTAAAGGCTACTAAAGGTAACACAATACCTAAGATGGCCTCCACAATGACGCTAAAATGACACAATTCCCAAGAGATCCCACCTAAAGGCAAATAAAATTAACACAATACCCAAGATTGCCTCCACAATGACCGCTAAACTGACACAATTCCCAAGATGGTGTCCACAATGACCCCTTAAATGACACAATTCCCAAGATGGCCTCCTCAATGACCGCTAAAATGAAATAATTTCCAAGATGGCCCACCTAATGGCAACTAAAATTCACACATTTCCTAAGATGGCCACCACAATGACTGCTAAAATGACACAATTCCCAAGATGGCCACCACAATGACCGCTAAAATAACATAATTCCAAAGATGATATGCCTAAAGGCAATTAAAATTAACACAATTCCCAAGTTGGCCTCCACAATGACTGCTTAAATGACACAATTCCCAAGATGGCACACCTAATGACAACTAAAATTAACTTAATTTCCAACATGGCCTTCACAATGACCGCTGAAATGACACAATTCTTAACATGGCCTCCACAATGACCGCTAAAATGACACAATTCCAGGATGGCACCCCTAATAGCAACTAAAATTAACACAATTCCCAAGATGGCCCACCTAATAGCAACTAAAATTAACACAATTCCCAAGATGGCCCCCGCAGTTACCGCCAAAATTAACACAATACCCAAGATGGCCTCCAAAGTGACTGCTAAAATGACACTATCCCAAGATGGCACAGTTAATGACAACTTGAATTAACACAATTCCCAAGATGGCCTCCACAGTGACTGCTAAAATGACACTATCCCAAGATGGCACAGTTAATGACAACTTGAATTAACACAACTCCCAAGATGGCCTCCACAGTGACTGCTAAAATGACACTATCCCAAGATGGCACAGTTAATGACAACTTGAATTAACACAATTCCCAAGATGGCCTCCACAGTGACTGCTAAAATGACACTATCCCAAGATGGCACAGTTAATGACAACTTGAATTAACACAACTCCCAAGATGGCCTCCACAGTGACTGCTAAAATGACACTATCCCAAGATGGCACAGTTAATGACAACTTGAATTAACACAATTCCCAAGATGGCCTCCACAGTGACTGCTAAAATGACACTATCCCAAGATGGCACAGTTAATGACAACTTGAATTAACACAACTCCCAAGATGGCCTCCACAGTGACTGCTAAAATGACACTATCCCAAGATGGCACAGCTAATGACAACTTGAATTAACACAACTCCCAAGATGGCCTCCACAGTGACTGCTAAAATGACACTATCCCAAGATGGCACAGCTAATGACAACTTGAATTAACACAACTCCCAAGATGGCCTCCACAGTGACTGCTAAAATGACACTATCCCAAGATGGCACAGCTAATGACAACTTGAATTAACACAATTCCCAAGATGGCCTCCAAAGTGACTGCTAAAATGACACTATCCCAAGATGGCACAGCTAATGACAACTTGAATTAACACAATTCCCAAGATGGCCTCCACAGTGACTGCTAAAATGACACTATCCCAAGATGGCACACCTAATGGCAACCTAAATTAACATAATTCCCAAGATGGCCTCTACAATGACTGCTAAAATTACACAATTCCCAAGATGGCACATCTAATGGCAACCAAAATTAATACAATTCCCAAGATGGCCTCCTCAATAACCGCTAAAATGACACACTACCCAAGATGGCACACCTAATGGCAACTAGAATTAACACAATTCCCAAAATGGCCTCCATAATGACCGCTAAAATGACACAATACCCAAGATGGCACATCTAATGGCAACTAAAATTAACAAAATTCCCAAGATGGCCTCCACAATGACTGCTAAAATGACACAATACCCAAGATGGCACACCTAATGGCAACTAAAACTAACACAATTCCCAAAATGGCCTCCATAATGGCCACTGAAATTACACAATTGCCAAGATGAAGCTGTATGTGGGGGTTACGCAAAGAGACTGAAGAGACCCATATCAGGCAGCTCTTGTAAGTGCCTGACAAGAAAAATTCTTTGTTCTTTGGTACCAACATGCTGTTTTTGGCTCTCCTGAGCTGAGGCTCAAGGTGAGCTATTGTGATCAGTCTTTGTTAGGCGTCTGTCGTCCGTCCGTAAACTTTTTCTTTAAATGACATATTCTCCTAAACCACTGGTCCAAATTTAAAATAATTTCATGTGACTGTTTCCCATAATGCCCTCTACCAAAATTGCATAAAGGGTTTTGCTCCTGAACATGAGGGCTGCCAGAGCTCTAGATAAAAATACTTTAAATGACATCTCCTGAACCAATGGTCCAAATTCAAAACAATTTCACAGAAACCCTATACCAAAATTGCACAAATGGTTCTGCTCCATTGAACAAAGGAGCAGCCAGAGCTCTAGATAAGAAATGTCTTTAAACGGCATCTCCTCCTTAACCACTGGTCCAAATTCAATATTTCATAGAAATATTCCTCATGATGCCTTCTATTACTTGACTTTTCGCTTACTGTAAAGGCGGCAACATTAATATTCATATCTGGGTGTGGTTCGGCTATTTCATCTGCTAAGGAAGGGAAATCAGGTTTTATTTATAATTTGGTAAAGAGTAAACAAGCTTTTTGAGCCGCGCAAACGTGCATGCATTTCATGAAAATCCTAACCGTATACACACTCAACTCATATTTATTAACCCTTAAAGCGCATAATCATAAAATGTATGTTTTTTGTCGTCCACTAAACTATTTGAAGCCTCATAGATAAACAGTGTGAATCCAGATCAGACTGTTCCTGTAGGAGCAGTCTGATCTGGGTCCACAATGTTTGCCCCTATGCTTATATTAAATAGACATTTTCAGATGCAGTTATTTTGCTGGCGTTTTAAGGACTAAATAATGACTGAGGTTGTGGCACAAGAGAATACAGTTACTTTAGAATAAAACCACGCCTCCTTTTCATCTTTTACCTATGCCTAAGGTTGACTAGTCCTAATTAGGCATTCATGAGGCGCCGCCTTTACAGTAAGCGAAAAGTCAAGTAATACCAAAATTTATCAGAGATGGCCACCAGACCAGTGCTAAAAATAGAAATATCTTTAAATGATATCTCTTAAGCCACAGGCCAATACATCATCTCTTCGTGTGCCAGGATTCAGGTGAGTGATCCAGGGCCATAGGGCCCTCTTGTTTTAATATATAAATACATAGTGGGTGGAGCCTAGCATGAATATTCATGAAGGAAAGGGTTAACCCTTAAAGCACCAAGAAAAAAATGCATCTGAAAATGTTGTCTACTGAAGTCGTCTGCTGCAAATAATTGCCTAACTTACTGACGAATTAAGTATAGATGCAAACAGCGTGGACCCAGAACAGACAGCTCCTATAGGAGCAGTATCTGGGTCCACACTGTTTGCCATAGAGGCTTCTTTAAGATTGCAGCAGACGAGGAAAGCAGACGGCTTTTGTTGCGATTGGCGCTTGAAGGGTTAACTGTCTTGTAATTCTTTCTTACAGAGATCAGACAAAGAGACTAACAGCTCTAGACTTGCTACAGACTCCATTCATAAAGAGACGGCTAAAGAAAAGTTGATAGATACTGGCTCACACTTGGTTCATACTCATCTCGACTTAGTCATAGGAAGGGCTGGCCAAAAAGTTACGAGCCCTGTTGGTGCTGGATTAAATCTGATAGATATTGATTGACAACTGGTCTTGAGATGGAGTTAAAGGAAGGGCTGGTCAAGAAGTTACCCTTCCTGGTAGATGTTTGGTAAAAACTGATAGAGAGTGATTGACATATGGTTTGCATTCATCTTGAGACTTGATCCTAGGAAAGTTTACACCTCATTTTAGGTGCTGGATAAAACTGTTAGTGATTGACTCATGGTTCATAGGCCTTAGGAAGGGCTGATCAATAGAGAATACTAGGTGAGTGTCTTTTGATATCAAGTTTACCAGGCAAGGCTTCAAGAAAGCTTGTTGACATGTTGAGGCTTGCTGATTATCTTGACAAAGAGTCTAAAGAAGGGCTGTCCAAGAAGTTACACTCCATGTAGATGTTGGATAGAAGCTAATAGATAATACTTGCACCCAGTTCATGTTCATCTCGACAAAGAGTCTAAAGAAGGGCTGTCCAAGAAGTTACACTCCATGTAGATGTTGGATAGAAGCTAATAGATAATACTTGCACCCAGTTCATGTTCATCTCGACAAAGAGTCTAAGGAAGGGCTGTCCAAGAAGTTACACTCCATGTAGATGTTGGATAGAAGCTAATAGATAATACTTGCACCCATTTTATGTTCATCTTGACATGTACTCGAAAGAAGGGCTGACCAAGCAGTTATGCCCCATGTAGATCAAGAAAAGTTAGATTTAAACTGTTCAATTCTAATTGCCTCACGAGTGATAAGGTAGATAATTAGAAAATGTGCCATCTTAGCAGAACATGTTAACCCTTAAAGCGCCAAGAAGAAAAAAAATCATCTGAAAATGTAGTCTGCTGAAGTCTTATGCTGCAAATAATTGCCTAACATTACTGGCGAATTAAGTATAGAAGCAAACAGCGTGGACCAAGAATAGGAGCAGTCTGATCTGGGTTCACACTGTTTGCCGTGGAGGCTTCTTAAACATTTCAGCAGACGAGAAAAGCAGACGACCGAAAAAAATGCATCTGAAAAATTACTTCTGCTGAAGTCGTCTGCTGCAAATAATCGCCTAACATTACTGACTATTTTAAGTATAGAAGCAAACAGGGTGGACCCAGATCAGACTGCTCCTATAGGAGCAGTCTGATCTGGGTCCACACTGTTTGCCATAGAGGTTTCTTAAACATTTCAGCAGACGAAAAAAGCAGACGACCGAAAAAAATGCATCTGAAGTAAAATACATCTGCTGAAGTCGTCTGCTGCAAATAATCGCCTAACATTACTGACTATTTTAAGTATAGAAGCAAACAGGGTGGACCCAGATCGGACTGCTCCTATAGGAGCATTCTGATCTGGGTCCACACTGTATGCCACAGAGGCTTCTTAAACATTTCAGCAGATGAGAAAATCAGATGACTTATTGCGATTGGTGCTTTAAGGGTTAAAAGTGCAGAGAAAGGAGTGAAATGTGATAGTTTGTCCCATTCCTATTAGAGGGAGAGCAGGTTGTGGCTAAAATATGGAATCTAGCCAAAAGAAACTAAGGAATATCATCCCTGAATATATACGGACTCTACAGTAAAACCTGTCTTAAGCAGCCACTCAAAAATAGACAAAACAAAGATCTTAATGACAAATGGTAGTTTAATTAAGGTCGAAACTATTGCAGAATGCTCCCCTTGGAGCATTCTGCAATACTTTTGACACGCATTAAGCAATAATCTGTCTTGAAAACCAATGTTTGGTCTTCTTTTTTGAGTGGCGCTTAAGTCAGGTTTTACTGTACAATATTTGTTTACACGAAGTTGATTGTTGAATCTCAGTGGAAAGATTAACAAACCTCCCTTGATATGTACAAAACTCACTTTACCAGTCTATAAAGCTTCTGTGATAATGATGCTTTTTTGTCAAACTTTTTCCGCCAACCACGACTTTTGTTGATTGCTCTCTACTGCATAAGTATTTAGGTAGCCTATATTTCAAACAATGTGAACCCAAATCAGACTGCTCCATTATCAGGGTTCATAGTGTTTGCTTCCATGATAAAATCTAGTCTGAAGTGCATTTGAATAGATGCAGCAGACTTGATAAGCAGATGATATTTTCTAGAAAAAATGTTGGAACGTTAAGTGTTAAAATACAAGCAAGTTCATGAGATTTTGGTACTGTCTTACTGAGACTGTTCTTCTAAGTAGCCATAACATATGTATTACTTGGGGAAATACGATGATTAATTGTTAAGTATGCACTCGTATCTAGATTCCCGATTATTACTAATATTCAGGTAATTTCAACAAAAGAAATTTTGTAGACCAAGATCACATTGCTCCTAAGGAGCAGTCAGATCAGGTCTATACTAATTGCCACTCTGCCAAATTGTTGTAGACACCTCACCAAATAGTCTTTTTTGTAAATTTTAGGATTAATGTGGTTAGGAAATAATATCCTATTATTTAGACTGTTTACCCCCATTCATGACAATTGTTGTCTGCTACTTGCTTATCTTATGATGTATTTTGGTAGCCCATATCACAGACACCATGGAGCCAGACCAGACTGTTAGCTTACTAGCAGTCTGATTAGGGTTCATAGTGTTTGCTTCCATGATAAAAGAAGTCTTAAGTGCATTTTAATATATGCAGCATATTTAATAAGCAGACAACATTTTCAGGGGGGAAATAGCAGAATATTAGGGTTAGGGTAAAGTTGGTAGTGTATTTTGATAAACTTGTTTGTCTTTGAGTTTTTTGTAGCAAGACCAAGTCTTGACATTTAATCTGATTGAATGGCATAAGCCCTGTGTTGTATATTTTGAGGCTTGGTCCCTCAGACGATTAGATGAGGTAACAATGATAAATAGCATTTGGGCCTTGACGTGAGAAAATCTGTCTTAGATGGTTTGCGAACAACAAAGGCGCAGACCAGCCTGCACATCCGCGTAGACTGATCAGTGACTTTGTAATTCGCTTTTTGGAAAGTATCATATCTAAACTTGATGCAAGCGAAATTTCAATTTTTTTTAGCTAGTCTCAATAGCTAATGGCCAATCAAATGGCGAGTAGGTTCTTCAGGTTTTCGCAACTGGTTTTGATACAGCCTTGCTGATTGGTCATTATTTCTCATCTGGGTATTTTTGAGCTACAGCTGCGGCCATGCTCCAAAGCAAGGTTGTGTATAGCTGAGCTACAGTGTTTCTGTTGAGGCTATTGCTGGCTAATAGCCAGGCGATAGCCACAAGGGAACTCGGCCATAGCTACATGTAAGTTAGCTGCATTTGTAATAAAGCCTTTGAATGAGTGAAAAAAAAATTTTTTTAGAAAAGATCCATTGATAGTGTTTTAAATAGAGGATCTTACATGAGTGCTCATGTTTTATTGAATTTATTAAACGAGTTGAGAAAAAGAGATAAAATGGGAGGCTTGTCGAGCAATTTATTTTTTGCAACGAGGAAAAAATTTTTTATGCATCTGCCTTTCAAAATGCATAAAATTACACTTTTTCCAGAAAACCTGAAAAAGAATCTAGGTTTCACAAGTAAATTTATGTAGGGTTGGGTAACCCTAAAAACAGGTATTTTTTTTTATTTGAACTCAGACTTAGCTGATGCCTAGGATAATCTGAATCTCCTCTTGACTCACAGTCACATTGCTGGATTTCTCATGTCACAGCTCATACAGTAAAACCTGTGTAAAGCCCTGTGTAAAATCTGTGTAAAACCTGTGTAAAACTCTGTGTAAAACGCCCACTCAAAAATAGACAAAATAAACATCTTAATGACAAATGGTAATTTAATGAAGGTCGAAAGTATTGCAGAATGCTCCCCTTGGAGCATTCTGCAATACTTTTGACCTGCATTAAGCGATAATTGGTCTTGAAACCAAATTTTCGGTCCTTTTGAGAGTGGCTGTTTTACACAGATTTTATTAGACTCACCGGGGTCACTGCCTTGTGTCCTTGAGCAAGGGACATTTATCCTAGCTTAGTGCTGGTTCAACCCAGGAGGACCCATCCCTACATAACTGAAAGATTGTTGATGGAATATAAAGAATCAAATCAAACAAACAAAACAAACACCGGTTTTACTGTATCTCATTTTCTGGCTCTATTGTCTTCTAGGCCAGGGAGGTAGATCCATAGATTTTTTAAAACAAAGTTAGCCTAAATTTCATTTGATATAATTTACATGTTATAGTCATCAGAACTTTTTAAAAGTTGTTGAAATCAATGTGTATGTTAGGACTAACTTGTGGACGTAATTTATTCAACTGGGCCCTAAATTACAATTCCTCCTTAAAGTTAAGGAAGACTTAAGTTAAGTATTGATTTTTCAGGATGCGAAAAATAACGTTTCAAACTGATAAAAATCAAAATAAGTTCATTTTTTCAGTATATCACAATGATATCTTTGATCACAAGTACTGCATCAATCCAGACAGTTTATTTAGCATTTAATATAGCATGTTGAAATATTAGTACTTAACTTAAGTCTTCCTTAACTTTAAGAAGGCATTGTAATTCCGGGCCCTGATAGCTAAACTTGTATAGATTATCACACAGATGCAAAATGAGTTATTTCCCTTACCATCTCATTCCACAATTAAAGTGGGCCTTTTCTTCTTACAACATTAAAAGATTTCAAGCCCTGATCTTGTTACCTGCCAAGATATTTTTTTCTGGAATAAAAACGCAATGTATGAAAACACCTGATCACTTGAATCTTTATTTGAACCACTGTGGCAGTTCTATTTTTTATCAAGACAATTTTGAACAACATGTGTAAAAGTTTTCAGGATTATTCCTGAATTCAGGATTTTGAGGATGACTTTCCACAGAAAGTCATCCCCAAAATGCTGGATTAAGGAGATTGTATTAGCTTCTCTGATTTATTTTCAGTCTGTCTAAGGACAACTGACCATTTAAACTAGAAATTGTGGCTATTTAGTGGGCATACTGCAAGTTTTAAGATAGAAGTTTTGAAAGTTCAGGATTTTGCAAATTTTGAACTTTCACCGATGGAACAATCATTATTGATACCTGCTTCAAGTGGTTAATTTCCTTCATTTGTACACAATGTGTAGTAGATGCTCTAAAATTTCGAACACTAGTTGCCTGCAAATGCCTAGACAAAAAGTGCAGGGTCTTCCCTGTTTGCTATTCTGACAAACATTTTATTAATTCCAACCCTAATAATCACCATTTTATTTGAGACCAGGCCTCGAGGTTATAAAACTTTTTTCATGCTTAACTCGACTGAGCACGAAATTTCAACTGCTCATAAAAACTAAAACGCCGACAAATAAAGAAGTTTCTTGCTTTAAGTCTTTAAGATGTTGTAGGTATCTTGCTAATAAATGTTAAAATGCCAACAATTGTTAGCATTTTAATATTTATGAGCAGGATAAATTTCGTGCTCAGCTGAGTTGAGCATAAAAAAAAGTTTTATAACTTTATAGAGATAGGTGTTGAAAAAGTTTACCATACCTGAAAAAATTCTAATAACATTAGATGCATTTATTTTTAATAATATTAACATCCTCATTGAATGAGGTTTGTACCACACTGTTGTATACAGTAAAACCTGTGTAAAAGAGCCACTCTCAAAAAGACCAAAAATTGGTTTTTAAGACCAATTATTGCTTAATGAAGGTCAAAAGTATTGCAGAATACTTCTACAATACTTTTGACCTTCATTAAGCTGCCATTTGTCATTAAAGTCTTTGTTTTGTCTGTTTTTGAGTGGCCGTTTTACAATGTACGCAGGTTTATTATACATCATATGCACACTAGTATTTCTGTGATATTGTTTTTGTTATTATTTAGCATTTTTATGTTAATTACATCAAGAGCTTTGTAAATTATCATTATGGTAAGATATTATGTTTTTGATTTCACATTTTAGTAGTTTTGTAGAGGAAAGTGAGAGTTGTAGATTCACGTTGGATATGAAATCAAATGTATAGCTGCCCCTTTAACAATATTATATACTTTTAACCTTTTACTCCATAATAACGCCTTTTGACGCCCTTGAAATATCAGATATTTGAAAATACTATGGAAAATGGAGCATTTGCTCTTTTGGAGCAAATGCTCCATTTTCCATAATATTTCCAAAAGTATTAAAAAAATATTTAATTTTTTCTTGAATTTTTTCAATGTTGTCTAAATATAGAAAATGATGTCATGTCCTAAAAATAGCATATGGAGTATAGGGTTAATAGCACTATTAGGGGCTGAAATGAGGAAAGCATTACTGATCCTCAGATATAAAATGCATCCAAATGGTTACCTTCTTTACACTGGTAATAAGAATTTCATGCTTGTGATAGAAAAATTTCTTTACTAAAGTTTCATTTTTCATTTTTCTGTGTAGATACTTTCTTATCTATTTATCAATTTGAAGTCATTTTTGTTTTGAGACCATGCATACATATTGTCAAACCTTTCAACATATGTAATGAAGCACCTTAAATGTCAAACTTTTTATAGCCAATTTTTTGCTAAAATTATATTTTTTGTTTAGATACTTTTATATTTTTATGAATCCGAGGTAAATTTGTTTTGAAATTTTCATACACATTGTCCAAACCCTAATTAAATGTAATGAAGCACCTTAAAAAGGCTTAAAAGCTAAATAGAGGATCTTACATGAGTGCTGATGTTTTGAATTAATTTAGCGAGTTGAGGAGAAGTCATATAATGCGAGGATTGCCGAGCATTTATTGCTTTTTTGCAACAAGTTTAATAAATTCAATAATATGAAGCTTGAATGTTAGAATCTATCTATCACATGACATTAAAATTACTCAAAAATCTTATTTATGGCGCAAACACATCAAGATTTTGCAATATTTTATGCAACGTTATAATGGACGTCAGTACGTTACATCACTAAATCTGTAAACCACTGGTAGTATACAATTTTATTGCATGGCGTTATATCACTTCTAGACGCGAGGACATGTGATAAACATTTTTATTGCAAACTATAAAAATGATCTATTAATGACACTAAGATTTGTAAGAAAAATTGATATTTTTTCGTTTATTTAGATTCCTTATGTCCCAGTCAACAATTTTCCAGTTATGTCAGGACAGCTCATCCTGGGTTGAACCAGTACTAAGCAAGGATAAATTTGTCTTGCTCAAGGAAACAACACAGTGACGCCAGTGAGGCTCGAACCCTCTGTTTCGAGTCAAACACTCTACAACTGAACCATGTCTTGTAACAGGATTTCCACGGTCAGGGAAAAAGTTCTGGAAAGTGAAAAATTTTCCAGGTCAGGGAAAAGTCAGGGAATTACATTTTCAGTCAGGGAAATTTAAAAAAACAAAATGAAAAAAGTCATGGAAAAGTCAGGGAATTTCAAAATTTTCCTAAAAAGATACTAGTTAACAGGCTTCTGGAAATTTTAGTTTCCATAATTTGCAAGCTATATTAGAAAAGGAAAGTTTCTGAACATAAATTGCAAGCAATTTATGTTCAGAAACATTCCTTTTCTAATACTTATGGTTTAAGATTTTTCTTTAAAGATTAAATCAGCAAGTTCAAATATTTGTGCAAAATCTTCGAATAGTCGATGGATGAAAATGGCTAAAATTTGCCTTCCAAAAGGGTCTGGAAAACGGTTGAAAGTCAGGAAAAAGTCAGTGAAAAGTCAGGGAATTTTGAAATGGATATTGAGTGGCAACCCTGTGTAAGAAAAAAAGTGATGTTTTACAGTGATTATATATGAAAGATAAAGAAAATGCTTGTTTTCTAGCAGATAAAGTGTCCTTTTAAGTGATTTGCTTGAATATGATTAACAGTTTATTTATTATTGATATTACATGTACTGTCGTGCCAACCAAGAGTGACAGTGACATAATATTTTGTTTACAATTGTTAAGTAAAACATAACTTGTACACTCCACTTGAGCTTACGTGTATCAATAGATCACTTGTTTATAAATCCTATCCTGCGGATAGGATTAATACACAAGTGATCTATCGCTTCTAAGTCCCCAATAACTTTGTCAACAAAACATGACGTCACTGTCACTCTTTGTTGGCACGACAGTAGTTTTATAATATTCACATGTCAGTTGCTTTATTACATTTGTTGAAAATTGGTATTACATGTGTATTGAAGATGCTTTTTACTATATTTCGTAGAAAGAATTTTTTGCATTTACGAGTCATACACACATAAATTTTTTTTATATGGGCCTTGACGTGAGAAAACCTGTCTTGGGTGTTTCCGAACAACAAAGGTGCAGACCAGCCTGTGTATTTACACAGACTAATCAGCAACTTTGTAGTTCACTAAATGAAAAGTATTATTTCTAAACTTGCTTTGAGTGAAATTTCAATTTTCTTGTTATTCTCTGTACCTGAGGAGACTGGTTTGAGTCTCCCTTTGTCAGAAACCCTGAAGACAGGTTTTCTCACATTGAGATTCATATAAAATGGTCATTTTCATTTCTAGATTTATGTTATTAGGGTTTTTTCGACAAAGGACAGAAAAACTTTATACACTATTCCAGATTATAGAATGTATGTGCTATATCTCCCTTATAACTCAATCAAAACAGAAGAGCACACTGGCCCAGTGGTAGAGTGCTCTACTTGAGATTGTATGATCTCTGGTTTGAACCTCAACAGAGGGCTTGTTTTGTGAGTAAGACCCTTTATCCACTGCTTAGCATTGGTTCAACCTACAAAACATCCTGATTTGACTGAAAAATTATTGACTGGGATGTAAAGCACTAACTCTTGAAAACAAAACACAACCAAAAGATATTGTGTGGGTATCAAAAAAACAGTCCCACAAAATACGATTTAGTTGAGCATAGGACCAGTTAAGCAAATTATTTCAGCAGTAAATTGTGATTATTTTCTTATCCATTGCTTTAAACATGTGTTTTGAGCGCCCAAAAGAACCATCTCATTGAGACAGTTCTTTTGAGTACACACAACATATGTTTTGGTTGAGAAATAAGAAAGTAATTTTCAGTTACGAACTCTTATCTGGGGGCCTGGTTGATGTATAGAGAAAAAACGTGAGCTTATCTGGAGTTGTGTACATGTGATATGTTTGTTATGTTAACAATGTATTGAGCAGCTGGACTCATGTCAATTGTATATTTATACATTCTTAATTGTAGCTCGTTTTGAAATCTGCCATAATTTACTGCTGGCATTTTTTAAAAGAAACAGAATAAATACAAAAAGAATTGTCTTCTTGTTTTATATTCATAATATTGCAAGAAGTGAGCAAAGCTCACATACCCCCGGTGGTTGCCATCAGAGGTAACACTTTCAGAGAAAAGACAAAATTGTTCAAGGTTTTATAATCCTAAATCAAGTAGTTGCTGAGAAACTGATATAAAATGTCCATATGTATTATCTAAGAATGACAGAAGGAAAAATTGAAAATTTGAAAAAAGAAGGCAAAAGGAGGATTAGCATCTTAATTTTCATTTACACAATACAATTTGCCTATCTGAAGGTGTATACAAAATTTGAAAACACTGGCTCCAATAGGAGCCGAAAATCAGTGACTGAAATTTTCATTGGAGAGAAAGAAAACTGAACAAATAAAGGGACTGATAAGCAATATGTGGCTGTTTTTTTGTTACACAATACATCTCATCACTATCAAGTTTTGTACCAAGTTTCGGTTGCTGAGAAATCTTTGACAGATAAAATATCCATATGTATTATATAAGAGTGACAGAAAGAAAAAATGAAAGATTGAAAAAAAGGCAAAATGAGGATTAAGATCTTAATTTTAATTTACACATTACACTTTGCCTACCTAAAGGTGTACTCAAAATTTGAAAACACTGGCTCCAATAGGAGCCAAGTAGTCTGTGACAGAAATTTCCATTGGAGAGAAAGAAAAATGTACAAATAAAGGGACTGATAAGCAATATGTGTCTGTATTCTTGTTACACAATACAACTCATCGCTATCAAGCTTTGTACAAAATTTCAGAATCCTAACTCAAGTAGTTGCTGAGAAATCTTTGATAGAAAAATGCCCGTTATTGTATAAGAGTGACAGAATGAAAAAATGATTAACTGAAAAAAGAAGACAAAATGAGGATAGGCATCTTAATTTTTATTTACACAGTACACTTTGTCTTCCTGAAGGTGTACACAAAATTTGAAAACACTGGCTCCAATAGGAGTTGAGAAATCTGTGACAGAAATTTCCATTGGAGAGAAAGAAAACTGAACAAATAAAGGGACTGATAAGCAATATGTGGCTGTATTTTTGTTACACAATACAACTCATCACTATTTAGCTTTGTACCAAATTTCAGAATCCTAGGTCTAGTAGTTGCTGAGAAATCTTTGACAGAAAAAAATTACAGACAGACAAACAAACAAACAAACAAGCAGACAAACATAATTACAGAAAAGGCAAAAACTATATACCCCTATATACTTCGTACCGGGGGTATAATAGCCAAATTATTAGGGCCCTGCTAACCAATGAGTTCATTTCTCTGTCCTTTTTAAACTTTTGTATGCTGGAAACCCCTTAACAGGTTCTTTGACAAACAGTGAAGATCTAGATGAAATGCAGCATTTCATCAGGGTCTTCACTTTTTGCCAAAGTAAAAAGAAATAAATCATAATTTTGGAATTCAGACCAGTAACCCTTTATAGACTTCGAGCTAAAAAAGGTCCTGCTCCCCCCCCCCCCCCCCAGGGAATTTTGCAGACATATCCTATCTTGAAGAAAATTTCAAGCCGCATCTTTTAAGAGATGTTTGCACTCTGTGCTCCGGGGCGTTAGTCTCTGACAGCCTGTTACATATGTTACTGTAACAAACTAAGGAAAAATTCAAAATGAAAGTTTGATCTACAGAAAGAAGACATTAAACCATCTAATTATTCAAATGTCTTATGTAATTTGCAAGCTTGATGCCTAAGCTACATAAAAGCAGCACTTTAAACAAAATCACAGCCTTCAATGGTGTTATATGCGTTACATAGATTAAATTTCCCTTTGAAAGTTGATATCGTAATTAACATCATTCATTTTACAGAAAATTTGTGCATTTTTACAAGTGTTTTTAATCTTAGTTTACTAAAATACTCATTTGACTAATAGAAAAAACAAAGTTTGCTTTTCTATCTCAAATACATTGTTTTATATGAGCTATTAAACAACCCTACCCCCAATTTTAAGTATCCAATTTTGGTATCTATTATTGAAGAAAAATATATGAAAATATTTGACGCTCTTGGATACCTTACATTTTTGGCACTGTCTTGCTAATGCAATAAAGAATCGTACATTTGCAAGGTTGACATCAGGATCAGAGCACTTAGTAAGTATGTAACGTATGTTACATGGCATAATGAATGAGCTGGGAAATTTTCTTGGATTTCAGAAAGATACAGTTTTTCACATGTTTTCCTATTAATCTCTAGCCTCTGTTGCCTTAGTCTTAGTAATTACAGTCATTGCTGATAACAAGCCCATGGAATTGTGTTACCAATGTTATATATATAACCTTTTTAATCACATATTTCCTTATGCCTATAATTTTAAAATGTATAGACATATAGATAGAAAATAATAGTTCTCATTTAAATGACACAACTTAATAAATATTCCTATTAAATATAATTATTCAAAAACAATCTTTATTCAAGTCACCCTCACAATGTCTATCATTGTGTCTGCTTCTATGGCAGAATAATCACCCATTTCATCACAACCAGTAGAATCATGGCATTGTATTAGGACTGCAAACTGAGTACAATCCTGTTCCTCTCCACCCCTTTGGGAATTTTGCAGACATATCCTACCTTAAAGAACAATTCAAGCTGCATCAAATAAGAGATGTTTGCACTCTATTAACTAGGGGTTTAGCCTGTAATGGTTTGATACGTATGTTACCATATCAAATTGAAAGTCTGAGAAACAGAAAGAAGACATAAAACTATCTATTTATTTATTTGAATTATTCATGTAGTTTGCATGCTGAATACCTTTGATACATAAGAAAAGATTTTTAACAAATATACAGCTTCCCATGGTGTTATATGTGTTACATTAATTAAGATTACTTTTAAAATTGGTAATTGTGACAAACATCATCTATAAGCATTTCGTGTGATCCTCCTCTTTTGCCATCAAAAGACTTAATTTTCTTTGTATGTGTGGCCAGTGCCAGTGTCAAACAACTTGACTCAGCCAAACTTGAATCCTTAGAATTCTTCAAAAGCAGAAACAGCATGTCAGTGTCATGGGATCAAACACCTGATTAAATAGGGGTTTAACGCCATTTCACATATATGCATACAATGGAGTATGACTCAGGTATATATCTCTTCCTGTGAAGTGGCAAGAGCAATCTAACTGCAGCTGCCTCTGCATCCGTGCTAGTCAAATGATAACTTTGCTCTGATTTTGCAAAATCTATGTCTCTACAGTGTACCTCTAAGAATACTTTAAGATTTCTGACATTGGTCAAAAAGAAATTTGATAGGCTGCTTTTTTGCATCATTTGCCATGGAACCTATCCAATCTTTCGGTGCTTAAGTCCTCAGGTCTTAGATCAATAGTATTTTGCTGCGCCCAAAGAACTTTATAAGTTTTCTTTAGTTACAATGTTGACTCTTGATGGTTTTGGCAGACCGTCTGAAACAATTTCTGTTACACCTTGAAAATTATCTGGTATAAGAGAAAGAATATGAAGTTGGACATTGCCATCAATTATGTTTGCAGTTGGTTGTTTTTTGATGTCAGTACATTGAAGCATGTCTTAAGATAATGTAAAACCTATGATTTCTCAGTTTTTGCAGCCATATCATTAGCTGTTGCATTCAAAAGAAGGAAAGTGGACTATAGGTAGAATGGGATAACCAGTAGTTCTATATTATGCTCTATGGAAGATTTATACAGAGTAAACAAGTTGATAAGGTGCCTCATTTCATGATCCATTGAAAACACTGAAATTGAAAACACTTGCCTCTGACTGTGTTATCAAAAAGGATGTCACGACAATGCCCTTGCTCATTTATTATGACGAGTTATATATGTTACATCTTTTAATAAGCGCTCTTATCTTAGAAACTTAGTGAATCATTGAACTGAAAGGGTCTAATTTGCGCTCTGTTCATCCTGCATTTCATTGCTTTACCTGCTGTGATACATCTAGTTCGTTTATCTGAAAGAAAGAGTTACCTCGGTTTCAGCACTTCAGAAGTACTAAGACTTCAAATAAGTTTTTGAATGCTTGGGGAAAGATAATAAGTGCAGAGACATTATAAGATGAAAATATGTGGGTTGCATGTATGGGAAGGCTACATTTATAAAAGTTAACCAGCTAAGATATGATTCTTTATCACAGAAATATCAAGGTACATCAGTCCAGGTACTCTTTGCTATTAATGGCATAGTTTTCCTGTAAAGCTTTAGTCTTTCTCCTACTTGCAGAGTATCACTTGAAACACATACTCAAAGAGCCAACTATTAGGAATTCATATCAGTTTCCGATTGTTCCAAGCCATAAATGGCAAAATTGGAAAGTTGATAATGGCTCATCAATTTTGAGTGGACTGGTGGTAAAATTGAATAACAGTAAATGATTGAAATATTGTGTGATGATTCTACTAGTTGCAAGGAGGCGTGTGATAATAATGATTACCACAGAAGCAGGCAACGACAAACGTTTAACATGAGTGTTAAATCGATGAGAAATAGTTTGGACCATTTCATTTATTGTATTTTCTTGTAAAAATGTAAAACTATCTTTTCTATTTGTGGCTCTATATTTAGCATTATATGCACAGTATTAGGAAATGTGTCCAAAAGGTCATTGATAACATTTGTAAAAACAGTCTATGGGCTTGATAATCAGAAATGAATATAATTTCTAGTGTTTTGGCACCAAAGACTTATAAGTACACATTAAGTGTCCTGGTCTTAAACTTAATGACATTTTTCAGATATATGAGCAAGACAGACTAAGAAAATGAAAAAATATCCACATGCTGTAATCGCTTTCATGTGTTTTACTTAAACGGTAATAACAAATTCGCTTCTCTGTAAAACTGGGAGTAGGGCTGTGTATCAGCTCCTATAAGACAATATATTTAAGACAGAAAAACAAACTTGGTTTTTCCTATTCATCAATTGAGTATATGTTTGTAAAATCTAATAAAACAGTTTGAAACCAAGTCATAGAAGTTGTTTAACTAAATGACGATAGCCACAATTATAGCTTTTAAATTATAATTAGGTTCATGTAACGCACATAACACCACAGTTAGCCGTATTAATGTTAAACAGCTTCCATATGTAGTAAAGACATCCAGTATAAAGACTATAAGAATGTCAATTTATTAGATAATTTTAATGTCTTCTTTTAGTAGCTCAAACATTCAAATTTCTTATTCTCAAATTGATATAGTAACATATGTAACAAGCTGTTACAGGCTAATGCCCCAACTTACAGAGTGCAAACATTTCTTATTAAATGCACCTTGAATGGTTACATAAGATGTAATTTGTCTGCAGAATTCCAAAGGGGATTAGGATGGGGCAGGCCCTTACTCAACTTGCTGTCAAAATACCGTATGATGATTTTACTTATCACGCTAACATATGTAACGCTCTCTTATCTTTAAAACTTGATGACAACTAGCAGATCTATAAGTCTTTATCATAGGAGCCAGTTTAAAATCCCTAAACAATGTAAGATATCCAACAGCTGCAAGTTTTTTCACAATTTTAGCTCAAACTTTCAAACTACATTTCCTTTATTTGATATAGTAACGCATGTAACACGCTGTTTCAGACTAACGCCCCAACATAGAGAGTGCAAACATCCCTTATTTGATGCAGCTTGAGTTGTACTATAAGAAGGAATATGTCTGCAAAATTCCCTGGAGGAGATTAAAGCATTTTTAGGCGTATCTTACATAAAGACAATAAGCTTGCCGAATTATTACATCAGGTAACATATGTTACAGCCTCTGATATTAAAAATTTTGCAACAAACTTGCAGATTTATGAGTCTTTTCATATAAGCAAATAAATCCCAAACAATGAAACACATTCATCAACTGCAAATATTTTTTAACTATTTTTACTTTAGTTTTAATATCAAACATTTCACCTTAAAACTGGGTAGGGGTAGGGTTGTTTAATTGCTTATTCCAGAAAAAATATTTAAGCTAGGGAAACAAACTTTAATTTTTCTGTTAGCCAATTGCATAAGCTAGTCAGACATGGTTAAAAACATTTTGCAAAATACACAGAGAGATTGTGAATGTAAATGATGTTGGCCACACTTGCAAATTTTAATGGGTTATCTGATTTATGTAACGCATATGACACCTTAGGAAGCCACAATTTTGTTCAAATGGCTGTCATATGTAGTTAAGATATCCAGTATGCAGACTATATGAATGGTTTTTAAAAATAAATATATTGATGTCTTTAATTTATAGCCCAAACTTTCAATTTACTTTTTTTTAGTTTGATTAAGTAACGTATGTTACAGGCTCTTACAGACTAACGCCCCGGAGCACAGAGTGCAAACATCTCTTAAAAGACTCGACTTTCAATTCTCTACAAGATAGGATATGTCTGCAAAATTCCCTAGGGGGGGGGGGGAGCAAACCCATTCTCAGCCATCCGTCTATTAAAAAATATAATGGACAACCTGTATGGGAAAAATCATCAGACTACAAAGGGTCAAGGGTACTATAACAGTCTATTGGTGCAGGATTTCCTCGAAATATGAGCTCAGTGGCTTAGTGGTAGAGTGCTTGACTCTAGACTGAGGGGATGCAGGTTGGAGCCTCGCCGGTGTCACTGCGTTGTGTCCTCGAGGAAGACACATTTAATCTTGCTTAATACTGGTTCAACCCAGTAAGACCCGTCCTGACAACTGAAAACTTGTTGACTGGGACGTAAAGAATCAAACAAAACAAATCTTCCAAATATCCTAGGTATGCATTACTTCTATCAATCTCTTCGTGAAGTCTGACCTCCCCTTGTCCATCTGCACTTGTGGTCCAATAATTTGCCATTTGTCACCTGATTTCTTCCACATTACATATACATTGCTTTTGATAATAACTTAAACAAGCTTGAGTATGCTTTTTGTCCAATATCACACTATGCAAGGCGATAAAATCCAAGGGCATAGAATCTTTGACATCACGTCATCGTCATCATAGATGATATTCACTCGCTGTACGTGCTAAGACATCAAAAGATGGGTGCGGCTGGACTTTTTATCTTCGAAATCCTACCAGGGTTTGTTGCTTATCTAATCAAAGACAATGCATTTAACTATTTGTATGGTTGAAGACGCTAGGTATACTTGGTTTCTATTCTGCGACAAAGAAAAGGTAATATTTTATATAGAAATATGTTTTTGAGAGACATTTTGACGGGGACGATCATAAGAATGCAATTTTAGCACCTTTGATCGACTGTCAATGTTCAGGCAGAACTGTTTCAGGTGAATCATATTTGCTCAGTGGTTCTTTCCATACTGCTGAACAGTTTTCCATCGATAGCGTTTTCAATGCATTCTACAGTATACCAAAAAGTAGATAAATTACTCATTTTTGACTTGTTTACGTCGCATGCGTTTTCGCCGAATGACCGTTGGATTTTTATCACATTGAATAGTGTTAATATACCGTTTTTAAGATAGCCACGAAACAGTCAGATTAAGTGATGCTTTTTTCCCTATTATGTTGTTCCACATTTCTTACAAGATTTACTTGCGTCAGTATTCTAATAACTAATTTGTCATGTTGCCAAAGTGGCCACTAAATTGGCTCGTTTTCCAACATGGTCACAAGCAAATTAGGATCCAGGATTTCTGGAAACAGAGTGTATGAGGGGTTATCTTTACTGATTAAAAAAAACACTAACCTCAACGGCGATTCCCTTATGTGGAAAAATTGCTTTTCTATAACATAAGGGACTGTCCTTAAATGTAAGAATTGGCATCCTGCGGGTGCAAAGTCTTTCCTATACAAGTGTTGTCGCCAATTTGAAAAAAAAGCAATTTAATGGAATTATTGCTCGTCGCAGTACCCCCCCCCCCCCCCTCAATGTGCGTTCTGGGTACGCCAATGCTTCTAGTAAGTCTGCATGCGTGATTAGCTAGCTCACGCATATGTAGTAGGTGCTGTTTGTGTTTCTTTGTGATTTTCAAATGAAAAAAACCCCAACAAGAACAGAAACAGAAACTATGGAAACGTACATCAGCAAGTCACGTAGTCGCTGATCTAGCCGCCACCTCTGGTATGACAAGAACTAATTTATCACCAGTTATAAGGAAACTGTAGAAATGAACAATAGCATTTACAGATTTATCGTTGTTGACTAAAGACTTATTGTATTTGATGTCAACAAACGCTAATCTTCACGGTGCACAATAATTTTACTATACACAATAAGGCCAGAATTTTTTTATTAGTTGATTTACGAACCCTCCTACTGTAATTTTCCGGAAAGTAGGAAAAAAAGAAAATTTAATTTCTAAACAAAATTTTTTATTTTATCCACCGACCCTAAATATTAATTGTTTGGTTGAAAAAATAATATTTTTTTGAGGTTCTGTCTGTGCATTTTTGAGAGTGACACTGTTAAAAGTGATTGTCCTGTCCAGGTTTTTAGGAAAATGATGAAATATTTAAAGATTGCCTTACTAGTTTTACTGTTTTTCTGGAGATATTAAAGAAGAAAAAAAAGAAAGAAAAAGCTCTGAAAAAAAGCTCTGAAAATGGCCAGTCAACTGGTCATTTTCAGAGCTTTTTAATTTACTTTTTTTCGCCCCCCCCCTCCCCCCCCCCTCCCCCCCCCCCGACCCTAGATCTGAAAAAATTCCCGTAAATCAACTAATAAAAAAATCTGGCCTAATGAGCCACGACATGTGATTTGCAGCAATGTGGATTTTAAACAAGTGCAGACTCCGCTTCCTTTTAAGCTTAGAAACTCCAAATGTTGTTCGGTCAGTAGCTTAACAGCCATAGAAATTCAAGCGACTAGCAAAGGCTCTGGTCAGACTGCATGTATGCGCAGGCTGGTCTGAGCCTTTGCTGGTCGCACATACCAAGTTGTTGGAAATATCATGTCGCTCATATACTCGTACGTCGCTTACGAGTACGTCTGTCTTCGCTTCTGTTTTACTTTTAGACCGTCATATGTATACGTTCTGCTGGATCCTAAAGATCTAATGGTAGCCCATTAGCATAGTGAGTGATTGAAAGTACACAGCTGCTTATTATGCCATTTAATATCTCCGAATTCCCATATCATCAAAGTGCTCTTTTTTGGCGCCCAGACTAATTTATTATTCTCACAGGTGCAAAAAACTTCATACTACTCGTACGGTATAACTTCCTCTAAGGAACTTAAACCGACCATCGATTTGAATGGAAAAGTCCACACTGCAAACAGTGATGACCATGAGCAGCATTTGCGGCTACAAATACTGCTCATGGTCACCACTGTTTGCCTACAACTGTTGAATCAACAAGCACGGGGAAAAGAGATCCATACGCAGGCAGTCACTATTCGTATAATATTCAAGAAAGGTACCTTTTCACATCCTTCCTAAATATCAGCCAATCAGATTGAGCCAAGACACCTGAAAGTAGGAAGCGAATATAACATGCAACAGTTCCTATATGGCATACAAAGACGGATACGTGTCTTTAAGAGATGACTCAAGGACAAAGATATAAATTAATTATAAAGTACATACATGTATACCGGTTTCAGCCTAGTATGCATTTCGCAATTTCTTCTAGCGTAGAATATAATCGACCGTTAACACACCGGATAGGCACGCCCCCATTAAATACTTTGCTGTGATATTGCGTGACTATATCAATAGTCCATTTAATTCTTAACCGAATAATATTTTGTCCAATGCAAAGATTTATAAATGTTTCAGTTTTATACGCCCTTCCTTTTTGTTTACACCAAATGCACAGCTAGACTTGGACCCAAACTCGTCCTTTTGCATCCATCTGCTGAATCTGGACCCAAACTCGTTGTCCTTTTGCATCGATTGCTGAATCTGGACCCAAACTCGTCGTCCTTTTACATCCATCTGCTGAATCTGGACCCAAACTCGTTGTCCTTTTGCATCCATCTACTGAATCTTGACCCAAACTCGTCCTTTTGCATCCATCTGCTGAATCTGGGCGACTGAGCAGATATTCTCTTTCGCATGAGTTCAGAAGATTGGCACTCTTCTACTGTGCATGCTGATCATTTAGGGGATAACTGTATTCAAAATTTTCATTTGGGGAGGTATATCGTCGGATATACGGTCGGAAATTTAGTTTTACGGCGACGCGTAAGCGGAGCCGTAAAACGTGATTTCCGAACGTATATCCGACGATATACCCCCCAAATGAAAATTTTGAATATGGTTATCACCATTCTAATGCACTACTAACATTTTCCCTTCAAAAAGACAGTGAAAATGTACCTTTTTGCGCCTAAACGTCCAGCGACGCTAGCTGCATAAAACCGCCTGCCACGGCTGCATATATTCACTTGTCAACCAATGAAAAGCGACGTTACGTAATGACGTCGGGTTTCCGACAGTATATCGCAGGGTATACTGTCGCAAATTTATGACGTTATCCAATCAGACGTCGCGTTGCATTTGCAAGTGCATTAGAATTCATTAATGACTGTGCTTATGGTAGTATAGGCTTTATCATATTAGATATGTCATGTGAATATATATTTTATATGGAGGGCCGCATGTAAGAATAGTTTTATTTTAGCTAAATGTGTTTTACCCTCATTGAATAACGTATAAATGCAGCAATCGAAAACGCGCTTAACAATCGTAGAACGCGGATCAAAAATCGATAGAAACGGTGTTTCCGATTGCCATTTGTCACCAGTCGGTCGACAAATGGCAATCGAAAACTCTGTTTCTAACGATTTTTGATCTACGTTCGTCGATAGTATTAACATTTTCGATTGCCACCTATCCGGTGTGTTCCTGCCCATGTTTGAGCGCATATTCAATGCCATATTCCGAATAAACAAAGTGTATATATCTTCTAGCACTTTCGAAGTAAAAAAGGAAGGAATAATGCAAAGATCAGAAATCTATACTATCAAGTACAACACCTAACCCGGGACACCATATTGGAAAGTGGCAAAAACGCAAGACAACACCATACCCAATAGAGCCAAGAGGTCAGCCTTTTCCCAGCAGGTGATCACCAGCTTGCAAGTCACGAGACTAGGATTTGAATATTCATATACATTTTTTGAAAAGGTACAGCTCCTGAATGCGAACTAGTGGATTGAAACTCTTTAAAAAACACGCTAGAGTACCACTGTATTCGAACAGCGCAGTCATCGCGTGGTGGTTGCAGTCGACGAGTGCACAAAATAGAGTACCTAGCTGTTAATAAAGGTAATATTTTGGTCATTTTTTATTTCTGAAAATATTCATCGCGAATCCAGCTGTGTAACTTCTTAACAAAATTGTTTGTGGGTTGATTGATAGGCACTACAGCGCCAGAGCGCAGTTCTGGCGTGATAACGTCAAGATTTTGCCATCGTTTATGCAGCGTTATAATGGACGCCATAACGTAACGTTACTAAATCTGTAAACCACTACTCTTGCATAGATATCTATTCGTATAGCTGTTTACACCCATTGTCAAATGAACGAAAATCCATGTTCAAATCAGGAGATTCGCGTGCTGTTTGAACATGGGTCTAAACTTGAAAATACTTAATATGAGCCCTGCATTTTTTGCATTACGTTACATACGGAAAGTATTGCGGACCAGACTAATCATTTCGCCGATGTTTTCGTTCCCGAAAATGTTGCGTACGGTTATGACGTTGTGACGACGTTATGACGTTCGAAAGTACACAGCCGACGCCATATTATCTAGAGAAACCCAGTGTAAGAAAATGGACAATTTAATGTTTTAGCAGCGTTTTCAGTGCGAATTGGGCTGGAATAGGGTAAAATGTGCAAGAATAACGATCACACATGATTGTCTCATTGCATTAACACTTGCCGGGTCCCTCGGGTGGTGTTGAACACTCGGCCTATATGCCTCGTGTTCAAACAGCATCCTCTGGACCCGGCAAATGTTAATGCATGAAAAAACATGTGTGATCCCTATAGTGGTTTCTCGATTTTGTTGCATGGCATTATTTCACTCCCAGACGCCACATCATGTGATAATTATATGCACACTGAAGCCTAAATCAGAAGACTGTACATTAAATAGTTACAAGGAATATTTACATGCACAATGGACGTCTAAACCAGAGGACTATACATGGAATATTAATATACACACTGAACGTCGTAATAGGACTATTTATAAGTAAATCAAAATCAAGATCGGAAGACTATACATGGAATATTCACATGTACAATGGACGTCTAATTCAGATGACTATACATGGGATATTAATATGCACACTGAACGTCTAAATCAGAACACCATACATTGACTATTTATAAGTAAATTAAATTTCAAAATCAGAAGACTATATATGGGATATTTACATGCATAATTGACGTCCAAATCAGAAGACTAAACATGTGATATTTACATGCACAATGGACGTCTAAACCAGAGGATTTGGCCTATGCGTTGAATATTTGCATGCACACTAGGTCCCTAATTCAGAAGTCTATACATGAATTTCATATACATGTACACTGGAAGTCTATACCAGAAGACTATACACGAAATATTTACATGCACACTGGCTTTCTAAAACAGATAATGCATGGACTATTTACATAAATGACTGGTGTAGGCCTCCATTATATGCAGAAACATTTGAAGACTCTCTACCCTGATTTAGATATCCATATTGCGCCCATGTGCATTTCATTGCGCACTCAAATACAATATTTATGCCTCTAGCTTTGTGCTTAAACTATTTGGACTCATTCTGCTGATTTAGGCCGATAGTTTGCGCATACAGATCTCACAACGAAATCAGTTTACGTTGTTCCCCAGTTATGCACTCATTCTTTTGATTCAGGGCACCAGTTAGTCCAACACGATCGCTTTTGACGTACATTTCTATTGAACTCAGCCCTTTGTGCATATACATTTCATGACACAATCAACTAATCACGACCTTCAGTTTATACATACACATTTAACGGCAAAATCGACTGATCACGACCTCCGGTTTATGCATACACGTTTCAAGGCACAATCGACTGATCACGACCTCCAGTTTTCAGTACACGTTTCAAGGCACAATCGACTGATCACGACCTCCAGTTTTGAATACACGTTTCAAGGCACGACCTCTAGTTTATGCATACACATTTCAAGGCTCAATCAACTGATCAAGACCTCCAGTTTATGCATACACGTTTCAAAGCTCCATCGACTGATCACGACCTTCAGTTTATGCATACACATTTCAAGGCGCAATCGACTGGTCAAGACCTCGAGTTTATGCATACACATTTCAAGGCACAATCAACTGATCGAGACCTCCAGTTTATGCATACACATTTCAAAGCACAATCGACTGAGCAGAGCAAGACCTCCCGTGTATGCATACACGTTCAAGACACAATCGACTGATCCAGACCTGCAGCGTCGGCTTACACATTTCAAGGCTCAATCGACTGATCACGATTTCCGGTTAATGTAAAAACGTTTCAAGGCACAATCAACTGATCAAGACCTCGAGTTTATGCATACACATTTCAAGGCGCAATCGACTGGTCAAGACCTCGAGTTTATGCATACACATTTCAAAGCACAATCGACTGAGCAGAGCAAGACCTCCTGTGTATGCATACACGTTCAAGACACAATCGACTGATCCAGACCTGCAGCGTCGGCTTACACATTTCAAAGCACAATCGACTGATCACGACCTCTAGTTTGTGCATACAAGTTTCAAGGGCCAATCAGCTTATTGGGATCATTAGTTAATGCATACATATTTCAAGGCTAAATCGACTGGTCAATACCGCCAGTTTATGTATACACGTTTCAGGCACAATCGACTGACCAGTACCTTCAGTTTATACATGCACGTTGCAAGGCATAATCTACTGCTCAAGACCCCCCCCCCCCCCCCCCCCCCCCGTTTGCGCATACACATATCAAGGCACGATCGACTGCACAAGAGCTCTAGTTTATGCATACACATTTCGAGGCACAATCGTCTGCTCAAGGTCGAACCCAAGTTTATGCAAACATATTTCAAGGCAGACTCGGCTGATGAAGAACTCCAGTTTATGCACACATATATCAAGGCACACTCGACTGATGTTGAACTCCAGTTTATGCATACACATTTCAAGGCACTATCGACTGATTACGATCTCCAGTATATGCATACACATTTCAAAGCACAATCGACTTATCAAAACCTCCAGTTTATGCATACACATTTCAAGGCACAATCGACTGCTCAAGACCTCGAGTTTATGCATACACATTACAAGGCACAAACGACTGGTCAAGACCTCGAGTTTATGCATACACATTGCAAGGCACAAACGACTGGTCAAGAACTCGAGTTTATGCATACACATTGCAAGGCACAAACGACTGGTCAAGACCTCGAGTTTATGCATACACATTTCAATGCACAATCGTCTGCTCAAGGTTAGCCTCAAGTTTATGCACACATATATCAAGGCACACTCGACTGATGACGAACTCCAGTTTATGCATACACATTTCAAGGCACACTCGACTGATCACAAACTCTCGTTTAAGCATACACATTTCAAGGCACAATCGACTGATCGAGATCCCCAGTTTATGCATGCACTACTTAAGGCACTATCGGCTGATCACGATCTACAGTATATACATGCTCATTTCAAGGAACAATCGACATATCAAGACCTCGAGTTTATGCATACACATTTCAAGGCACAATCGACTTCTCAAGACCTTGAGTTTATGCATACACATTTCAAGGCATAATCGACTAATGAAGACCCCCAGTTTATGCATACACATTTCAAGGCACAATCGACTGGTCAAGACCTCGAGTTTATGCATACACCTTTCAAGGTACAATCGACTGCTCAAGACCTCCATTTTATGCATACACATTTCAATGCACAATCGTCTGCTCAATGTCAACCTCAAGTTAATGCACACATATATCAAGGCACATTCTACTGATGACGAACTCCAGTTTATGCATACACATTTCAAGGCACACTCGACTGATCAAGACCCCCGTTAATGCATACACTACTTAAGGCACTATCGACTGATCACGATCTACAGTATATACATACACATTTCAAGGCATAATCGACATATCAAGACCTCGATTTTATGCATACACATTTCAAGGCACAATCGACTACTCAAGACCTTGACTTTATGCATACACATTTTAAGGCACAACCCCCCCCCCCAGTTTATGTATACACATTTCAAGGCACAATCGACTGATCAAGACCTCCAGTTTATGCATACACATTTCAAGGCACAATCGACTGATCATGGACTCTAGTTTATGCATACACATTTCAAGGCTCAATCGACTGATCATGGACTCTAGTTTATGCATACACATTTCAAGGCTCAATCGACTGATCATGGACTCTAGTTTATGCATACACATTTCAAGGCACACTCGACTGATCATGGACTCTAGTTTATGCATACACATTTCAAGGCTCAATCGACTGATCATGGACTCTAGTTTATGCATACACATTTCAAGGCTCAATCGACTGATCATGGACTCTAGTTTATGCATACACATTTCAAGGCTCAATCGACTGATCATGGACTCTAGTTTATGCATACACATTTCAAGGCACACTCGACTGATCATGGACTCTAGTTTATGCATACACATTTCAAGGCTCAATCGACTGATCATGGACTCTAGTTTATGCATACACATTTCAAGGCTCAATCGACTGATCATGGACTCTAGTTTATGCATACACATTTCAAGGCACACTCGACTGATCATGGACTCTAGTTTATGCATACACATTTCAAGGCACACTCGACTGATCATGGACTCTAGTTTATGCATACACATTTCAAGGCACACTCGACTGATCATGGACTCTAGTTTATGCATACACATTTCAAGGCTCAATCGACTGATCATGGACTCTAGTTTATGCATACACATTTCAAGGCTCAATCGACTGATCATGGACTCTAGTTTATGCATACACATTTCAAGGCACACTCGACTGATCATGGACTCTAGTTTATGCATACACATTTCAAGGCACACTCGACTGATCATGGACTCTAGTTTATGCATACACATTTCAAGGCTCAATCGACTGATCAAGACCTTTAGTTTATGCATACACATGTGAAGGAATTAAAATGATTTATGTCTCTTGCTTGTGCATAGACCATGATTTAAAGCACAGTATAGCGATTTGAATCTTCAGTGTAAAAAAATCAAGACACTGGCGCTGATTTATGAGCGGCTTCTAGTAGTCAAAATTAACCCTTAATGCGCCAATCGCAACAAAAGTCGTCTGCTTTTCTCGTCTGCTGAAATGTCTAAGAAGCCTCTATGACAAACAGTTTGGACCAAGATCAGACTGCTCCTATAGGAGCAGTCTGATCTGGGTCCACACTGTTTGCTTCTATACTTACTTCGTCATTACTGTTAGGCTATTATTTGCTGCAGACGACTTCAGCAGACGACATTTTCAGATGCATTTTTTTCTTGACGCTTTAAGGGTTAGAATGTCTAAAAAGGGGAAAGTCTATAAAATCTAAAATGTACACCATGTGGCTACTCTTCTGTCTCAATGATTTAAGCAAATGTGTGTAAAACAGACACTGTAAGGTTGACTTCCTATAAGAACGAACCAGTTTCTAACTTTAAAAGAAAAAAATCCGAATATCATTCACCAGACTACTAGTCAGTCTAATAATTGATGTTTGCTAACTAACATGCGCGGATCCAGGATTTTTTTCATGGGGGGGGGGGGGGGGGGTCCAGGCCCGACGGTCAGAAAACACTCTGGCTAACGTTTTTTGTTTTTTTTTGTTTTTTTTTTTTGCCTCAACTTATTTTACAATTTACAGAGGGCGACAAGTGGTTATATAACAGAGAAAACTAAAAAAAACGATACTTTCGAAGGATCCAGAGGGGGTCCAAAGTTTCCAACTTTCTCCACAGGAGGTCCAAATGCTAATTTCTATAGAAACCCATATAACCCCCTCTTCCCTCTCCCCCTCTGGATCCGCGCTTGACTAATTTTTGTTTGCAGAATTATTAATATGTAGAGCAATAACTGATGATTGCCAATTTTATCAAAAATACCTGCAAATATGCGAAAGTAAATTAATTAGTAAATTACAGTAATTCTAATGTGACCCCGTTGTTCCAGTTGAACGCAATTATAATGTGAGAAATTTTGAAGGGTTGGTATCAGTCAACTGCCTGGTCCTATCTTGTCAAAATTCTGCAATCAGGGCTTTATCTCACACTTGTGGTTTAGAGTCGTCCACATAGTTCAATACACTTCAATTAGCCCTTAAAGCGCCACCTATAATTTGCAGCAGACGACAATTTCAAATTTTGCTGCTTTTACAAAAATAAACAATACGGCATGATATTTCATGAGAATCGTCTGCTGGCAGACGATTCTCATGTAATATCATACCTTATTTTTGTCGAGAAGTGGGGAAAATGTCGCAAAATTTGTCGTCTGCTGCAGTCGTGATTGGCGCTTTAAGGTTTAGAAATTGACAATATCAGCTCTTGGGTTACCGCAGCGCACGCGACTTGCTCATCATTCTGAGCCATGTGAAGTGAAAATATTATGCGAATAACAGATGCATATATCAGGCTGCGCATTATCGTATCTGCAGGTGCGTTCCTGAGGCATTTCATAGAGTACGCACTCTTGAGAGAGTCTGGGGTATCCCCCCCTGTATTGGGCCGGGGGTGAAGCCCTGTTGCAGAAAATGGTTTAAGGACATTTCAAAAGGCTTAAATGAGACCTCAAGGCACGCAACTAACCACTATTAGCTGCAGTTTTCTTCCAAAAATCACATTTAAGTAAAGCCTGTCTTAAGCGGCCACTCAAAAAGAAGGTCAAAATATGGTTTCAAGACCGAGTATCGCTTAATGCAGGTCAAAAGTATTGCAGAATGCTCCAAAGGTCGACAACTTGACAGTTTTTCCATTAGTTATATCAGAAACATCCGTATAAAAGTGACCCAAATGTGATTTGTAATTAAAAACTACTAGTAATGGACTCAGTTCTATGAGTACGGAGATTCTTAAACATTAGCTAATTGAAGAACTTTTTCACATGATGCAGTTTATGCGCTGATTTTAAGATTTGTTTAGTTATTATCACATTCAAGTTCGAAGATAATAATTATATGAATATGATTAAACTGACAGAAATTTTGATAAATTATCAATTTATTTCCTCCAATCAACCAATCAGAATCGAATGTATTGCGGTCGTACTCGTAAACTTTTATTTTCTGTATTTTTTAATTTATGCATTATTTCATGGAGTGCATCTTATTTCGATTGTGCCATGCGCGGATCCAGAAATTTCGTCAGAGGCAACTTTGACAACGTTTTTTTAGTTGATATGGTAATGAGGGGAGGCAGGAGAGAGGCGTTCGCTGGCGTGCTGTTGATGTTAGTAAGTAAGTAAGTAAGTAAGTAAGTAAGTAAGTAAGTAAGTAAGTAAGTAAGTAAGTAAGTAAGTAAGTAAGTAAGTAAGTAAGTAAGTAAGTAAGTAAGTAAGTAAGTAAGTAAGTAAGTAAGTAAGTAAGTAAGTAAGTAAGTAAGTAAGTAAGTAAGTAAGTAAGTAAGTAAGTAAGTAAGCAAGTAAGTAAGTAAGTAAGTAACGACTTTATTTAGTGAGGGTAACCCAAATGACGAATCAATCTTCCTTGGGGCCCCCAAACACAAGGAAAATACATATATTAACACTAAAGAACACCCACACACTACACACATTGAATGCTTGGCAGCTTTGTAATGTATCAGGGGATCCGGCGGCAGTATTGCTAAGAAACCCTATATTTTTGTGATTTTCAGAGGTGGGGTTCGGACCCCCTGCCCCCCCCCCCCCCCCTCTGGATCCACACAAGTGTGAGCTCCACTTTGCTCGTGACGAAGTACAAACGCAAACAGATTCGCTTGGATTTATCCAAGCGAATTTGCTTGCTATTATACTTCATCGCGTGTTGCAGTATGATTCTCGCATTTTCTATGTCAGATCATTTGGAGCTGCAAATTTTATCTCCTAGCATGCACAACCAAAGTGTCCATATGCAAACAACAACAAAGAAGACCAAGATCAGGCCCCGAGGTTATGAACTTTTTTCATGCTCAACTCAGCTGAGCACGAAATTTATCCTGCTCATAAATGTTAAAATGCCAACAATTGTTGGCATTTTAACATTTATTAGCAAGATAAATACAGCATCTGAGAAATTAAAGCAAGAAACTTCTTATTTGTCGGGGGTTATAGTTTTTATGAGCAGTTGAAGTTGAGCATGAAAAAAGTTGTTTTAACCTCGATGCCAGTGCCTATTTGTTTGCTTTCTAGAACAAAGTATTTATTGTACTGTACGTTGGATTAAATCATGAATACAACGATTACTCACATTACGATTACTCAAACTTATACCTCACTTGATAGGGGGATTTCTGTGATTGCAAATGAGGGACTTCAAAAAGAATTTTTGTTTAATCAAAACTCATTAAGAATTCACATCTGTTGACTTTCTGTTCGCTTCAAACTTTCCTCGGCCATTTTACCCCACCTAGGACAGTTGTCGCCTTCTTGTAAATCTTTTGATATAGTTTGATAGCCTATGTTGCCAGCACTATGCAGCAGGCGTAATAACCCAGTAAGCACGTAAAATCGGGCGCCTATCGGCCCGCCAGTAAAACGCCATTAGGTTGGCGTTTCGCTGGCGAGCCGCATATGGCCCGAGATTGGATACTGGGTATTTAAGGGAAAGCACTAACGACAGGATATTGGTTAAGTTTAATCACTTCTGATTATGCATTTAGCATAACATCACTGACTCATATCTAGGCAAAAAACAAAAACAACCACAACGAATGAAAATGCAAATGAGACAGATCACATGAAATCCTTTTTTCATGGTTCGCTACTACATGTATATAAGATTCTAACTATAAATCAGAAAAAACTCAGCTACATCGACTAGCTAGATTCAAGACGTCTTGTGATTTGCAAATTGAGTAGCGTGCTTCTAGACATTTACCAAGAAATGCGTTGATGGGACTGCACAATAGTGCTGGTTGTTCTGACCTGCGCTCAATAACATATTGAGCCAGTGCATGAGATTTTCAACAATGTGTTATGTGCAACCAGCAAAGCCTCAGATCAGCCTGCGCATATGCGCAGTCTGATCAGAGCCTTTGCTAGTTGCTTGAGTATTCTATGAGTGTTAAGCTACTGACTGAACACCATTTGGAGTTTCTAAGCTTAAAATGAGGCTGCAGAGGCTCGTCTGAATCTACACTTGTCAAAATGCCACATTGTTGGAAATCACATGTCACGGCTCATATGTATCATGAAGCGACTGATATAATTGTCCTGATTTCCTCAGGAAATAATGATTTATTTTATTATTTTTAAATGTACAAGATACTTCACTGCGCTTTATATTCTTGATGTCACGGACATTCAAGGTTACCTACATATAGCTGATTCTAAGTGGATAGACAAGCAGTTTTACTTAAAGACCTAAATTGTTACACTGTAAAAGTGGTACCATTGCCCGAGGGGATATTCCAGGCAGATTAAATGCTAATCTTTATCAGGTGATTATGACCTCCTTATAGGGGTAATAAAGTGGTTTCACGAAGGGTTTAGGTATTTCCTGATAAAATAGTTATATCGTTCTTAGTGAAAGAAATAATTGTGTTTTATACAGATAAGTCCCCTCATGTGTCCCTTTAATCCTGTGAGATACTGAATTGACTTAATGTGTCCCTTATCAGTTAATCCGCTAATGACCTCTCATGGACAGAAATATAACTGCGTGAGATGCATTAATATCGCAGGATGATTTTCATGATTATATTCCAGATCTTGGATCGGTATCATTTAACACAATTGCAAGAAAATATTTATCAACTCTGAATACATGTATCTCATTCTCCCTTCCATTATTTCCCTTTCTCTGCTTTATTATGACCGCCGGACAATTTTCTTCTTCTTACAGTGATCCATTCAGACTAAAAAATTACTGCAAAGACTGGTCCTGATTGTTTTCCGTCCCACACCTCCTCCATAATACAAACGAATGGTCGCCCGTCGCACTTAAACATATCACCGAATAACATACTTTCAAATTACATCCCAATTTTCATTTTACCTACCATTAATCCTGTCAAAACTCACCTAACTGGCATAATTTATGCCAATCAGGATTCAGACAAAAACACAGTTGTAATACTGCGTTTAGTATAGGCCAAATGGATGGAAAGTATCAATAAGGGAGACATCATTAATTTTGTACTTTATTCATGGATTTTTGGAAAGCCTTTGATAAGGTCGACCACCCACTACATATGAAAACCTTTGTATTTTAGTATAACACAATTAAACTGGTTCCTATCCTATCTTAGTACTCGTTCTAGATAGCTATAAAGAGCAAAAATGGGATGTCCGAATTCTTGGAGCTGTTATAGGGTGTGCCCTAAAGCTCTGTCCTAGGGCCTACGTTATTCTTATTACAAGTTTTCTTTATTAATGACCTCCCTCTATATCTAAATCATCGCCTAGCTGACTTGTACGCTGATGACAATACTATCTATACATCTGAAAAAGCAAGCCAGAGATTGAACAAAACCTGCACTCTGACACCGCGAATGAGACAAGAACTTGAGTATAGGAAATAATTTACCAATTCATTGCGAGAAATCAACCACTAAGACCTTGGGTTCAAGACATAAAAGGAGCTCTAGCGATAAGGCGTATATTTTCCCTAGTTGACATGATTACAAAACCTAAATTTTCAAATTGCCCTAATGTTTTTAAAATTGGGCTGTTTCGGTAGTAAAATATGCATAGAAAGCATCAAAATAGGGTTTAAAGCGATTCATCATTTACAAAGCCGTGAAAACTTGCGCCTTCTACTCCCACCCCTCATTTTACGTCTTTATACTGGGTGCCGTTTAGACGAGAGTTTTAGTAAATCCTTTGCATGTTTTGAAAAAATAAAAGTGCTAAAATATTAAGGATATAAGTGCCCTTCATTTCCAAAACTTTGCCGTATTCCTTCTACGCATGCGTACGAAATATACTTAAAATTGTGACGTTTGTCATTGAAAAGATGAAACTGGCGTCTTTCAGTTTGTTTTTAGATGCTTTCCCCCCTAGACCCAAGATGCCCTTTGGACAATTAAATGTCGCTATACAAATATATAACATATGTTAAGGGTGTCTTGGGTCTAGGGGGGGAAGGGGTTGTATAAGCGAAAGAAGACATCAAATATCTGACAAAAATAGACCACTTTGCAAGATGTTCGTTTTTATAGTACATCAACTGTATAAATAGCTTTACTGTACATAGCGTGGATCCTTGTTTAACGGTCTAGTTCCCATATATGTTACTGAATAACAAGCACAGTTGATGATCGAAATAAAATCTCATTCAATAAGAAGTAGAGTTATTACATGCATGAAGGAAACCCCGTTTTAAATAAACAAATTCAGGGGCCATGGTGCATCGACGGCTCGTCTATATATATATTTGTTGAATGTGCCTAGTTTCTCCACTCGTTATTTCAACAAAATAAAACGATCGTCTCGTTTAGGGAGATTGCTCGACTTATCGCTAGAAATTCTTCAACGAGTCGGCCAATTTAGTATATGTATTGGTAATGCCCTCTCACAAAAAAAACCCAACAAACTGTTAGGCTTACATACATGTATTGATGAAAAGCTCAGTTGGAACCAGCATATTGATTACTTAAGTTCAATCATTTCCTCTAGAAATTCAAATCTAAGATAATTGACTTAGTATGTTCCTGAAAATGGTCATTTTTTTTTATCAAAGCTATACTATACCTTTGATAGATTATGGTTCTATTTCTTGGGGATCCACATCAAAATTAAATATCGAAAAAATTAGCAAACTGCAAAAAGAATGGCACGTATCATTTTAAAAGTTGACTATAGTACTCCATCCGCGGAAATGTTTCAACGGCTAAGATAGGTGCCAGTATCACAACAAATTAATTTTAACAAATATGTTCTTAAGAGGCTACCCTTTGGAAGCAAAGACTGAACCAAAGAACTGAAACTAGAGTGCGCATATTTCCTGGGCCAGACTAGTTAGTTTCTGCCATTCTGCTGTATTGACATACAAGGCCCGTAACAATGTAACTCTGTCATATATATCAGATTTACTGACACCGACAGCTAAAGCATGTGACAGAAATCTAATCTGAGATCATCAGAAAGTAACTCTTTATAGTGGTACCAAAAACAGAACGTCATTTGACACTGGCTCATTTACATTTTCAACCTCTAAATTATGGAACACTTTCCCAACATTAGTTAAGCAAGCAACTTCATTGAAAACATTCAGAATAGCATTTTATTTTAGAAAGTTTATTTAAAGGGACATTTCTTTCAAAAGCTTTTACTTGCACGAAATTTTTCCTGAATGCAAAATAATGCTTTTTGATCAAGAAGACGAATACCTTTGGCCACATTGTTGTATGAACAATTTGTACATCTCACATAGATCACTTTACGCCCCAACATACAGCTTTTGAGCAATCCGCAGCATACTTATCAGTCTTTTAAGAGTTACTTCCTGGTTTGATACCGTTTGCAAAATTGTGACGCGCTGGGTGAACTTTGGAAAAACACCATTTGCATGAACATGAACTACAAATATCTGACTACAATATATAGAAGTATTTTCGCCCAAATGTACAAATTTCTTGCAGAAAAAAATATATTTACAATTTTTGCTTATGAACTTTTTTCAAGGTCAAAATGAAAAAATGTAATTAATACCAGAAATACATATATTTGGGTCAAAATACTTCTATATATTGTAGTCAGATAATTGTAGTTCATGTTCATGCAACTGGTTTTCTTTTATTTAAATCGAAACAACCGTCGAGATTGAAAGCGCTGGACAGGTGAGCGTAGTGTGACCATGACCCGTAACTTCATTGCCAATGCGGAATCCTTTTTGTTTTACACGTCACGCGCAATCATTTTGGTATATATATATGAACTCCGTCCATGAAAAGATGTAAATAATTCGCGTAACTAGCCATAGACATGTTTTATGCAAATGTGACCTTGCCATTTGACCCCAAGGACACATCACTGATCTAAGACTTTTGTTTTAGTCTACACACTAATGATAACCATTGTATCAAATATGAACACCCTCAGTTAAAAAATAAAAGTGGAGTTTGAGACTCTAGACCAAGGTAGGTTTAAAGTATTTGTGACCTTGACCGTTTAATCAAGGACACATTGGTAAATTGAAACCTTTGTTGTAATTAAGACACCATAAGCAGCCATTATGAAAAATATGTACACCCAAAATAAAAAAAGTAGTTAACGTTCTGAACAATAAGACACATTTTATGAATATATGACCTTGTCCATTGACCAGTAGGGTCATACACGTATTTCAAGACTTTTGTTGTTATATTCTCACAATATGCAGACCATCTTCTGCAACACTTACCCGAATTGGTCCAAATTAGCTAAAATTTCTAAAAATTTGTACACAGTGAAAGAGAGTGATCTTTGTTATTAAATTTTTTAATCCATTTTGTTTTGTCCGTCAATCCTTTATAACCATATTACGTATTTTCTATTCATCAAATTCTTCTGCAATACTTACTTCAAATTAGCTAACACTCCCTGTCTTTCTCTACTTTTTAAAATAGAGTTTTTTTGACTTTGTTGTGCAGATTACAATACATCACTGTTTTTTTTACATTTGCATCAGTAGCTATTGTGACCTTCACATTGACCTATAAATTTAAATGTTTGATTCCTTTTGGTTTAGCTGTCAATAATTGATATATTATCCTCTATAACCTTATTACGTATTTTCTTATCATCTTCTGCAATATTTGCCAAAATTGGTTCAAATTAGCTAAACTTTCCTGTTTTTCTACATTTTGGAAAAAATATAATGTGTGACCTTGAACTTTAGATTTAAATTCTTGATCCATTTTGGGTTTGCTGTCAATGGCAGACACATTGTCCTTTATAACCATATTACTTATTTTCTTGTCATCTTCTGCAATACTTACCAAAATGGGTTCAAATTATATAAAAAATACCTGTTTTTCTCCATTTTTGAAAATAGAGAATTTTAGACCGTGATCTTGACCTTCAGTTTTAAATTCTTATCCATTTTGGTGCTGCTGTCAATAGTTGATAAATTACCATTTATTGCAATATTACTTAATATCTAATCATCTTCTGCAATACTTTCCATTATTGGTTAAAATTAGCTAAAATCCTTGTTTTTCTACATTTTTCAAATAGAGATTTTGTGAACTTGACACTTTAAATTATCGATCCATTTTGGTCTTGCTGTCAATAGGAGATACATTAATCTTTATAACCATATTAGTTATTGTCTTATCATCTTCTGCAATACTTACCAAAATTGTTTGTGGGTTGCCAGCCGAAGCCTCACTGGCATCACTGTTGTATCCTTTAGCAAGACAAATTGATCCTTGATTAGTACTGGTTCAACACAGGATGACCCTTCCCCACAGAACAGAAAAAATGTTGACTGGGACGTAAAGAATAAAATCAAACAAAACAAACAAATATTGTTTCAAATTAGCTTAAATTACCCATTTTTCTACATGTTTATAAAAGAGAGAGTTTGTGACCTTGATGTTCAGATTTTGATTTTTAGTTTTGCTGTCAATAGTAAATACATTTTTTCTATAACCATTTTTTTCTTATCATCTTCTGCAATGCTCAACAAATTTTGGTTCAAATTAGCTAAAAATCCCTCTTTTTCTCCAATCTTGAAAATGGATACTTTGTTACCTGGACATTTTCAGATTTAAAGTCTGGTTTGCTGTCAATAGTAGAAACATTATTCTCTATAACCATATTATTTATTTTCTGATCATCTTCTGTAATATTTACTAATACTGGTCCAAATTAGCTAGAAATTGCTATTTTTCTCCATTTTTGAAAAAAAAGAGATTGTGTGACCTTTGCCTTCATATTTCAATTCTTGCTATATTCTGGTTTTTCTGTCAAAAGTTGATACATTATCTTCTATTACCATATTGTTTATTTTCTTACCATCTTCTGCAATACATACAAAATTGGTTCAAATTAGCTGAAAATCCATGTTTTCTACAATTTCGAAAATAGAGATTTGTGACCTTGACATTGGCCTTCAGATTTAAATTATTGATCCATTTTGGGTTTGCTATCAATAGAAGATACACTATTCTCTATAACCATATTATCTATTTTCTGATCATCTTGTAAATGTATCTCCTCTTCAACGGTTAGACGCAGCAGCTTCAAACTTTGTAGCTGAATAGGTCACATGATGTAGAGGGTACAGGGCAACATTTTGTGTGACCTTGACCCTAAGGTCAAGGACAAATGTCAAATAATGTATTTTCTTGTAAATGCATCTCCTTCCAAACGGTTAGAAGTAGCATTTTCGAACTTTGTAGCTTAATATGTCACATAATGTAGAGGGTACTGGGCAACATTTCGTGTGACCTTCACCCCAAGGTCAAATATTGAATTTTCTTGTAAATTCATCTCCGCCTAAACCTTTTCACGTAGTAACTTCAAACTCTGTAGGTGCATAAGTCACATGATGTAGAGGGTACTGGTCAACATTTCGTGTTACCTTGACGCAAAGGTCAAGGTTAAATGATGTATTTTCTTGTAAATGCATCTTCTCCTTAGCCGTGGGATGTAGCAATATCAAACTTTGCTGGTGCATAGGTCACATGATGTCGAGGGTACTGGGAACATTTTGTGTGACATTGACTCCCTTTACCTTGGGCTCAAGGTCAAATAATGTATTTTCTTGGTCATGCATCTCCTTAACCATTGGTCGTAGCAACTTCAAGGTTTGCAGGTACATAAGACACATGATGTATAGGGCACTGTTTTGTGTGACCTTGACCTTGGTCAAGATCAAAGGTCAAGGTCAAATCAAATATTTCTTGTTAATGCATTTTCTCCTAAACCGTTGGACATAGCAGCTTCAACTTTGCAGGTGCATAGGTCGTATACTGTAGAGGATACTGGGCAACGTTTCGTGTTTGTCCTTGACCTAAGGTTATGGTCAAACATGAAATAATGTACTTTCTTGTAAATGCATCTCCTCCTAAACCATTGGACGTAGCAACTTCAAACTTTGCAGATGCTTTGGTTAGATCAAAAAAGGGTATTTGCGATGCTATTCCATCGAGTGAAGTCTAGTTTTTTTTCTTATCATCTTCTGCAATACGCACGAAAATTGGTTCAAATTAGCTGAAAACCCATGTTTTTTCTAGAGATTTTGTGACCTTGACATTGACCTTCAGTTTTAAATTATTGATCCATTTCGGTTTTGCTGTCAATAGAAGATACATAATTCTCTATAACCATATTATCAAATTCTTTCCATCTTATACTATTCATACCAGTATTACCCAAATTAGCTAGAAATCCCTGTTTTCCCTACTAAGGAAAATAGGGATTTTGTGATCGTGATCTTGATCTTGAGATTTTAATGTTCGGTCCATTTTGGTTTGCTGTCAATAGTAGATACATTATTCTCTATTCACATATCATTTATTTTCCGATCATCTTCTGTAATATTTACCTATCCTGGTCCAAATTAGCCAGAAAAGAGATTTGTGACATTGACCTTCAGATTTTAATCCTTGATCCATTCTGACTTTGCTGCCCATAGTTGATACATTATCCTCTATTACCATATTATTTATGTCCTTACCATCCTCTGCAGTACTTACTAAACATTGGTTCAAATAAGCTGAAAGTCTATATTTTTCTACAATTTCGAAAATATAGATTTTATGACCTTGACATTGACCTTCAGGTTTAAATTATTGATCAATTTCGATTTTGCTGTCATTAGAAGATACACAATTCTTTATAACAATATTATTGATTGTCTCATCATCTTCTGTAATACTAACCGATATTGGTCCAAATTAGCTAGAAATTCCTATTTTTTCAATTTTTGAATATAGTGGTTTTGTGACCATGACCTTGACCTCTGGTTTTGCTGTCAATAGTTGATACATTATCCTCTATCACCAAATGGTTTATTTTCTTATCATTTTTTGCAATACTTACCAAAATTGGTTCAAATTAGCTGAAAATCCATGTTTTCTACACTTTCGAAAATAGATTTAGTGACCTTGACATTGATCTTGATATCTGAATTATTGATACATTTTGGTTTTGCTGTCAATAGAAGGTAAATACTTCTCTATAACCGTATTGTTAATTTTCTTATTTTCTTGTACAACTCATACCAGTATTGGCACAACATTGTCAGAAATTCCTATTTTTTCCATTTTGGAAAATAGAGATTTTTTTAACTGTGACCTTGACCTTCAGATTTTAATGTTTGATACATTTTGGACTTGCTGTCAATATTAGATACATAATTCTCTATAGCCATATTATTTATTTCCTTATCACCTCCTACTTACCAATATCGGTTCAAATCAGCTAAAACTTTCACTGTTTTTCTCCATTTTTTGAGAATAGAGATTTTGTGACCTTGACCATGGCCTATAGATAAAATTTTCTTGATCCATTTTAGTTTTGCTGTTAATAGTCGATACAATATCCTTTAAAACCATATAACTTTTATTTATCGTCTTTTGCACTTCTTGCTAAAATTGGTTCAAATCAGCTGTAAATCTCTGTTTTTACATTTTTGAAAATAGAGATTTAATTACCTTGACCATCATATTTTTGATTTCTCCATCCAGATTATGCTATCAATAGCTGATATATTGCTCTGTGTAAGCATGCTTGTTTTTTTTTTTGGAGGACCTCCGCAACAAACTGATAACAACAGTTTAATATGCATAATTTTGCAATTTTCACAAAAGTGGCACTTTGCAAATATCCCCATTTTTGGGGCCCAGGTGAGAAGCACCTGTATGAGATAATAGTTTATTCCATGTATCATTTTAGCGTTCCAATTTAGTAAATTCAATATCACTTATAACACTTTCATTAAAACTGCATATCGACAAGAAAACGGCAAACACTTCGGCAGGTTAGGCAATTTTTCCTGTCAATTTCTGTGCCATTTTGACCGAATCAAATAGTCCCTGTTTCCATGGTAACGAACTAAAAATCGAAGAGTATTACACCTGTTCTGTAGGTTTTGGGTGACATCTGACATGTACACAAAAAATCATGAAAATCCCAGACATGTTTTATTCTTACAGAGAATCCATGTTAAATACTTTTAACTGGATTTTAAAGAACAAAATTACTATTAATTTATATGCCCATCGGAACACATCAGATGTACAATGTAAATGACAATCGCGGCTGTAATAGCTTTCAATCTGTACATTTTTATCCATTTTTAGTGATGTCATGCATGTTTGCATATATGCACATAATTTTATTATGTTTGTTTGTTTCGATGTTTTTTTATGTATCATCTTTTATGATTAGAGGGCCATATGGTTGACTGGTCATCGAGCTAAATATGTCACCCTCTTGAAATAGTGTGTGAATAAATAAATTAATCAATTTGATATTGATGTAAACCGGATTTTATTACCTCCTTGATTTTAGTGCAAAAAGGCATACATGTGATTTTGTAATAACATTTTGTTTGCTCCAATGCTTGGCAGTAGATCTACAAAGGTCCTCATGTAACTTGAATTCAATGGCGTATAGGCCTAACTTTTGGCCTTTTGGCCACTTAGTTCAGCTGTTCCATCACCAGCATAAAAAGAGGATCTAACTTGAGTGCTCATGTTTTAATGAATTTGTTAAACGAGTTGACTAAAAGAGATACAATGCGAGGCTTGCATGACATTAACATAGTTAAAAATCGCACTTTTTGCAAGAAACATCAAGTTTTTGTCATTTTTTACGCACCGTTATAATAGATGTCATAACGCAACGTTACGAAATCTGTAAGTCACTAGTGATTTTATAGTTATTGCATTGTGTTATATGCTCCCCAGACGCGCGACCTCATGCGATAAGTATCTGAGAAACAGAAATCCAAATTAGACAGCAAATCATTCGTAAGTGAAAGGAAATTGATTGTGCCTAAAATAGATAATTGAGAAACAATTTAAAGTATATTTGAGAGTTCTGTCGAACTGGTCTCACTTAGTGTGGCCTGCACGTGGGCATCACGGTATGAGAGCAGACGGCCTGAAATATTGGGACTGCAATAGTATACAGTGAGCCACTTTAGTTACGCACCACTTTTTCAGGGCCCATATTTTTTGACAAAAATGATGGAATCAAACATTCTCTATGATAATTTACTTATTGACATTTTATCTGTTTGTTGACATCAAAAATATATTCAGATTCACTCATGCCAAACTTTCTGCTGCGTCAAAGGCAATTTTTCTTACTTTGACAAAAATGCACGTGCAACATGAACGTCTATATTTTCTACTTGCGTTTTGAGCTAGGCATTATCCATGGTGACCGTTGTGACAGAAAAACACAAACAATGATTATTTTATTCAAGTTAAACCCATTTTTTCGGTCGTTGAATTTAGTAACACTGTTACTTTTTGAAGAAATGCTCGTTTTGACGTCATATTAACCTCAGTTACAATAACCAAACAGGGTTTCCATCGCAAATTGTTTTGTTATGAGTCACTTGTTGACATAGAAGTATCAAAACACTAAAACGTCTTATCATTGACACGTCTTATAGCCTTGGTAGTAGTGACGTCAACACTAGCGTCAACACCATGACGCCAATAAATCCGTTATTTTTTTTAACAAAAATAAACGGCGGATACATGGTTGTTTAAAATGAATTTATAAAAGAAAAATTTTGATATCTAATTTACTCAGAATCATACAAAATTTTAACTAACTTAATTTTTTTTTACTAAAACCAACTTTTTTCAAAACTTGGCCAGCTGGGAACCATAGTAGTAAAACTTTTAAAAAAATAACGAAGTTAACAAACACATTCCAGTCTTAGAAGTTGCTAAGAATAAATCGGCTCTTATCTCTGGCATAGCAGAAATACGACCCTGAATAAAGTGCAATGTGAACTGAGTTTCATTCGAAATAATGCAATGTGAAATGGTATTTTGAGGGTAGTGCCCTTCAAGATCCATTTTCTCATTCGTTTCTTATCTGATCACAATGAAATTGCAATGAGTAATGCAAATATAGATGCGCTTTACGCTGGTAGTCTCAGAATAAAAAATATCATATTTCTTTTCTGAGTAATTTTACATTTTATAAGTGGTGCGTAACTAAAGTGGCTCACTGTAAATAGAGGATCTTACATGAGTGCTCATGTTTTATTGAATTTATTAAACGAGTTGGGAAAAAGTGATAAAATGCAAGGCTTTCCGAGCATTTTATTACTTTTTCGCAACGAGTTTAATAAATTCAATAAGACAGGAGCACGAATGATAGATTCTATTTATCACATGACATTAAAATAAATTAAAATCTTTTACGCTACGTTATACGTAAAGATTTCGCCATCTTTTACGTAACGTTATAATGGACGTCATAAAGTTTCCCGAAAAACTGTAAACCGCTAGTGGTTTATCGATTTTATTGCATAGCGTTATATCACTCCCAGACGCGTCGTCATGTGATAATGAATGTTTATCCTTAAGAATCCCGTGATCCGTTAGATCAAATGCTTTGCAGACGTCAAGGAAACGTTCCTCGACTATATCTCATTTGAAGATGCATTCCATTCATTTATCAATTATTTTGGCAACTATGTTTAGGGCGAAAGCCAGATTGAATATTGTTTATAAGATTATATTCATTAAGATGTTCATTTTTTCTAATTACAGCTTTAAAAAAGTAGGAAAATCTTAACTGTCCTCTAGCTGGAAGGATCTGATTTAGAGACGTTTCATTGCACCCAATCACCAGGATTCATTGCTAATAGAGCTTGAGCCATTAGAGCTTCTGATTCGACTGCTTAAATATTTTTTGACTTTCCTTTTGTCTCAATGAAGTCTTTCCTGTTCTTTGGCTGTTGGGCAAGATAATCAAATAAAGGGGAAAATCACAGTTCTATGTAAAAGATTAGGCTTTGACTGTTCATTTCTCTTTGGACTTTGTATATAAAGATATCCGGAATAGGCTGACTCGTTTGTGGTGTCTACTGTGAGTTTGTCACTTTCCCATTGGTATCCTGGGTCAGGTGTGGTACTTGATTGTATCGATTCCTGATCTTTGCACCCTTACTTACTTTGTCACTATGAAATGCTGCTTTGCCACTTATCGGACACCTTTTGATATCCTTGGATGCCTGTATATCGAATCAAAGCACGTCATAGTACTTCTTATACTTAGCCTCTTTGCTGACATTGTAACAAGCACATTGTGGTTATCTTTCCAGTTTTTGAGTCCTGTCTGCTTTTGGCAACTTTGTTATTAGATTGAAGGCAAAAGAAGGAATAAAAGAAAACCTTGGTTGTCGAACAAATATAATATAGTATGGCACAACCCCTTATTATCTTGCACAACTGCGTTGTAGGCATGGGTTAGGTTTCTGTGAGAGTTATGCTCAAATTTTACAATGTTTTGTTTAAACTCTCCATTAGGATGACAAGGGGTGGTACTGGCCTGATAATTAACATAGCTTCTTACTTTTATTCAAATTTGCACCAATGTCACTATGAATTTTGCAAAGGAAAGTCATTATGTATGAAGTAATTTTCGAAAATAGCTTTTGCTGTTGTATTAGCTGATGAATTTCTAGGAGGAATCTCGTGAATTATAGTGCTCTTATGTCCCTGTTTGGGTTGCTCAACAGATATTTGAGGCAAACAAAGAGCCACGCTGTATATAGAAAATACTAGGTGAGTGTCTTTTGGTATCAAGTTTACCAGGTGAGGCTTTGAGAACGCTTGTTGACATCGCGAGGCTTGCCGAGCGATTCAACAAGCCTTCTCATAGCCGAGCCTGGTAAACTTGATATCAAAAGACGCGCACCTGGTATTCTATTAATCAGCTTACCAAGTTGATTCATTCTAAAAACTAGCAAATATGACTTAAAGATCGGTTTTTGTGTCGATTCAGCGTCATTGGCAACGTCATTAAAAAGTATAACGTCATCATGACCTGATAAAAGTAAGTAAGGGTGCAAAGAGCAGGAATCGATTCAATCAAGTACCACACCTGACCCAGAATACCAATGGGAAAGTGACAAACTCACAGTTGGAATCCACAAACGAGAGCCAAGAGGTCAGCCCTTTCCCAGCAGGTGACCACAAGGCACATATAAACAGACGCTCACAAAGGCATAACAAATAGAAGACGGAAACAACATAAAAGATCCACAAAAGAAGTACCCCCTTGGAACGGTCAAATATCCAGGCACATGCCGTGAGATAGATAACGTTTATCAGCGAACGTACAACAATGCAGTTATGAAAGGTAACTGATAAACATATTTAATAATGCTTTCTCTCTAAGACCCAGACTAAAATGTGTGATTAAAACCATATGCTCCTGGGATTAAACATACTATTTGATACCTCTCGAACTTGTATTGTTTTAAGAAAAGACTTATAAAGAGGCCGGCATATAGAAATAAAGAGCCAGGGGCCCTTGTGTGGCTATTTCTCCCTGCCTGTGTCTCTCTGAAGCGATGGTACATATGTTACTATCTTCTTATATTTTGCCTTTATAAACTGAACGAAAGGCGAAGCGTGATTCTTTCAAATTCGATTATGATCAGCCCAATCTGGATAAATATTTTTTTTTTACAAAAGTGCCCACCGCAGGAAAGAATACAAATGTATGCTGATAGTTTCAAAATAATCTAAATTTTGCAGGCAGATTCCATTCACTTGATATGCACTTCTGGGGTACGGACTTGTTTAACTAAGCAACAAGGCCCTTTTCTACTATCAATGGCAAGATACAGTTACAAGCGGAAGTTCATTCTAAATTTAGAATTTTGGTTTTACGTCATGATATGTAAATTTCTCACTTCAGTATTAATTGGGCAATGTCATGAAAGAATCAAGGATTAAATTCAAGTTCAAGGTCGATGACACACTCCAAGCATTGTTCGGGTATATACTGTCCTGCGAGCCAAGAGAGACAGTGACTTCATGTTTTGTTTACAAAGTTATCAGGGACTTATAAGCGATAGATAACTTGTGTATTAATCCCATCCTCAGGATAGGATTAATACACAAGTGATCTATCGATTCCCGTTAGCTCAAGTGAGGTGTACGCGTAATATAAGTTTTGTAAATAAAGTATTACGTCACTGTCACTCTTGCAATGTTTTGCACGACAGTAGGTATATAATTGGAAGACAAGGTTCTTAGAGGATGGGACATTTGGTGATTAGGCGAGAGAGAAATAGAGGTCCTCATGTAGAATGTATGTTCGACCTTAGATCGAAGGGTCACTGCTTCGAGACTCACCCAGGGCACTTGGTTGTGTCCTTGGGCAAGAAACTTAATCCTCTGCTGTATTTCTGTGTCAACCCAGGACTACAGAAAAACCCCAGGGATGTGTGTGGGTGAAGGAGCGGGGGTACTCTGATAGTAACACATGATACGTAGGTTTGGGTCAATTTTAGGTTTAAAACTTTGAATTCTAATATCTTAATAGAAAAATGAACATTTATTGATTACTGGATATTTAAGGGATTATCACAACACTGGACTAGTTTTGGGGGTTATTTCTATGTATTTTAGGGGTTTTCTAAAGGTTAAGGTAAAGAATGGATATATTTTTAAGGTTGCTAAAATGTATTCTGAGCAATGGGGAAGTAATATAGTATCATATATTTATCTCTGTAGTAGTTTTAGATCTTGCAGTTAGATGTCTTAATACAGGACCTGAAGACAGGCTAGGGGTATACCTGATATTCCTGATATTTTTGGAGTAAACAGTAGATGCTTGGTTCAAGCATACGCAGCAAGAATAAATGAGAGTACCCCCTCCTCACCGGGAGGAAAACGTCCCAACAGACTGAAATGTTATTGACCAGTACGGAAGGTATCAACACAAATAATCACATTCTCGAAAGCATATGCATGCTTAAGTGTGTTTTTGTTTTTTCTTATAAGGGCCTAAGTTACAATGCCTCCTTAAAGTTAAGGACGACCTTAGTTATTTGCAACCACGATCTTAAAATGAGTAAATACGTCTTTTTCTATTTACTAATTAATGAATTAATTGAGAATATTTGTCTAAAGTTTAAGTTAACCGATTTCAGCATAATGGAGTTTTCCACCGTTATCAATTGGAACAGTCCTTTTCTGTTTAAAGGGATATTGGGTGGTATTTTTCATTTGTATTCAAATTTTGATAGAACATTCTGTAAACAGTGGAGACCCTGATCAGACGCCGTGTTCTGTGACGTCTGAGCTGGGTCTGCACTGTTTGTCTATGTCTCACAAAAATTACGCTAGCCTTAAATTTGTCTATCCGCATGCTTAAAATTGGCTTTATTATGATACTTTTCCATGGTAAATTCCATGAATGAAAAGTCACACGCTACAGTTAATTAAGGTGGTTCGCGTTTTCACATGCGTTCAGGCATTTGTTTTCTTGAGTATCACGTATATCATGGACGATATGCGAAACTCAAACACAAAATAAGCATATCATTTCAAAAATGAAATCCGTTTCCATGGGAACATTTTTTTCATTTCCTGCAGAAATTAAAATTTAACTTTGGCATCTCTGTCACTGTGGCCCCGTCACGCCAAAAAGGTATCTTTACAAAGTAAGTGTCCTCCTTTACATCAAGATCGCATCCAGCTATAATTTTCTGGGTAGGGGATACCGGTGGTCCGACGGCACAAGCAGAGTAGTTATCTTTTATCTTTGTTTTTGATTGTATTTTGTGTTTTTTAAGTTCAGGGATGAGGGATACGGGTGCTTGGGCTCGCTACCCTCTGCATGCGCGGATCCAGAAAATTTTGTCAGAGGGGGTCAAACTTTGGCAACCTTTTTTTTTTTAAATTTCAGTTGATGAGGGAAGCTAGGTTTTAAATACCACTATAAGTGGGCCATCATCCGCCCGCCAGCGAAACGCCATTTAAGTGGTTTATAAAATTCAGTAAAACATGAGAACTCCTGTAAGATCATCTATGAATATGTAATCAACTCATTCTCAGTCGCAAACCGAACCAAAATAAGGAACGTTATGTAGGGCAGGCATTTTAGGATATGTGACGTTGTGCATGTACATCAATAGCTAATTGCCTGTTATTCTTTGTAATTTTATTGATTAATTCTCCTTTCAGATTGACAGTTGATTTTGAAAAATATATACTTTCGACTGTTTACAATAAAATGGGGAATTTAATTGGACTTTCAAAATCCACAGGAAATATTTTTGTTTGCAGTACTACGCAAGGATAAATGTGTCTTGCTCAAGGAAACAACACAGTGACGCCGGTGAGGCTCGACCCCGCGGCCCCTTGTTACAGGAAGATTCAAAATTCATTGGTTTTCAAGAACTTTTGGAATGCCTATCATTTTCTTATTTCAGGCCCGAACTTAATCAATTTTGCACTCAAATGTGCTCTCTGAGGAAGTCCTCGAAACAACGTATTTGTTATTGAAACTTTAATCTATGTTAATCGAAAAAGATGGCCGCCGAAACAAAACACCGACCCCGACCTAAACCCTTAACCATTTCAATTAAGTAGGCTTGCGGCTCTTCCTCGCGATGCCATAGGGTTGTCTGCCGTTTGTAATTGTGGTATTTCCTGATCATACTCACTTACTATTTTTGCTAATTACTATTGCTAACCTTCCAATACCAAGAAAATGAAAAATTAAATACATTTATGTCGGGTTGCCTACCAATCAGGTAAGCAGAAACAATACGCATACTATATGTTGAAATGGCCGTTTAATTAACGACGAGTCTGGCTATAATACATTCACAAGATATGATGACTACTTACTACATACATAACAATTTATGTAAAAAAGCACAGCAAACATTTGTCTAAAAGTCAACAAACCAAGTCAAAATGAAAACAGCATGGGTGAGGGAGAAAAGTACAACTTTTATGTCCACAGTGATATTAAGGAGAAAGTTGTTAACATTAATATCACCCCACCCCATGATGTCATAACATTTCGAAATTCCTTCACTGGTGCGTTTAGCCTTAAATTTTGTATTGAACTGTCAGCAAGGACGTGACATAGTTTCCCCACAAAGTTCTGATCTGGGTCTGCATTGTTTACCCATGGACCATGTCCCACAAAAAGGACGCTAGGCTTCTAAAATGTTGCTGTTCCATGTCAGTAATCATTACTGAGCCGGGTGCGTTTATAAATGTTTTTGGGTTTTTTGTCCGCACATCGGATAGGTGGCAATCGAAAACATTAATACCATCGACGAACGTAGATCAAAAATAGTTAGAAACAGAGTTTTCGATTTCCATTTGTCGCCCGACTGGCGACAAATGGCAATCAAAGATCCGCGTTCGTCGATTGTAAATAGCGTTTTTAGTTCCGCCTATCCGGTATGGTCCGTGAGACTCGAAAGCTTAACCGGCAGTGGTTCTGGTTTAAAACGTCTCAGAAGACGGGCTACAGCCTAAAGTCTCATCCGACAGTCTGGTGAAGCCGGGAATCGAACTCGACGCTAGGCTTTTATGGGTTTAATTCGATAGTCCAACCGAAGGGCACACCACTCTGCCGTCTTCACTTCCTATTTGCTATGTTGTGACCATGAAACCAGCAACCGGCAAGGGCTTTATTGTATTGTAATCTGCAGGCACTTCAGTAAACCACCTAATAAACTTCTTATTTTCAATTAGCAGTAGAAACAACGCAATTTAACACATATCTGATAAACTAAACTATGAACTTGAAATGGTGTGACATAGGTCACCAAAAATATAAAATAAAATATCTCAGTTGGAGAAGTACTCGAATGAGTATAAACTCGGAAAAAAGTTCTATAATCTTGGTGCAAGGTGTGCGTCAACTTAAACAAGCAAACAACTGAAGATCTATCGAATTTTAATGCGCCAAAAGTACATTTACATGTGCATGTACTGCAGACGTCTCAATGATGAGTCAACCGCATCTGCGGTCACTTTTGGAACTTGAAATATGCCACCCCGTTACAGTCTGATGATATTACTGAAACCTGAGATTACCAACAATTAGGTGTGTGCGACCAGCAAAAGCTCAGATCAGTCTGCGCTTATGCGCAGTCTGATCAGAGTCTTTACTAGTCGCTTGGATATTCTATGAGTGTTAAGAGCAATTCTCTGTAAATATGGAGCGAGTTATATAGGAACCATTTCACGCTCCGACTCGGATTTTGATGAAACTTGCTGACAATGTTAGTGGTCATGTAAAAACAAGAAATTAAGTGTTAATTCATTCAATTCAACCTCCGTTGCCATGGCAACAGCATCCAAAGATTTGGGCCAAAAAACAAGCAAAACTGACATGAAAAATGACATTTTTACCATTAAACTACTCTAAAAATGGCTTTCACCAATCACAAACATGGAATTATTTTGAACAAACAGACTTAATATAACCGATTTAGCTAATGGTAGCAGCCTTACGATAAAGCTTAGATATACTTATCTTTTACTGAAAGTGGGTGGGGTAAGTAGAACCGGAAAATTACGCTTTTGGGGCATTTTTGCACAAACACGGCAACTTTGCGCGGCTACTTTAACATACATTCATGTTAATATGAAATAGGCCAGGGTATGAAATTTTATAATATGGAAGAAAATGTTTGGGAAGTTACCGTCTTCTTGTCGTTACCATGGTAACAAATTTTTCCCTGTAGAAAAACTAAAAAAGATAAATATTGCATGAACAATTCATTTATTGCTATATTACAGTGATATAGTCTATTGTAAATAAAATATTTTTATTACTCATACATCTCTCTTATATATGACATAAAATTCTGCTGCAGATAAGCTATTTTTAGACTTTTAGGGGCATCATAAGGGGTAAAAATTATGATTTTTAAAATTAAAACCATCACATTTTGCTAATTTGCCCTTCAGATAGCCTCAAAATTGCTATTATTTATCACCAATGTGCGATATTTTTGAAAATTTAGACTTAAATTAAAGAAATAAGATTAATGTATCTAATTAAATTATCTAAACATACTCATTTATAAGGAAAAGTGGGTGGGGTAAGTAGGACCTGAAAAACATGCCTTTTAGGCATTTTAAACACAGTCAACAACCTAAATCATGCATTTAAACTTATATGCATGTTAATACATATTAGAGCAGGATATTTATTTTTTGTTTTATGAAAAACATGTTTTAGAAGTAATCGCCATCTGTTCGTAACCATGGCAACGAAAGCTTTACTGTAGGATTACTGAAAAATGACTTTATTGCACAATGATATTAATTTATTGTTATAAGAAATTATAGTATCTATTATAAATCTCTTTATATAATTACTTAATCACATTTCTTACAAATAACAATAAAATGCCAATAGGAAAGCTGCCTTTGAATTTTTAATGTAATTTTAGTGTTGAAAATTCTGACTTAGACTAGTTAAAACCTCAAACCCAAAAGTTAGGCAAACTTGCCTTCTCACTTGTATCGAAATCGACCATCGTCATCACAATTAATATGGTTTACGTTAGAAAATGCAAATTGTCATTTCAATAGATGGAAATAATTTAATACAGTAGCCTTATTTAATTGCTACAATATACTTATCTTGCATGAGAAGTGGGTGGGGTAAGTAGGACCCTCGAATTCTCTTTAATCATGCAGCAATCTCCTATAGAAGTGTTCAACATATGGTCTCTCGGATTTTGTAAAAAAAATAATGACAATTTATGTTTTTAGTAAAATCAACCACATTCATGTTTGTTCAGCTGTTGGTTTTTCGGTTGTCATGACAACAGCTTTCAAATATTTTGGCATAAAATCAATCAAAATCCCTTTAAATTTAGATATACGTTCTACCAGGTCCAGAGCTATAAATAGAAAAACTTACAGTTGTTTGTGTATTACAACCCCTCTATTTAAATAACTACCCATTTACCAATAAAATTGATTTCATTGCTTTAAAACAGAAAAATATGGATAGTATGTGAGTTTATAGGACAATGTGATATATTTGTTGCCATGGCAACGTTAGTTTTTGTGACATGTTGTTGTTTCTTCATAAATGTGTTTTCCAATATGTCATTAATATATATGAAACCAACAAGCAAATATATCTTTTATTACAGTTTCTCAGATTTATGCTATGAAACTGATAGAATACTAAAATATCTGTATTAAAACACATACTCTATTTCTGTTGCCATAGCAAACATAAAATGGTTTTCAAACTTGTAGTTGTTGTTGTTGTTGTTGGCTTATATTTGGATATTCCAAACAGGGCAATTTTGGTTATTCTTGAACATAGCTCTTTCATCACAGAACTTGCGTACATTTGTACCTGTAATTGTTTTAGCTGATTTGTAATACATATGGGGCTATCAGCTACTCTTAACACTGAGTCTATGGTTAAACAAAAGTTAAAAACCCTCATGCACTGTGTGACTTATTTACACACATTTATGCATGCAGAACCTGACTGATATACTTTTCTCATTATTTTGCATATTATCGAACATGTTTAAATGGTAAATGACAGTTGGTTCCGCATGCAGCTAATACCGTAAATACCTTTTCTGCAAACCCTTTTCATTCTAAAACGAATCATCATACTTATAAAAGTACTAGAAAGACCGAAAATTATGGGAAAGTCTTAAGATTCCAGTCTGAAAAAATAAATAAAAAAATATACATATTATATTGTCAAGCTTGTATCAGTATTGTTTTGTTTACAGAGAAACTGAAACAAGTAACTGAGCAACTGTTTTCATCAGTCGATGCAACCTCAAAATTGGGATTTCATTTCTTAATGCATGCTGTTGTTGATCAGATGAGATTAGTAATTCACCATAGTTGCACACTGTCTTGAATAAATAGGTGGCAATCTGCTCTCTCATATCATGCAATACTTATAACTACGAGGAAGGTATAATAACATTGATTATGGCCAGCTAGCAAAACATTAAAAATCCCTATTAAGTATTTGAGACGAGCCATTTTTTAGTTTGAAACAGCTTTTTAGTCTTTTATAACCCAACCAACACAAATATAATAATGCATAATTGGTTGAGTTAATCTAACTCGAACTACATTGTATTCAGAATTACACGAAAATCCACCAGTGTTATTGGTTTTATAGTGAAAATACTATTTCTAAGACAACCCTTTTTAGGGGCTCAAAATGAACTGTTGTGAGCCTAGGATGTCCGTCATCAGTCAACATCTGCTTTAAATCACATCTCCTTAACCTCTGGTTGGAGTGTCGCCAAGCTACACCTGAATAATCTTTTGTGGTCTCCTTTTTAAGGTCACTACTGACACCCGCGCAATTTTTTATTCCGAAAAATAATTTTTCTTTATTTTCTGTTATTTGCTGTTTCATTTTATTAATAATTATAAAAACAATAAAAATCAATGTCACCGTTTAGTATTTGAGCTATTGCTATTCAAAGACATGCATAATACACCCTTTTTCTCCAAAAATGTTCAGGGCCGAAGTAGGAGATAAACAAGTCTATGATATGGTAGCTGATGATTATGGCATATTGTGACTTATTGCTTCATAACAACTTAAGTTTACTTGAAATACTAGGATGGTTAATAGATGTGAATCTAGCCATTGTATATTTAATGACAAACTTTTTCTTTAAAAAGAATAGTCAAAATTATTGCAATTTTTATTTTTCACAACTAAATATTCAAACATTTTAGGCCATTCCAATAATAGATTTTCGTGAAACTTGTATATCATAAACATCATTACGTGAGGTGCATCAGTGTGAAATTTGAGCAATTTTCACCGTCTCAAAAAAAGAGATATTTCTTGATTACTACCCACACCCCCTGTAATGCACAGTTTCAATTTTGTAACTTTTTAACTGTATAACAAGGAATAAACTTAATTTCAACAGACCAAAAGTTTTGTAACAATGTTTCGATGCTATTTGTATGTGTAGAAACTAGTTTTGAGAAGATTGACCAAGAAAGTCAATCTTAAGAAATAAATATATAGTGTTACCCCAACCACTTTTTTCCACGATAATCTACTCTGACACAATGAAAGAGATAAAAAAATGACTCAAATAGTTGCAAACATACAATTCTGTTGTTGATATATAAAGGCAATCGTAGTAGTCATCAAAATATATAAAAATATTATGGGTTATTCAATATTTGTTCAATATTTTTGGGTCATTGATGCATTCATAAGGCATATTTTAATGAATTTTTCACCTCAAAATGCAAAATCAAGGGCATTAACTCATGTTTATGCAAAATTTTAAATTATTTAAGTTGACAAATGTAGAGATCTACCAAACCAAATATATTGTGTATACTTTTACTGAAATCTGATCCCTAGTAAGCAAGTTATATGAGGAAATTTGATTTTCGACCCATTTTCTATGTAAATTTGAGCAGTAAAGGGCAATAACTCATATTTGAAAAAAAATGTAGCAGAAACAACTTTGACCTACATTTGATATAGTAATGGTTCATAACAACTTTCACTCAATTTAGCTAGTTATTGAGCTTTTACTCACTATACTGCAGTTTCCCATAATATTTCGTAATTATGAAAACCTCACTAATACAGTATTTGATTACAGATATTGGTTAAGTCAATCTTACTGGTACAAGAAATGCATCAAAGGTACTGATTTCATAGTAAAAAACTACTTTTGAGATAACCTCCTTATATACATACATGTACTATAGGGACTTTTAATTTTATATTTTAACAGAAAAGGAGAAGTTTCATAAACAAATCTAACCTTCATTCATTTATCTAGGGTTTATATGTCTAAAATTTCCTGATTTTTTGTCAATAAGTTCGTCTTTTCCATTGACCTAAATGCTAAAAATATGCTTTTCTTATGGTACATTTGAAACATCCACTAATTTCCCCTATCGTTGGGTTGTTAACATTTGTTTGGACTTAATTGGTCAAAAGGCTAAGTTCTTCCTTACTTTACTTGATAAATGTAGCAGTAGGAGTCAGGTCTTTACAATGAAATTGAGTCAAGTGTCCTAAAACATGTGTTTTGATAAAATATACCTCATTTACTCCCTTTTGAGCTCTTTCCCGAACCCTAGATTGAATCAACCCCACATGTCTATTTTCTAAACTGCTAGCTATTAGTCCAATGCCCCAAACATATTTTGATGACATTTGTATGCTACACATATATAAGTTATGCATTTTCGATTAAAAATTAGCATTTTGCCTATATAAACCTCTAAAGGGGCTACTATCAAGTACATTTTAGGGCCTCTCACCACTGATTTGTCAACAAAGTAACATGTGAGTATCATTTTAACATTTTACTTTTTATTGTGTTAGATGTTTTTATGTTTTTAATACAAAAAATACCTTTATTCTGTTGTTGTCTGTTTTGATTTTTTGAAATGGATGCATCATAGTTGCCATGGTTATGGTAAGAAGATGGTTACTTCCTAAAAAATTTTTTGTTCAATGTATTATAAACCATATTTAGCTTGGTCTTACTAAAGTTTGTAAACCTTTCAAAGTAACCCCGACTAGCAACAATATGCTTTCAAAAATGTCGAAAACGGCCATATTTTAGTATATTGTTACCCCACCCACTTTTTTGCAACATTGCTATATGACAGAATTACCAAAATTATTAACCATACCATCCTTGTATTCACATTTACCAATACTGCCTAGTACAAGTTAACCTATGGTCAATATTTTTCATTCTAAAAGTTGCATTTGCGCTTTGTATGTCTATTTTTACTGATTTTCAGGCATTATTTGGTCAAAAAAAATTGACACCTCATTTACTCCCTCTTGAGCCCATTTTCGACCCCTAAATTGAGACAACGCCCTATATTAATTTTTCATAAAAAGCTAGCTGTAAGATCAATGACTTGAAAATATTTTAATGTAATTTTTACGCTACTTATACATGAGTTTGGCATTTTTTTTTTACAAAATAGTGGGGTTTTTTGTCTACAGAGACCTCTAAAAGGGCTACTATCAGGTCCCTTTTAGGGCCTTGCAACACTTATTTGTCAAAAAGCAAAATAATAAAGTATTATTTCAACATTTAATTGTTGATTGTGTCAGATGTCTTAATGTTCTGCAATACAAAAACGCCTTATAAGCTGCATTTGTCCATTTTGGCTTTTTGAGACGGTGGCATCAGAGTTGCCATAGTAATGATAAGAAGGTGGTAACTTCCTCAAAATATATTTTCAGTTTATTACAGACCATATTTAGCTTGGTCTTACTAAAGTGTGCAAACCTTTCCAAGTAACCCCGACTTGCAACAATATGGTTTCAAAAATGTCGAAAACTACCATATTTATGTACATTGTTACCCCACCCACACTTTTGCAACCATTGCTATATGACAGAATTACCAAAATTATAAACCATACACTCCATGTATTCACATTGAGCAATACTGCCAAGTACAAGTAATCACAAGGTCAAAAGTTTCTCATTCTAAAAGTTGCATTAGCACAATGTATGTCTATTTTTCTGATTTTCGGGCACGATTTGGTCAAAAAATTTGACGCCTCATTTACCCCCTTTTGAGCCCCTTTTGGACTTCATATATTAAAACAACACCCGTATTTTTTTTTATAAAATGCTAGCTATAAGATCAATGACTTGAAAATATTTTAATGTAATTTCTACACTATTTTTACATGAGTTTTGCATTTTTTATTTAAAAAAAAAAAGCTTTTTTTCCCTATGTAGACCTCTAAAAGGGCTATTATGAGGTCCCTTTTAGGGCCTTGCACCACTATTTTGCCACAAAAGCCAAATATATGTATTATTTCAACATTTAATTGTTGATTGTGTCAGATGCCTTTATGTTCTGCAATACAAAAACGCCTTATAAGCTGCATTTGTCTATTTTGGCTTTTTGAGACGGGGGCATAATAGTTGCCATGGTTACGATAAGAAGACGAAAACTTCCCAAACATTTTTTTCCAATTCATTATATATCATATCTAGGTTTGTCTTACTAAAGCATGTACATTATTCCGAGTAACCGCGGCTTGCAATAAAATGAGTTCAAAAATGTCAAAAAATGACAAATTTGAGTACCTTGTTACCCCACCCACTTTTCTGATACAATTGCTACAAGACAGAAATACCAAATTTAATTACCAGACCCTCCTTGACTTAACATAAAGCAATACTGTGGAGAACAAGTTGTCACAAGTTCAAGACTTACTTATTCTAGAAGTTGCAACTGTGCAATTTATGTCTATTTTCAGTGATTTTTGGGCACTTTTTGGTCAAAAACTTTGGATTCGGTTACCATGGCAACGGAAATAAAAATTAAAGAATTAAGCATGAATAATTTGGTTTTGGGTGAAAACAAACAAATACAGAAAGTTTCGTTGAAATCTGAGACTATGCGTGAAAAACTTTGCTCCATATTTACAGAGAATCGCTCTTAAGCTACTGACTGCACATCATTTGGAGTTTCTAAGTTTAAAAGGAGGCTGCACATACTCGTCTGAGTCTACACTTGTCAAAATGCCACATTGTTGGAAATTACATGTCGCGGCTCATTTGTTTGAGAAAAGTCAATTAGTAAAAAAATATCAGCATAAGAGAAATAAAGCATGCAAAAATTAACCACCATGCAAAGAGTTCCCAAATATCACTGATTTTCTTTTTTTTTAAAGTTGATTATAATAAAATTATGCTATATCAGAATTTTAGTGTCCACGAGTGCAATTTGTCCAAATTAGAACCGCAATGATTGACTATACCATCTATGACGAATGTTATCGTTTCATCAGCGTCCCGAGTATGGTTTTCGTTTGTGCCTAACGGCCTATTTACGGGAAGTGCACGGTTCAAAATCACAACGCCACTACACTGTTTCTATGACTACCATTTCCACTAGAATATACTAGCATCTTTTAAATCAAATTATCACCCTCAAACAGCCGTTATCAGAAGCTGTTGAAAATTGGCCTGATTTTCAAGACGACGACCCACTTCAGTTTGATTTTTAATCAAATCCATACAACTGCCGCTTCAAAATTCCCATGTAAACCGCAGAAGTTCAAGAGCTGGGCTACATTCAATTTTGGAGAACAAGTTAAAAGATTTCCACGGTGGGTTATTATGCCCCCACCCTCCCAATTGAGTACCAACTCTTCACATCTGAGAAGTATCGAACCAGTCCTTCACAGATAAGGCGAATACGTACCGATTCGTCATAGTTAAACATGTGAAAAAAAGTGAATTTTGAGAACAGATTTTAGACCCCCAAAATTATCGAAAATAACCATATGCAAATGTCACTTTTGTGAAAATTGACGTTTTAGTACCAATTCTTTACACGGTGTGAAATTTGTGAAGTGTGAAATTTGCGATTAGACACAGACATTTTTATTTGAGCCGTGACATGGTATTTCCAACAATGTGGTATGTGCGACAAGCAAAGGCTCAGACCAGCCTGCGCATACGCGCAGACTGATCAGAGCCTTTGCTAGTCGCTTGAATATTCTACTGGCTGAACATCATTTGGAGTTTCTAAACTTAAAAGGTGGCTGCACAGCTCCTCTGTGTCTACACTTGTCAAAATGCCACATTGTTGGAAATCACATGTCAGGGCTCATTTAACCTTATGGTTGCTTCCTCAGTGTTGTCACTCTGGTAATTGTTGTACAATATTTAAATTTGATTATTCCAATGGCTAGATGCTCTGACAGCGTATTGGTACTCCTTTTCCTATTCTCGGGCAGTAGTTTTCATGGTGTTGTACTTTTGTAGTCTTTGGGCTGTTAAGGTTGTATAGTATAGTAAAGTACAAAAACGTTTCGAGGTATGGATATTTCTGTGAATAGCCCTGAACAAGACCATATTTGTTTCGATATTCCAGTTTTCGCTTCCAAAAAGAATCAAATTGGTGGTTAAGGGTTGAAACTCCCTAACTGTATCATTGAAAACCTGTCTTTCACCAATATATTTAATACAATGAAAGAAGAAATGGGTGGCATCCTCCATCATACCACACCATTCACATTAAGGGTTACGACGAACATGGTTTCTAAAAAGATCATTGTTAAGACTACTAAGTTCTTTGACTCTTTCGCTGTAACTAACTTTAAAAAAAATCGTAAATCATTTATATTTAAATACGAGTACTTAGTGACCTGAATCAAAAACTTATTCCAAGTTTCAGGGGTTCATATTGACAGTCATATTTTTTGCTTCTTTATTTATTTTGTACTTTGTTTGTTTATTTATTTATTTATTTATTTATTTATTTATTTATTTATTTCTATTTATTTATATAATTTTGAATTTATTCATTTATTTATCTATTTACTCTTATGTTGATGTATTATTTTTTTTATTAATTACTTACAATTTTCTAGTTTATATTGCTATCATCCTGTTTTGATCATAACTTGTATTCTTAATCAGATTGTATATATTAAGCCATGTTTATAAGCTATATTCTGTATGTATATAATGTAGGGGGAAGGGTCGTAGCTAATGTTGTGAGAACTTGTGACCCAACCACATTGCTGTATCATATTTGGCAATAAAATATGTTTAAACTAAACTAGTAAAGTACAGTTTGAGGTGCTCCAATATTGCTCTGGTAGTACGTTTGTGCTCACTGTGGTTGATTAAGGGTTTACATTTTTACTACTTGGATTGCTTTGATTATAATTATTGTCTCATAATTTGATGCTGACCACAGTGAAAAGTCTTATTACTAAACACCAAGTAGGTGACTCAATCATTGTTTGGAGCAGATATCTAATAGCTCTGTCCATGAATGCGCTAAGATGCAATTTCACATGATGACGTTACTTGACGCCCTGGATAGGATGAGATTTTCTATCCCAGGGTAAAATCTCAGACATCCTTATATCCGGTGTGCAAGAAAACAAAAATTCCATGAGTATGTGTTTTCTTTTGCTGCAATTTTCGCTGAAGTTATTCAAAGAGTCATTAAGCATAATGTGCACCATCCCACAATTCATCAAACCGATATACATAAAATTACCCATGTTATTTGTGTATAGTGGCATTCCAAAATGGAACCCCGGTTTTTTGCCTTAAGCTACGAGTGCGGGAACCTACTGTAGCTTACTTTAGTTAGCTATACTATTTTCATAGTATCATGCCGATGCCGTCTGTTTGTCATTTAAAGATATAAGTAGAGTACTGATTAAAATTATGTTTACAAAAAAATATAAATACAAATAAAAATGAATGATACGACCTTTATGTTATTGACTATATACCGTACACAACTTACCTTAAATTATGCAAAACGGAGCCTGCCACAGAGTAAGGCTGTACATGTCAATGACATCAACTGGAGTCCTTTTCAACCCAATCATTATTTCCTGTTTAAAAACACATTGCCAAAGCAAACCTACTATTCATTAGTGTTAAAGCATGATAATAAACTAGCTAGTTAGTGCACATCAACCATGGCTGAACTTAATTACTGTAGATTTGATAATTTGCATACGGCAGTCCATGTATTTACGAAACAAAAAATGTGCAGAATTGCATATAGCCTCTGCAAGGTTTTTCTCATTATACCTGCTGAACTTATTTATTACCAGTATGCTAGCTATCATTGAATAGGCACTCTGCTATCTCGGACTTGGGACCGAGCCGTTTCAGCAGCAATTGACAGCATTTTATACCACAATCACAACCAAACATGGACCCTTAAACGTTTTCACAGCCGGCCAAACCCTCGGGTCATAGCAAATGAACCTATTGTTATAGCCCTGCACATAGAGATATTTAAGCATGTAACATTTGGCTAAAATGGAATATTTGAAAAAACATGGAATGCTGTAACTACATTATCTCATGACAAATTAATACATGAAAAAAAAAACAACAACACACACACCCTAACACACCAAATCCGTAGCTTGCGAAGGATTTGGGTAGGCATCAACCTTATTGAAGGTAGGTATTGTAAAGTATGATCATGCATTTAAAACAGCTGGGTTAATAAAATTATTGCAGAGTAGAGTGCAGAGGGGAATGGTTTCATTGCTAATTTTACCTGCTAATCAGTGTAATCACAGGTCATTGACATTATGATACAGCTGTAATAAATGCCAATTTAATACCTAAGATATACTTCTAGTCAACGACTAGAACAGGAAATCGGGTAAATACGAGTAGTTTTGGATATTTACGGTTTAGACAGGGAGAGTCAAAGGCCTGTGGTGTAATCCATGCTTCTTGCTTTGAGCACTGGTATCTGTCACTTCTTTCTATAATTAGAGTGTTATTCCAGGTATAAATCCCCCATTTTGGTAATAATTAGCTTTGAAAATGTCTATTTCAAGTGAAAACATCTGTCTGTTGGTTGTTTGTTTTTAAAGGAAGTTGCAGAAGACAGTACAGCGTCATATATGACGTCATGTATTTTTCACTTCCTGTTTGCTTGAATAGAGTAGAATAGAATAGAATTTACTTTGGAAGGCGCACCAGGCCCTCTCTATGTACTTTGGGTTATATCTATTTCAAAAGGAATGCATCTGTCTGCTGGTTTGTAGATGTTTTGATATGAGTACAAGCCACTGTATGACATCATATGTTTACTTTGTGTATGTCTGAATAGAACAGAATAAGTTAAGAACTAGTCCAGGACCACCCGTGTGATTGTATCTAGTGAGTGTTACTATGTATTGCACGCTATGTTATGTGATAATGACAATAATAATAATGACCACAATAAAAGTAATGCTAAGTAAAACCAACCAAATGAAAGAAAAAATAAAATAAAATGAATAATATAGAATGGTGTAGTAATTTTAGTACACAATATTAGGTAAAGCGTATAGTATAAAAGAGGTCTTTTTAAAAAAATAGCATTTGAGAGTAAGAACAATGTCTGTCAGTCTACAGCATATTGCAGGTTCTACGTTGCTTTTAGGCATTACCACCCGAAGGTGTTCCTGTACATATTTGTGTATAGTGGCATTCCAAAATGGAACCCCGGTTTTTTGCCTTAAGCTACGAGTGCGGGAACCTACTGTAGCTTACTTTAGTTAGCTATACTATTTTCATAGTATCATGCCGATGCCGTCTGTTGTACTTTGGGCTGTTAAGGTTGTATAGTATAGTATAGTACAGTTTGAGGTGCTCCAATATAACTCTGGTAGTACGTTTGTGCTCACTTTGGTTGATCAAGGGTTTACATTTTTTCTGCTTGGATTGCTTTGATTATAATTATTGTCTCCTAATTTGATGCTGACCACAGTGAAAAGTAGGTGACTCAATCATTGTTTGGAGCAGATATCTAATAGCTCTGTCCATGAATGCGCTAAGATGCAATTTCACATGATGACGTTACTTGACGCCCTGGATAAGATGAGATTTTCTATCCCAGGGTAAAATCTCAGACATCCTTATATCCGGTGTGCAAGAAAATAAAAATCCCATGAGTAGGTGTTTTTTGCTGCAATTTTCGCTGAAGCTATTCAAAGAGTCATTAAGCACAATGCGCACCATCCCACAATTCATCCAAAAATGTATTTGCTTAATCTGCATTCTTGCGAGAAAAATGAAAAGTACAGAAAACGGTAAACCTAGGACTTGCCGTAGACATCTATCCTTTGTCCTGCTCACCCTTGATAGTTGTCTTTTGAAATCAGTGTAGATTCAGATAAGGTTGCTTTCGGAGATGTCATATTATCGGGATCAATACTGTTTCAGTCGGCATTGACCTTTTTTTTTTATTTGAAACGTCGTCTGCTGCAAGATAGCGCCTTAAGGGTTAAAGAGTTGGGTACATACCCGAAACACTGAAAACCCATCTAATTTACTTCCCGAAAGAAAATATTTGCCTATGTGACAAAATTTTTGGGGCCATGAAGGATTGGCCTTTCTCTTCGTAGGTTGCGTGGGTGTTGTAGAGGCGCGCGCATGAACAGAAATTCATTTGCAAAAATGGATTTTATTAATGTTCCGGACACTTTATCCAACTCTTAGAGATCGGGGTTCCAGTTAACTTGACCCAAGACACAGATAGAATTAAGAGTTAAAATAAAGATTATGCTATTCTGGTACTTTTGAGCCTGTTTGCTCACACAGAGTAAGGCCGTAGATAAACCCAGGCCAAATTTCAGAGCTCTATTTTAGAACGCGATCAGGCATGAATTATTTTATTATTTGATTTATAGATTTTTTCAGACTTCTAAGGGTCGAGATTATATGAAAAAAGGTTTGAAAATGACCAGGTGACTGGTCATTCTCGGAGTCTTTTTTAATGTCTGCAGAACATACAGTAAAACTATATAGTAGAGTAAACTAACAGTCTATTAAATCTTTAAATATTTCATAATTTTTCTAAAAATCTGCCTAGGACAATCACTTTTAACAGTGTCGCTCTCAAAATACACAGACAGAATCTCAAAAATATATTACTTTTATTTCAGCAAAACAAATAATATTTTGAGTCGGCGGATAAAATAGGTCGGTAAAGTTAGCACTAATTTTGCTGCAGCAAAAAACGGTAAAGTTGGCAGCAATTTTTCTGCAGCAAAAAACGGTCAAGTTAGCAGCAGCAGTAAAAAACGGTAAAGTTAGCAGCAATTTTTCTGCAGCAAAAAACGGTGAAGTTAGCAGCAATTTTGCCGCAGCGAAAAATGGTAAAGTTGGCAGCAATTTTATGGCAGAGAAAATAGGTCAAGTTAGCACAAAATTTCTGCTAGCACAAAAATTTCTGCTAGCACAAAATTTGCTGCTGGCAAAAAAATTCTGCTAGCACAAAAATTTCTGCTAGCACAAAATTTGCTGCCAGCAAAAAATTTTCTGCTAGCACAAAAATTTCTGCTAGCACAGAATTTGCTGCTGGCAAAAAAATTTCTGCTAGCACAAAAATTTCTGCTAGCACAAAATTTGCTGCCAGCAAAAAATTTTCTGCTAGCACAAAATTTGCTGCTGGCAAAAAATTTTCTGCTAGCACAAAAATTTCTGCTAGCACAAAATTTCCTGCTAGCACAAAATTTGCTGCTAGCAAAAAATTTGCTGCCAGCAAAAAATTTTCTGCTAGCACAAAAATTTCTGCTAGCACAAAATTTGCTGCTGGCAAAAAAAATTCTGTTAGCACAAAAATTTCTGCTAGCACAAAATTTGCTGCTGGCACAAAAAATTCTGCTAGCACAAAATTTTCTGCTAGCACAAAATTTGCTCCTGGCACAAAAATTTGCTGCTGAAACAAAAATTCCTGCAGGCACAAAATTTGCTGCAGGCACAAATGAGCAGTGACATGAGATTTCCAACAATGTCGTATACGTGCACACTGATCAGAGCCTTTGCTTGTCGCTTAATTATTATATAAGTGTTAAGCTACTGATCGAACTTAATTTGGTGTTTCTAAGCTTAACAGGAGGTTGCACAGGTTCGTCTGAGTCTACACTTGTCAAGATGGCACATTGTTGGAAATCACATGTCACGGTTCAAATATTCCTGAATACCGGGCCGCGTAGGTAGTCGGTAATGTGTCTGGCTGACTGCAGATCCTGGTGTCCCGAGTTTGATCGCAGCCCGGTCTCATAATTTCATTGAGATTGATCGTGAAATAATTTCTACCGTCATATCACTCCCTTCCGAGAAGTAGCTGTGAGTTTTAAGCGAAAGTATGCGCACGAAGTACTGGTTTGATTTGATTCGTTACATCCCATCAACAATCATTCAGTTATATAGGGACGGGTCTTCCAGGGTTGAACCAGTACTAAGCTAGGATAAATGCGTCTTGCTTAAGGGCACAATGCAACGCCGTCAAGCACTCTCGCTCCCATGACAAAGTACTGGTTAGCCGCTTCTTCAAGCTTCCCGAGAAAAGATGTGATTAGGTGAGCCGTCCGTCTCGCCATGGCTATAGTTGTTGACTTGGGGACGTAAAGCAGCAAAACAAACAAAAACACAAATATTCCTGCTAGCACAAAAATTGCTGCCAGCACAAAATTTACTGCTGGCACAAAAAATCCTGCTAGCACAAAAATTGCTGCCAGCACAAAATTTGCTGCTGGCACAAAAAATCCTGCTAGCACAAAATTACTGCCAGCACAAAATTTGCTGCTGGCACAAAAATTCCAGCTAGCACAAAATTTGCTGCTGGCACAAAATTTCCTGCTAGCACAAAATTTGCTGCTGGCACAAAAAATTCTGCTAGCACAAAATTTGCTGCTGGCACAAAAATTTCTGCTAGGACAAAAAATTGCTGCCAGCACAAAATATGCTGCTGGCACAAAAATTCCTGCTAGCACAAAATTGGCTGCAGGCACTAAAATTATTGCTGGCACAAAAGTTGCTGCAGGCACAAATCTTCATATCGGGCCGCGTAGGCAGTCGGTAACGTGTCTGGCTACAGATGCGTGTCTGACTGAGGATCCTGGTGTCCCGAGTTTGATCGCAGCCTGGTCTCATACTTTCATGGAGATTGATCGTGAAATAATATCTACCGTCATATCACTCCACTCCGCTATATCATTCAAGAGAAGTAGCTGTCAGTTTTAAGCGAAGGTATGCGCACGAAGTACTTGTTTGATTTGATTCATTACGTCCCATCAACAAGTTTTCAGTTATGTAGGGACGGGTCTTCCTTGGTTGAACCGGTACTAGAGCCCCGTTCTCACTGTGCAGATGGAGCCACAGTACATCGCGATGCAGGACAGCCGGTATACCGTGATGCACCGGGACACATCTCATAAAAAATAAATTGCGTTCTCACCTTGCCGACGTTACCCCAGTATAGCCCCGGTCCGGCAAGACGCCGGTTGATTCCCGGTTCACCACGGAGCACTTGCAGTGCAGCACGGTGGAGCCACGGTTCATGCCGGTATACCCCGGCGTTACCCAGGCTGTTTACGGTGATGCCCCGGTAACTGCCGGTTGCGCCATGGTTACATGCCGGTAGGGCCACGGTTGCGTCCCGGTGTTACTCTACACTATAATTCAGGATAAAAACGTGGAGTAACGTAAGTTTTCTTCTGTCTCTATCGCATAACAGTTATGTCTTCAAAGAAATAACACCGAACAGACACAAATTGGACTGCACAGCCACATACGGTAGATGGAGACTTGAAAATTCAGATTAAGTTACTAGAGGAATCATGATCTATGAAGCGAAAACAAATGCTTAGTAACCTCGCAGCTCATTTGCATGTATGTTGTCGTATAAGCAGAAGCAGAGGTTATAAAACTTTTTTCATGCTCAACTCGACTGAGCATGAAATTTCGACTGCTCATAAAAACTAAAATACCGGTAAATAAAGAAGTTTCTTGCTTTAAGTCTCTCAGGTGTTGTATTTATCATGCTAATAAATGTTAAAATGCCAAAATTGTTGGCATTTCAACATTTATGAGCATGATACATTTCGTGCTCAGCTTAGTAGATTTTAAAAAATGTTTTTAAGCTCGGGGCCTGTTTTCTTACGACCAGGTTCAAATGTTGTTGATCTGGGCCTAGACCTACATGTATACAATGCCTCCTTAAAGTTAAGGAAGACTTAATTTAAATATATTTCAACATGTTACATTAAATGCTTGATAAATTGCCAGGACCTGTGCAGTACTTGTTGTCAAAAATATCATTGTGATCTATAGAAAAAAGTAACTATTTTGATTTTAATCAGTTTGAAAACGTTGTTTTTCGCATCCTGAAAATTCAATACTTAACTTAAGTCTTCCTTAACTTTAAGGGTGCATTGTAATTTTGGCCCAGATTGTCTTGCTTTTTTGTAAAAATATATAAACACTATGCGCCGCGGCATGTGATTTCTAACAGTGTGGTATTTTGAGAAGTGTAGACTCAGACAAGCCTGTGCAGTAACCATTTTAGCTAAGAAATTTTATATGTAGTTCGGTCAGTAGCTTAACAGTCAAATAATAATCAAGCGACTGGCAAAGGCTCTGATCAGACTGCGCCTAGGCGCAGGCTGATCTGAGGTTTTGTTGTTTGCACATACCACATTGTTGAAAAATCAGGCATACCCGGGGTCTTCATCGCGCACGGTTTAGCACGGTGGAGACACGGATTCTTCCGGAATGCGCCGGTATCGCGTGGACGCGGTCCCGGTGGAGACACCGTTGCTCCCGGCGTCGTCCCAGTTTACCAAGGTATTTGACAGCCTTCTCGGTTACTCCCGGTGAGTTCCGGTTGTTTTAAACATTTTACAACAACCGGGGACATGAGCCGGTTCAACACGGTTCATCCCGGATCTCCAAAGTTGTCCACGGTGCCGCCACGATTGTGACACGGTTCATCCCGGATCATCAAACCGGGATTAACCGGCACCTTAAACTGGGACAGTGAGAACGGGGCGTTAGCTAGGATTAATGTGTCTTGCACAAGGGCACAACGCAATGACGCCGGTGAGGCTCGAACCCGCGGCCCCTCGGTCTCGAGTCAAGCACTCTACCACTGAGCAACTGCGATCCGATGACGAAGTACTAATTAATCGCTTCTTCAAGCTTGCCCCAGAAAGGTGTGGTTAGGTGAGCTTATAGTCTCGCCATGACCATAGTTGTTGACTTGAGACAAAACAAACAAAACACAAATATTTCTGCCAGCACAAAAATTGCTGCCAGCACAAAATTTGCTGCTGGCACAAAAAATCCTGCTAGCACAAAATTTGCTGCCAGCACAAAATTTGCTGCTGGCACAAATACTCTTGCTAGCACAAAATTTGCTGCTGGCACAAAAATTCCTGCTAGCACAAAATTTGCTGCTGGCACAAAAAATCCTGCTAGCACAAAATTTGCTGCTGGCACAAAAATTTCTGCTAGCACAAAATTTGTTGCTGGCACGAAAATTCCTGCTAGCATAAAATTTGCTGCTGGCACAAAAATTTCTGCTAGCAAAAAAATTGCTGCCAGCACAAAATTTGCTGCTGGCACAAAAATTCCTGCTAGCACAAAATTGGCTGCAGGCACTAAAATATTGCTGGCACAAAAGTTGCTGCAGGCACAAATCTTCATATCGGGCCGCGTAGGCAGTCGGTAACGTGTCTGGCTACAGATGCGTGTCTGACTGCAGATCCTGGTGTCCCGACTTTGATCGCAGCCTGGTCTCACACTTTCATGGAGATTGATCGTGAAATAATTTCTACCGTCATATCACTCTCTTCCGCTATATCATTCAAGAGAAGTAGCTGTCAGTTTTAAGCGAAAGTAGTACTGGTTTGATTTGATTCATTACGTCCCATCAACAAGTTTTCAGTTATGTAGGGACGGGTCTTCCTGGTTTGAACCGGTACTAAACTAGGATTAATGCGTCTTGCTCAAGGGCACTACGCAATGACGCCGGTTAGGCTCGAAGCCGCGGCCACTCTGTATCGAGTCAAACACTCTACCACTGAGCCACTGCGCTCCGATGACGAAGTACTGGTTAACCGCTTCTTCAAGCTTGCCCAGGAAGGCTGTCGTTAGGTAGCTAACCGTCTCGCCATGACCATAGTTGTTGACTTGGGACGTAAAGCAGCAAAACAAACAAAACACAAATATTTCTGCAAGCACAAAAATTGCTGCCAGCACAAAATTTGCTGCTGACCCAAAAATTCCTGCTAGCACAAAATTTTGCTGCTGGCACAAAAATTCCTGCTAGCAAAACTTTGCTGCTGGCACGAAAATTCCTGCTAGCACAAACTTTGCTGATTGCGCAAAATTTGCTGCTGGCACAAAAATTCCTGCTAGCTCAAAAATTGCTGCTGGCACAAATATTCCTGCTAGCAAAAAAATTCTACCAGCAGCAAAATTGTTGCCAGCATTTAAAAATTGTTATTTTTTCGATTTTTTACTTTATATTTCTCCATTAAATCTTGAGCAACCAAACATCTATACCGTGCTGATTACTCTTGGTATGGCGGTGATCTGCCAAAAGCCTTCTTACGCTCATTTTGACGTACCGTAACATTAGTACAGTATACATCGCAGACGTTACTTCATGATGTTCGATGTTCAGACAGAAATACCCCCGAATAGTGTGTTTACATATTCAAAATATCGTAAAGATAATCTTCCAGATTTAAAAATGCAGTTTGACGTTTTTCAACGTTATTCATGAACGCCTGATCAAGTTTCGCATGGTTGTCTTGTCAGACGTGTGGCCAAGGCGGTGCTTCTTTTGTGAATCCTTCTTGTTATTTATGTTTCGTGTTTGTCATGCTTTCTTGCCTGTTAATTGCAGCCTTGTGGCCAACCATGCTTGGAAGGGGTAAACCTCTTGCTTGTATGTGATGTTGAGTTTTTGTCACTTTCCCATGTGGTGTCATGCGTCAGGTGTAGTACTTGATTGCATTGATTCCTGATCTTTGTCATATACGCATACCTTTTAACGTAATGGGTTTTTTTTGTTAAATTGGTTAAAGTGTAAACTTATTTTTTTTGTTCAGTATATTTTGGTTAAATCGACCATTCAAGAAACAATCATATGATTTATGGCAAATCATCTGATCTAACTAGACCCAATGAATTCAAATGAACCGACAGTTTCCAACTATACTTGTATTGTTAAGTTCCGCTCTTGTTTGGCCGCCAAGACCCGTCCCTATACAGTGATTTTGTTACCTGCGCATCCTGCATCTTTTGCGCATAAGTTTTTATTTCAGCGAGTCCCGGCGAGTCCCGGGATGCAGCAATAGTATTGCAGACTTGTCATTAAAAATAGTGTTTTGGACTCATTTTGCAGTTTGGACTCATTGATATTGGAAACAGTGAGTCCCAGGACTCATAAGCCCAAAATTATAAATGAATCACTGCCTATATAACTGAAAGATCGTTGATGGGACGAAATGAATCGAATCATACCAGTACTTCGAGCGCATACTTTCGCTTATAACTTATAACTTTTTTTTGAATGATTCAGCTGAAGGGAGGAATGTGACGGTAGAAATTATTTCATGATCAATCTCAATGGAATTATGAGACCGGGCTGCGATCAAACTCGGGACACCAGGATCTGCAGTCAGACACGCATCTGTAGCCAGAAACGTTACCGACTGCCTACGCGGCCCGGTATTCAGGAATATTTGAACCGTGACATGTGATTTCCAACAATGTGCCATTTTGACAAGTGTATACTCAGACGGACCTGTGCAGCCTCCTGTTAAGCTTAGAAAAACTAATTAAGTTCGATCAGTAGCTTAACACTTATATAATAATAAAGCGACAAGAAAAGGCTCTGATCAGTCTGCGCGTATGCGCAGGCTGGTCTGAGCCTTTGCGTGTTGCACATACCACATTATTGGTAATCTCATGTCACGGCTCATTTGTGCCTGCAGCAAATTTTGTGCCTGCAGAAATTTTAGTGCTGGCAGCAAATTTTGTGCTGGCAGGTATTTTTGTGCCAGCAGCAAATTTTGTGCAAGCAGGAATTTTTGTGCCAGCAGCAAATTTTGTGCTGGCTGCATTTTTTTTGCTAGCAGAATTTTTTGGGCCAGCAGCAAATTTTGTGCCAGCAGCAATTTTTTTGCTAGCAGAAATTTTTGTGCCAGCAGCAAATTTTGTGCTAGCAGAAATTTTTTACTGGCAGCAAATTTTGTGCCAGCAGCATTTTTTTGCTAGCAGAAGTTTTTGTGCCAGCAGCAAATTTTGTGCTAGTAGAAATTTTTGTGCCAGCAGAAATTTTTGTGCTATAAATAGTAGGAATTTTTGTGCCAGCAGCCAATTTTGTGCTGGCAGCAATTTTTGTGCTAGCAGGAATATTTGTGTTTTGTTTGTTTTGCTGCTTTACGTCCCCAAGTCAACTACTTTGGCCATGGCGAGACGGTCAGCTCACCTTATCACATCTTTCCTGGGGAACCTTGAAGAAGCGGTTAACCAGTACTTTGTCATGGGAGCGAGAGTGCTTGACTCGAGACCGAGTGGCCGCGGGTTCGAGCCTCACTGGTGGCGTTGCATTGCGCCCTTAAGCAAAATGCATTTATCCTAGCTTAGTACTGGTTCAACCCAGGAAGACCCGTCCCTATATAACTGAAAGATTGTTGACGGGACGTAATAAATCAAAATAAACCAGTAATTTGAGCGCATACTTTCGCTTATAACTGACAACTACTTTTTTGAACGATTCAGCAGAAGGGAGGAATATGACCGTAGAGATTATTTCATGATCAATTATTTCATGATCAATCTCCATGAAAGTATTAGACCGGGCTGCGATCAATTTCGGGACACCAGGATCTGAAGTCAGACACGCATCTGTAGCCAGACACGTTACCGACAACGAATGTTTGAACCGTGACATGTGATTTCCAACAATGTGCCATTTTAACAAGTGTAGACTCAGACGAACCTGTGCAGCCTCCTGTTATACTTAGAAACACCAAATTAAGTTCGATCAGTAGCTTAACACTCGTATAATAATTAAGCGACAAGCAAAGGCTCTGATCAGTCTGAGCGTATGCGCAGGCTGGTCTGAGCCTTTGCTGGTCGCACATATCACATTGTTGGAAATCTCATTTCACGGCTCATTTGTGCCTGCAGCAAATTTTGTGACAGCAGCAATTTTAGTGCTGGCAGCAAATTTTGTGCTGGCAGGAATTTTTGTGCCAGCAACAAATTTTGTGCTGGCAGGAATTTTAGTGCCACTAGCAAATTTTGTGCTGGCAGCAATATTTTTGCTAGCAGAAATTGTGCCAGCAGCAAATTTTGTGCTAGCAGAAATTTTTGTGCTAGCAGGAATATTTGTGTTTTGTTTGTTTTGCTGCTTTACGTCCCCAAGTCAACAACTTTGGCCATGGTGAGACGGTCAGTTCACCTTATCACATCGTTCCTGGGGAAGATTGAAGAAGCGGTTAACAAGTACTTGGTCATGGAAGCGAGAGTGCTTGACTCGAGACCGAGTGGCGGCGGGTTCGAGCCCCACCGGTGACATTGCATTGTGCCCTTAAGCAAGACGCATTTATCATAGCTTAGTACTGGTTCATCACAGGAAGACCCGTCCCTATATAACTGAATGATTGTTGATGGGACGTAATGAATCAAATCAAACCAGTACTTCGTGCGCATACTTTCGCTTAAAACTGACAGCTACTTCTCGGAAGGGAGTGATATGACGGTAGTCGATCTCCATGAAAGTATGAGACCAGGCTGCGATCAAACTCGGGACACCAGGATCTGCAGTCAGACACGTATCTGTAGCCAGACACGTTACCGACTGCATACGCGGCCCGGTATTCCGGAATATTTGAACCGTGACATGTGATTCCCAACAATGTGCCATCTTGACAAGTGTAGACTCAGACGAACCTGTGCAGCCTCCTGTTAAGCTTAGAAACACCAAATTTAATTCGATCAGTAGCTTAACACTCATATAATAATTAAGCGACAAGCAAAGGCTCTGATCAGTCTGCGCGTATGCGCAGGCTGGTCTGAGCCTTTGCTGGTCGAACATATCACATTGTTGGAAATCTCATTTCACGGTTCATTTGTGCCTGCAGCAAATTTTGTGCCAGCAGCAATTTTAACGCTTGCAGCAAATTTTGTGCTGGCAGGAATTTTTGTGCCAGCAGCAAATTTTGTGCTGGCAGGAATTTTTGTGCCACTAGCAAATTTTGTGCTGGCAGCAATAATTTTGCTAGCAGAAATTTTTGTGCCAGCAGCAAACTTTGTGCTAGCAGAATTTTTTGTGCCAGCAGCAAATTTTGTGCTAGCAGTAATTTTTTTGCTAGCAGAAATTTTAGTGCCAGCAGTAAATTTTGTGCTAGAAGAAATTTTTGTGCCAGCAGAAATTTTTATGCTAGCAAAATTTTTTGTGCCAGCAGCAAATTTTGTGCTGGCAGCAAATTTTGTGCTAGCAGAATTTTTTGTGCCTGCAGCAAATTTTGTGCTAGCAGAATTTTTTGTGCCAGCAGCAAATTTTGTGCTAGCAGAAATTTTTGTGCTAGCCGAAAATTTTTTGCCTGCAGCAAATTTTGTGCTAGCAGAAATTTTTGTGCCAGCAGCAAATTTTGTGCTAGCAGGAAATTTTGTGCCAGCAGCAAATTTTGTGCTAGCAGGGATTTTTTGTGCCAGCAGCAAATTTTGTGCTGAGAGTAATTTTGTGCTAGCAGGAATTTTTGTGCCAGCAGCAAATTTGGTGCTGTTAGCAAATTTTGTGCTAGCAGGATTTTTTGTGCCAGCAGTGAATTTTGTACTGGCAGCAATTTTTGTGATAGCAGGAATTTTTTTTTTTGTTTGTTTTGCTGCTTTACGTCCCCAAGTCAACAACTATGGCCATGGCGAGACGGACGGCTCACCTAATCACATCTTTCCTCGGGAAGCTTGAAGAAGCGGTTAACCAGTACTTTGTCTCGGGAGCGAGAGTGCTTGACTCGAGACCGAGTGGCCGCGGGTTCGAGCCTCACCGGCGGCGTTGCGTTGTGCCCTTAAGCAAAACATATTTATCCTAGCTTTGTACTGGTTCAACCCTGGAAGACCCTTTCCTATATAACTGAATGATTGTTGATGGGACGTAATGAATCAAATCAAACCAGTACTTCGTGCGCATACTTTCGCTTAAAACTGACAGCTTCTTCTTGGAAGGGAGTAATATGATGGTAGAAATTATTTCATGATCAATCTCAATGAAAGTATGAGACCGGGCTGCGATCAAACTCGGGACACCAGGATCTGCAGCCAGACACGTATCTGTAGCCAGACACGTTACCGACTACCTACGCGGCCCGGTATTCAGGAATATTTGAACCGTGACATGTGATTTCCAACAATGTGCCATCTTGACAAGTGTAGACTCAGACGAACCTCTGCAGCCTCCTGTTAAGCTTATAAACACCAAATTAAGTTCGATCAGTAGCTTAACACTTATATAATAATTAAGCGACAAGCAAAGGCTCTGATCAGTGTGCGCGTATGCGCAGGCTCGTCTGAGCCTTTGCTAGTCGCACATACGACATTGTTGGAAATCTCATGTCACTGCTCATTTGTGCCTGCAGCAAATTTTGTGCCTGCAGGAATTTTTGTGCCAGCAGCAAACTTTGTGCTAGCAGAAAATTTTGTGCTAGCAGAATTTTTTGTGCCAGCAGCAAATTTTGTGCTAGCAGAAATTTTTGTGCTAGCAGATATTTTTTTGCTGGCAGCAAATTTTGTGCTAGCAGAAATTTTTGTGCTAGCAGAAAATTTTTTGCTGGCAGCAAATTTTTTGCTAGCAGCAAATTTTCTGCTAGCAGGAATTTTTGTGCCAGCAGCAAATTTTTTGCTAGCAAAATTTTTTGTGCTAGCAGAAATTTTGTGCTAACTTGACCGTTTTTTTCTGCCATAAAACTGCTGCTGCTAACTTGACCGTTTTTTGCTGCAGAAAAATTGCTGCCAACTTTACCGTTTTTGCTGCAGCAAAATTAGTGCTAACTTTACCGACCTGGATAAAATAATAAAAAAAAAATTTAGAATTTTTTTCCGGAAAATTACAGTAGGAGGGTCTGTTAATCAAGGAATAAAAAAAGTCTGGCCTTAGTACCAACATTTCATGGTCTAGCTCAAGCAATCTGAAAATTTACTTTAAAAAATAAGTGTTAACTTACACATATTTTTACAGGTTGGGTGGGGGAAATGGTGACTCCCTAAGACACAATAACAGCTGCTGTGACATCTATACGCACCCGTATCTCGATTTCGTTTGCATAGGCTAGGAACACTCTGGCATTCCTTTGCAAGTATGTATTACGTGTTGCAAGCCAATTTATTTCCGCATTTCAGACCAATTTTCCTCACATGTGTATTGGGTGATGCGCGGCAAACCCTCAGACAAACCCTCAGCTTTGATAAAATGAAAATCCCCGATGACGTACATGTATTATGTAACACGTTAGTTTAATTTATTGTATACTGGTCTTATTGTGCTGTACTGCTGCCTGCAACAACCAATATGCTTCACGCTAGAGAACCACTGTACTCGAACAGCGCAGTCATCGGGTGGTGATTGCAGTCGACGAGTGCACAAAATAGTGTACCTAGCTGTTAATAAAGTTAATATTTTGGTCATTTTTTTACTTCTGAAAATATTCATCGCGAATTATTATCACTTATAAGTCCAGTTGTGTATCTGCTTAAAGATGTTTTGTGGGTTGAGTGATAGTCGCTACAGCGCCAGAGCTATGCCAAAAATGTGATTTTTTTTTCATGAAAAGAGGATAAACGATGCTTAGACTACAGGTTTTCTCGGGCCGCGGCCCATTCTAAAATGTCTGTGTTGTTACATGTAATAACAATCATGCTTATTTTTTTGAGTTGACATAGCACGCAGATAATACCGCCTTTTTCCTAATATTTACTCAACCGTCTTCCCCATTTCTGCTTAAAAGAAATGAAGCTGCACGTTACTTTTTGAATCTGGCATTAACCCTTGAAAAATAACAAAACAAAAGAAACAAAAATGCAGAACCGACGGCAGGGGCGGATGCAGCATTTCTGGAAAGAAGGTTCATGCATTAAGGGGGCAGGTGCTTCGCTTTACTGAGCAGGAGATGTTACACTAAGTGGCAAATCAGCTGCCACCCGATTTTGATGTAAAGTTACACTTATTTTTAACAGTGTAGAGTTTGACTTGTGAAAAGTTTGATTGCTGCCTTGAACGCAAATAACTGTGCGGATCATAAAAAATATACCATAAATAGGACTTGAGCTGGCTATCGACCCCCTCCCCCCATGGGAATTTCGGTACACTATGATTTCCTGATACCACATTATACAAGCCACAAGATGAAATATAATGGCCCTCTGAGAGTGGCATCATTAACGTGTACCATTACGTTACGTACATTACCAGAAAAAATCGATCGCCTTAAATTTTCCTAATAATGTCTCCAACATGACAAATTCGCACTTTTTTTGCAGTCTGGCAAAGGGTTATGAGCTTCTTATAACACAGTTACATATTTTAGCATTTGTTTTATAAATGTCTTGAGTTTTTACTGTTGTATATGTTACTTAGTGTCTCGTTCGTTTTTTCCAAGTATCAGTATGGCAGTTATTTATTGACTATACATATATTACATCTGTCAGTGAATATAGCAAATCTATTAGGCTGCTATCTAAATGAATTGAAGTTCCTTATTATTTACAGCTCACGTTACGTACGTTGCCCATAAAATACCATTAAACATTCAAGATAATGTCTCCAACACGACCTTTTCGTACTTATTTGCATGCTGGCACAGGTTTATTTACTTCTTTTAACACGGTTATCTATTTTAAGTATTCATTTTCTAAATGCCTTGTGCTTTAATCGTTATATATGTTACCAAATGATATATACGTTATTCTGAGTATGTGTTTATCAGTTGTTGACTATACATGTAATAAGTCTGTCAGTGAATTAAGCAAATTTACAAGGCTTAAATAAATTAAAGTTCGTTATTTATTTATGGCCACTTAAACTATTATTATTACGTGATCTATCAACCTTCGCTGTTTGCTCATATAAACAGTAGATACCATGCATACTGAAAGAAAGTCACTGTGAAACAGTTCAGTTCTGGGCAATGTATATAGGTCTAATTCAGATGGTGTTGAAACTGGGTAGGGCTACAAGGAAAACAACTTAGAATTGCATATCAGCTCTATCTGTATGCCTTGTACCAAATACTCTTTGCACACGATTACACCAACTACGCACAATATGTACCCGTGTAACTGATTGCACTCATAAATTTGTCTGATACACATCGCAGCTGAAAAGAACTTCTGGAACAAAATGTGTTGAGTGTGTCACAATCATTGGTTCCTTGCCTGAGAAATGCTTCTGACATAACTATCAGGCAAACAATAAACGCCGCGCCGAGTCACAAGGAGGTATTATAGGCTTCAGCAGCTAGAACTACACTTCGAACTACAGATGTACTGGTGTTTTACTCATCACACCAGAGCTCAATATGTTGAAGCAACTTTTCAATGCACTGAAATGAAATATCCGATCTGTCCAGATGCAAAGTAGAACGAGTACTAGAGGCAGTTTCTGGCTTCACCAATCCTTTTAGTTCTAGTTTTGAAGACAATGAACTGTACTTTTTGTCTTTGTGTGTTCCTGCTAAGCCTGACATAGCTAAGTATCTGATTGAGGCTGATGGTCTTAGCAGGAAGAGAATTCATTGACTCACTTTCATTTGAAAATCTGCCTTTCACAACTCCATATAATGCTACAAGCTAAAAACTTTTGAGGCTTGCGAGGCCAAGAAGAAATTGACCAATTCACATAACGTAATCAGCCAGACGAGAGCTGGAAGGAACGTCTTTGGTCAGCATGACCTTCTTTCAATTGAACATAATGTTGATCTTGAGTTGACACGGACCTGTACCATGGTCGCTGTCAACTCTTGATAGCATTCCCACCAAAACTGACAAGTCCAAACTTCCGCACGTCTTGCAATCACACAATGAACCAACAATAGATCGGCCATGTAGTGCTGCACACAACTTTGATGGAAATGCCATACTACAAAGCTTAATAGCTTTTTTTGACACCTTCAAGGGTCAGACGGAACCAGTATTCAACCAGGCACTAAAGCCAGGGCATGTTGATTTTGTCACTGATACATATAATAAGATGTATAAACAGCAGTCTATAAAGTCTTGTCTGGTGCAGAGAGTATAACACCATGTGACTGAAAGAGCTTTATTGGCAACCACAAAAACAGGACTCGACTCATTATACCACCTTTACCAACTTTAGCATTAAATATCACTTGATGTGCAAGGTCTACACTGATGTAGGTGGTAAACAAATAGCTATACCATGTTCGTCCACCTGTACGTAAGATAATCCACCCGCTAAAGCTCGTGGATTATCTCCACGTACAGGCGGACAACCCATGGTATAACTATTACTTAGCCTACTTCTGGATCAATGGACAGCTGACAAGACTTACGTTACTAGACTTGGAGAAAGAAACCTATCCTAAGTTATTGGTGAAGAGGTGTTCCGTCTTACCTGTGAAGATGACAAGACTGTATCCAAATATGGGCCTCATCGCGAGAAAAGCTGTCTTCGGGGTTTCCGACATAGCGAGTTTCAATCCGGTCTCCTCTGCTACAGGGACTAGCTAGAAAGTTGAAATTTCACCTGTAGCAAGTCTAGATATGATACTTTACAAAAAATCGAATAACAAAGTCACTGATCAGACTGCGCGGATGCGCAGGCTGGTCTGCCCCTGTGTTATTCGCAAACCCCCGAAGACAGGTTTTCTCACGTCGCGGCCCATATCAGAAATCACTGCCTGATGCAAGCACTACCATTGTAACCAGTAAGGTCACCAGATACTGATGTATTTGTACTGCTTGCACAATATCGGAGGATATCACCTGAGTGTTTTGTTCAACACTGGTGTAGGCAACAAACGCCCCTCCTTCTGAATGTCAACAACATCGGTCAGAATATGGGGGAAGAGATCTGCAGTCATACACTGTTTTACAGGTTGTGACACTACCAATATGCCAATTTGTGTGTGTGTGTGTGTTATAGAAAGGTTGTTCCTATCAAACCGATAAATAACGCCTCCCCACTCACTAGTTTATCTTCAATCTAAGCAGGGTAGAAAAAGATAAAAACTGCTCTAGGCACTCATCAGTGACATGGAAGCCCTAACATGTGCTATTTATATAAATATGAATTAGCTGCAGTACGACATGTTTCTGAAAAAGTGCAAAAGCCGTACAAATATACTGAATATTTCAAATGGCATGGTCATGAGCTTACTTCCACCCTGCCTTTCTGCCCTTGAAATGTACATACAAAGTTTGAACTATCAAGTCATCTGATGAAAACAAGCAAGGCATTCCATATATGGACAAAACGTGTGGAAAATAAATGGTAAGGAAATTGAGAAACTCTGGGTGAAGGAAAACTTGATTGTACTTGAACAATTCATCGAGATTTTGGGTGGGCAGAATGTTGAGGGGGGTGCAGATCAGGATAGGAATGATGGGTGTTGAGATGACAAATATGGTAGATGAAGTATTTTAAGATGAATCTGATGAGAATTAATAGGGTGTGTGTGGAAAATCCTTCTTACCCTTGAATAGTACGCGAAGAGGTACTAGTTTGGCAAGAAGCCGCTCTATAAATTATACCTGATGGACTTTCTTTGAATTCCAAATATTTTACTCATATATATATATTAAACTATATACTACACACTTTCCAAGTGCATTATCCTGACCATATTTGATGTCTCCGTAGAGATCTAGGAGGTTTATGGTATTCTATGTATTGAATTTATTTCTCAGCAAAATAGCCACAGAATCATATTACCACATTTTTGTGTGATATGGGGTTACCATGTTCAACAATCAATAACTCAAAAAAATATAAAAGACATAATGTTTGCAGTTTCCAAAAGGTACATAAATATTCTTTAATACTATAATTACCTCGTAAACACATTCAAATTTCTAAAAAAAAAATAGACAAACTATATTAGATTCATAAATCATTTATATAGGAATAGTGGAAAAATGTAACATACGTAACACCTGGGGCGACCATATTTGATTTCAATGGACCATATATGCGACGCAAAAACGCTAACTTAGATGATATAGCCAATTTGGAAATCTTACCTTATCGTTTGCACTTTTCAGAAGTCATGTCATTTACTTAAATTATCAAAAATTATGACGGGTAACATATGTGACTGGCTGTTACAGGGTAATGGTACCATTACCAGAGTGCTAACAAATTGCAAAATCCTTGCAAGATAAATCTAAGTAACGACTTTATTTAGTGAGGGTAACCCAATTGACGAATCAATCTTCCTTGGGGCCCTCAAACATGAGGAAAATACATATATCCAACAATAAAGAACACCCACACCCTACACACATATACAAATCTGATAAAGGATTGATACGCTGTATTGAAAAATTCTTTAAACCCTTAGATAGTATACGAAGCTTGGCCAGAAACTGCTCTGTGTACCTTCTTCCTGATGGGTTTTCTTTGATCTTCAAAGTTTTCACTCATATATTGCACTTGTATGTTGCACACTTTCCATGTGTATCATGTCAACTATATTTGATGCCTCTATAGATGAAGAGAGGGTTTATGGTATTTATGCATCGAGTTACTTCCTCGGCAAAGGAGCCGCATAATTTCATTTTACGTTTTTGTGTGATATGGGGCTACCATGTTCAACGTCCAATAACTAAAAAAATATATAAGATAGAAACATAATGTTTGCAGTTTTGAAAAGGTAAATAACAATTCTTTAATATCATACCAAATATTAATGAACGTATTTAGGTTTTAATAAAATTTAAGACGAACTATAGTATATTCATTTATAAGGGGTTTAATATAAAGAAAAATGTAACATACACTACATCTGGGGCGACCATATTTGTTTTCAAGGGTCTTTATGTGTGGCTCAGTAATAGCTTACTTAGATGATATGACCAATTTAGAAATCCTATCTTATCTTTTGCACTTTTCTGAAGTCTTAAAAAGAATGTAAATTATCAAATATTTTGTGGGGTAACGGATGTAACATTCTGTTACAGCTTAATGCTGCTATGTCAGAGGCCTAATATGTTGCAAAATATTTGCAAGACATTGGGCTTCAAAAACAATATGGTCTACAAAATTCCCCCTGTGGGAGGTAAACCATATCCAACCAGTGGCCTAAAACTCTGATAATGCTGTAGTCTTGCAATCTATAGATTTTCGCTTGTTGTGTATTTGCATGCTGGAAAATTGTTCATGATTTTTGTCGTCTGAAGATATTTTTCAGCAATACTTTTTCAAAGTACTCTAGGAGTGTCAAAAAGCTTGGATCCAGATCAGGCCCGACGTTAAGTGGGGCCTGATCTGGGTCCAAACTGTTTTTCAAAGTTCATCAGCGGAGGACAAAATTTCGCCACTAGCAGTCAAAAAGTAAAAAAACGTAGCACGAAGGGTATTTTTGTGAATGGAATATATTTGGAAACCACCAAGGTGCTTTTATACCAATTACAATTACCTGAATTTAATAGTGTTCTCAAATAATTGCCAAGTTTATTAATTCTCTTTTTTATTCAGAGATTAAGTTTTAGATAAAGAAAAGAAAAGAAAAAATAAAATAAATGAAGTAAAAACGGGGAACTTGATTATTGGCTAAAGAAAGCTATAGTCTGCTGGTGTATTTTGGTAGTCTACATTACAAACATTTCGAACCCAGACAAGACTGCTGAAACAGTCTGAATAGGATTCATATTGTTTTCTTCCATCATCAAAAAAACCAACACTTGTGATATTTTCAGGGAAAATCATTTGAAGAATACGTCTTATCAGTTGACGTCGCGTCTGGGAGTGATACATATGTATAACGCCATGCATTAAAATCGTTGAACCACTAATGATTGCACGACCCTTGGGTTTGCACGACCCTTGGGTCTGCACTATAATCACTTTGTGTTAGCAGCTTGTGAAAAGGCTCAAAATTCTTGAACCACATGGCATATTTTGATCACATTTTGCATACAAATAAATGCCCACAGTAACCACTGACATATGTAACAGCCTGTTTTGATGGACGAGGGTTTTCTGAGCATAGTTTCAGCCGGTTGTGGTCAGTTAGTGAAAATGCTCACACCTCTTGAACCGCATGGTATATTTGGATCAAATTTTGCATTTATGTGTTTTAACATTGTCAAGTCTATGAATACCCCGTAGCACGCTTGATAGCGTTCTGGTCTCGAAATCCAATGTATATTTCTGGTGGCGGTTCGAATCCCGTCACTCCTGATGTTTTTACAAATCCCGTCACTCCTGACCTTTTTTAAACTTTTTTTACATCTTAACGATATGGCGTTCTTTCCCTGTTTGATTCAAATATGGCATTCCTTCACTGTATGAGTTACATCACTTGCAGCTTCATCAGTCGATATGCGTTCTAGTGTTGACTTCTTATTTTACTTATGAACAGTTACTTCCTCCTTTGAACACTCGTGATGTTATAAACTGTGGGGCTAGAGATCTAATTTTGGTCTGAGTCTACCTCTACATCCATGCTTTATGAAACTAAGTGCAAAAATGTTAGATATAATCTTATATCAATGCTACTTAATAAAATGGAACACTTTCGTTTATTGCACGACCCTTAGGTCTGCACTTTGATCACTATGTGAGTCGACCCTTGAGTCTGTACTATAAGTTTGTACGACCATTGGGTCTGCACTATAATCACTATGTGAGTATGTCCGTACGTCTGTAGTCAGTCAGTGAAAATCCTCATCACGGGTCGTGCACATTACTGTCATTTGATTTATTTTAATGTCATATGTAAATAGAGAATACTAGGTGAGTGTCTTTTGATATCAAGTTTACCAGGCAAGGCTTTGAGAACGCTTGTTGACATCGCGAGGCTTGCCGAGCGATTCAACATGCGTTCTCAAAGCTAAGCCTGGTAAACTTGATATCAAAAGACGCGAACCTGGTATTCTATTTATCAGCTTACCCATTATTAAACACTCTTTAAAATAGCGATAATGACGTAATTCTCGATTTTTGTGTTGATTCAGCGTCATTAGCGACGTCATTCAAAAAGTGCAACGTCATCATGACCTGATAAAGGTAACATGCCGTGAGATAGGAAACGTTTATTAGGTCATGTTGAAACAATTCAATTAATGTTAGGGGTGACTGATAAAATAGAATCCAAGATTCATGTTCCTGTATAATTGAATTTATTAAACTCGGCGTGAAAAGGCGATACAATTTTCGACAAGCCTCGCATTTTATCGTTTTCCCAACAACTCATATAATAAATGAAATAAAACGTTAGCACTAATGTTAGATCCTCTATTTAGCTTAGTGCCTAGACGGATGGGCACTCGAATAATCACTGCTAAAAATTCAATAATACAGGAGCACGAATGTAAGATTCTATTTATCACAGGACATTAAAATAACTTAAAACGCATTTTGGCGTGATAACGGCAAGATTTTGCCATCTATTATGAACGCCATTACGTAACATTACTCAATCTGTAAACTATAGTCAACAAAAAAAGTTAAGGAAATCTCAGAAAACCATGCAACATAAGAACACCAAAGCAAACAATTATTCAATTTTTATTTATTTGTTTAGATACATGTCATCGGTTGAAAAAAAAAGTTTACTTTCGTTTGCTAGCACCAATACCTTTGTTGTGGCACAGTGTCAAGTAACCCAGGGGTCAAAGTCAGTTTTCGCAAAAATGACTACAGAATATTCCCTCATAAACACATGAAAAACATGAAAGTTTTCAAAATTTGAAATGCAATTCCTTTAAATGTCACATGATATTAACTTGATAGTCTTAAACATCACATTTCGAAGATGAGAATGCCTTCATCAGTAACGAGTGTGTCCCCCAGTCAGTGGCAAGTTAGGACTAGCACCGGTTTCGCATACTCTGAATACTGGTGATTTGGTGCCGAGGGATCAGCATCAATATCTCCTGCAACACTGCATCGAGAGGCTGGGGTTTTTTGATGTCATTATTATGCGTTGGACCCTCTGTCCTAAATTGTCATTGACATGTTAAAATTGTAGACATGTCTGATGAGCGAGCTGACCAGTCAATGCGCACCACATTGTTTTTGCTGATTCTAGTGAGGTGTGTTCTGACATTGTCATCCTAGGCCTGGTACTGTCACTGGTTTTCGCACAAAAAGCAGGACAACAGACCTCAACACATCATCCATGTACAATGGACTGATCAAGTGTCCCTTTTAAGCACCTGAACTGTCGTCCTGGGTTTTAAACATCTCCATCTCCCGAGGGACCTGGCGAATGTAAATGTATGAAAACCTATATTTGCTCCGTAAATTGAATTTTTGCGAAAAATGGAGTGAGGACCAGTCAACTTTGAAATGGATTTACTAAGCTGCTATTGGCGCTACAGACTCAGATAAAGCGTCATTATAAAGAAAAATGGTCACATTATACTATTGTGAAATTCAAAAGTCTTTAAATGTTTTAGATCTTTTGTCATAACACAATTTCCTTAACCTTTTTTGTTGATTATATTTTTGCATGTCGTAATATCACTACCAGACGCGACGTCATGTCATAAAAACTTTTTTCATGCTCAAAATAACTGAGCATGAAATTTCAACTGCTCATAAAAACGTAAATGTTGAAAAATGAAGTAGAAGGGGAAAAGATACAATCAAGTACCATATCAGACCCCGAACACCATATGGGAAAGAGACAAAATACAAGAAAACACAACACACTAGAGAGCCAAGAGAACAGTTCCTTCCCTTGGACTAGACTGACAGTATTCAAAGGGGTACGTGCATTAAGGGGCTAATTTGGCCCCTTCTGGAGCCAAAGCTGAAAGTGGCTTTTCATCAATTTCCTCTGATTGGTTTATCAGAAGAGAAATTCATGTATACAATTCGGGCATTTATTTGAATTAAATGGTTGCTATGGTAACAAAAATGGCCGACAAAAGAGGCGCCATTTTGGACCAAATGTAAGGCTTTTGGTGACCGATTTTTTTCAAAATTAGATATCAGCACAGCTTGGACTATTGTTCTAATAAACTAATGACAAGAAAATGGACAAAAGCAATTTTTATTTTTTAGCCTCATAGGTAGGCCAAAATAGCCTCTTTACGCAAGTACCTCTTTTATATTGCAATGGTACTTTGCTGGTCCAGTAATATGGCATTAATATCTATGAAGCTGAAATCAAAACTTGTTAACCCTTGACCTGCTGAATCCGGATTTAAAAACAATGTAGATTCAGATCAGCTGGCTTCTGATGCAGCCAGCTGATCAGGATCCACACTGTTTTCCACTCTGATTGAAACAACAGCAGCATCAACAACAACATTTAACATATGACGTCGCGTCTGGGAGTGAAATAACGCCATGCAATAAAATCGATAAACGACTAGTGGTTTATAGATTTACGGGAAACGTTATGACGTCATAACAACGTTGCGTACATAATAACAAAATTATAACGTTTTACGCCAGAAATGAGATTTCAAAGTATTTGTCATATGATAAATAGAATCTAACATTCGTGCTCTTGTATTTTTGAATTTATTAAACTCGTTGCGAAAAAGAGATAAAATGCGAGGCAAGCCTCTCATTTTATCTCTTTTCCCCAACTCTTTTAATAAATTCAATAAAACATGAGCACTCATGTAAGATCCTCTATGTTTACAACTGGAATGATACAATTTGGGAATGAATGTAGTAGATGGAAATATTCAGCATGGCAAGGGTTAAATAAGTTGGATAATCCTAAGGCGACCAGGAAGTGTTTCGGTGTTATTGAAATTATGAATTTAAAATTTAAGAGCATTTTCGATGTTGAAGGGTGGATGTAATTGGTGATTTAATACTGAAAAGAGAGAATTTTCCCACGAGTACTTGTATTGGTTAATTAAAGATAGTTAAAAGTTGTGAAATAAAGAAATTACAGTAACCGAGGGCTGAATATACTTGGAATTTCCCGCCCGAGTGGGCCCTAGTATCCCGTACCCAAGGTAATAACCGAAAACGATTAGAAAGAAAAACTATTTAAGCCAGTGCTTGAAAAAAAACAACAAGAGGGCCAAGTGGCCCTAAATCGCTTACCTGAGTTGTATCTGTTGAAAGCTGGTCATGTTATTGGTGACGAACTGGCGCCGGGCCACTTTTAGCCCCAGGGGCATAACTTGAACAAACTTGGTAGAGGTCCATTAGGTGATGCCATACATACCAATTATCAAGACTCTAGGCCTAATGGTTTCAGACAAGAATATTTTTTTATGTTTTCACTATATGTAAGCCAATGTGAAGCATGTGCCCCCTGGGGCGGGGCCATTTTGGCCCCAGTAGCATAATTTGAACAAACTTGGTAGAGGTCCGCCAGGTGATGCTACATACCAATTATCAAGACTCTAGGCCTTATGGTTTCAGACCAGACGATTTTTTCACGTTTTCACTATATGTAAGCCAATGTAAAGCATGTTACCCCGGGGCAAACCCATTTTTGGCCCCAAGGGCATAATTTGAACAAACTTGGTAGAGGTCCGCCAGGTGATGTTACATACCAAATATCAAAATTCTAGGTCATATGGTTTCAGACTAGAAGACTTTTTCATGTTTTTCACCATATAAACCTATGTAAAACATGTGACCCCTGGGGTGGGGCCATTTTTGAACAAACTAGGTAGAGGTCCACCAGGTGATACTACATACCAAATATCAAGACTCTATGCCATATGGTTTGAGACAAGAAGATTTTTTCATGTTTTTACTATAAATACCTATGTAAAACATGTGACCCCCGGGTAGGGGCCATTTTGGGCCCCAGGGGTATAATTTGAACAAATTCGGTAGAGGATTACTAGATGATGCTACAAACCAAATATCAAGGCTCTAGGCCTTGTGGTCAGACAAGAAGATTTTTAAAGTTTTCATCTTAGCCTGTGTGACCTAGATATGCAGCAGACCGAAACCATTTAAACAATTATGGAAGAGGGCCATATTAGGTTCATTTCTGCCAAGTTTGGTCAAAATCCAGCCAGTAGTTTATGAGGAGATGTCTTTTAAAGCATTTGTTGACGCACGACGGATGACGCACGACGGACGACGGACATCCAACGATCACAATAGCTTACCATGAGCCAATGGCTCAGGTGAGCTAAAAACAACAACAACAAAAAACAGATACTTATTGTATCGGCGAGCATCAAAGGTTCATGCGAGTCTGCGCATTTATGAAGACTGGCCAGAGCATTAACTGCTCACATACACAAGTTATGATTTAAGAAACTCGTATATCATAATCCAAGACGGTTTCTTTGGGCTTTCAGGACTAGAGGGCAAATTTCAAAGACTGGGCTTATGGTATATAGTAGAAGAATTACGATATTTGCTTTTAAAAAGACAAAATGACAAGAAAATCGGTCGGCTCCGCGGGTCTCCATTTCGATTCCACTTTCTGCAAGTAACTCACTTCTCTCTGTCAAATTCTTGCTCGTGCAAAGAGAACTTAGCGTGTTATCATCCTTTGACTGGCCACTGGGTGTATATAAACGTGTCACATTTTGCAAATGAAAGTGTATTAATGCTTAAATGTCTTTCACGTCCGCCATCCTTGAAGGTTCTATACTGTGGCCAAAAAAGTCTACACGATATCACGCATACGACTGTGATATAGAAAAATGACGAATACATACTCCACAAAATGGACAATGCGATACATGACACCATTTATACTAAACGATTTCATTTGGAAAAATATATAATAAAAACGTAAACCGCAAAATGCGCTTCACTCCCAATTATTGTATTGTTGTATCCGCTTTGATGAAACGCTTACTCGACAAAAAAGTACAAATTTGCACCTGTAGCTTTGCCACTTCCCACAAACGTCTTTACTACAAGGACAGGCTCAAATCAGTCTGCTCCTCTACAGAGACTATCTAGCATCTATCTTAAAACTCAAGCATGTAATCAGCTATTATACTATCAGACTGCGCGGACATCAAATATTTTTAAATGGCGGCGAAATGATACATTTTATTTTGCACTAACTCAATATAATATTTTATCGATATAGTAATGCATTTGTTTCTTTCAAATAAATTTAAATACTTGAGTCTAACAATGGATACATTTTTGACAGTACCCCATATTGCGTTATCAGTATTTTTTCAGTTCTTCTGTTTCTTTCGTATTTATCACATCGGATAGGCGGCAATCGGAAACTTTATAATATCGACAAACATCGATCAAAATCGTTAGCAACAGAGTTTTCGATTGCCGTTTGTCGCTCGACTGGCGACAAATGGCAATCGAAAACACTGTTTCTATGGATTTTTGATAACCGTTTTTCGATAGATTAGCACGTTTTCGATTGCCGCCTACTCGGTGTGTTTATAATCAATGTAGATTCTTGTCATTTTGTCATTTTCCCTTCAACTAGAATCAAATGACTGTTATGAGCACGACCCATGGTGAACGTAAATTAATCACTATCCGGTGCCATGGTGGTGCTAGCGTCGTGCAATTTTTATCTGACGAGCACATGTAAAGGGTATACGTAAATTGCTCTAGTGTATTGCGATATGGGGTGGCCGAGCCTGATTCGAATACACGTGTGACCAATGTTTTTTTCTTTATATATTTTCTTTTCTTTTCTTTGTCATTTTCCCTTCAAATTTTTTTTAAGAAGATGTATAAGTATGCAAAATTTGATCAGCATGTATGGTGCTGTTATGAGCATTTTCACTAAAAGATCTCGACCGGCCAATTTTGCATACCAGTGGCTGGACAATGTTAAAATCAATAAGTATGCACAATTTGATCAAAATATGCCATGCGGTTCAAGAGTTGTGAGCCGGCGCGAAATGATGCTCAGCAAACCCTTGTCCATCAAAAAAGGCTGTTACACAGGCAAGAGGTTAGATACCGTTGACATGCATTTGTATGCAAAATTTGATCAAAATATACCGTGTTGTTCAAGAGTTATGAGCAGTACTACTAAATGACTACGGATGTACAGACGGGCTTACATGTTGATTAAAGTGCAGGCCCAGGGGTCGTGCAAGATAAAAGTGCAGACCCAATGGTCGTGCAAGACTCACTAAGTGATTTCCAAATATGTGGGATTTTGACAAGTGTAGACTCAGACGAGCCTCTGCAGCCTACTTTTAAGCTTAGAAACTGCAAATAAAAATCAGTCAGTAGCTTAACATTCAAAGAATATTCAAGCGACTAGTTAAGGCTCTGATCAGACTGCGCGTACGCGCAGGCTGATCTGAGGTTTTGCTGGTCACATATACCACATTGTTGGAAATCGCATGTCGCGGCTCAGCTGTTTATGAATTGCAGAATTGCGGCCTCGGTGAATATCACGCTTAAGGGTAGATAAATGCTTATGCCTACCTCATAAGTGAAGTCAATAATTGTATAATGTACGCATTTTTACTGAGCGTACACATGGCCAAAATACTCTATGTACAAATTTTGCATACAGGCTTTTGGTAAAATACTTGCGTTTATTCACGCGAGTATAAGCGTACACATACTCCAATTTGCATACAATGCATTTGTTTGTTTTTGTTTGATTTGATTCTTAACGTCCCATCAACAATCTTTCAGTTAAACAGGGACGGGTATTCCTGGGTTGAACCAGTACTAAGCTAGGATAAATGTGTCTTGCTCAAGGACCACAACGCAGCGACGCCGGTAAGGCTCGAACCCACGGCCCCTCAAGCACCATACCACTGAGCCACTGCGCTCCCACATACAATGAACGTAAAAGGTGCGTATTCTAGAGATATACGCAAATAAATACCCATGTGAGCAGATCAGTCCATGTGCACAGGGTTTAAGATAGTTGTATGGGTTTGTGCGTCTGTATTTGTATACCAGTGAATTATTTCTGTTTTTTTTTTCAAGTAATATTTATGTTTTTGTCTGAGGATTTTTTTACCTTGATGAACAGTGAAGACCCAGATGAAATGCCGCGCCTTGCGGCATTTCATGCGGGTATTCACTGTTTATAATAGTACCCGTTTAGGTGTTTCCATTATACAGAGAGTTAATCAATGGATTATCGCACAGACATACGCACAAACAATGCAAGAATTAGCTTGTAGAAATTATGCATTCATAAAATGACCAATAAATTTTCGCTAGCCAGCGTCCGAAGGAGAATCCCGTTCGCAATAGATTTTATAGACACTCTCCCTCAAAATGAGGTACTGCCTGCTACTGTGGTTACTTTCTGACTGTATGACACACTTTTCTGTCCGAGTCTGTTATCTTATGATCGCGTCAACTCTTGCCCTGCTTGCAAGAAGCCCGGGTCTGCTGTTTTTGAAACATGTATCAATCATTACCCGCCAGTTTCTTTCACCAGCTGACCAAGATGTACACGTTTTTCGTACAAATGTATATGGTATAACATATTTACCTTGAATCACGCTGCCGGGGCGTCACGAAAGCAGATATGCGTATAACACGTTGCTTCATACAGCATGACAAGGTTATTAGCTACTGGGTATACATCGAAAATACCCCGGAGCAAGGCCGTTCTATCATTGGGTAAATTTTACGTTATGCAAATGAGTCGGGTCAATGATATAATTAAATATTTACAACAAAATCGTTTAGGAAAAACCCGTCTCTTTCTGGGTCATCTTACCCGTACTATATAATAGCGTTGAGTGGGACAAACGCGCTTTAGTTAGTTAAAATGTGAAAAAAATATGTTTGAAAATTAATCTTAATATCTCGAAGGCCGCATCGTTTGGGGCTATCAAAACGTTAAGAGAGCAGAATGAAAATATGCAAAGAGTGTGACAGTCTTTAAACTTCCATTTATAGATTGTACAAGGTATGTAGATCTATATATCTAGTATTATTAAATGAGCCAGTGCATGAGATTTCCAACAATTTGACATTTTGACAAGAGTAGACTCAGACGAGCCTCTGCAGCCTCCTGTTAAGCTTAGAAACTCCAAATGCTGTTCAGTCAGTAGCTTAACAGTCATAGAATACTCAAGCGACTAGCAAAGGCTCTGATCAGACTGCGCATATGCGCAGGCTGATCTGAGGCTTTGCTTGTCGCACATACCACATTGTTGGAAATCTCATGCATTGGCTCTTAGTTTTTTTTCTCTCACTGTTACGTAATCATGTATTCTTTTCAATACACTTCTTTATTTCTTTTTAAAGGTACCAAATTCTTAAAAAAAACTCATTTACTCTGATAACCCGAACTCTCCGAGACCGGGGTTTCTCTTTGACTTATCAGAAGTTCGAACTAGAAGTTGTTTTATGATTAATATTTGAGAAAAAATGATTATTTTATTAATTTTCTGTCAAAATATGCGTTGTGGGCACATAAAAGAACCGTCTCAATGAGGCGGTTCTTTTAAGTATCCTCAATGTATTTTGATAAATTATAGGTAAATAAAAAATAAGTAAAATAATATGTCTTTTAATGTAAATGAAATGTCGCCCAATCTTATTTCGACTTAACAGAGAACTTCGACTTATCAAAAAGCGAGCTTCGAGGTTTTACTTTATTCCGACAACCGAATAGTCAAGGGTATGCCTGGCATTTCCTAATAGATAGAGATACATGTACTCTAGTACTCTTATTCTACACACTCCTATTTTGGTCAGCTTTCGATTGTGGTCAGTTTTATTCCTTTTTGCATTCTAAATAATATATGCAAGAACACACAATATTTCATCCAATAATAATAATAATAATAATAATAATAATAATAATAATAATAATAATAATAAGAAGAAGAAGAAGAAGAAGAAGAAGAAGAAGAAGAAGAAGAAACATTTGATATCATATAGCATGATAATTAAAAAGTGACGGTACTAAAAAACAAAACAAATCGTTGAATATCATGATAATATTTTTTTATTGAAAACATGATAGTACCTAAAAATTGTTCTCTGAACAAGATAAAAAGACAACCAACAACTGTAGCATTACGTCAGTGATATTAAGTAAAAATTCCAGTTTTTTACAGAATATGACAAAATGTTTGAGTACCCACACCATATCATGCTTTGTCTGAGAAATAAGAAACTTTATGTTGTCGGTACGCACTCTTAAACGTGTAGGAAAGCTTCACTTTAATTTTAAGCAGAATGTGCAAGCTTGTACCTCAATGTTACAGTATAAAAATCAGGTTTGGCGGTTTGTGGATTAAATTGGTATTTTGGTATTTGTGTCAAATTGAAGTAAGCAATTGTTTAGTATAGTGTCATGTTTGCTTTGATCTAAAAATACAGTTTTGTTGTGTCATTAAAATTGAGCCGTGGCATGAGATTTCCAACAATTTGACATTTTGACAAGTGTAGACTCGAACAAGCGTCTGCAGCCTCCTTTAAGCTTAGAAACTCCAAATGGTGTTCAGTCAGTAGCTTAGCAATCATAGAATACTCAAGCGACAAGCAAAGGCTCTGATCAGACTGCGCATATGCGCAGGCTGATCTGAGGCTTGGGTGGTCGCACACACCACATTGTTGGAAATCTCATACACTGGCTCAATTTAAGGCTAACGAAAGAAAATACAACGACAAATACATTAATACAAAGAAAGACACACTTAACGCGTTGCCTTATTTGCAATTTTCATGCTTTTTTCCTCGTCTACTCATTTCTTTTCAAAGTCATTTTTTTCAAGAAATTCCTTTAGGATTACATGTTCCATGAAAGTTGGAAACGTTCTGGATCAAGATCAGGCCCGACGTCTCGTCGGGCCTGATCTAGATCAAAGCTGTTTGCAAAGGTTAACAACAGATAACAGACGACACTGGTAGGTTAAGAGTTAACACGACGTACATACAGCCAGCAGTTTTGCATTGTGGTCTTATATTTTTATCATTCCTTTTCAAAGTCTTAAAAATGACAAATTTATGTCGTTCACGACTATGAAATCAATTCATCTGAATGACAACAATAATCAACATTGACTACAAAAGTGAGCAGGCTGAGTCATTGAACTAGTTATTTTCAAAACAGACACAAAATAAACAAACAGTAAAAAATGATGATCCGTCAAATTCTTAGGGTATCCCCCAAGTTGATGCCTACCCTGACACTATCACCCGTTATATTTACAATTGAGTTATGTCACACGAAAACCCTTTTGCGAACAACATAGGAACTGATCAGACTGCGCATTTGCGCAGTCTGATCAGTACTTTTGTTGTTCGCTTTTCAGAAAGTATAATATCTATACTTGCTTAACTCAAATTTTTAAGACACTTGATAGTCTCTGTAGCTGTACAGGCTGGTTTGAGTGAGACTCGGTCTTATCGCTAACGGTGCTCTACGAGTAGTTTTAAGTGTGTCAATACTCCTTTCTTAATATTCCTCATGAATATTAATCAGATAATCCAGAACGAGGCTCAATGAGTAAGCTACTAACAGCTGATCTAGCATCTATAGAGATATCATGGCTCTTACACAATAAAGATCATCTAGTTCCATTTTGTGTCAGTCTCATTCATATTTTATTTGTTGAATTCTTTATATTAAATCTCATAAGCTTTCTTTTGGTGGAAAGCGAATGTATTTCTTGAGTTCATGCGTTTATGACACTTTAATTTCTCAGCCCAAACACACATTTGTTGCATCCTCAAATCATTTGTACTTTATAATGAGAAAACCGTAATTTGTTGCCTGAGACCAATAAATAGAGGCACAGGCCAACAGACTAGCCAGCAGAGTCTGCTAATTTCAGCGTTCGAGCCAGTAGCTGCACAGGCTGGTTTGAGCCTTAACCTGGTTGCAAACCCCAAAGACAGGTTTTCACGTGACAGGGCAAATTTCATGAATGGAATAGTTTTCTTGGTTCAGACATTTATCTTGATTTGCTCTTAGGCCAAAGTAAAATAACTTTCTGTTAAAATGACACAGAATTATCTTGAAGTAGTAATTGCAATGTAAACATACATGTTCAATGGTCTAAAAACGCAAAATTAATTTTCTTTCTAAGTTTGTTAGCAGTCAGAAAATGATGAAGACCACATGATTATACTAGAGATAATATTTCTCCAACACTTTCAGCCATACCATAAGGTCTCTAATATTCCTCACTTTTCACAAAAAGCATTCCCTGTTTGGGAAATTTGCTGCTGAGGATGACGTTGACATCTTCTTTTTTTAATTATTTCTATCACTTCATATAGATGGAGGTTGACTTGTGAGACTTTGAACCAAACTGCACAGGTGGACGGTGCCTTATTAATTTAAAAGGAGCCTTATGACAATATAAATTGTCCATGGCTGTGATTAGCTGACCCAGCTAATATCAATTAAATATGGGTATCAAACAGATGATTTTCTTAAACAATCCCGTTTAAACGCTCAATATAAATTCTTAACCTAGTGATTTGCACCAATGTCTATATTCTTCTGGGGTTAAATTGCACCTTACTGCTTAAAATCCTGGAATGTTCAAGGTGACACCATTTTCTTTGATTTATCATCATGTCATTGCCTGGTTATCGGAGTTCGGAAAACTCGTATGCCAGAAAGCTTTATCAGAGTTCTCACTAACTCCAAATTTGGATTATTTTACTCCAACTTTTTGATTTTGACTCCAACTTTTTCAAAAGTGCCAATAGAAATGTATGGTAAAAGTCCAATTTTTTCTGGCAAACAGCATTTTTACTCCTATTTTCATAATCTTAGTGAGAACTCTGTTTATGATCTTAATGTCTCTGATAGCTCTTCATGGGAACTTCTCTAGCCGCGGGGTGCCCGGCGGCGAGCGGGGCGACGGTCTCGGCCGAGGCCGAGGCGGGCGTGTGCCGCGGCCGCGCGAGCGGGGCAGTCGGCCGCGGCTAGGGCTTTTCGGTCTTAGTCGTTTTTTCGGCCAAACCGAACACTCAGTCACTTGATATGGACCCCCTCTTTTAGCTTTTTAAGCACCAGCGGTCATTCAGCATTGTCATCTGTCTTAAAATGTTTGAACACACCACTTGACTTTGTGACTTGTGTGAATCAGAAAGGAATGCCTTGTAAAAAGTGCACAATCAATCTCGACAGAAGAATGGTGCATAACAGGAGGCGCTTAATCTTCAACATGCTACGAAGTGGGTACAAATCTGATCATAGTTTTAAGAGTTTATTGTTCTTTTGCTTTTTTCGAAAATAAACTGCTTTTTCAAATTGTGTTACCCCTTCATTTGAAAAAATGGCTTTAAAAAATATGTTTAAATACCCCCCCCCCCCCCCCCCCCAAAGCAGCGTGTATATGTTCGTCTGTAGAATAATAACATGCGATTGATCCTTATCATGTTGAACTCAGATATATCCAAATTGAAAACAGTATTGGCCCAGATCCTTAATTTTTATAAAAATACATGTTAATATTTGAAGTACGTCTTATTTATTGGATATAATTTAGTGTGTGTTTGGGGGGGGGGGGGGGCGGGGATGGTATTCTTTGAAATATAAAGGATGAAAGGGTTAACTCATTTAAGCCAAATGGAAATTCCCATTATCATCAATTGGACCAGTCCATTTCCGTTTTAATGGTTTGTATTTTATTTTCATGTTTATCAAGTCTTATAGAACTTTCCGGAAGCAAACAGTGGAGACCCTGATATAACGCCACATTCTATGGCATCTGATCTGAGTCTGCACTGTTTGTCTTTGTCCCACAAAAGGACGCTAAACTTAAATGGGCAAAATAAACTTTGATATAATTGTAAATTTTATTTTCTTGTATTGGTAATATGCATACTTAATCGTGCTGAAACTGGTTATTTTGGTAACTATGGTATCAGAGGTTGAACTAGTTTTGCTTTTTCATTCCACTCTAAAGGATTTTAATGTGTTCTAGTCCTTATCGGCTACTTGGTTCTGGGAATAATTATAAAATAACATAAGTTCAGGATTAACAGATTAAAAGGTATTTTTAATTGTTTTCAATGCATTATACAAGTAGATATTTCTCAAGCAGCCATTGTTTACATCTGTACTCATTCAGCCTCGGTTTGAGTTTGGCATCTGCGGTATGCATATAATTTGAGAAGGAGCTATAATAACACAAGGTTAAGAGTTTCCAATTCGCTCCACAATGTCAAAAACATACATGCAAAATAACACAAAAAGATTCTCTTCGATACTAGCCCACTTCGAATCGAACTTTAGTTACTATAGTTCGATTCGAACATCGATTATAGTCGCTACTATAGTGACGTCACGAACCAACGAGATCAACGGCGGGTCAGAGTAGCCTGGTCCAGTCGTCAATATTTTGGCACTATTTTCTTATGCTAATATTCTAAATAATAAGAGAATAAAAAGAAAGTACATAAAAGGTTTCGGTAGACCAAAATTGTTAATTTCTGGAGATATTCACAAGAAAAGTATGAATAAATAAATAAATAAATAAATAAATTGATAAATAAATAAATAAATAAATAAATAAATAAATAAACGATCAGACTGGAACCCAGGCTAGGTCAGAGCATCGTTACTTTAGATTCATCGTCTTGACCTACCAAGCAGACGGTTTCCAGATCTGTAAGTAGTCTCAAAATGGTTTTTTTTTTTTTTACAAAATGAATCCTTGATGTGCTCTTTTTCAGTCCAACCTATTCGTAATTGTTAATTAGAGTAGGCTGTGCAGTATATACGTATCATTTCCGTCTGAGAGGGGGATACAAGGCAATACTTTTGTCTCATTACCAACCAACTAAAGTTGGAACTGTAGCCGTTCGGATGTAAACGTGCGCGTACATCTATTACAACAGAGCCCGGAATTACAATGCTTCCTTAAAGTTAAGCAAGACTTAAGTTAAGTATTGATATTTCAACATGCTAAATAAATTGCCTGGATCGATGTGGTATTTGTGGTTGTGATCTTCAGAAAAATTAAAACTATTTTGATTTTAATCAGTTTTAAGCTTTATTTTTCGCATCCTGAAAAATCAATACTTAACTTAAGTCTTCCTTAACTCTAAGGAGACATTGTAATTCCGGGCCCAGACCTTTATAAATAGTAACAAATGACGTATGCGCATATGCTCTACTAGAAATTTACGGACGAATTGATGTATAGTCTGAGATACGTTTCGTTCGACACGCTTAGTAGATGCGCATATACAAATACATGTAAGTTCATACAAAATTTACTTCATTAGAATGTTACGGGTGGCTGTAAAGTAGATACGTTTCACTCATAAATGAAGGATCGACACGATCAGTAGTAAGTACTTTTTTACGCACATGCGCTGCCACTACGGAAGATTTTTAGCTTTTACGCACATTAAAGCTGCATTGTCTGTAACTTTTCATATTTTCTTTTTAAAAAATAATATTTCTATTTTTCAACAACACAGTAAAAATAATGAAATTCAAGTATAGATTTTACCTTTTTCGTAACAATTAACAAGTTATCAGCATCAAAACAACAGCATTTATATTAAAAAATTAACTGTCTAGAATTATTGGAGGGACGCAAATAATTACCAACAAGAGAAAAAACACCTATTTTTATAAGATAATTCACTTTTCCATGCAGTTTTCAGCTGTATAGAACAGATTTATTGTGAAACAAAAACTTAATTCTGCTTTTACAAATGATTAACAAAGAAAATATTTTTTTTTCGAAAAAAGTTCATAGTTACAGACTTATGTCACTTTAAGGTTACTCTATGTGCATTCACGGTACTGGGATACGTGTACGCCCTTAAGTATCACACATCTGTGAAGCTAGCGCGAAGCTTGACAGCGGCACAATGCAACCCAGCCAGCGCACAGTATCCGGATCACCACTGGCCCGCCAGCGAAACGCCATTTAAATGGCGTTTCGCTGGTGGGCCAATGTCGTTTCGCAAGTGCGCCAATGGCGTTTCGCTGGCGGTCCAATGGTGGTACGCTTTTAGATGCTTACTTGGTTAAGGTGTGACGTCCACGCAGTTGCGAAGCATAGGCATTTGTGAAGCTAAATATTCGCTTTGCTCTTATCATATAAAACGACTGATAATGGTTGTTGACAGTGACGTTAAAACGAAGACACAGAAAATGAAAAACAATACCCGAAATGTTTTATACATCCATGGCTAATGGACCAAAGACGGGCTCTGCCCGATAAAACTTCTCAAATTCGACGATTCTTTGAAAAGATATACCAAAAATGTAGTTCATGTTAATTGAGGCACGCCGCAAGAAAACATCTCTTTGGGGTTGCAAAAAGATGAATGAAAGACAAAACCGTCTGCTTAGCTACAGAGACTAGCTGGAATCTCGAACACGTGTTTAACTTAAACATTGTATACATGTATCCATAAAGTAATCATATAAAGCGGGTTACCATCGACTCACCGGCGAAACGCCATTCACACGACGCTCCTTTATCTGAGCCCCGACGCCACAAACGTTCCCCACAAAGCGAGACTCAAACCAGTCTCATCATCTACAAAGATTAGCTAGAAAATTGAAATTTCGTTCGTAACAAGTCTAGACATCATCCCTACTAATGTACCAATGGCGCTGATCAGATCGCGTGGATGCGCAGGCTGGTCTGCGCATTTGTTGTTCGCAAACCAGAAGAAAGGTTTTTCTCATTACAATGTATTCTTATACCAGTGCAGTGTCTTCGTATATTTATTGCAGAAGCCGTTTCAATATGAAACCAACACATATTCGTGCGGGTGCATGCACTCGTACCATCATTATGCACTCTTTTCCTTTCACACACACCACTTTAAAACTCTTATATATTATGCTAACAAAGAGGCCACCACTCCTGTGAGACTGGTTTTGTAAAGCTTGAGAAACGGAATAGGTTATGCCTGGGAAGAGTAATGGGTTATGCCTGGGTAGAGTCCTAGGGGGTGGGGGCGCTCAGATATTATCATACATGTACATACGTAGGCTCATTTTTTTTTTTTTTGGGGGGGGGGGGGTCAAAATTTTGAATTTCAATATTTTTTGGGGTTTTCAGAAAAATTAATATTTTTTGGGGAATGAAGAATTTGTGGATATTTTTGGGGTCATCACCAAATCGGACTACATTTAGGGGTCATTTCTATTTATTAAGAGTTTTTTCTTAAGGTTAAGGTACAGAACGGGGGTTAATTTTTGGGGTTGTTAAAATTTCCAATATTTTTGGGGTGCTTGAAATTCCTGATATTTTTGGGGGGTGAACGGTAGATGCTGTGCTGGGCCCAAGCCTACGTATGCAGAAAAAATGAGATCCCCCCCCCCGGGGTACTGGGGCATTACCGAGGATAGATAATTACTTGTAATATCCAAAAAATGTCAGCATTCTAACTAGTTTCTGTATCTACTCGTCGCGAAAATATTGGACCAACGGACTTAATGTTTAAGAGTGTTGATTGTGAATATGTTTGGGTTTGGCTGACTGGGGCCCACAAGATAGGTTTTCTCGCAGCTAGACTCAATCGTATTTTCTTCTGATCAAAGCATCCTATGAATTAGAAGAATTTGACTTCTGTAATTTAACCATCGTAGATAGGTCGATTAGGTGGTACATACGCACCTTTAAAATTCCAACCCCAAAAAAGATGACGCCGATTCAAATCCATATCTTCTGTCTAATTCTAGGTTATATTCTTGTGAAGTGTACTTGAATTTACTCTTTTACAATCGTGTCTCTGTGTCTTGTACAGTAAAACCTGTCTTAAGCGGACAATCAAAAAGAAGGACATTAATAGGCTTTCAAGACCGATTATCGCATAACGCAGGTTACATTTGTAAAAGTATTGCAGCATTCTGCAATACTTTCGACCTTCATTAAAGCTACTATTTGCCATTTAGACCTTTGTTATGTATATTTTTAAGTGGCCGCTAAAGACAGGTTTTACTGTAACCTCACGCGTTGTACTGTCATAAATTGACGTATGAACTAGACGTCACGCGTAAGACAATGTCCCGACACGCTGGGGCTCGTCAGAAATCTAAGATGGATGGTCTTAACCCATGTAAGGCTAGCATGCGCGGATCCAGAGGAGGGGGAGGGGGGGGGGCAGGGGATCTGGAACCCTCTGAAAAATCATAAAAATATAGGGTTTGTTAGCAATATTGGTACTGATCGCCTGAAAAATTACAATTGTGCCAAGCTAGTATTCAATGTCAAGCCATCATCGGCACGCCAGTCATAATGGCCCGCTCAAAGTGGCATTTGGATCCTAGGAAAAAACGTTGTAAAAATTGGACCCCCTCTGATAAAACTTTATGGATCCGCGCATGGCAAGCGTCCTTTTTATGGGACATGGACAAATATTGCAGACCCAGATAAGGCATCGAATACTGCATACTATGGTGTCCGATCAGGATCTTTACTGTTTGCTTACAGAATATTATATTAAATTTTTTGTATAAAAAATGAAAAATACCACCCAACACTTCTAAAAATGGAAATTAACTCACCAACTCCCCTATCAATAAGGTTAGGCTTGTCCATTCGGCATAAATGGGTAAAATTTGTGTGCGAGGTGTAGGCGTGCTTTTGGTATACGAGTAACGTGGAATGTGGAGCAAACTGGCGCACACTAGTACATATTACAAAATGAATAAATATCAATGATGAACCGGAAGCATCCAAAGCGTGCCCGGCGCATGTGTTTATGACGTTCAACACTTACGGCATTCCAGTTAAAAACTAAAAAATGTCAAGTTAAACTGATGCGATCATCGCACGATCGAGAAATGTTACAGAGGCGCCCAAAAAACGTCGGAGGTAGTGTGTGCACACACGACATGTCTCAAACTTGTGAACCGTTTTCTTGAAGCAGGTGTGAAATATACGTATCGTACAGCCCGTTCTCCTGAAAAATGCATGCCGCGCAATACGTTGTTTGAAGGTTGATGCCTGCGTACATTGGCGTATGAGGTAGACGTACATGTACGCATGGGAATTTTGAAAAAAAAGTGGCAAGAAAGGTCACGAAAACGTAAAAAGTAGGTGTAAATCGGAACCATAACCATGATTACAGACTAGTCACCCTAACGTTTGGTGTAAGCAGCAGCACGCTGGTATGCATGTCAAAAAGAATCAAAATCTAAGTTTTTGAACACAACTCTCTTTGCGACATATTCACCAGCAGATAAACAAGAAGATCAAGCTTGACAACAACAAAGATTGAGTGAAATTGTCATTTATGTACCAAATGACGATGTGCAAAATAATCAATAATACATGTCACAAAAATTACATGTGATTTATTATTCAAAAGAATGACCACGAACCATATTTCATCCAGACATACGCCGAAAGGTGGGGTGTTAACACTACCAACAAGAAACAGGTCTGTTCAATAAATGAATTTATTATATAATCTATAAATAAACATATTCCACTCGTGTCAATATATACAGGTTATCATGTGGCCGACGTGTACCTCTAGGTCATATTGGCACTGGGTCATATTGGCACTGGGGTAGCCATATCGGCCCGAGGACTAAAAGCCCTCGGGCCGATATGGCTACCCCAGTGCCAATATGACCTAGAAGCTTACCTCGGCCAATTCATAACCTTTTTATTACATCTGCGTAATATAAACCCTTTTGCCTTTTTAACCAGTAACGCCAGTGAGTCCGAAAAACTGGCGAGATGAAAATTGCAGCATTAAATAGCGTGACATAGAAAATGACGTCATAAGATAGCTTAACATTGTTTACATTGTCATTGACTACATATTGCATGGTTTGCTGGAAATGACGTTGCAAAACACAGGCATGAGGTAATATTGCATGGCTTACGGGAAGTGACGTCAGGACGTCAAGTAACTTCGCATTATCCATCCGTAACGTCAATGGTTTTAATGGTATAAAATGACAGGAATTGCATAGCATGCATTTATTTTATAATAAAACAATTGTTGACTTATGTTTCGGTAGACATTATACAATTATTGACTTATGTTGAGGTAGACATGGAGTGTTATTGAACAGTCAACGTCAATATGGTTCAGTTTACTGTTCAATAACATTCCATGTCTACCGAAACATAAGTCAACAATTGTTTTATCTATAATAAATTTATCAGTATGCATTTCCTGCCATTTTAGACCATTAAAACGTTGACGTTACGGATGGATCATGCGAAATTACTTGACGTTCTGACGTCACTTCCCGTAAGCCAGTCAATATTACCTCGTGCCGTGTGCTTTGCAACAACACGTCCGGCAAACCATGCAATATGTAGTTTTATTGACTCGAGTGGATATGCATCTGGGCCAATCAGAAGATGTTTATTTAAAGATTATATAATAAATACAATTATTGACTTATGTTGAAGTGGACATGGAGTGTTATTGAAGAGTAAAACGTCATAATGACCGACGCGTAGCGGAGGTCAATAATATGAACTTAGGCGCTACCTAAACCGTGCAAAGCAGCCGAACAGATCCATTCACAATCATGATTATGGATTCCGGGACATCTCGGCCCCTGACAAACTCGACCCCTAGCAAACTCGGCACCCAATAGAAACATTGTGCCATTTTTTCAGGAGGCTGGATTGTTTCATTGCAGATGCTTAATCTCATTTTTTTTTCAATATTTCATTCTCATTTTGCGTGCCTTATGGGTATGAAACAATTAGTTTTGGTGATGACTTTATGGGTTTTCAGAGGCAAATAGTTCACTCCATTCCAGATGCCCCATTATGTGGTGCCTTATAAGGGCTTATTTCTGAACAAAAGTGATAGAAGAGGTGAGTAGGTGACAATCGTCGTGACTGGTGGTAAATATTTGCAAATGGTGAAGGCTCCAGATGCACAGTTGCGCCTGAGGCTTCGCTGGTCGCATATTGGGTGACTGTGAGTCTTAAAGCTGAATGAGCTAGTTTGAGTCAGGGCACTTATTAAAATTGTACAGTAATTACAAGATCTGAATTATACTAAGGCCTAAATGAAATATATGTGCAGTGATTTTGTTACCTGCGCATCCTGCATCTTTTGCGCATAATTTTGTCTCTGGGATGCAAAGTTTTTATTTCAGTGAGTCCCAGGATGCAATAGTATTGTAGACTTGTCATTAAAACTAATGTTCTGGTCTCATAAGTTTGCAGTAATGTTCGACTCATTGATATGGGAAACAGTGAGTCCCAGGACCCATAAGCCCAAAATTGTAAATGAATCACTGTATGTGTGGTTCTTGTTGCAAACCAACAAAATTTAGGGTAGGTAGGTAGGTAAATTATTAAATTTTGTTATAACATTTAACAAAGAAAATAGTGACAAAACCTGAATAAGTGCCCATTTTAGGTATTTTTCTCCAAAGACCATTTTAATGTTTAGGGTAGGGTTAAAAAAATAGGGTAGGTAGGCCAACAGGAACCACACATACATTTCATTTCAGCCTAACTCTTATATGTTCATCGTTTATATATTAATGATTACATGTAGATATTTTGGGCCAAGTTGGTTAGGGGCCGGGTTTGTTAGGGGCCGAAATGTCCAGTTACCTGATTATGCATGTAATTCAGTGCGCACCCGCGGATCCGATGTGATGCTTGATTCATTCAAAAATAGTGAGTATGATCAGGAAATACCACACTCACAAACTGCAGACAAACCCGTGGCATTATGAGGAGGAGCCACACAACAATCACGAGACACCAGGAAGACAAACAAAGCAAAGCAGTCAGCTCTCTCTTCCCCATTGAGATGGTTGGACTGGACCCGCAGTCGATGGCGAAACACAAGTAGGAGTGCATGCTTGGTGGTCAACCCAATCAAGGTTGGCAACTTTGCTTTCCTGTTTAATTGCACGCGGGTGGGTCGGACTTCAGACTCGATGACTGTTCCGACTGAAAGACTTATCTATTAATGAAATGGTAGGGGCCTGATGCTTTGGCTATTGTCAGGCCCACCGGAGTTTACCTGTTGGGTTTTTTACCTCCGGTATTCAGTTTTATTTTCTGTTGAGTCCTTAACTTTGCTTTATCTCCTTTTTATATCTTGATTTATATTTTCTAGGAGATGATGCATTGATAAATTTCTTTCATGCAAACCAAACATCTATGTGTCTTGATCCACATCTGAACTAAGGGTGAGGTTGGTGCACCGTTAAACCGGTTAAAGCCCTTCATTAAAATATTTTACTGACCGTTCCAAGGCGGTGCTTCTTTTGTGGATCATTTATGTTATTTCTGTCTTGTTTTGTAATGATTTCATGCACGTCTGTTTGTTGATGCCTTGTGGTCGGTTGACCTCTTGGCTCTCGTTTGTGATGTCTAATTGCGAAGTTGTCACTTTCCCATTGGTATCCTGGGTCAGGTGTGGTGCTTAATTGTATTGATTCCTGATATTTGCCCCCTTTCTAACTTTATTTTTGTAGTCTAGCCAGACAGGGGCTAGTATCAGGGACATGCTTGATGAGATTGAGTGACACCATGGTCCATCTCTTGTGGCCCTTAGAGATGGACCCCTTTTGCTTCTATTTCTGAGACTGACACAAGATTTATTGCTGTACTGTGTCTGTTGAAAAAAAGACAACTAGACCCTTGTTTACATTTCGCAAGTCACACTCAACATGTCATCACACAGTGCCCAACATTGTAGATACCAGACATAAAAAGGTGTCGTGAAGATTGTGTTTTACCCTGTACTATATTCCAAGTCGGAACAGTAATCAATACCAAGATAACAGAAGAGTTGAGGGTCTCGTCATTTAGTCAGAAACACAGCTAAAAGAGTTTTGTCCAACTTACTAAGTAAGCACTACCTGGCATAATGGTCGAAATATGATTGAACCAGCAGATATGGTGCTTCCTCTGCCTTATTTCAATAAATGATTTACTAGATATGTGTGGTCTTCTGTTTGCCTTTTCTCAAACACTTATCCTGCCGCATAATGAAAGAAAAAGTGAGTATAACCAGGAAATGCATCACTTTCACACTATATATAGGCCAACCCATATGGCACAGTGAGGATGTGACAAAGAACAACAACAGTATTGAGTAACATGACATATAGAAGACAAAATAGCTTATGGCAGTGGCAGGCTGATTGACCAGATGTCATAATCGACACACCAGAGAACCACCATTGAAATGGTGTCAGCAGACGATTTGGTAGTGGCCTGTTTTTATATTAGGCAAAAAAAAACCTCACAAATAAGTGTGTTTTAGGTTACATGAATTTTTTAAAAAGGGATGGAAGGTAAGAAAATACTTAAATATTGTTAAAAGTTTTTACATGGGGAAAAGGGGAAGCAATATGACCGAACTGGGAAATCCTTTAAAAGTGCTTAAAATTTAGGGTCTGGGACAAAAAATTAATCATGGTCGGGAAACCTGGAACACACATTTTTTTAAATATTAAGCCCTGAGTACTTTGTATTTTCAAACAAATGTGTCCTGTGAAAAACCATATACCTCATAGGTATATGCATTTGCAATGGGTGTGTCTTCAGTTTGTGATTGTGGTAGTTCCTGATCATACTCATATTTTGTTTTATCATGTAAGAATCAGTAAGTGAGTTTAACCAGGAAATGCAACAATCATTGAAGAGGAACCGCGAGGAAGAGACAACGAACGACAACAGAAACATGACATCTACAGAATACAATAAAAGTAAAGCGATCAGCTCTCTCTTCCTCAATAGCCTAAAGTTCAAGTTGATAGCTGCTGTTAGTGGGAGGAAGAGTGACCAAATATCACTTACGTCAACCAGTGAAACACCACTGAAATGTTTTTTTGTTGATATGAGAGCAATAGTGGCCTGGTTTTATAAGCTTTCTGTGTAAGGAAGTTACTATTTGGAATGTTTACTCTACACATGCTTAAACTCTAGATTTATCAATAGAGAACATACATAAATAATCTGGAAAACGGGTCCGTCAGAAATAGAGAGAACCTACAATATAAGAAAACAGCAGACTCTGTTTTAATGAGTCTGTTCATGAGAACTAATGGAAAACGCAACAATTCTCACGCCACCTAGCACCGGCTTAAGCAGTAGTCTGCTTTCCGCCAGAATCAAACATTCATGAAGGACCAGAATATGAAAAAATATCAACACTACTGCAGCTCGCTGACGTTGTCTGGACAGGTGTCTGATGAGTGACTCACAATTCTTAGGTGTATATGTTTCCCAGCAAAGCAGTTTTGCACGATTCGGTTTTAATTTCGATGACTTGAATCACCAATATAATTAAATGTTTTTTTTTATCTGACTGGCAGGGGGTAGCCAGGCGGAGGCCAGGAAGCCTGGGCTTCAACATCATATGGGCAAAGACAATAGAAACCCTTACTTTTCTTGATTGCGAACAACAAAGGCGCAGACTAGCCTGCACATCCGCGCAGTCTGATCAGCGCCTTTATCATTCGCTATCTAAAAAGTAAAGTAACAAGGTCAGATACCTGTTACATCTCCAAATATTTTTGGTGGGCTTCAACATGAATCAGCCTCTGGCTACGCTCCTGGACTGGTAAGTCACTAAAACTTGGCTTGGTATCCTTAACTTGGAAAGGCATTTTCTAAATTTTACCACATACTTTCGGAGTTGTTTTCTATAAATGTTAATACAATGTTCGAATGAAAACTCTTTGTGTGCATTGCTTTGTGTTTGGTCCTGTTGTTTTTGTTCTTTGGGGCATGGCACTTAGTGCCATTTCTAGCAGTGCAAGCATCGTACTTAGAAATGGGAACTGGTTTCTGTACTTAAATTGCATTTTGCTTTTATGTGTGCATGTATTTTTTTAACTGGGTTCTGTTATTTATGTTTATAGGGAGCGTAGTGGCTCAGTGGTAGCTAGAGTGCTTGACCAGAGACAAAGGGACTGAGGTTCGTGCCTAATCGTCATCACTGCGATGTGTCCTTGACCAAGACACATTAATCCTTGTCTAGTACTGGTTCTACCCAGATAGACCCGTCCTGAAATAACTGAAAAATTGTTGACTTGGGCGTAAAGAATCAAATCAAAACCAAACAAAAGCAATTATGGGTGTGTTTAAAGACCGGTTGCATGCGCGGATCCAGGAATTTTCGTCAGGGGGGGGGGGGGTCCAGGTCAGTCTGACAAAAAAAAAGGTTTGGCAACTTTTTTCTGTCCTCAGCTTATTTAACAGAAGACAAATGGTCAATTTCAAAGAAATCTATCATTTTCAAGGTCCAGAGGGGGTCTAGCATTTTCCAGGGGGGGGGGGGGAGTCCAACTTTTTCCAGGGGGTCCAATTGCTTATTCCCTATAGAAACCCATATAACTTGTGATTTTTCATGGGGGTCTGGACCATCTGTACCCCACTCTGGATCCGCACTTGCGGTTGGCGCAAAATGTTTGGTCATTAATTTACATTAAGTCGCCTGTTGGCTGGAGCAGAAAGGAATTAAAACGGACCATTCTCTTATTAAATATTCCGTTTGTGTCGATAATTAAAGGTAAGCCAACATAATTATGCCAATTATAGACAAACATACTAATTATACCTTATTATACCTGTGGGCCGAAATTGTACAGGCCGACTTGGTTATGGGCCGAAATTGACATGGGCCGTAATTGCTATGGGCCGAAATGTCCAGTGACCATTTGTTGTTGACCCCTTTTGTGTTTAGTCCTGCTTTTTGATAAAATTGTATGCAGCACTATTCTCCATAAGAAAGTAAAGGCTGATTATTTTACATTTTGTTTTCGATTTCCTGTTCAGTGTGGTCTTTGTGTTTGGATATCTGTTGGCGTACTGTGAAGCTGTCCTTCCTTTCATGTGGCTTGAAGGGTGTGCGCCGAACAGCGGTGGGAAATGAACACTGCTGGGGAGTTGTACGGGCGGCAGTGACGTGTGTTATGACGTCACTCTGTTTTCTTTTCGGAACGTTGAAAACCGTCTTTTTTCTTTTTAGTTCAATGTTGATAACGATTATTGGGCTACGGAAATAATTTGGGGATTAAAAGAATTTCAAAGCGATCTCTAAACACTCGCGAAGCTGAGAAATGTATTACAGTAATGGCGGAGGCTTCCGGTGTAAGTTTATTTTGCTTGTTTGATACACGATGCAAATGAAATGTTCAGCTTTCCTCCATTTATCTTCTTTTTGCATGTTTTGATCTAAGAAAAATATTTTTAAGAATTGTGATAAGAAATGAATGAATAACAAATCACTCTCGAAGCCTTGAGAAATTACTTGTGTAGGACGCTGTGTTCCGGCTCTAGTTTGGGAAAGACAAAAATCGGCATCGAGGCAGGGTCCGCGAGTGAGACTGGGAGGCGCCATGTTGGACAACTTTTTGAACATCGTTAGCATAGTAAAGAACATTCATTGTTACCTTGTACGTATGTGTTATCTATAGGCGTGCTTCGCACGCGGGGCCTTCGGCCCCGCTTTGCTTTGCACGTATGATAGTGTTCAATAACACTCTTTATTATATAATCTATAAATAAACATTTTCTGATTGGCCAAGATGCATATCCACTCGAGTCAATAAAACTACATATTGCATGGTTTGCCGGATGTGACGTTGCAAAGCACACGGCACGAGGTAATATTGACTGGCTTACGGGAAGTGACGTCAGAACGTCAAGAAATTTCGCATGATCCATCCGAAACGTCAACGTTTTAATGGCCTAAAATGGCAGGAAATGCATAACATACATTTATTATATAATAAAACAATTGTTGACATATGTTTCGGTAGACATGGAGTGTTATTGAACAGTAAACTATGACGTTTACTGTTCAATAACACTTCATGTCTACCTCAACATAAGTCAATAATTGTATAATAATATACACATACGCACACGTATATACACACACACGCGAACGTATATACACCTACATGCACATACATACACACATCCATATACATGCACATGTGCATATATACACATACATGCATATATTACTAGGTAGGTATAAGGGGAGGGAGTGGTTATTCATGATTTATGAATAACACATGTTATCACTGAAATTGAAATCACACTGACAAAACTAAAACACAGCGTACCAAAATACAGAATCAATAGCGCATGAATCAAGTTTGGATAGAAAAGAGACCTTTCAAATGTCGCAAATATGTTTATCTTACAATAAACCCTATTTGCGATATATTCACCAGCAGATAAACAAGAAAATCAAGCTTGTTTGATGTGACAAATGACAACAACAAAGATTGAGTTAAATAGTCATTTATATACCAAATGACAATGTGCAAAATAATCAATGATACATGCCACAACAATTAGATGTGATTTGTTATTCAAAAGAACGACCATGAAACATATCTCGCACCCAGACATACACCGAAAAGATGGGGTGTTAACAAAAGTTGCAAAGCTTAAGCTTTACAAAATTACGCTTTCCTTTTCATATTGTGTGTCATTTTGTACATCAATTTTCTTAAAGTAAATGCCCTAGTAGCCCTAATAATTTTCTTCAAAACAAGAGTTTGGAGACTTCTCAGAAATGAGTAATTTAACCTTTTCCATGCTAAAAAGTACATATTGTTTTAGCTAATTATTCCTAAGCTGTTATCCCGACAAAATCACTATCACGAAGCCCCCTCATCCGAGTTTCCAAGAGCGGTACTTGAGATATGTATCATCACTTTTTAAGAAAAGACAATGTTTTAGGAACAATGAAGTGCTTTCAACTTATGTGGTCATGTTTCTCAAAACAAACTTTTAAAATAATACAGCAATGCCAATGAAAAAGGCACGTGTTAACTTTACTTAAAAGAACGCATGAGCAGTTACTCAATATACCTAGATGCCCAGCGTTTTTAGCTGAACATTTATCTACCTATATACTATGTGTTTGCAAACATTGTAGACTTTGATGAGCCTGCATGAATGCGCAGGCTCGCCCTAGTCTTCACTAATCGCCATGGCAGTAGGTACGTCTATCATATGGCCTGATCATTTTCAAATTTACTACATTGTATATAGCCCATTAAACGTGAAAACGTGTTTTAAGGCTTTGCATTCAGAAATGACGCAAACCAGTATGTACAGCTACATAGACTAGCTAAAGGATATTGCAAAGTAACTGATAATGACGATAATCAGCATATGCGGCTTGACAACCATACAGAAATAACTATACAAAGCATATCTAAACTTCAATTATTAGCTAACACGCGGTTAGCAGACGGACGGACAGACGATCTAACACAGGACTTTGGGCCACACAAACAATCTGGAAGTTGGCATCCCCTCTTTTCTATTGGTGTCATGTAGATGTCATAAATAAATAAATCCATCTCAGGATGTGGGTTATGTTAGCCATCCTTGTTAGCGTCAACCAAAATGAACATTTTTTCGTGGTTTGTCTAAACCATTGTTTGAGAAACTCAAGAGAAGGTTAAGAATGCTTGACGCTGGGGTCTATTGTACTGATGACTTTATTGGAGTAACTTTACTATATACATTTGTATTTGTGAAAACATATTTTGTTTTTGGAGATTTTGTTAAAAATATTGTCAGTTTTGACCTACAAAGTAGTGCATGTTGTGAAAGCTTTATACGGCACTGACAGAATCAAAATTTTCTCGTCTATAATACGAATAATGTCCGAAAACTTGCAGATTTCCGGGCATTACTCACATATCAGTAACTTTGTTTATATGCTGATGCTAGTTCTCATATACAAATACCGAATTCTACATAATAAGCACGCGTGTTCTTATAAGCGCACTCTGAGTTCGTTTCTAGCTCAACTTTGGATTTCCAACCAGTCCAGTGGGGATATTCTATTATAAATCAGCATTCATCGGTGCAGACCTAATTAGCTGTCTTCACATGTATCAGCCGATCTGAATCTACACTGGTTTAAAAAATATGATATGTGCCAGTGCGCGATAATTGGGTACTTATTGTACCAGCGAGCAGCGAAGACTCAGGCGAGTCTGCGCATGCGCAGAGTCGCATGAGCCCTCGCTCCTCGTCTACACAAAGTACGGATATAGATGATGACACAGACAAATAATTCGACCTCTAGCGCGGCTGGATACGTCAGCATGGGGTTTTATTGGAGGCATTTCTTCGAAAAATACCAAAATCTCGTGTGGTGACCGTGACTCGTATAGAAATTTGTAAAAAATAAGTTATGGACACGGTCCGCTTATTATGGTGAATACGGTTGTTTGCAAACTGTTCAACCAGCATCCATATTTATAAAGTTTACTTTGAGAAACTCAGAAAAGGATTAAAACGCTACAATTCCATATTTGTTATTTTGTAAACCGCTACAATTCCATATTTGCTGCATGTATGTTGCAGCTGTAATGGACACGGTTTGGACTTTGTTTTGGGCTCCTGTCAGAATGAGTACTAGAAGGTAGGTGTAAATTGCATCAGGAAAAATGGCGGGGCATGTTTCCAAGCAGGTCGACCATTGGTGTTCGTTTTGTGCTGACCAGCTGGGACATCTTTATCCGCCAATTTATATAATCATATAAGGATTATACCCTGAGTACATCATACATGTACTCATTGGACTCTTCTTAGCATCTTCTTAGCCCTTTAAGGACTAGAAACCCCTAAATGGGTACTTTGACAAACAGTGAAGACCCAGATGAAATGCCGCATAATGCGGCATTTCACCAGGGTCTGCACTGTATGCCGGTGAAAATCGTTCTTAAGAGAAAGAAATGCATTTTTGGAAATTAAAACCCATGTGTAACGTGCATGAATGTCTGCATAAGCAGAACTGATTCATTATTGCGATCGGCGAATATGTTTTGGTGCGTTAATTCAAAAGTACTACCCGAATGGAATTTCGAGTATGTTTTACAATTTCAAACAGCAAAAAACGATATCTTTTCGTTAATTGAGACAAGAATGCAGTTAACACATGCTTTCCGTCTTTCTTAAAGAAAGAAAGGCGGTAAATATCAGGAATCGATACAATCAAGTACCACACCTGACCCAGGATATATACCACATGGGAAAGTGACTAAAACACAATTAAACATCACCTACAAGAGCAAAGAGGCCAGCCCTTTCCCAGTAGGTGACTACAAGGCAGCAATGAAAAGAAAGGTATAAAAGGAGATAAAGCAAAGATAAGGACTCAACAGTACATAAACCTGAATACCGGAGCAAAAGAAATCCAATAGGTAAACCCCGGCGGGCATAACAACAGCCAAAGCATCAGCCCCCTACCATCTCATCAAAAGATAAGTCTTTAAGTCAAATCTTTCCAGGCTTTGTAAGGTTTATCGCCAGTATGCACTTGTTAAACAAAGAGTAGTCAAACGACAAATGCTGCCACGCATAAATAAAGGCGTGTGAGTAAAAACAGATGAAAGCGGGTGCAAAGATTAAGCGTTTGAGTACCTTTAGGACTACTTAGACAATTCCAATTGCATTAAAAATCCTTCGAGAGAACACAATAAATAAACAAATGTTAAGTGACTTTAACATTTGACCATCAAGTGGATTATGGTCATTTTTTTAAAGCTGAAATTAGACGGATTTTATCTGTTGCGTTTCTTTTTTGCTTGTTTTTGTTGGTGTATGTATAATAAAACTTATTTATCACGTGACGTCGCTGGTGGGAGTGATATAACGCCAAAAATGCGTTCTTTTCACCTCAAAATGACACTTTTAAGTCATTTCAATACCCTGTGATAAAACTAATTTAACATTCGTGCTCCTGAATATTATTGAATTTATAAAACTCGTTGCGAAAAGAGATAAAATGCGAGGCTTGCTGAGCATTTTGTCTCTTTTCGCAACGAGTGTAATAAACTGAATAATATACATGATATACAGGAGCACGAATAAAAGATCCTCTATATTAATACATTGTGAGCTATTATTGGCAGGACTCAAGCCCTCGAAAGGGTCCATTTGAACTTGCAATTGGCGTCAAAAGACATGCTTGCCACGTTAAAAAATCGCGACTAGGGCATGATTTACATACACCAGTAAACGACAGAGTGATTTCGCCATTTCACGAGGGGTTATCGTCACGAAACGGAGTTTCGCGAAAATAAAACTCTGCGAAAACCTTACGATCTTACAGTAACCATGTGCCTACTCTTAATATATAACGATGCTTCAATTTTATTTGCCTTCCGTGTGTCAAGAAATAAAAAAAATCCTCACATTTTTAAATCAGAGGACAAATGCCGATTTGACCTTGATTTGTGGAAGTAATGACTTAAGTTGCGGTCGGATAACTCCCACACACTAGATTTGAAATTAGTGTAACGAGCAATGTTATTGGTCTGAGCTCATATCCAGACACACACCTTCATGATCGATTTGAAATGATTCTAACGAGCAATGTGATTAGTCAAAGAAAAACACCGTTAACCAATCCGAACTTATATTCAGACATGCGCGATTCGAAATAAATCTAACGAGCAATGTGGTTTGTCAAACAAACATTATACATATACTGTACATGTAGACATTTAAAACGACCAATCAACACTCCAATCTCGTTGACCTCTCGTAGAGCTCTCGTCTTAATTACTCATATGAAAGTCTTAATCACTCCAATAAAGAAATAGTTCCGAAACGTGAGAGTGAAAAAGCAGTGCTTTAATGCAAAATATATAGAAATGATTTGAATGGATACACAACGAGAAAGGGTATGCACTGGCTATAGAGTCTTATTCAGGTCTACATAATGCAAATGCTATTGCATTGTTGGCCATTGTGACATTTTGTGCATCTGTTGATAAAGCATTTGTCAAATTAATATAATATTGGACAACCCGATATATTATTATGTAATAGTTATACCATGGGTTGTCCGCCTGTACGTGGAGATAATCCACGAGCTTTAGCGAGTGGATTATCTTACGTACAGGTGGACAAACATGGTATAACTATTTTATACCACCTACATCATTGTAGACCTTGCACAACAAGTGATTTTCCATGCTTAAGTTGGTAAAGGTGGTATAAGTAATGAAACAACAGTTAATGTTAGAGCATCTACTATTAAACAGTGTTAACGCAGACAAGAGTGTTGCAGTTTTATAAGAGTTTATCATCTGGCAAGTGGCAAAGTAAAAAGCTTCATTAATTGTCAGCTGTACGAATATTCAGACTAAATAAATGTTCATTTGTTCAGTCATCACATGAAAGGTTGGTACTTATCCATGCGCGGATCCAGAGGGGGGACAAGGGTTCCTGACCCACCCCCTGAAAAATCACAAAATACAGGGTTCCACAGCAATACTGATGGATGGCGTTTTGCTGACGGCCCGATAGTGGCTCGCTTTTACATGCTTGCCGGATGGTCCAGCTGGATAAATGCGTATGATGTGCACACGTTTAAAGAACGTCATTGAGCATTCATGATTAGTAACATTAATTTATGAGATGGTCATAATTGTTTTCTATTTGCAGTGCTTTCCAGAATGGCTTCCAGCTCCTTAATACATGTATGCATGAACAACAATAGTTTGCCAGATGATTTATTAGATTTACCTGATTTAGGTAAGGGAACCAACCTTTTATTTAATCGTGGTTTTGTCATTGTCGCCGACAGGTAGCCCACCTTTTGCGCGGAGCGGGTTGTGACCCGCCATTCCCCCGCCATTATTATTAAAATAAATCATACGAGCATTGCTTGCACGACATCGGGCTTTACATCCAGAAAATGTTGAAAAATTGAGAAATCGAGTTTTTGCAATTTTTATTAATGCTTTAACTATAAATTGCGCACTACAGGAGCGCAAGACTTACATATGTAGGTCTAACAATAGTTGTGAAAAACATAATCAGCAGACGACCAATAAAGCCTGCGAAAATTTCTCAACATGCAAGCAGTAAAACAACCTCAAACAATTTCGTAGAATTGTCACATATGCTTACAGTATTTTTTATATTTATTCCTTAGATTATCATAAAAATCAAATGATTTATTTTTCAGATTGGCAACCGATGGACTCCAGCGAAATCATTAATGACAATGTTCCGAGTGTAGTTAGCGAACCAAACAACAATATGATGTCTCAAAGTTTCGAATCTTACCTGAACCCGTGCCCAATTCCTGACATTTCCTATACTAATTTAGTGTACCCATCCAATGACACGACTGATTGGTCACATTCACCCACTGAAATGATACAGCAGTCGTGTATGGAAGGTATGGAGTATCCTGAGTACCCTCTTGACAATGCGACATATCCCTTCTACAGTCAAAGCCGACAACCAAACAGTCTTGGAGACAGCAGCAGCAGCCCGGACTCTAGTCTCAACGACAGTTATAGAACTGGTAAGGTATTTTGAATTAACCCGTTGCCTATCTGCGGCGACTCATGCATAAATCCAGAGGGCTCGGGGCGCTCCCCCCTTGAAAAATCACAAAGCTACCAAGCCAGCGTTCAATGATTGGCCATCATCGGATACATCAGCGGAATGCCATTTAAGAGACGTTTCGCTGGTGCACCGATGAAGGCCCACTATAAGTGTTAATTGAAGTCCTCTATTCTTCCTCATCAACTACACCCCAACTAACAAATATGTCTATGTCCGCGCATGCGACTTTTATCGTTTGCTATTAATCAGACCCTATGACAGACTAAATGAAAGGGTCCCCTTGATATATATGAAAGATAAGGGTTCTGGGCCTGAGAATTCTGGGCCGCACTTTTTGGTCCAGAACCCTCATTTTTCATATATACCTTTGTGTTAATCTGGTTAACCAAATTGGATATGAACTTAACTGACAGCTTCCGCATAATAGTTTCGATACATGAAACTAGGATTTTTAATACAAGCATTATCTGCATCATATGATATGCCTTCCAGTGGTTTTCCACTTTTAGCTCTATCATAGGCAGGTACGAATTAGTACCAATTCTTAACACACGCACAAAACTACAAATTCTTAACACGACGTATTGGTACCAACTCATCCTATGGGAGTAAAATGTACATAACTGGTGCCTTAGCTGTATGTGAAATTTAGGAAATATGAAATTTGCGGTTCATCAAAAGTAAAAGAAAACCAGTGCCACCAATGGTCCATCCACTTAAAGACAAGAGTGTGGTATATAAGGCAGAATAACCTTCAATTTCATCACTTCCTTCATTGAACTCAAGCTGTGAACATCTACAGGAGCTTATCTCTAATTTGATTAGCTTCTGACAATACCTGGATTGTAGTTGACAGGTCTTATCAGCTCAGTGACCATACTCATTATCAGCCTAAGCACACCGTTGGTCCAATTTAATCAGACAGTAGTTAAGCTCCACCTACTTATTGTCTCAAATTGAAGCCACTCCCCTGCCGTTGGGGTACAGGATTCCTGCCTTTAATATGTTTGTTTTATAACAATTTCAGATACGAACATGAACATCACAACACTACAACCAGTCTGGCAACAAGATGAACAGCATTCAGATGACAGTGGTAAGAAATGGCAAACTACCATGATTGAGCCAGTGCATGAGATTTCCAACAATGTGGCATTTCGACATGTGTAGACTCAGATGAGCCTGTACAGCCTCCTTTTAAGCTTAGAAACGCCAAATGGTGTTCAGCCAGTAGCTTAACAATCATAGAATACTCAATATGCGCAGGCTGATCTGAGGCTTTGCTGGTCGCACATACCACGTTGTTGGAAATCTCATGCAATGGCTCATTTTTTTTCAATGGTGCATTATTTAGTTTAGAGCGCGTACCAAAAATTAATTTTCTCGTTTCTCAACCAAAACATATTTTGTGAGAACTCAAAAGAATTGTCTCGATGAGACAATTCTTTTGAGCACCCAAAACATATATTAAAACTGATGGTTAAGAAAATATTCATAATTTTACGCTAAAAAGTTTTTTAACCTTTGCAGCAGCAGCATTGTAGAAATAAGTGTAAGTAAACACCAATATAGGTGGCAACTGAGGTGTCATAGACTGATATCAGTCGAAGATGTTGATATTGTCCCTATGAATCAATACCAACCGCTAACATTCCACATCTTATCAATGCTAACATTTTAGTCCATAATTTTAATTTATGCTGGCTCAAATATCTACGAGGCAGCAGAAGAAAAAAGTGTTTGAGATGAATGATTTATTTAGACATCAATATTGATACCACCCCCCCCCCCCCACGCAAAAAAAGAAAAGAAAAAAAAAGAAACATTCACCACCTTGGAAAAAAGTTGAAGTGCACATGGAGTTAACTCCCTTGTGCACTTTTGTCTACTAGGTAGTAATCTTTCAGTGTGTACATTCCTATCCATTCGTAGTTTAAATGTAGCGAATAAGAAGTGCACTAAAGGTGTAAGGTTTAGTCTTAACACACCTGGCCTCGAGGTAATAAAACTTGAGTTCATTCTCAGACTCAAAATAAAGGGAATGATTTGCTGCTTGCGGACACGTGTCCGCAAGCAATCAATCATTGCGCTTTATTTTGAGTCTGAGACTGTACTCAAGTTTTATAACCTCCAGGCATGTATACGAATAAAAACATTTGTACCCTAATGTAATCAGGATGATAGGATAGGATTATAATATTATCATGGCGAATATTGTTATGATATTTCAAGATCGCAAATCACAGAGAAACAAAAGGATAAGCCACAAGAATCTACAGTAAACTAACAAGACGCATAAACTTTCAGGAACACAATGATTACATTTCAGATTCTATATAAGGTGATCAACTGAGTGTAATGAACGAAATATGACACCTGTGCAATTTTGCACAGGTGTCATATGTGTTTCATTTCACTATAGAAAAACAGTAATATCGCTTTAAGAATATTATTCCCAACACCTTATTGTGCCCAATGTCTAAAATTCGGACTTCATCTGCTTATTTGCAGTGTCTACTGTGTTTGTGTGTGAGAAACACACTATGCATACGTGATGCGAATTCCCGACTATGAACCATTATTTCTTCGAGGCAACATCACCCTGCAAATACCACGTTTTTTTTATTTTCTTTATTTTTTTCCATTTTTATTTTTCTGATTTTAATGTTTAGATTCAGCATATTTATCTCTTATTTTCACCATCAGTGAAAACAGAAACCACATTTTTTTCTTGTTCTTAACCTGTTTTATCGTTTATGGAAGGTTCGATATATTATTAGTAACATGTGTCTTTTTCCATATCAGCAAAATTTTTTTTATCAAAATCAGCTTGATTTTTCTGGTTTTTTTTCAGTGGAACTTGAGCTGACGCCGCAGCTGGACGATTCCCCACGGAATGAATTTCCGTTTCACTGTAAGTAGAAGTAAACCCTCAATTTTGGGTTTCCTTAGCAAGATCTTTTAGAAACTACAATTAACGCAAAGCAATGCTGATAATATCCATCTAAACGACACACGTACCACTCTTTACTATAACTCTATTCTTCTCTCTGCAACTCGTGACTGGAATAACATAGTGGATTAGGATAGAACAGTAGATACTGTCATGAATGTTCTTAACTTTGTGACATACATGGATTTCCTAAAGATTAACTTTTTTTGGAATACTGTAAATTCGGAAAATTTCGCCAGAATTTTATTTTCGCGAATAGCGTTTAAGGACATATTCACCCCGTTACTAATTCGCGACTAGAGTATGATTTACATACCAGTAAACGACAGAATGAGTTCCCTATTTGGCGAGAGTTTTATCTTAACAAAGCTAAAATAAAACCCTGTGTGCAAAGTTTCCTCCGCAACACTTTGTTTACTGATTCTCAACTCTGTCTTTGCAATGATATCGAAATTGTAAAGCATTTCTTTCTAGACTGTCTTATCTACAATAACCAAAGGATATCTCTGATGCAAGCTCTCTCGCATTTTTGTGCAATAACACTATCTACTTTGCTGTACGGTAACACACCTTATAGGAGGCAACCGAAAACAATTATTCTATCGAGGAATGTACACAGATAAAAAAAATAGTTAGAAACAGAGTTTTTGATCGCCATTTGTAACCCGACTGGCGGCAGATGGTAATTGAAAACACTGTTTCCAGCGATTTTTGATCTGCGTTCATCGATTGTTAAAAGCGTTTACAACTGTCGCCTTTCTGGTGAGGGTAATAACAATCTCTTCCTCTAATGACAAATAATTGCATCTTTAAAGCAGTACAGCAATTTTTGAAAGACACCAACGGCTTTACTTCTAGCAAGGAGCAACACATTAATCTAATGTTTTTTTCTGTCTTTTTAAAAGGCTACAGAATGCAACAAGCAGATGTATTACCACACTTTGATAAAGTTTTTCCTCCAAAACACCAGAAGATCTCAAAACGAGGCCGACCGGTGACGTTTTTAAGAAGAAAAGGTAGTTCAAGAGACAATCATGTGTATTATTATAGTGACTCTAGCGATGAGGATGACAGAATGCAATCTAAATGTAAAAGAGGTGAGTTCATGACGATAAAAATCATTTTCAAGAGAAGTTTTGTGTCGATTAATCGACGATTAATTAAAGGTTCGATTTATTATGATGGAGAGGACATGCTAAAATCTATATAGTTGCAAGCGGGATGAGTTCATGACGATAAAAATCATTTTCAAGAGAAGTTTTGTGCCGATTAATCAACGATTAATTGGGCCTCGTCGCGACAAAACCTGTCTTCGGGGTTTCCGACAAAGCAAGATTCAAACCAGTCTCCCCAGCTACAGAGACTAGCTAGAAAATTGAAATTTCACCTGTGGCAAGTTTAGACATGATACTTACCAAATAACGAATAACATAGGCGCTGATCAGTCTGCGCGGATGCGCAGGCTGGTCTGCGCCTTTATTGTTCGCAAACCCCAGAAGACAGGTTTTCTCGCGTCGTGGCCCAATTAAAGGTTCGATTTATTATGATGGAGAGGGCATAATAAAATCTATATAGTTGCAAGCGGGGTGAGTTCATGACGATAAGATTATGTTGTGCTGATTAATGGACGATTATTCGACGATTATTCGAAGTATAGTCCCAGTTAAGAATGGCTATTAGATTACCTGTTTTCTTTTCTGATTTGTCAAAAGGCATATTTTGGAAACCAACCTTAGCGTATTTATATCATAGGCTAGCTCTGAATACTTGGACAAGCCTACGCAAACACAAGACTTGTAAGAGTATTCAGTCATTGCATGCATACACAAAATATTATTAGGCCAATGGGCGCATGAACTGTTCATTCATAACCTATTTTGTATAGTGACTAGGGGTCTTACTGTGGCCATTCGACGCGAGAAAACATGTCTTCGGGGGTTTAAGAACAACACAGGCGCAGACCAGCCTGCGCATCCGCGCAGTCTGATCAGCGCCTTTGTTGTTCGTGTTTTGGAAAGTAGCATATGTTAACTTGCTACAGATGAAATTTCAATTTTCTAGCTAGTCTCTGTAGCTGAGGAGATTTGTTTGAAACTCGCTTTGTCGGAAACCCCAAAGACAGGTTTTTCTCGCGACGAGGCCCATTTATCGACATGCTGATTGTCTTAAAATCATTTTGTTAAATACCACATACAACCAGTATGCACTAAAACAATCTACCTCTATGATAGTTTAGTTATATACGTTACTTACTTTCAAACGTATTTATATCTGGGCCTCGTCGCGAGAAAACCTGTCTTCGGGGTTTCTGACAGCCAGTTTCAAACCAGTATCCTCAGCTACAGAGACTAGCTAGAAAATTGAAATTTCACCTGTAGGAAGTTTACATACGGTACTTTCCAAAATGCGAATAACAAAGGCGCTGATCAGACTGCGCGAATGCGCAGGCTGGTCTGCGCCTGTGTTGTTCGCAAACCCCCGAAGACCGGTTTTCTCGCGTCGAGGCCCAATTATTCTAATGCAGAGCTATCATTAGACCATGGATTGACAACTGACCTCCAGGGAGAGTTTTATACACTATGGTTTTCTAAAACCACATTAAATAAGTGACAAAAAGTAAAACTTAGCCTTTAAACCGCCAGGGCGTTACCCTGCAATAGCAAACTACGAACTCCTGTAGTGTTAATTAAAAATTACTTCTTACACTCTCATATCAGTAAAATCTATTGATTGAAGACAACTGAAAAGAATTATGATTTAAGCTAATTTGGTCACCTGTTACTAGGGCTGTTAACGTTACTTTCTATAAATACATTAATCTGATGCAATAACAGAACTGTATAAGTTTACACTGCTAGCGAGTAATGGGTGTAAAATACTGACATTTTAGTGAAGGGATAAAAGTTTTTTTTAGACATACCAACTAATTGAGAATAATTCAATATAATAATTCCACAGGGAATGATAACAATAAAGTCAATGAATTGTAGTCACTCTTTCTCAAATTTTCGGCCTTGGGCCTTCTTCAGGATATTAGAAACAATTTTCACAACAATTTTGGATGCTACTGTGCTGTGAAAATTGTTTCTAATATCCTGAAGAAGGCCCAAGACCGAAAATTTGAGAAAGAGTGACTACAATTCATTGACTTAATTAATAATAAACCCCAACAAAGCATGGATACAAATTAACAAAGCAATTTAACCTAAATTGCATAAACTCTATTTCATGTCAGGGTGTTCTATTATTAACTGAACTGCTTAAATGATATCCTTTGTCTCCCGGACACATGTGTTTCTTTCTTTTTATACCATGAAATTCAAACAAATCCCTTTTTCTAACTTACCTATTTTTCATAGGGCCAGTTATGCAAAAAAAATTCATCGTAAAATTGTGATTATTTTCTTATCCATCAGTTTAAACTTATGTTTTGTGTGCTTAAAAGAACTGTCTCACCTGGACGATTCCTTTGAGTACCCACAACATAGGTTTTGGTTGAGAAATAAAAAAAAATCAGTTACGCATTCTTATCTGATATCTGTTTTTATCAGGTGCCAAGAACGTCCTTCTTTGGAAATTTCTGCTAGAACAGTTGGACAAACCTAACGGAGCCTATATTCAATGGGTCGATGCTTTGGAAGGGTCATTCCGGTTTGTTGATACAGCGGAGATAAGCAAGCAGTGGGGGAATATGAAAAACAAAACGGATATGAATTTTGAAAAACTTAGTAGAGGCATAAGGTAAGGAGACATATTTTTGCTATTATTTCTCTGAGTGACATGATTGGTCCGTGAGTGTGACACTTCCTGGTCATCCCCCATTGTTGTTGTTTTTCTTCTCGAACCGAATATTCCCAAAGGACCTGAATATTACCCCTTTTTAGACCAATGGAATTTCCCCCAAAGAAAGCTACTTACAATAAAGTCAGGATGGTCGATGGTATTTATCCAGGGGTTCTGGGTTTCAATTTCCTAAAATATTGTACACTCAATGGCCATAAGTAAGTAGCCAAATCAGCTTACAAGAATTTGACAAAAAATATGGTCTGAAACAATGGTCTTTTCTAGCCAATAAAGACAATTTCCTCAAATGATAATTGCCCTGGATAAATAAATTGTGTATATGTTTACGTCATTACCAAATTGTATGATGTCATCATCTGTTGCTATGGAGATATTGTGTATCACAAACATTGGCTCCATTTCTTCAAAAAAGATAGCAGGAGTTTGAAAATTGCTGTAAAAATGCCAGATCGTAATATTCTTTATTGAAAATTTGCAGAAATATTTGAAATGTACTGAAAAACATTCTGTTCAAGTACAAATTAGTATAGACACTAAAAATTAAAAAGTGCATGCAGAGAACTGGACGGAAAATAATGCCATGAAAAAGGTTCGACTACAGTATACTTTGGCTGTAAAAATAAACTAAATAAACCAATGCAGGACTATGGGGCATGTATGTTTTGTGAGGTATCATATTAGTGTTCAAATTGAAAACAAATATATTTTGAATAAATGTTGATGGATATAAGCTATGGTTGGATCCAAAGAGAATCTGCTGATTTTCACTGTCAGTCCTGATATTGGTGTCACAAGCAGCATAACCGGTGATATAATATTTGTGTAATAATTATTTTTAGTTGAAAGTACCATTTGGGGATACATTTTTACAGAACATTTATTTTTTTAAAATGATTTATCCTATGATTTTCATGAAAGTTTGGGTACCCCCTCGTAAAGCAAAATTTGACCAAGGGGTTAGGTATCGCTGGGTGTTATCTTTTCGATTTGAATGAACGAAACATTTAAAGACTAATTGCTTCAAACACTTGTATATAGACCCTAGAAAAACTGATACTTGTTGCTAAGTTACCATGTGGATTCATTCAATAATTTAGATTTTTGGGTCAGGGGTACAAATACCCCACCCACCCCTAATATGACGGTGAGTAAATTAGGAAGATGTGAACACATCTTGTTCATAGCTCAGGATTATAACATAATAGCACCATTATCACCAAAAAGTATATAAAAAGTAAGCAACATCTATAGCCATGTAAAAACGGAAGAAGTTTAGAACCCTCATCGAATTTTCAAACTGTTTCAGAAATCAGGGGTGGTTGAAATGAATAATACCCACGAACTCTAGGTGATATAATTTCTATAATAATCAAGCATTCTTAAGTTGAAAAATAGCAAATAGTGATATGTTCAAAATTTCAGATAATTTGCATTCCTCGTTTTCAAATTATACAAACTTTAAATGTACTTAAATATTTGCAAACGAAACAACGTTTGCCATTGTGGCTACTTACTTATGGCCACTGTATGTACGTTCTCTCTGTGAAGATTGATTTCGTCTTAGCAAGCATTGCAGACCCAGATGAAATGCCACATTATGCGGCATTTCATTTGGGTTTTAACTGTTTGCCGAAGTACCCGTTTAGGAGTTTTTGGTATAAAAAAGACAACATTCTATGTGACCAGCCATGAGTTTTTGGGTCCAAATGAGGTACCTGGTCGAAATTGAGATATTGATATTTTCTGATACCTATATATCTCTGGAGCATACATGTGAATTTTCAGTTCGATATCTTAAGCGGTTTCTGAGAAATAGGCAATAGTTCATAGGTCCCTACGTCATGGATTTGTATAAAGTGTTTGCGACGTCAACGTTAATTTTCTGCTAGACAACTTGGCGAGTTTATTTCAGGATGTTTGAAATGAATTGATTATTCTTTTGGGAGAGTTCATTTCACATTAGAAATTCTCGATTAGAACATTTTGGGATCATAACGTGAGCGGATAAATCGTCAACAGTATCTCTTTAAAAATATAAATGTATTTCGTCATACGGCGTTTTTCTTAAAAGTTCGAACACTAAAGATTAAGTTTTTTTCCAGGGTCCGAAAATTATGAAATTAAAATTCAGATAATATTGCTACAGTATGAAATGTTAGAATGCGGTCTTTTTCATGATAAAATGGGTTTTTATGCAAATCAGAAACTTGATCATTAGCTTGTTTAAAAATGGCGATCAGATATGATACCGCGCATCGTGGTTTAATCTCTTTTAAAATTTCTTTTTCAATATTTATTTGTACAAAGAGAAGGGAATGCAGCATCAGCAGCAGTGCTGCCAGTAGTAGTAGTTATAAAATACTAAGGTCAGTTTTCTCTCTCAGTGGTGTGTCCTAAGTCAAGAGCTGATCCCGGAACCCATCACGTGATATTGGATTCGTAAAAGTCGGGTACCGATAAATTATAGTACTGCCACATTAATAAGAAACGCGAAAAATCGACTTTAAGTGCATCTTTTCACGTTGTTTTCTCTAGAACTTTTCGATATGCGGGTAGAAAAAGCTGCAGAAGTTTTTGACAAAATTTTCAACCTGATGTTTTTGCTGTGTTTTTCTGTAATTAGATGGAATTTTGGCATATTTTTGGCTCTTTTCAACGGGGGAGTATTACTGTTGGTAGAATGGACATAAACTGACCCAGTTTCTTAATATTATGCAACGGTTGACTAAATAATTCGTCCGCGTTCCCCGTGTAGGTTATATACTGAACAAAAGTGTAACGCTACACCTGAATTGTTTGCCATTTATTTATGCAAAATAATGCAATCCAGTAAAGCAAATGAAAGTGTATCTGATTGTTCAAAGACTGGGTTATGCATAAAGTAAAAGGTTTACGGATGTTGTCCCGAGGAAACACATGGAAGTAAGAAAGAGGGCAAAGATCAGGAATCGATACAATCAAGCCCACACCTGACCCAGGATACCAATTGGAAAGTGATAACTTCACAATTAGACATCACAAACGAGAGCCAATAGGTCAGCCCTTTCCAAGCAAGGGACCACAAGGCATCAATAAACAGACCAGCACGAAAGCATAGCACAAACAAGACAGAAAAAAATATTTTTAATGTGACAGGGGTCCAATTTTCAGGTTACACATTTGAACAGGAATCTCACACAGTTTAGGCCTTCAGAAATCCACTGCCAACCAGATCCGACTGAACGAAATTGTAGTCTTAGACATGTGACAAACAAAAATATGCATTGATCGTTTAGAATATCAACCTAAGAAAGCCGGTTTGTCGTCAAATTGGCCAAGCTTGATATTTTAACACTGAAATCTTCATAGGGAAATCAATGTGTAGTTGCATCTTAGTCTGAGCACATTACTGGTCGAGAAATGGTAGGAACAGTGTGCTGATAGGTCTACCTGATTAAGCAAAAGGAAGAAAGAATTCGAAAATCATGATAAATCGAAGTTAACCAAATATTTAATATTCCCTATTTGTTTTTGTCAAAGGGAGACATTTTACATTTTTTTTTACAAATTTGATAAATTCGAAATTGATATCTGAGCTTGTTTCAAGTGATAATACAGTTTTCTTGTGTATTAATGCAACACGAGTATGACGAATTTTGATAAAAATAACAATCTTTTTTGCGCATGCGCAATTGCAAACTTCAGTGAATAAAGCTTTTAATACAACAAAGGAATTAACTCAGATATCAAACGAAAAAATTGGTGGAGCTTCGACAAATCACTTGCTGGATGTCTTGAAAACATTATTTAGCTTTATTTAATACTTTTCGTCCAAATATAAAATATTGTAATGTAGCATTTTCACTATTGTTCAGTATAGCATAAAGTGTATCGTACATATAAAGTACTGCTGCATAAATAAGAATCGCGAATAAATGACTTTAGATGTACGTTTTCAATTTAAATCGCATTTAGCATTCAATAATCGTCAATCGTTTCAGGCAGTATTTTGACAAAAGATATTAGCCGGTATTACGGCTAAGTTTTGCTCTGATAATTCTGATGGTAGAATTTGGGCATTTTATTCCACTTATTTGACACTTGACAGGGATAAGCCTGTGATAGGCCTAATCCATTTTGATCGAAAACTATTATTTCTGCTAAAATGGGCGTTATTTTTAGCTGGGCCTCATATCGTTCAAAGCTCATGTCAATTATGCTCTAATATAGATATTAAGGATTCTTGGGCCCACCAAATTTTGCAAAGGGCCCATAGAAATTTTAAAAGGCCCATTAAAATTATGCAATCTGCATGGATTTGAATAGGATATCGACCATTGGCCCATTTTAAGGGCCCATCATCATCATTTAGGTCCAGGATTATCCCTGACTTGAGTGTTACCATTGAAAGAATGTATACTTAAGGAATTAAGAAACGCAACAGACAAAAATATAATTTTTGCGTGTTTAAATGACGGTTTGGTGAAATCTCTTTTGAAAATTTCTTATTGAGTATTAATAGCATGTGATGAAATACCCAACGTCATTTTAACGCTACAGTTTACGCTACAAGATGAAAACATATGAAAACGTAAAATGTGACGTTAACGTCAGAATTAAGGTCACTGCCCACACCTGGGCGATTTTTTTTCCAAAAAATAGATTTTTTTCATTTTTTGATATTCTGTAGTACATCATATTATAAGCAAAATAACGCAAAATAAAGAAAATTTACCGTCCAGTTCAAAAGTTACAGCTCTTCATTGTATGGCCTATGTTGGCTTTTTTACGCAGCTTTTTGTAAATTCATTAAGACAAGTAAAATATTCTGTAACTCAATTTTATATTTGAAAATCGTTATTTCAAACAAGCATGCGAAGCCATAAATAATTAAGAACTTTTTCTTAAACCATTCTTTTGCAGCTATACAAGTATTTTTCTTCATATCACGCTTTCAAACCAGCGTTCACCGATATTTGTGCATTAATTTTCGGCAATTACTGACTGATAATTCAATATTAAAACATACTTTAAAAAAATAATTTTTTCTAATTTTTTTTTTGGAAAGTGATCATTATATAAGATGCGTTATGACAAAATTTTAAAAAAATTCACCGTCTAATTAGTGAGATATTACCAAATAATTATCCCTACCCCCTAAACTAAAAATTAATGATCTTTGCAGGCTTTTCTTATTTCTAAGCATGTTAAAACCTTACGAACCAAACACTGTTGATTAAAATACCTCACTCTGAACTTCCAAATGAAATTATATGTACTCCAAATACTTGGAACATTTATATGCATATATGTGAAGACTTTTCAATACCAAAAACGATACCAAAATACCCCACCCACGGTAAAAAGAAACTTATCCGCATTTTGTCTTAACACCTAGTCGATATATTTTGACCAAATTTGCATAGATACACCATTAGGATAGAGATGTAATGTTTTGGGGACATTTGCCGTTTTTCAAGGTCACGGGGTAACTCTGCATGTCAAATTTAGGTGAAAATGTGCTGTTTTAATATGCAACGCTTTAATTGATCGATGCATATACTTCATGTACTCATCCAAGAATTTGAAATGTTTTTAAATCTTTTTTGCGGCCTCGGGCGCCATACTAATGCCCGATCGCGAAGCAAGGCCAGACCTTAACACTTGACCAGAGTTGGTTTATTTCTATTAGATCTATATATCCCTTGACGGACATCTTTCAGTTGAAACATATCAAAAGTAGAGTAACCTTGGAGATTAGCAAAAAATTTAGCGTAAAATTGCAAATATTTTATTGCTCATTATTTTTATATTTGCTTTGGGTGCTCAAAAGAACCGTCTCACTGAGTACCTATAACTGCTTATGATTTGGTTGGATCCGCATTTATATGAAAAGGGTTCTTTTTATGCCCACATCCTTCCCGCTACTAAAGGGGGTATTCAGTGGCGCGGAGGGGGAGGGGGTACTATTTTTGGTACGGATCCCGTCGGCGTTGGTCATGGGCGGAATTGGCCACCAGTAGTCTAGAGGGGCTAGACATTTTCTATGCGCATATCACATGAACCAGGCTTGAAGATTGGGTCCGCATTTACATGAATATAAATGAGCATCGATGCGACAAAACCTGTCTTCAGGGTTTCCGATAAGATCATACCAAAACCAGCCCCCTCAGCCAATGAGACTAGATAGAATAGTGAAATCTCGCTTGGAGCAAGTTTAGATACGATACTATTCAATTTGTGAATAGCAAAGGCGCTGATCAGACTGCGCGGATGCGCAAGCTGGTCTGCGCCTTTTTTGTTTGCAGACCCCGGTGGCAGAATTCCTCGCGTACCTTTAATAATTTAGAGTAGGCCTACTATAATTTAGAATCACGACTATACTTGGGTCAACCTTAGCCCAAGATAGCCTTGTAGCTAAATATTGGAACACATTTGACATAAGGCAAATTGTTTAGGACGCAAACTAAAGCGAGGGACTCTCAACGTCAACGTCAAGTTCAATACTTGTCGTTTACGCATAATGACGTCATAAGAGCAAGTGACGTCATTAGCGCACGTCAGGTTCAAAGTAGACGCTAGAGAACGTGACGAGATAGTCTGTCTTGGTGAAATTTAATGCAGGTAAAATAAAACCAGAAAATCATATATAGATCTATATGCAAGTAGTTATATCATGACTGTTGATGTGGACTGTCAAAAAACCGCGAACAGTCGACTGACATTTCCCTGGTAAAATGCGTGTTCCATTACACTGACTGACTTTTTTCTTCTCACAGAGCTGAGCGTCCATCGTTTAGTATCCGTAAAGAATGCCAACTTTTGTTGTTCATTATACTCAAAATTTTGTTTGCATTTTTAATGTTATATCAATCACTTTCAGATTACCAACGTGCAGTGTAACGGGCATTACTGTCGGTAGAAAACATATCATAGTTGCGTAAAATCACACTTTGTCATAATCGAACGCTACCAAGTATTACCTCCCTTTATGATTTAGAGTTACGGTTATTGCTATGGGTAGTGACCTTAAGATCAAGAGACCCCGTCTTTTCAATGTTTGGTTATTTGGCGTCGACTTAACAATGTGCAAATTATGGCCATTTCACATACACACCGAAACCGAACCGAAACCGGAACGAAACTGAACCGAAAAATTAAAATGCCTTAAACCCTATGGGCGCTTTCACATATGCGCCGAAAAGGAAACTGAACCGAAACCGAACGCCGAACCGAACACGTGCATGATTTTGATTTTATTTTTTTCGGTTTCGGTGGCCGAATTTCAGCAAACACGACAGGTAATTTTAATAAAATCTGCACATACACAACCACGTGCGGTGTATATAACTTAGTAATCATGAAAGCCATTGATGGATTGTCCAGTGAGACAATTTTGCAATTATTTTACAAGCACAATACTGTTGACTACAGACTTTTGTGGGACAATACCCAGAGCGACTATAAAGACCACGAACTGAATGCAGTGACATGGAACAATTTGTATTGTAAAGGTATTTCTGCTATCTGAGAGGGAAATTAGTCCAAATTATACAGGCATTTTCTTAGATTTCGTCCACTGATTCGGTTCATATGTGAAAGGTCTGCCGAAAACAAAACGATGCAATTCGGTGGCCATTACGGTTTCGGTTCGGTTTCAGTTCGGATTCGGTGTATATGTGAAACAGCCCTTAAACTAACGTCAATCATATTCGTAATGCAGTCAAATATTGCGTCAAAACACGCTACTTGAATGGCAAGATACACAATGGTAGTGAATAAACGATAAACGTCACTTAGAGCAGTCGGGTTTGGGTCGCTGCTGAATATACGGGATAAGATAAACCTAAGGAAATCAGAACATGTTTTCTTGGGAAAAACTGACTTTTCAGATACCGTAGAAATACGCTGGTAAGGTATTTATATTGACGTTAGCCAAACACAACACGGCATAATGCAGGAGAAAACATCTGAATACATGCCGAGAGTGAACACCAAAGTTGTTAACTGTAACTTAAACTTTGTCACTGGACCATTTTATCATTAGAAAAACACATAAACATCATGGAAACCATTAAAACGTAGGATATCGAATTTTGACGTCAGAATTGAGGTTTTTTTTTGACGTTTGAAGATCTCAAGTCATAATTCGTGAACAAAACGTCCTTGTAATGAATTAATCCCAAGCAGAAAAGAAAGATTACGCGTTTCACGCAGTATTCAGAGATGACGTTAATGACGTTAAGCCGTTTCAGAATCCTACAGAAACGTCGCCATTTGATCATTTTCTTGATCCGCAATCTATGCCAAGACTTTTTTTTTAAAAAAATGAACCGATGTTTGATTTAAACTTTGCTTTTATTGACCCTGTTTCAGCAGTTAACTACGGGGGGTCAGGTTGGTTACGCGCATACCAAAATGATAACGTAATCGATAATTACGTTGGACCTGCTGTAATTTGACGGATAAATATCATTTGCACTAAAAACGTGCATCATATTGTATGCTTACAATGACTTGAAGTGTTTGTTGCGTTTCTTTATTCCTTAAGTATATGTAAACAGCTAAAATTAACTAATTACAAAAAATGAAAGGTTGGCTATAATACTACATATGCAGTTGAAAATGTTTAGGCCGTTTACCACAGTAAAAGTTTTTTTTTTATATATATATATAAAACTGTCCATAATAGCCACATCACGCAGTTTTAGTAGAAACTGTCCTTACAAACATAGCAAACAGTATTTACTCGGATCAAACTGATCGTATTGGATCAGTTGGATATGTGTCTACGCTGATTGAACCGATACTATCAACTGAATGGCAGTGCTTAAAAATAAAACTGGCATGTACAAAACAATCGCGATTTTAAAATGTTTGATGCTTTTGACACTTACCTGTAGAATATTAAGTACAGATATATAGGCCGTCACATGGCTGTTACACCGTTTGGATTCCCCCCGCTTTTCGGAAAGCCTAAAAATGTCGAAATTCCCAAGAGATTAGGGGTCAGGGCAGTGGTAGTAGATTCTTCAAACAATTTTCTTCTGACACTGCAGGATTTTCTAAATCCAGATTTGAGCCTAACCTTCGGAAAAATGCAAGTAATAAAATAATATTCCAGATTTTCGCGTTTCTTATTATTGTGGCAGGACTATAGTAGTTTAGCCGTCTCTTCTTTTCAAAAATGGTGTTAGATTTCTCATACTAATACAGATGCATTGCTTCGCAAACTATTGAGTTTAATCTGTCTTGGTCTTCATTTGCGTAAATGCTGACCAATCTTTTCGCCGATTGTGCATACCATCCAGTGAAACAGAGTTTTGAATTTTGAAGGCATTCAAAATATAAAAAAAACGGCCAGACGTCTCGTATAATCGGTGTAATCAAATTCTATATATACATATACAATATATTTTCAAGGAAGAAGAAATACTTGTAACATGCTGCGCAGCTAAAGCAAACGCAGAGATAAGAGTAGACGAGCCCCAACAAAATATATCCAGCAAAATAAGTACCCACAACTTACGGGTTTTTTTTTCGTGAAATATACAGAAAGCGTTTCAACAAAGTTTAAGAATCTTCGACAACGAACTCCGACACTATTTAAATGATGTTCAACGTATATTTGATAGGATCACATGGTAAAGTCGCGGAAGTTGCGAACAGTGTAGACTATGAATATGCATCTAATATGTCGAGGTACATTTAGATCTACTGGCCAGGAATACATGTACATACCCGAATAGTTTTGGTTGCATATTTATACATGTATGGGTATCAACTATATAACCATAATTAACTACAACCAGCCTGCGCCCAAGTACACACCAAAGAAACAATTTATTAAACACAGATCAGATCAAATGGATCCAACTCGAATACCAATAACAGTCTAGATCAGATGAAGCGCAGATAAAAATGGGATGTACCTGGCTTAAACGACTGTACAAAAGCTTCGAGATTTTATACAATTTATAACATTTCGGTACTTGATGCATATGCGTTAAAATCATTATAATTATGCATAACTATGCTTCAACCACCACGATCTCTAAGGAATGACCCTCGATTCATTTAAGACATTTACCGGTAACAGTCACGCCTCAAAGCGTTTTGTGGGTATATAGCTACCTAGTTGGGCTAGACGTATAGTGTTTGGCTTGAGCCTTGATCTACGTATTCTTCCATACTTTGTGGATTATAGCAGAACAGGCTCTGGCTGCACATTAGAACAGGCTCGTCTGAGTCTTTGCTGTTGGCAAATGCGAATAAGTGATAAGCTGGCACAGTTTTTAAGTGGCTCTAACCCACGATAAACATGACACGCATGGAACAAAACGGATGATTTTGATTTTTGATTTGATTTTTTACGTCCCATCAACAACCTTTCAGTTATATAGGGACGGGTCTTCCTGGGTTGAACCAGTTCTAAGCTAGGATTAATGTTCTTGCTCAAGGACACAACACAACGCAGTGACGCCGGTGGGGCTCGAACCCGCGGCCCTTCGATCTTGGGTCAAGCACTCTACCACTGAGCCACTGCGCTCCCATAAAACGGATAGTTCGAAAGTCGAGTCTGAACTTAGTAAACTAAATTTCGTGCAAAAATGCGCCCATGGCAAAATCTCGTGACTTCATCTTACAGCATACACACATCACCGATTTATAAGCAGTCTAGCGTTTGCCACGCTGATACAATACAATTGTTACATGTAGCAGACACGGAACAGTCAGTGCGTCAGACTTGTAGTCCGATTAGCACACACGGAGAAGTCAGCGTATCAGACTACACAGTATTGATTCACTGTGCGCCTGAAATGAGTGAAATAGACTGTATCGGTAGAATCGAGAGTTTTTGGCCTAAATTTGTGAGGGGGTGGTAAGAATTTTCGCATGTTTTCTCATAGTTAGATTTGTCCTTCCGCCGTGGATCTCATTATATTTCTTTGATATATGCATACATGTCATAATATCGTGCAAAACCAACGACAGTGTATCGTGGGAGCGCAAGAAACGCATTCTTTTAGAGGGATAGTTGTCAAAAAGCGAAAATTCACTGCTTTTTATCTTCCCGTATCGAATTAAAACAACTTAGCTAAAAATGATTTTCACCAGAAATTCGAGCGGCTTATGATCCTACAATACCGGAAATCTCAGTCAGATCCGTTTTTTCGGTTTTGAGATATTCAGCTATATATGACTGAACCCCCTAATAGCGGTGAACTAGAAACTGTATCGGTAGAATCGACTGCTATTTATTTAATGTACGAAGTAAAAACTACCGACTGCACGTAGTGAAAGCAAATGTTGGTCATGGATCTTCGAATTTAGAGCAGAGAGTAGGTCATTTATTTCACCCTGTGTATACCATTGACTTCTAATTGTGTACTTTGGCAGACAGTGAACATTTGTGTGCATACAATTTGCGTTCGAAATGGAATTGATTCCGTTGTTTTATAAAATGCGCTATAATATCAGGCCTGGTCTTGGTCTGCAGTGTGTGATTGTGGTATTTCTTGGTCGTAATCACTTGTTTTTTTCTGGTCTTTGATATGCACAGTAGAAAAAGAATAAAAATGCACTATGGCGGACACAGAAAGTGTCGGAAAGACGTTTTTTTTTGTTTTTTAAATACATGCTTGTAAATAGTAATCTCATCTGTAATTCCTCCAACTCCATGATTTAAACAGTCGCATGTATAAATGATTGCGCCGCTTGGGCTTTAAACGATGTTAACAAATGACGCTTAGCGACGTAGAAATTGCGCAACAAAGTGCAGTTGCGTAAATTACGTCACTTTTGAAGCGCGTTTTCCTGACGTCACGTTTTACCGCATTTGGGCACAAAATGTCATGGCGCGTCACATATACCGATGTACGAGGCGAAGTTCGACTAACCCTTTTCTTCTCTATTTGATAAACTTATAAATGGACCATGGTACATGTACATATCTAGAATTTCCAGATAAACCCACACTATTATGATGGATTATCCCATACATATTTATACAATAAGTATGGAATTGTCTATTTTGTATTTTAAGCCATGATCCGCCTGTCACAATTTCTATAAAATGATTGTTTTTCTGTCCCTGAAGAGTGTTTTATCTTAGCAAACAGTGCAGACCCTGATGAAATGCCACATGTACCCTTTCATATGGATCTTCACTGTTTGCTTAGGTACTTGCTAAACGATTTCTGTAATGAAAAAGGCTAATATATATTGGTGTGTCGTTGTTCACCAGTGAAATGCTGCGTCCTCGACGTGAGAAAACCTGTCTTCGCAGTTTGCACACAACAAAGGCGCCGACCAGCCTGTCCAGTCTGAACAGCGCCTTTGTTATTAGCATATTGGAAACTATAATATCTCAACCTGTTACAAGCGAAACTTCAAATTTCTAGTTTGTCTATGTAACTGAGCAGGCAGTTTTGGGATATGGAAACTTGGACGACAGGTTTTCTCGCCATGAGGCTCACTTCATCTCAGTCTTCATTATTAATGAGCCACGACATGAAATTTCCAACAATGTGGTATGTGCGACCAGCAAAGGCTCAGACCAGCCTGCGCACACGCGCAGTCTTATCAGAGCGTTTGCTAGTCGCTTAAATATTCTATGAATATTAAGCTTCTGACCGAACGTCATTTTGAGTTCCTAAGCTGAATGGGAGGCTGTACAGGCTCGCCTGAGTCTACATTTGTCAAAATGCCAGATTGTTGGAAATCATATGTCACGGCTCAATTTTTTAAAAAGTACAGTAAAGTCTGGACTAAAGTTTACACATTAATGCTTATTTGAGTTCAGCATGAAAAAAGTTTTATTCCAAGGCGGTAATTCTTTTGTTGATCCTTTATGTTTTTTCTGTCTTGTGTTTGCCTTTGTGCGCATCTGTTTATTTGTGCCTTGTGGTCACCTGCTGGGAAATGGCCGACCTCTTGGCTCTCGATTTTGGTGTATAACTGTTTTGAGTTTGTCACTGTACCATTGGTATCCTGAGTCAGGTGTGGTACTTGATTGTATTGATTCCTGATCTTTGCACCCTTACTTACTTTGTCCAAATAATATGGGTGGGACAGTCTATTCGACAAACATGCGTTAAAGCAAGTTCTTTTTTTCAGACATTATTATAAAGCAGGCCTTATGGCCAGACAGGATGGTACCCGACTGGTTTACAGATTTAACTGGGATTTGGTTCCTAGGGAAAACATACCAGAGGCTGTTAAATCAAAACTCTACCAGCTTGAGGCATATATCTAAACAAAGACAGTGGTTCTGAATGAAAAGGAACGTTGTCCCTAAAGAAAAAAAAACATAGTGTGAAAAAAAAAACACAAAGAGATGAATATGCAGCAAATCTAGATTAAATCTAATATCAGCCTTTAAGGAAACATGCAAAATATTGTTAAAACTTGAATATGTAGCTTATTAATCGATATGTAAGTTGCTTTTTTAGCTTTGAAGAAAAAAGCTTGCATAAGTTGCATATTCAGATTTGATCTAGAACAGCAATCGGAAAAGTCCAGCACAATTCGAGAATCGAATCAAGCCTTGGGTGTACGTAAGGCGCATTACACGTAGTACAATGTTCCAAAACGCTCTATTTTGTTAGCCAGAAATGGCGTAGGGAAAATTTGTTCTGTAACATGAGGGTTCAGCCCTATCAAAATCCATTTTTACTGATTACCTGAAAACTTTAATTAGCAGAATAAGAAATGAAGTGTATATATTTTTCAATAAAATATCGCTATAGCGATATTTTATTAAAAAACATAAAGTTCATTTATAACTGTTTGTTTTGCTGCAGTCAGATTTGTTATTGTGTTGGCATGGTTTCTGTGACGTCAACGTCACGTTATCTAACGTCAGTGTCACGTTATCAAAGTAGAACCACGATGTACATCTGAGGTCTGATCCTATGGAATTCCACAGAATTGGCTGAGACAGTTCGGATTGCTAGAGCAAGAGTGTTTAGTAAAGTGGCGTTAGCTGCAATTTTCTACCTAACAAAGTATTAAAACACAATTTTTTGTTTTAGATATTATTATAAAGATGGTCTAATGACCAGACAGGATGGTACTCGACTGGTTTACAGATTTAACTGGAATTGTGTTCCCAAAGACAACATACCAGAACGTGTAAAATCACACCTCTACCAGTCTTAATCATATACCAGAGTTCGGACAACGTTTCATGTGAACTTAGGATTTGGCATCAACAACGAAAAAAACTTGACCAGTGTTAATAGTGTACCAGAATGTGGATGACGTTTCTTAATAAACTGGGATGCAACCCCTGTAAAAACAAGCGAGATACTGTTAGGCTAAACTCACATGGTTCACCAGATGGGCTAAGATGGTGATTCTTCGTGAAACTGGAGTTGGTCTTTAAACCTGACAAGATGGGTAAAGGCCTAGTTATTTGCTTAGATTTAAGGGCTTAGGTCTGAAAAATGCCTTTATAAACAATAGCTAAACTGGAGCGAATTCGGGCTAAATCCAGAGCAAGATAATTTATACCTTTATGTATAAGGGTTTAAATTTAACAAGGTCGGCAGTGTGAATATCACGTAGGTATTGTGCCAAAACTTTCAAATATGGATTGATTGGATTGATTGTATAAAATATGTATATATTTAACTCGATTAGAATCAGATACATTTGCATTGAAGTGATTGAGATATCATGTGTATTTATTTTTGAGGGCAAGCCTCATTGAAGACGAACAGGTGAAAATCCGGATAAAATCAACAGGCTTTGGAAATTCTTACCAAAAACGTCAAATTAAACCACAGTGTGTTCAAACATTCGAATCTCTCAAAGGTATAGAAGTTAGTTCATTATAGCAATATACTTAAATAAGATAGTATCTGATAGTATTATCATTGTTAGCCACAGGCCACAGCCTCAATACTATATTCATGTTTACAACATACAATAGAGACTGACCTTACGGTTACGCCATTGTGCACATGATGTGCACTATAAGTGCATGAATTTACTATAATCTAAATGTAAATATGGGGCACTTCAGGTGTACAACAAGTGCACATCATGTAATCTTATGTTCATACTCAACTGTATATTGTAACTGAATGCATATAGTCTACATTTTATACCCCGTCCATATATTTAGAACATGTACAGTAAAGCCTGAATTCAATGGGCGCGCTGCCTATTTTAGCTCTGGAGGTGCACAATACATGCGCTGATTCAGAAAGTCTTGTCAGAGGGGGTCCAACAACTCGGCTCAGGTTTTGCATACTTTTTAGTTGATAAGGGGAAAGATTATCCATTTACAATAAAAGTGGGCCTTCATTGGCCCACCAGCAAAACACGATTAAAATGGCAATCCTCTGTTGGGCGGATGGTGGCCTTACATTGAATGCTGGCTTGGCAGCTTTGTGATTTTCCAGGGGATCCAGACCAGTAGTGCTAAGAAACCCTATATTTTGTGATTTTCTGGATCAGCGCATGCAACACTGCTACAGAATGATGGTTATAGTTAGTTGTACACTGAAGGTCAACACCATGTGCACAAATGGTGTCAACTTAATTCCTGACTCTACTGTATACCCTGTACTTGGTGAACACAATACATTGCAAATTACAGGAGCAAGCAAATGAAATGAGCCAGTGCATGAGATTTCCAACAATGTGGAATTTTGACAAGTATAGACTCCAACGAGCCTGTGCAGCCTCCTTTTAAGCTTAGAAACTCCAAATGAAGTCCAGTCAGTAGCTTAACATTCATAGAATACTCAAGTGACAAGCAAAGGCTCTGATCAGACTGCGCGTATGCGCAGGCTGATCTGAGGCTTTGCTGGTCGCACATACCAAATTGTTTGAAATCTCATGCACTGACTCAAATGTTAGTACTTATCGTGTAGGTTATCAGCAAAGCTTAGATCAGCCTACTCATCATACAAAGTATGGCAATATTTACCCTTCTAATGATGAATATTTTATGTACTACACTCCTCCCAAATTATTATAATGTTAATCTGCAGCATTTCAATTGTAACATGTACTTTCAACCAGATATAATAAGAACTACATTGCTTTCATATTGTTAGCGTGTTAACCTGTAGCAATCTGGTAGTAATCTTAGTGGAAAACAGTGCATATCTTGATCAGCGGACTTCTAACGAAGCCAAAGCTAGCTGATATTGATCTACACTGATTCAAAAAATCCCGGTTCTGTAGGACAACGGATACGTTATCCATCAGGCATTACTGAATAAGGCCAGAAATTTTTCATTAGTTGATTTAGTTTTTTTTTCAGATTAAGGGTCTGGGAGAAACGAAAAAAAGCTCTGAAAATGACCAGTTGACTGGTCATTTTCAGAGCTTGCTCTTTTTTAATATCTCCAGAACAAACAGTAAAACTAGTAAAGTAAACCAAAAGTCTGCATTAAATCTTTAAATATTTCATAGTTTTCCTAAAAATCTGCATAGGACAATTACTTTTAACGGCGTCACTCTCAAAAATACACAGACAGAACCTCAAAAATATATTATTTTTCAGCGAAACAAATAATATTTATTAGAGTCGGCGGATAAAATATAAGAAATGATTTTAGAAATTACTTTTTTTCTTATTTCAGTAAAGTTACTGTTGGAGGGTTTGTAAATCAACTTATAAAAGAATTCTGGCCTTACTGTGCATGCACAAGTTTTTGAATGGCAATTCCTTCCTTACACGATAAGTTCCACTTTCTCATTGGGTGGCTCTAAGGCCTGTACATCCAGATTGGTTAATATTGTAAGAATATATCATGAGTGTGAGGGTAGGTTAGAAAAATCCGCCCCGAGGATCGTCGTTTGGCGTCACGAGGCTTGCCGAGTGATTACAAACGGTGATCCTGAGGGAAAGTTTTATCTACCCTACCCTCACCCGAATAATGGATTCTTTTTCTTGCTCACCACTGTTTTTTTTTTATTTAAAAATAAGCTTCCAGAAGTCCCTGAATACGATAAGATAAAATATCACTTGATGATGTCATTTTAACATAACAATGACGTCACTTGACGACAATGTGCGTGAGTTTCAATACAACCATTGTATGTAGCCCTCGCGTGACAGCTTGGATAAAATAGCATTGGTTAGTCCCAGGGTAAAATCGCAGATGTCCGTATCCGGTGTGCAAGAAAATGCCTTCCTTGCGTAAAGCTCTTTTGCTCAAATCTTGAATGTGAATAACAATGGCGCTGATCAAAATGCGCGGATGCACAGGCTGGTCAGCGTCTCTGTAATTCGCATACAGCAAACACGACAGATGTCTCAAACAACGATATAAATTTGTATGTAGGCCTATTGAAATTGTATATATTTGATTTTTTAATATATTTTCTAAAGCTTATTCATTATATAAACTTTGAGCTGAGGGAACATACTTGTTATTTTATATATTAAACTTTATTATTGTTGTAGTTTTATTGTAAAATAGCACAATGTTATGTTTTTAAGCTGCCTTTGTTTTGCTAATACAATTTGATTTGCATAATCTACCTTTATCTGCTTCTAAAATGTGTGGACAGCGATGGCTCTTGCAAGTTGGCATGAATGTTAAAACGACCTGGCAACAAGTAAAAACTTTGTTTTTTTTTCTGCAATATAACGAGTGGATTGCTATTTTTATCTTTCTATTGCAGTTTTTAGAATGACCAACGAATATTTTGATATTTAAAACTGGAGCATTGTTGACTCATGAACGCCATAGAGGCTGGCATATGCTAAAAAAGTCTATTCTATTCCTGGTATATGAGGACTGCAACAAAATACACGAACTGCTTTTATTGAATTTTGAACCAGAGCAGGAACTGAGCCACGGCATGAGATTCCCAACAATGTGGTATGTGCGACCAGCAAAGGCTCAGACCAGCCTGCGCATACGCGCAGTCTGTTCAGAGCCTTTGCTAGTCACTCGAACATTCTATGAATATTAAGCTACTGATCATACATCATTTTGAGTTTCTAAGCTTAAAACGAGGCTGTACAGGTTCGTCTGCTTGAAAAAAAAATTCAGAGGGGGTCCAACTTTGACAACGATTTTTTATTAGTTGATAAGGGGAGGGAGGATCCAAATACCACTCTTAGCGGGCCATCATGGACCGCTGGCGTGCCGCTGCTGGCCCAACATTAATTACTGGCTTGGTATCTTTGTGATTTGTTAGGGAATCCGGACCAGCTAAGGAACCCTATATATTTTTAATTTTTCAGGGGGGGGGGGGGGTCCGGACCCCCTGTCCCCTCTCTGAAACCGCGGATGTGAGTCTACAATTGTCAAAATGCCACATTGTTGGAAATCACATGGTGCGACTCATCAAATGTTGTTATGAAGACAGGTTTTCTCGCGACGAGGCCCAATAATGGGCCAACACATGAACACAGGGTACTTATCGAGTATGGGCAAAATATTTTTAAGGTCCTGTTGACGTATACAGCGGGGCTAGAGGGGCTAGAGGTCGAATTATTGGTCTGAGTAATCATCTATTTTCATACTTTTGCATTCAAGCAGCAAATGCTCTGGCGCCTGAACCTTCAATGCTCGACACTGTTACAAGGGACAATAACTGATGTGTTGGTTGCTATGTGTCATCAAGTGGTTGTATTGTTTGGCAAAAAGACAATGTGTGCATTAAATGGACCAAAAGTGCTCATTTTTATGTGTCAGATGTTGAATCATCTATTTTTATAATTAACCCTTAAAGCGCCAATCACGACTACAGCAGACGACAATTTTTGCGACATCTTTCCTAATTTTCGAAAAAAATAAGGAATGATATTCCATGAGAATCGTCTGCCAGCAGACGATTCTCGTGAAATATCATGCCTTATTTGTTATTTTTGAAAAAAAGCAAAACTTTAAATTGTCGTCTGCTGCAAATTATAGGTGGCGCTTTATGGGTTAATGAGAACCTCTCTTCTCTGCCTGTGTTAATTAAGCTTTAAAGAACATAAAAATAGTCTAGCTCTTTTTATCTCATCTGAGCCAAAGGCTCAATGTGAGCTATTGTGATCACCTGACGTCCGTCGTCCGTCGTCAACAACTTTAGTCCTAAACTACTGCCTGGGTTTTTATCAAACTAGGCAGAGATGATCCTTATATGACCCTCTTAAATATTTTTTCAAATGGTTTAAGTCCGTCGCATATCCAGGTCACATAGGCTAAAACTGATTTTCGAGATGAAAACTTTAAACATCTTATTGTATTGTCTGAAAACATAAGGCATGAAGCCTTGATACTTTGGCATGCAGCATCATCTCGTAGACCTCAACCAAGTCTCTTCAAGTTATGTCCCTTGAGCCAAAAATGACCCGCCTTGGTGGTTACATGTTTGACATAGGCTTATATAGTGAAATTGTTAAAAAAATCTTCTTGTTTGAAACATCAATGCATAGAACCTTGACATATGCAGCATCACCTTGTAAGTAGACCTCTACCAAGTTTGTTCAAATTATGCACCTGGGATAAAAAAAATAACCTCGCCCCGGGAGTCACATGTTTTAGTTAGGCTCATATAGGTGAAATTGTCTAAAACCACAAGACCTAGAGCCTTAATATTTGGTATTTAGCATAACTTATTGAATCTCTACCAAATTTGTTCAAATTATGTCCATAGAGCCGAATATGGCCCTACCACAGGGATCACTAAGGCATATATACTTAACGCCAGTAAAAACGCAACTTTTACAGTATAACCTTACTTGAGATTTTAATGCTATTTTATCATTCTAATATAATAAAAGCATAAACCTATGGTCACGATATCAAGCCAATATTCTTTTGGTGCAGATAAGGCAGTCCAGATAAGCCAGGCTGTATTTTTTGATAAAGGGACACAACCCAAACTTTAACACAAAAACTGCAAAATCACCTTATTAATCTGGATATCAAATCTTCATTATGAATGGCTCTTTTGGATTCAAACTTTCGGAAAATTTCAACATTGCTCTACTTTTTATGCACACGCAACAGATTTTTTCTGTCTTGAACTTTTGACCTTCAAAATGGTCATCAAAGTTTCAGCATGAAAACCGGAAGTTAACGAAATGCGACACTTTCGACGGTAAATATTGCGATAAATGATAAGTATAGGTTATGACCTTACAACTTACGTATTCCAATTTTTAAATGATTCAGTTTAATTGAAGCTTTAGTGATTTCTCAAATTTTGGGGAAATTTCACGAAAAATTAGATTTAAAACATAAATTTTAGGTCCTTCCAGCAAAGTGATATTTTGTGTTGTAAACCGTTTTTTTGAATGTTTGAGTGCAATGCAGTACTTGCACGCTAAAATTGAATAAAATTTCAAGATTTAATATGGTTACCAAAAAATTGATGAATTTGTCATTTTTCACAGAATATTTTGGCAGAAATGTGCAATTGAGCTCAAGTTTTGGTTAAACGTTCTCCTACGTTAGGGACGCTTGTCAGTACAAAGACAAGGTGTATCAAGCTGATATTAATAGGAAAAATAACACTTGTACCAGTTGCGTTTTTAATGGCTTTAAGTATATATATATGGAAAACATGCAGAAATCTTTTGTCTGAAACCACAAGGTAGAGTCTTGATATTTGATATGTAGCATCATCTAGAGGGTCTCTACCAACTTTGTTCAAATTATGTTCCTGGGGCAAAAATTGGTCCCATGCAGGCCATTGCAGGGGATCACATATATTGCAAAGGCATATATAGAGAACACATTAAACAATCTTCTTGTCTGAGACAAGTTCTAGAGCCTTGATACTTGGTTTGTAGCATCACCTAGTGGACCTCTACAGTGTTTGTTCCTACTATGGCCATGTGCTAAAATGCCCCTGTCCCAGTAGTGTCTAGTTTTATATATAGGATCATTAAAGTGCAAAAGGAACTTCGCATTTACTCAAAGCTATTGATATCAACCGAATCCATTATTGCCCAGTGCAATAGTGTCAAACATTTACACTATACCCCTAACCCCTTACACCGATTTCCCAGTTCAAATACTCTAATTGCCCATAACTAAATCAGTTGTCAATATATCTAACAGAAAATTTCCATGCAAACACAGGAAAAATAGATATGCAACAAAATAAGCATTTTTGTTTTTGTTTTAAAAGCCATGGGTCGAATCCTTGGGTGGACCTTGGGGATTGGGCCAATGCCAAAAATCATCTTATTTAAAATATAGTCATGTTGCATATCAAATTAAAAGAATGAAGCATACAATAACAATCTAGCAAATATTTTGTCCCTTCATACACCCTTGACCTCTGGGGCAGGGTAAGATAAAAAGGCCAGACATTGCAATTGTGGAAATAAGTATCTATTTGTTGAACAAAGCGACTTGATAGGCTTTGGTAATGATTTGAGTGATACCCAAGATGGACTTACATGTTGGGAATATGTTATAAAATCCTCTCCTCAAAACAAGGATTCAGGTGAGCGATCTAGGCCCCCAAGGGCCCACTTTTATTAACCGTGTGTGTGTGTGTGTGTGTGTTTTCAGTTCTACAGTACAAGAGTAATCGTTTGTACAACAATTTATTAGTAACTTGAGCCAGTGCATGAGATTTCCTACAATGTGGTATGTGCGACCAGAAAAGCCTCAGATCAGCCTGCGCATATGCGCAGTCTGATCAGAGCCTTTGCTTGTCGCTAGAGTATTCTATGATTGTTAAGCTACTGTCTGAATACCATTTGGAGTTTCTAAGCTAAAAAGGAGGCTGCATAGCTTCGTCAGAGTCTACACTTGTCAAAATACCACATTGTTGGAAATCTCATGCCACGGCCCAATTATTTTATCAGTTTACTTTGTTTTGTATGAATATTGGAGCGCGGTATAAGTGCAGGTGGGACAAGAGGCAATTGAAGTTTTCTTCTGATTTTGTTTGTCTTTACATAGCTAATTGCACAGCACATGTGTTATTAATCATTACAGTAGAGATCAGCACAGACCATTTTACGAATTGCACGACCCTTGGGTCTGCACTATAATCACTACGCGAGTCTGTTCGTCCGTCCGTCCATCCATCCGTCAGCACTAGTGAAATGTTCATAACTCTTGAACCACATGGCATATTTTGATCAAAGTTTGCAAAGTTCCCTAACGGAGAGCAGCTGACTGAATGTCACAAATAATTGTTTTGGTGTATTGTACATGCAGTGACAATACTGTTTTGAAAATCTGTCAAATGCTTTACATCTGCCAATATGATACTATGGAAAACTGGATAAGCGGTAACATATCTTTTCATTCGTAAATGGATATTAGTTCATGCATAAAACGACCTGTATGCTAAACATTGAATATATACTTAAAGCCAAAAGTAACTTTACACTTTGAACTACCGAATATATCTTTACTGTTTTTGATTTAAAGCTGCATAGTCTGTAACTTTTGATCTTCTGATCTTAAAAATAATGTTTTTATTTTTCAAGAACACAGTAAAAATACTCAAATTCAGGTAAACATTTTACCGTTTTCGTAAATCTTAACAAGGTATCACTATCAAAACAACTGCATTTATGTTAAAATTCAACGGTCTAGAATTATTGGAGGGACGCAAATAATTACCAACAAGAAAAAAACACACCTATTTGATGAGATAATTCACTTTTCCTTGCAGTTTCAGCTGTACTGAACATTTTATTGTGAAAACATAGCTTAATTCTACTTTTACAAATGATCTAAAAAGAAAATAAATTTTTTCGAAAAATGTTCATAGTTACAGAGTATGCAGCTTTAACCAACTTTAATACTGCAATGAGTTGCTGGTACCCGCCATAAACCTAATTCACGAAAAAAACTTAGGTAAATAAATTTTCTTTCGAGTTATCTGTGCTTTCATTAAAAAGCACAAATCAGCATTTCCTAACAAAATCCAAAGTAAACCTAGGATTTGAACACATTTTTTTCAGGGCCATCGATCGCCCATTAAAAATACTACAAGACATTTTTCTCTGACGTATAGTTTGTTTTTGGCAGCATCTTAAAGTTGGTTCACTTTGAAATTATCTCCCTTTGAATTAAAACAATAGTAAACTTAAGTACCTGCTAAACACTTTATCTCAGATGACATTTAGATTTTTTATCAGCGATTTGTTGGGACTTCTTCCCTGAGTATGTGACAAGATAATCTGATAAAAATTCCCATCGGTTTGGAAGAAAAACGGCAAACAATTTCTTATGGGAAATTCCATTGAAAGCACTGTAAAGTTCACAAAAGGGGGTATGTACGTAAAAACACAACTCTAATTTGTGTTACGCAAAGGGTGATCCGAGCTGATTTGAACTTAAAACAACAATTCAATAGCATGTCTTTCAGACTGGTTCTTTAAAATTAAAAAAATGTCCAATCGCAAAGCTACAGTACACATCCAAAAGTTATGCACTTTGGAAAAGTTTATTTTGCCCCCTTGCTTCTTTCACTGGGGCATTGTGGTTGCGTTTATGACAGTAAAACATGAAATTCAACTGTCATATGAATAATTAATTGAAGTTTAATATGAATTAAACACATTTAAAATACCACTCACCAATACCCAGAAAAGGTACAAATAATAACAGTGTAAAGTTACTTTTGGCTTTAAGATCTTAAAATGGGTAGTATTTAGAAGCATTATGTCCTTTATTGTCAGTTGCTGAAGAAATATATATTTATGTGCTCTTTCAAGGCATTTATTGAGATGTCGAAAACAACATTTAAAGTAATATTAACAATTATACAACGTTATGTGCCATATCATACTTTAAGAGGTAACATCATCTTAAGACAATATATTTGCAATTGTTATCATTAGTATCAGTTTCATTAAAGCAAATAAGTGAACATGTCATTCTAATAATTTTCACATATATGGTATATATCGCATTTTAACAAAATTATAGCCGCTTATTTTAAACAAGTGTGAACGTTTAGTTAATATGTTCATGTATATGTATATATGTCTGACTAATTACAGCAAATATCTTTTGATACTTTTCTAATTGTGTGTTCATATTTATATGAGATTGAAATCCAACATATTTCATCTAAATAATTTCATTCCAAATTTGTGTATATATGCAATAGGGGTGGTTTATCGTTCATAAATATGTATTTTGTACATTTTCTTTTAATATCATTTGTTCTTTTTGCTTTGTAATTGTTTTGTTATTGTTTGAAATGTTTAATATCCAATCTGTCTCATTGTATACATTTTTGCAGGCAAAGTGCTTTAGAATTTAGTATTGGTATTCTGATACTGGTAGCCCAATTGTAACATTTCAGAGTGCGTAAGTAAAAATTAATTTTCCTTTTCTCAACCAAAACACATAAGACTAATATGCTGTGGGTATTCAAAAAGACGGTTCTGTTAAGCACCAAAAATAAATGTCAAAATTGAGGAATAAGAAAACTTTTGCATTTTTTTGCTTATTTCTTTATGAATTATGATGTTCTTCTGTCCCTCTCTCCACCCACCCCCCAACAAAGGTTTTCTGGTGTTTATCTATGCAAAATTGCTTTCATCTTTAGCAAAAACGTTTAGACATTACCAGTATTTAAAGGGTTGACTCGACCATCCTAGTTAATTTAACTGTAATTGTAGTATGGCCGATGCTTTTTTCTTTAATCTTTGCTGATGTTTAAATCAGACATCCAAGAATAACGACGAAGGAGGAGCTTAAAACCGTACTCTAACTTCCAATTTTAGTTAAACAGCGATGAAGGCGGGAACTTCCTAAATAGCGACACATTAACTGACAGCTTAGGCCGGATGCGGGGAGGAGCGAATGTAAATTTTGCCAGGTGTCAGTAGCAAGTGTTTAATTGCGCATGCGCCATACTACAAGCTGAATAAAGGATTTTTCCGAGGCTTTCTGTTTAAACCGCTCGGTGGGCTACGCCCACCTCGCGGTTTAAACAAGAAAGCCTCGGAAATGAATCCTTTATCTATTACTTAAACTCACTTGAACATGTTTTAGTTGTTGTTTTTCAAACTTCATGAAATGAGGCAATTTTCTTGCGGAGATCAGTAATGTCATTTGTTCTGATCATGGACTTTAAAATGCCAACTTTGTTGGCATTTTTAAGTTCATATCATGAACAAATGACATGCTGGGTGTGGGTGATTTAAAAAATTAGGGACTTTTGGGCAGGTTGCCACTTAGCTATACAAGAAAATATGGTGTGTATTTACATATTTGAATTGTTTATGTGCTTATTCAATAAAGAAAGTACTTCCATATACATGTACTTAGGTAACATAATCGACTATGTTTAGTTGTGCCGTTTGCCTACCTGACAGAAAATAATTTTTATACATGCAATACCTAGTATCATATATATCAGAAATTTAGACGAAGTAAAATATCAGACTAGCAAACCCAATGTTTAAAATTACGTTTTTAATGCTTCCGGTATTTTTTGAATATCAGTGATACGTTTATTGGCATGTATTTATATTATATCATATTCAGTAAGTGTATTAAAAATTAGACGAAAAATAATAAGATTTTCCCAAGTACAAGCCCCAGGGGGTATACACTTATTTTTTCTTCATACGTAGGCTCAGGCCCACCATCTACCATTCACTCCCAAAAATATCAGGAACTTCAAGCACTCCAAGAAATATTTGATTTTTTGCAACCTAAAAAATGTCTCCCATTCTGTACTTTGACCTTAAAAAAGACCCTAAAATGCATAGAAATGACCCCTTATTATAGTCCAATTTTGTGATAACCCCCGAAAGATATCAACAAAATCTTCATACCCCCAAAAATGTTAATTTTTACTGAAAACCCCAATTTTTTTTTGAAAATCAAAGTTTTGAACCCCTCAAGTGGCCTGAGCCTACCCATATATGAAAATATCAGAGTACCCCCCCTCGGGGTACAAACCCTAGTTTGTAAGCATGATATCGGAAACATAGGCACATACATGACTGGTTGTTAACATGAACTAGACATCTTATCTCAGGTCTAATTTTAGAATAAGTTTGGGAAAATTGCGATATAAAAAAAGGTAAACATATTAATGTGCTACTTCCTGGTGTCATTTTTGACCTCGTCGCGAGAAAACCGGACTTTGTTGTATGCGAACAACTAATGTGCAGACCAGCCTGCGCATCTGCGCAGGCTGGTCAGCGCCTTTGTTATTCGCTCCTTGCACAGTTTCACATCTAAACCTGCTTCATGCAAAATTTTAATAGTCTATCTAGTCTCTGTACCTGAGCAGGCTGATTTGGGTCTTACCTGCTCGCCATTACCGAAGACAGGGGATTCTTGCATTGAGACCCATTTGAAAGTGTTTAACGTGTTGCATGGTTACCGTGATACAGTTACACATCATAATAAGATTATCTTATTTATGAAAACTAAAACTAATTATGAATACAAACAGGAAATGTCACAGATTATACTTGTGAAGTGACGTAGTTTGTCACGTTGTATGTATTCTTACATATCTGTTTCGTAACTAAACTCAGAAGTATATATACTGAGGGAAAAAAGTTTAGCAATATACTTTGAGGATTCACAGTTTAGAAGAAATAGGACTTTTAATTTCTTAGTGTCAAAAATATATGTTGACAAACGTTCACGAGTACGATGACATTAATGGGTTGACATTTCACATAATATAAAGTCTGATTTTATGCTCCCTTGCTAAACAGCTTATCTGGCAATAGTGCGAATAATGTTTGACTAAAAGCTTCATTTTTCTTTCCAATGTGTAGATCCAAAAGCAAGAAACTGAAAAACGGTTTAAAACTGAATGTTATGTTCACCCTTTTTATACAGCTTTTAGTTGAAAATCGTATTTTTCAAATTACCTCCCTTTCAATTGAATAACGTTTGAAATTAAAATGCTCAGCAGATCAAATCCTCATTATGCAGTCGGATTTTGTTTCTTTTGAACACTTGCGGGTAGCCATTAGGTCATTTTCAAACAAATGACATGTCTGAGAACCTGCCAATTAAAAAGATCTAGTGCTTCAAAGATCACCTATGGGAAAACCCATTATAAATTACTAAACTTTTTCCCTCAGTATATATCAATAAATCTGAATCTGAACTTCAATTATGTCCATGTGTTGTACAGTTTGTATGTTTTTGTATATTTTTTTCATGAAGAAACAATACATTGTTGTCAAAATTTTAAGACGACAATCTAACTTTTGGGTTCAGAAGTTGACATTTTGAAATAATAAGTCCCTCTTTCGGGATGTCATTTCAGCATTTTGATTCTTACGGAAGCGTTAAAGGGCCACCGTCAACACGATAATTATCTCCAGTGACGCGGCTTAAAATACTTGCCAAGATACGAAACTAACGCTCTTCTTGAGACAAATATGTGAAAATGACATCAACTTTTTGATCTTATTGATAACTATATATCTCAAAATGATAAATGATTTCTATTTAACTACAATATTCTTTTTGAAAAACATAGAAATAACATCAAATGTGTAAGATTATATGGAAAAACGGGAAATATTATCATTATTGACGACTACTATTTGTTATACAGACTGTACTTTTCTATCTATTAATAAGATTATGTGCAGAAAACAGAAGAGTCGTCAGTATTTGCGCTTTCTTTTTATGCTAAAGAATAAAGTTTCTCTTTACATCATAAGGTAGTTGCAAGTTACTCGAAGAGTTATCATTCTTTGCAATTGCATATGTTCAAAACAATAAAGAGTTTCTATTATAGTATGCATAACCCTTGGATCTCCAACACTATATGAGTCCGTCGTTCAGTGTTTGTGCATGCCTCGATATTAAAAGGTCAACCTGTCTGCTATGGCACATTATTGCTGAACATGCGTTTTGCGTTAATGCTCAAAACACCTATTTTGAAAAATAGTAACTGGAGAATAATCTGTCTATGGAGATATTGAGCCACCTTTGATAGCAATACCATAACAATGCTTTGCATTATAAAATGATACTATTCTCTGCTATAAAACACTTTTGAAAACATTTTGCACATGGCAAGGTTTATGCAGCCGTTTCAGTGACACGTATTGACGCAGATTGATAACAAGATTAAATCACCAGTTGAGCGAATCGCATGACTTTATGGTCTTTCCGTCTGTAGTCAGTATGAGAAAAGTATGTGAAATGGTGTTAAGGGTTTGCAAAGCATCATTTTGACCGTTCGAGGTCTTTCAGGGAAAATGCCCATAACTTTTGAACGACACAGTAGATTTTGATCAAACTTCGCATACGTATGCATAAGATAAAAGTAAGGAAGAAGAAAAGATCAAGAGTACATACAATCAAATACCACACCTGGCTCAGGACACCATATGGGAAAGTTACAAGAGCGCAAGAAAACATCGCATACAAGAGAGTCAAAAGGTCAGCCCTTGCCCAGTAAGTGACCACAAGGCTGCATCATGTCAAGTTTTGTGTAACAACTGCCAGGCATAACAGCCCTATTTGATGGATGTGGCTGTGCTGAGCATCAGTCAAGCATGTCATGGCCAGTTAGTGAGAATTTTCATCACTAATGAACCACATGGTACATTTTTATGTTTGGATCAATTGCATACTTTTATTTAAACATGGTCCAGCCACTGATGTGCAAAGCTGTGATGAGGCTGCTTGGGGAATTTAAAACGTAGAAATCTGTCTAAAATCACAATATCTATTTTAACAACAATAACAGGTCAATATTTTAAAGACTTGTTGTCGAAATTTGCACGACCCACTGGTGTGCACTATAATCACTGTGTAAGTCCATCAATCTGTTCAATTTGCTTTTCACACTTATGCTGGCACCTGATACTGAGTAATCTATGTTCACCACGGGTCGTGCACATTACAATCTGCTGATTTGCTATTGTCGACAGCAAAGATCTATTTCTCTTTTATCTATAAACCGTATCACAATTCTATATTCTCAACAAAAATTTGTCGACTAGAACGAAAATTCTTCTCGGTACTATACATAAATTTTACTACTTGATAGATTTTTCATGCTCTTTTATAAAACAATGTCGTAAAGAAAGATAACTTTTCTACTGTATTAATATAATATTTTTCACTTAATATTCTATCTACATATACAATAAATAATATTGAATTAGACACGAAACATTATTTGTGTTGAGATGTATAGTTATCAATAAGATCAAAAAGTTTATGTAAATTTCACATATGTGTCTCAAGAAGGTCGTAAGTTTTGCATCTTGGCAAGTATTTTATGTCGACAGCGGAAATAATTATCGTGTTGACAGTGGCCCTTTAACGCTTCCGTAGATTCTTTAGCCCAAAATTCAGAGGTAACAACAAGTCAAGAAAAGGTTGTCAAGTCGAAATTTCGACTTCTAGGCTCCGCAAAACTTGAGTTTTTTTCCCCTAAATTTAGAACTACCATTTCCGTAATATTGACTTCCAAGATCACATTTTTGACTTGCATCTCGAAATATTGACTCGTGAGCGACACACTCATCTCGAAATTTAGTACTTCATTGTTTTATTTTTTTTTTGCATCTGAACCCAAACCACTACTGTATTATTGCCTCCAGAGTTATTGCTAGTTGATTTTTCAAAATTTACTTATTATTTGTTTACGTTATATAAAGATTTGATGTTAAAGTATTGTTGTTATCAGATCTCCAGATAAACAAAGCCTCTTGCTATATTACATACAATTGAAAAGTTTCCAAACTCTTGTAGTACATTTGAGTACCAAAATTAGCATTGGTACAGAAATGATAATCTCTTCAAATCTCATATAAAGAGTAAAATGATATTTAAATGGGATACAGATGCGTATAAGTCTAAAGACTTTCTTCTGAATCCCATTTGTATACTGTATATTTTTGTATGTCTTTATATGTTGTTCTATGTACATAGTATACAAATAAAATATGTTTAAACCAAACAAAGTGAAACGAAATAAAATCATTTAAGCGTAAAATTATTAATATTTCATTAATATCTATCAGTTTAAATGTGTGTTTTGGGTGCTGAAAAGAATCGTCTTAACGAGACGGTTCTTTTGAGTACTTAATACATCCGTTTTAATTGAGAAATAAAAACTATACTTTTCAATTACACATTCTTATCTGGAGACCTGGTTGTTATCATGTACATTTCTAATTTTATATGATTAAAATAATACATTTTCAACATCAAAGTTCCGTGTTTTATTTTGCTAGCTCAAAATAGCTATACTTACTCGTATGTATTGTTTGTTTGTCCCGAAAAACAAAAACAAAAAAACAAAAAAACGCAAGGCGAAAATACAAAAAAGCCGCGACACACACACGAAAAAGATAACGTCTTTTCCATTTTTTCGCCAAGTGTTTATCTTTTTCTTCGTTTTTACCTCGGACCCAATACTGGGTCCGAGTTTTTACGTATTTTTGCCAAAGGACATGAAAGCATTATCAATACTATACGGAAATGCAGGGAGACGTTTCACCGCCGCCACACGGTCTGTAGTGAAGTCAATAAGTTCTCACCTGACATATTTTTAAAAAGTATAGGCTCAGATCATTTTTTTCTCTAGATATATAGAGTTCTCTGTCGAAAGTGATGCAGAAAATACCGCATCCCATATTCACCTGAGGACTCTTCTATACCTCTGGTGTAAGAATGTGCTTCGTTCGCGCCATATTTAAATGTACGTCGTGTGCACAGCCTTTGTTCTTTGGTGTTGTTCTTGCATTCTGTTGGTCTGTGCTCTGTGTCGCTTCTGTATGATGACATTGGTTGGTCTGTGCTCTGTGTCTCTTCTTCGTGGTACCCTGGGTTGGTCTGTCCTCTGTGTCCCTTCTTCAGATGCCGTGTGTTGGTCTGTGCTCTGTGTTTCTTCTTCGCGGTGCCGTGGGTTTATCTGTGCTCTGTGTCTCTGCTCGAGGTGCCGTGGGTTGGTCTGTGCCCTGTCTCTTTTTCACGGTGCCATAGGTTGGTCTGTGCTCTGGGTCACTCCTTCGCGGTGCCGTGAGTTAGTCTGTGCTCTGTGTCACTCCTTCGCGGTGCCGTGAGTTAGTCTGTGCTCCGTATCTCTTCTTTGGGGTGCAGTGAGTTGGTCTGTGCTCCGTATTGCTTCCTCGCGGTGCCGTGGGTTGGTCTGTGTTCTGTATCTCTTCTTTGTGGTGCCGTGAGTTGGTCTGTGTATCTCTTCTTTGCTGTGCCGTGGGTCGGTCTGTGTATCTCTTCTTTGCTGTGCCGTGGGTCGGTCTGTGTTCCGGTTTTCTTCTTTGCGGTGCCATGAGTTGGTCTGTGTTCTGTGTCTCTTCTTCACGGTGTTGTGAGTTGGTCTGTGTTCTGTGTTTCTTCTTCGCGGTGCCCTGAGTTGGTCTGTGCTCCGTATCTCTTCCTCGCGGTGCCGTGAGTTGGTCTGTGTATCTCTTCTTTGCTGTGCCGTGGGTCGGTCTGTGTTCCGGTTTTCTCTTCGCGGTGCCGTGAGTTGGTCTGTGTTCTGTGTCTCTTCTTCCGGTGCCGTGAGTTGGTCTGTGTTCTGTGTCTCTTCTTCGCGGTGCCGTGAGTTGGTCTGTGTTCTGTGTCTCTTCTTCGCGGTGCCGTGAGTTGGTCTGTGTTCTGGTTTTCTTCTTCGCAGTGCCGTGAGTTGGTCTGTGTTCTGTGTCTCTTCTTCACGGTGCCGTGAGTTAGTCTGTGTTCTGTGTCTCTTCTTCCCGGTGCCGTGAGTTGGTCTGTGTTCTGTGTCTCTTCTTCACGGTGCCGTGGGTTGGTCTGTGCTCCGTATATCTTCTTCACGGTGCCGTGAGTTGGTCTGTGTTCTGTGTCTCTTCTTCGCGGTGCCGTGAGTTGGTCTGTGTTCTGTGTCTCTTCTTCGCGGTGCCATGAGTTGGTCTGTGTTCTGTGTCTCTTCTTCACGGTGCCGTGGGTTGGTCTGTGCTCCGTATATCTTCTTCTTGGTGCCGTGGGTTGGTCTGTGCTCTGTTATTAACTAGATTACTCACTTATTTTTGGTTCTGTTGCGTCTCACTGTTGTTAAAATTTAACGTTCCCATACATCAATGAACTTTTGATTTAACCCTTAAAACTCAAACTTATGTTGTGCTGAACTCTTTTTCTAGTAAGAGCAGATGAAGCTTGGTCCTCACTGTTTCTTATATGACTCAATACATTTGCAAATATAGGCAGCAGACGACTTGAGCAGACGATATTTTCTGGTGATTTTTTTGCAGACTAAAGGGCCTAAGCATGCTAAGGGGATAGGTGCAATAGAATTACTATTTTGACCCAATGTTTATTCATTGTACCCGTCCTAGATAAAAATTACCTCCTAATTCCTTCCTTCTTCCTAAAATATGGAAGGAAGTAAATTGCATGTGATGGGAAAAAATAAAACAAAAAAGGCAATAAATACGAGCTGCAAAGAGAAGACGCCCTATCCCTTTATTTTAGACAAAGCTTCGCAGAGTACATCGACACACGCATTGCACATGATGGGAAAAAATAAAACATAAATAGAAATAAATACAAGCTGCAAAGAGAAGACGCACTAGCCCAGTAATTTAGACAGAGCTTCCAGAGTACATCGACACACGCGAGCTGCGTACTTTAACAGTTAAACATCTCAACTAAATACTGCCGACTCTCGCTCCTGGGTTTTTTTGCGGCGGCTTCGCCGACGCTCTATTATCATTTTGAACCTAAATTTTATGTAAATTTTCGCCAGTCAGAAGTATTCTTAAATTGTAATATTCATCACACCAGCTAGAAAACAATGCCCTCATTGGTTAATACTCAGAATGACCACGCGATCTTATTATAGATGCAATTTAACTTGAAAATTTCCATGTAAATGGCCGAGAACCAGTCTGTGCACTAGTCCTAACAATGAACATTGATCTTGAATATAGGTCAACTCCCGCTGTACAGCATTTCTAATTTGCTTTACTACCATTCTTTGCATGCCTTGCTTAATTGCACATAGTAAATAAGTGCAATATAAGATAACTCACTAAATCCTAAAGGACTTTAACAGCATTATATAAAGCAAATCTTTGTATTTTTTATTCAAGCCATTATGGTTTCCTGTATCAAATGCGTTACACGATTATAGTCTGTTTCATAAATTTCGACAATATGCAGTGATTTTTTTTTTTTACCTGCGCGTCCTGGGTCTCAGACGCATGCTTCTCACAAAGGACGCATGATTTTAAACCATGAGAGTCCCGCAGGATGCATTAAAATTGTGGCGAAAAGTCTGCATTTAGTATTTGCAACTTTCGTTTTGAGTGTTTTTTTAACTTGCGCACCGTGTCTTGAATAATATTGGTAATACCGGTACTGAAAAAACTCCCCAACAGTATAGCGATCATTACTTCCCTTGGGAAACACGTGTTTTCAGATATGACCCGAAAACTACTCCAAGTTGAGATCTGAGACGGGCAGAATCTAGCCTATGTGACAACAACAACAACAATATGGCATGTTTTTTCCGGGTTTTCAGTTTATTTCAGTACATACATTTATCGTCAAAATCTCCCGTTTTCTTAAAAAACATTAGGACTAATAACATTGTTCCCTAGCCTTTGCTGGTGAAGTGCCTAAAATTTGGAACGATTCAGATGCATATCGCTCAGCGAAAAGAGCACCAAGCAAAAGAGAGACCAGAAACATAGCACAACTTCCAAATTCGCTGGTTTTAGACGGAACATCCTTTTCCAGCATGCAAAGACAGGGAGTATAAGGGGATTTCGTCACTTAGTTGTGTTAAAATTGTAAGTATTTGAGAGCCGCCGAATATCTTTTTTTAAAGATATTTCTTGTTTCTTCTGTTCATAGAGGGTCATACGAGCCTCCCTCCAGGGGTGGGGTCCGTACCAGTGTTTATATGAAAACTACACTCCTGCTTTTCAAAGGGGAGGGACCGGGTCGGGACTTCCTGTCCCCTCCTCAGATAATCAGAAGAATCGCATGACCGGCGGGTGTGCCTTTAATCACTGTGTGAGTATGTTTGTCCGTCCGTCCGTCTGTAAGCAGTCAGTAAACATGCTCATAACTATTGAACCACATGGTATATTTTAATCGAATTGTGATTACGTACAGTATGCATAAAAGTACGAGGGGCATTTGGAAAGTTCTTAGCATTGTCTTTTATCTCTTTTACCGATTTACAAACCTTATCATGTTTGGTATCATTTTAAAGAGCTATCTTTCCTCTATGTTATGGCACAAATTTCATGAGGACATTATAATGCAGACACGAAAACTATTATTGTGAATACATGTACTGTTTGTATACTGGAAAACGCAAAATTTCAGTGGAAAATATAATATTTTACCTTTTGAAAAGTGTGCAGAACATTAACAATAGTTCATGAAGTTAGCTACTTTTGTACCATTTGGTAGGCCACAATCTGGTACAGTATTTATACAATTGATGATAGAGTTGGATGTTTCTAATAACTAAATACGGGAACAGCAATACCAAAACCGTCTACAAAGCAAAGCAATGCGCTAATTTTTTCGACTAAAAATAGCATGTCACAATGCACATGTTTTGAAAATATATAACCGACATTTGTTTGAAAATACCTTGCGTTGGTATTTCTGTCAAGTACACTTAATGCACTTTGTATTGAAACCAAAATAAATTTTGTAAACCAGAACAAAGGGAAGATAACTCTTATAATCTTACCATGGGGCAGAGTAAGTTTAGCTATGAGCTGACGTCCTGGTGCATTTTAATTAAAAACAGTGGCAAACAAAAAAGTAAAAATACCTTGAGAGTAGAAATCAATCAATTTTGTGATAGTTAACGCGATACCATGATAAGTTCTTATGCCATCTACAAAATGTGAGGGGTGAAGTTACCCCACCCACTTCTTGAAAAGTAGGGGTAGTGTTATTAGGAATAATTTTCATGAATACAGAACTAAAGCCACACTTTTTGCGCGACGAAATGATTTTTACGCATTCTTCGCTACAAAAAAAGCAAAACATATACTCAAAAGTCATTTTTCGTGCTCCTGTAAGGACACAATTTATAGTAAAAGTATACAGAAAAATCGAAAAAAGTCCCCTTTTTTAAAGTTTACCATTTCTCTATTAGTCAACATTTCCCGAATGTAAAGGTGGTAGTCGTGCAAGCAGTGATCGCATAATATATTTTAATAAAAAATAAGTTTGCACCAAATCGTTAATTTGTCAAATCAAGAGGGCAAATAAGGTTCCCAATTTTTCTTTGCTTTTTTCCAAGTATTTTGCTTAAAATTTCCGCCACTATATAAACCCCTACTCATTTTGAGCATGCGCTGCACGTGCACGCCAAGTCCTTTTTCGACAAAAAATAAACCATCATGTAGCTGTTGATTTCTTGTTTCCAAAAATATATTATTTGATAGCATTTTATCAATGCATTGTGGAGTTATGATGCCATGCTAAGAATTTTCCAAATGACCCTCGTAAATAAGGGTGCAACGATCAGGAATCAATACAATCAAGTACCACACCTGACCCAGGATACCAATGGGAAAGTGACAAATCCACAGTTAGAGACCACAAACGAGAGCCAAGAGGTCAGCCCTTTCCCAGCAGGTGACCACAGGGCACATACGTGTATAAACAGACGCTCACAAAGACATAGCAAACACAAGACAGAAAAAAACCCATAAATGATCCGCAAAAGAAGTACCGCCTTGGAACGGTCAGTAAAATATTTTACTGAAGGATTTAAACCGGTTTCACGGCACCAACCTCACCCTTAATTCAGATGTGGATCAAGACACATAGATATTTGGTTTGCATGAAATACCCATACCTTATCAATGCATCATCTCCTAGAACATACAAATCAAGATATTACAAGAAAATAAATAAAGGAAAGATAAGGACTTAACAGTAAACTCTGGAAATCCAACAAGTTAACCCCGTTGGGCCCGACATACAGCCAAATCATCAGGCCCCTACCATCTCATCAATGGATAAGTCTTTTAAGTCGGAACCGTCGAAGAGTCTGAAGTCCGACCCACCCGTTGACTCATGCCAATGATTGTCCTACCACTGGCTGTGTATCAGTCTTTTTGATGGAGGAGGTTTCGAACTGCATGGTACATTTAGATCAAAATTTTTCAACATTGTCCAGCTTTTGGCATGCAAAACGGTGACGAGGCTGCTATGAGAATTTTAAACCTAGGAAACTGCTGAAATCACAAATTATATGTTAAACTGAAAAAAAAATGAAAATCGAAATGATCAATAACAACAACATTTTAAAGACTTGGTATCGAACTTTTGCACGACCTGCGGGGGTGCACTATAATCATTATGTGAGTCTGTCTGTCCGTCCAATTTGCTTTCCGCACATTCCCTCGGACACAAGTTATTGATTAATCTACGTTCACCACGGGTCGTGCACATTGCTGTCAGTTGATTAGGGGTAATCTCATCTTGTCATACCAAGGGTTGCGATTCGTTAACGTTTGTCGAAAGTTAGATACGACGAAACCTTCGCTGGTGAAGATGGGGAAATCTTGGGTGAAAGCAAAGTGTAGCAGCTGCAATCGTACAGCGATTTCTGTCAATTGTACAAACGAGTTTCGATGACATTGAGAAGCACCTGGGCATGCGCGGATGCAGAGGGAGGACTGGGGGTCCGGACCCCTCTATAAATCACAAATGTATAGGGTTTCTTAGCAATGGAAATTTCAAATCACATGTGCAGTTTCTGATCGACTTGGCAGTATCTACTCAGATTCAGGATGTGTTTGATCATCACAAAACTGCACAAGGAGGTAATGAAATACCGACAAACCTTGGATTCTAAAAAGTGGGGTCTCAATTTTGCAGAGGTAGACAAATATCCCACTCCCCTAAAAGATAATTGGCCTCAACTATGCAACCATATTTTTGGTCAGGTTGTTACAACGATCGTGATCGTAGCTGATTTGTTTTTTAATTGGGAAAAGATGGGAATGGTATTAATAGTAAGTCTCCCTGATGGTTTCTAGAAAGCTATTAGCATACAATGTGTATGCTTAATGGCGTTGTCACATATTAAGGGTGCTGTCACATATAACGGATAAAGGTAACGGACAGAAAAAATGCAAAAAATGTTTATCCTTTGATGGAATTCGTCTCAGTGGCGGTGAAGTTCGTTGCGGAAGTTGTAAGGAACGAATACATACCTAACAAGTAACGGACAAAGAACGATCCACTAACATACGTGTAACAGATGTATAACGGACAAAACGAATATGTACCGTATAAGAAACCGACAAAACGTTCGTTGAACGATCACAGAATATGCATGCTGTACTCGTCCAGGAAACTCTGTTACTTGTCCTGTAGTTGACCGTTCACAACTCAGGTCGAACGGACATCAACAGATACATACAGGATACCTACAAGATGCCGAACGCATGAGAACCGGACAAACCGCACAAGAACCGCGCAAACTGCATACCAACGCATCATCCACCGTACATATTTATCCCGTGGCGTCCTTTCGAAGCTTTGAACAAGTCCAAAACTTGCCAACGGATAGGACCGGACAAAACGGATATCACCTGGCATGGAACGCGTTCACCCCATGGGGAACAGACAAGAAACGCATGCAAACGGACACGAACGGACAGAGAATTTTACTGTCTATTACGCGTCCATTTATAATGCTATCCGGTAAGGTGTGACAGTCACCTAACGGATTAAGGTAACGGACTCCGAACGGGCAGAAAAATGCAAAAATGTTTATTCGGTGATGGAAGTTGTCTCAGTGGCGGTGAACGTCGAGGAAGTCGTAAGGAGCGCAGTCGTACCGAACAAGTAACAGACAAATAATGAACTAACACACGTGTAACAGATGTTACTCGTAGAAAACGAATATGCAGCGTATAGGAAACGGACGAAACGTTGGTTAAACGATCACAGAATGCGCATGCGGTACTCATCCAGGAAACTCTGTTACATGTACCTGTTCTGTAGTTTACCGTTCACGACTCAGGTCGAAAGGACATCAGCCGATCCATACAGGATACCCACAGTATGCCGAACGCATGAGAACCGGACAAACCGCACGAGAACCGGACAAAACGCATACCAACGCATGAGTAACGTTGATCCACAACCACCGTACATATTTATCCAGTGGCGTCCGTTTGAAGTTTTGAACATGTCCAAAACTTGCCAACGGATAGGGCGGGATAAAACGGATATCACCTGACACGAAACGCATTCACCGCATGGGGAACAGACAAGAAACGCATGCAAACGGACACGATCGAACAGAGAATTTTACTGTCCGTTACGCGTCCATTACTTGAGTACTGAGGCTTGTATAGGGGTTTAAGGGATACAGAATATTTGCCATTTTACTTCCAGGGATATAGGATACTATCGATTTTACTTCCAGGGATATGGGATACTATGTTCAATTACAGGGATACAGTATTTTTTCCTCTGAGTGGATTAACTTGGTTTAATCCGTTATTAATTGTGTTCTACTTACCCTTGCTGGGGTTCCACAGGGAACCTGCTGGATACCCCTCTTCTGCTAAGTTCCAGTTTTGATCACTCCCTGTTGATATGATACTATTATTCTGATTGCTTTGTCTCCCCATGGGGTCCCCCAGGGAGAACTTCTTGAATGCCACCTTCCTTATCCATTATCTATGATCATGCACATCGTGTGTGATCAGGTGGACTGTCTCAGATGACACGTGATAGGAAATTTCCAGACAGGACCAACTTCCAGAAATTAGTATCTCCGCCCCTTTGACCTGCATGTGATCGTAATGAACCAATCAGATCACTTTATCCCTTTCTTAGCAGACACATCAACTCCTTATCTTGGCGGGCTCAGCATCATTGCGCGAGCGGCAAGCGGCAAGCAAGCATTGCATTCCGCCATTTTGTATTATAAGCAATTTTGTTTTCCCCACCCACCACTCATCCCCCCTTTATGCTGTAATCACATTTAAGGCAATTTTTTTTTGTCTAATATTTGTAGTTTTAGTTCAGTAGTTTTTAGGTGGACCATTTAAGGCTTTGCATATCATAAGGCTTTCATTGTGATAGAGACTATGTGTATTCATAGCTGGAAGTTATCAAGGTATTGATATGTGTGACTATGTGTATTCATAGCAAAAAACTTGTGAGAAAAATAGTGACTATGTGTATTCATAGCTGGAATTATTAAATCGCACGAAATTAGTGACTATGTGTATTCATAGCTGGATTTATTAAATGGCAAGAAATTAGTGACTATGTGTATTCATAGCTGGAAGATATTAGTGACTATGTGTATTCATAGCAGGAAGAAATTAGTGACTATGTGTATTCATAGCTGGAAGATATTAGTGACTAAAAAAAAAGAGAAGCATGGCAAGTTTATCTTGACCCAGATGCTCAAGCAAAGTATAATTTCTAGCTCGAATGCACTTATTATACCCCTGCCAAAGAAGTCAAGGGTGGTTTGAGCTGTGCTGTTCATTGACCGTATACTGTATATAGTGGACTCTGCTCGGATCAACACTTCCATATCAATTGCTTGCTTCTCATCAGACTTGTGTGTTGTTTTGTGTTAGGTCCTTATTTTGTGGAGTGGTTCTTGGTGTCCTTTCTAGTTGAGCAATCATCTTGTTAAGGAAAAGAGAGTTGGTTACTCTAGTTTAATTGTCATATGGCTGTTTGTGTTTTATGTCTTTTCCTCGCGGCCATAAGGATGGTCAACGGTCTCTGATTGTGGCATTTCCTGAACATACTTACACTTTGGTACAAGTGTCCATAACAAGACGATGTGTCATGTATATGACCTAAATCTGTATGTCAAGGTCATGGTCACAGGCCAAGATCACACTTGTTACTGGTCAGTGGAGCATACGTTGCACATTCTCCTTTCGATTTTCATATCACTTGGTGCAGGTGTGCAACATAACCAGTGGATGTGTCGCAAATATAAATCAAATATGTATGTCCTATGGCAAGGTCACAGGCTAACGTCCAAAACAATAATTTAAAATGCAGATTTATAACATGTCTAGGAGATGATCTAAATAAGCCACTGGCTTACAGTCAGATCCTACTATCTTAACATTGTATTTATGTATATCATGCACTTTATCTGAATAAATATTGTTTAAACCAATGTAAACCCGAAAATTTGTCGGGAAAATTCGTTTTCATAGCGTAATCCTACTCTCGATTATCATATCACAGTGCACAAACTTGTGTCACACAGTGTCCAACATAGCAAGTTGATGTGTCGCGTACAGACCCTTGTCTGTATATACAAGGTAACAGGCTTCGATCAAAATCCTTTAAACTTCCATCGACCTATTATCATTTGAAATAAGGGATCACCATGACAAGATGATGTGTCGCATATGTCCAAGGTCGAAGTCACATGCCACTTTTCAGTTGTTTCTGGAGCATAACCTGCAAAGCCTTCAACCACACTTAGCACGAATGTTCACCAGTCATATAAAAGACCCAAGTTAATATGTCTAAAGTCGAGGTTACAGCCATGGTCAAACTGAGAATGTATCACTGTACCATGTATAACTTACGCAGCCAGGACATGTTTGGCAGGATTTATATTAGCAATGCAACAAGTAGAAGCTGTAGGCCTCATGGTTTAAGAAAATAAGATTTTTCCAAGGTTTCATCATTATAATAATAGTAAGTGAATGTGATCAGGAAATAACACAAAAACACACTGCAGAGGCACTGCGAGGAAGAGCCACACAACGATTTCAAGATATATGTCTGTGGAAGCCAAAGACCCCTGAGGTGTGGCCAATATGGACCAAATGGGAATAGTTTACAGTGCTTATGTTGGGGACTACTAGACGTTGCTATCAACTAATTTAGATATCTTATAAGCGGTTAGCCGTACTTCGTGCACATACTTCACTAACAAGTAACGGACACCAACCAATCCTTCTTAAATCAGTGGAAAGAAGAGAATACAGTAGGAAATATTTCATGATCAATCCCAACAAAAGTATTGGACCATACGGGTTCAAAGTAATGGCCCCTGGATCTGCAATCAGAGACACTACCATTTGCAGTACGGGGCTCAGTAATATATATATAAGCTGTGGACATCATGGTTTCTGAACTAAGGGTGAAGTCAGTGCACCTTTAAACCGGTTTAAGCCCTCCAGTAAAATATTTTTACTGACTGTATCAAGGAGGTGCTTCTTTTGTGGATCATTTATGTTATATCTGTCTTGTTTTGTTAGGCTTTCATGCGCGTCTGTTTGTTGATGCCTTGTGGTCACCTGCTGGGAAAGGACTGGCCTCTTGGCTCTTGTTTGTGATGTCTAATTGTGACGTTGTTACTTTCTCATTGGTATCCTGGGACAGGTGTGGTGCTTGATTGTATCGATTAGTGATCTTGGCCGTCTTTCTTTCTTTGAAACAGTTTTTAAATGACTTCTGTACTTTCCGTCTGTAGTCGACAACCCACTTTAGTTACGTGCTGAAAGGTGGCAAGCTTTATTAAAAAGCTTGTTTAGTTTAATTTTTGAATTTACAGTAAGGAAATTATAAGGATAATGAGATTGCGTGAATTGGAGGCAAGTCGCTTGAAACCCGATCTTCGCTGTTTTCGATAATGAAAGCCACACAGAAAATATCCTGCACAGCTACACAGACTAGATAAATACTGACAAGTTGGATGAAGCCTGCCTAGTTATTATACTTTCAAGAAAGCGGGTAACAATGGCGCTGATCAGACTGCGCTATGCGCAGACTGATCAGTGTCTTTGGTGTTCGCTTTTTTCGTGACATGCTACTAGTTGTCCAATTAAATCGTGTTTGAAAAGGTCGTTATATTATCAGATAGACAAGATAACATGATGAACAGAATCATATGATAAAAGATATTGAGCCAGTGCATGTGATTTCCAACAATGTGGTTTGTACGACCAGCAAAGCCTCAGATCAGCCTGCGCATACGCGCAGTCTGATCAGAGCCTTTGCTAGTCGCTTGAGTATTCTATGATTGCTAAGCTACTGACTTAACACCATTTGAAGTTTCTAAGCATAACAGGAGGCTGCAGAGACCTTTCTGAGTCTACATATGTCAAAATGCCACATTGTTGGAAATCACATGCCACGGCTCAAATTTAAATTTTGCAAATGTTATTTTTTATATTCAGGTGATTCCCTAAGTTTCTGGGCAAGGCTGCGTAATGATTAGCTGGCTTTTACCCAATCATATTTTAGAACTATTGCTTAAAGCTGCATTGTCTGTAACTTTTTATATTTTAATTTTAGAACTAATGTTTCAATTTTTCAAGAACACAGTAAAAATACTAAAATACAGGTAAACATTTTACCAATTTCGTAATTCTTGACAACTTATCAGTATCAAAACAGCGGTATTTAGGTTAAAATAAGCTGTCTATAATTATTGGAGGGACGCAAATAATTACCAACAAGAGAAAAACACACCTGTTTTAATAAGATAATTCACTTTTCCGTGCAGTTTTCAGCTATAGTGAACAGATTTATTGTGAAAACATAACTTAATTCTACTTTTACAAATGATTTAAAAAGAAAATAAAAAATTTCGAAAAATGTTCAAAGTTGCAGATCTAGTCTCTTTAAAGTACTCTACCATCAGTCGAGCGGTATAAGGAGCCACGTCACATGAAACCTGACTTTTGAGGGTTGCTGAATCTAGACTGGCAAGCTATGTAAAGCATCATCCAGCACCTGGGATGATTGGGATAGTTTGTAAAGTCCCATCAACAGCTAAGGTCATATACTTAACGACTAAAGAAAACTGACACTTTTTGTTCGCTTCAAACATGCAAATTGCAAATCTAAAAATGAACGCATATGCTTATTTTTAATAAAAAGACAGAAAATATTTTCATAGAAAATAATTGTTATAGCTATAAAATGTAAAACTTGATGTCAAAGCGTCAAAACACCGTTTTTGTCGCCTATGTCTCAGGAGTGTATGTCTAAATAAATTTTCGAAAACTGTTTCATGTATGCAAGGCCAATACATGTACAGACAAATGTGCATTTACAAAGTGTGACGTCTGATATTTTTTACGTTGTGTTATAGACGTTATCTAAACGGTAGTGGTTTATTGCTCTCGTTTAAGCAATTTGTAGAAAACTGAAATGACTATAGATTGAGTGTACTGGGGAGCAAAGAATTCGTATTTTGTTCCTTGGAACGAATGTTTAAGACGACTAAAAACAATTTTGCCGCTATATAATTTTGCCGCTATATGTCGCGGTTTTGAGGAAAGAGAAAACAGCACTATAACTTTCGCTGAAATTTCTACCACTTATAGTGCTCGACGTGATCAAGGTCTAGGCATATGTGTTATATCTGAGAAAAATCTAGTTTTGGAGATATTTTGGGTTAAAACTCAAAAAATCGATATTTTCCCATCGAATTTCCGGAGATTCGACCATACCCAATATCGAAAACAGCTAGAAACCTGATATTCGATGCAAAACATCTCCGATATCTTAGGCAATTTTATGTATCATTGTTTTTTTTAAACATAAAATCTGAATACCGTCAGCATTGTTTAAAATTGGGGTATTACACTTATTTTTAAAGTGGGCGTGGCCAAGCAATTAGCTTTCCTAAACAAACCAATGGTAGTGCAGCGTCTATGGCGCGATCTATGACGTATATTATCCAAGATGGCAGTGCCCGTGGTTTTAAAATGAAAGTTGAAAGGACGTGTAACGGTTTTGTATTACAAATGGCCCACTTTTACAGTAAAAAATCGATTGTAAAGAAATCCCTCCAAAATATTACCAAATAATACCTAAGAGTCTCTAGTTTAATGTCCACAATTTATTTTCTTCATTAAAATGTATTTTTATGATAAATTTTTGGGTTAAATGCATGCCCTATCAACCACACTTAACACTAAGTCTATGGTAAAACCAAACACCCTCGTGTACTTCGTGACTCAATAACATACATGTCCACATGCGGAACCGGATAAAACTATTTCTCATTGTATTGTGCATATAGTATTACACGATAAAATGGTAACTCTGAGTCGGTTCCGCATGCGGCAAATACCGTAAAAATACTTTTTCTGCAAATTTTATCCTGAAATGTACTATTCAATTCATACTTATCAAAGCACTGAGAGGACTAAAATCACTGGAGAGACGTAAGATTCCCGTCCAAAAATGGAATACAATGTACATATTAGCAACCTCGTATCAATTTTATTTCCTACAAACAGTCTTTGGATATATTGCGTTTGAAAAGCAAATACAACAACATTTCAGTAATTGTGAGTCTTATTTGAGAGAGAGAGAGAGAGAGAGAGAGAGAGAGAGAGAGAGAGAGAGAGAGAAAGAGAGAGAGAGAGAGACCAGCGGAGAGGGAAGTTGCAAGGAGAGAGATTTTGATGTGCCCCCTTCTTTAACTGATACATAGATTTCTGGAAACAGTTCTTTGGTACAATCTGCTTTTTAAAAGACAGCTCATCGCCACTTTTGTTTTGGCATGGCCCATTGCTTTGAATTAAGATTGTCAAAAATGGCAAATTATGTGATCATTCTTTGGCGCATTAGGGAAAAATAATCAATTATTGATATTCTCAAATTACAGGGCAGACACTGTTTAATATGGCCATAATAGAGTAGTTAGGAATGGAAAGTATATAACATTAGATGGAGTTGTCCCCCACCCACTTAAAGGAGCTATGTGACGCTGGTGATCTCTGAATTAAGGTCAATACTACCGAATTCTAGTCATTGGTTAGGAAGATAGAGTACAGACAAGCCTTTTTTTTAAAAAAATATATGTCCCTGGTGACCTTGTAAATAAGATCGAGGTCACCAAAATCTTATAATTCGTTTTGGCTGTCCCAGATAAGTATCTGTACAAGTTTCGATCAAATTCATCTAGCGGTTTATAAGGTAGAGCAAAAGCTACTTCACAGCACAGATATCGGAATCATTTGATATGATTCCAAAACTTTGATAGAACTGTGTCAGTTTAATGGTAATATTATTTAAGTGAGGTTATTTGAACAAAAAGGAGCTGGTGTGATTTATACAAATGCACACTCTCAACATATATTGTAACTGACCCTCAAAGCTAACACCTATCTATATTTTTTGAAGTTCGTAACTTCTCATGTACATATATGATGTATATAGGTGGCACAGATATTGTCGCAAATAAACCAATGTAATTCTTTGATTTAGATTTGTTCTTTTCAATTCATTGCTATTTATGCAAGAAAGCATGTATAAAAACAGCCAATGGCCTGAATGCGAACGCCACAGGCATTTTATTCATAATGAGTGTAATGCGCTTTTCATGCTTACATGTGCACAATATCTGTGCTTAACTGTTTGTTTCCTCAATGAATATCGCTCTCGTAAAGTGTTTCCAAAAAATGCAGTTTTTTACAACAACCACTTATCTGCAGATGGTTAATAGTCACTGGTACCAACAAACACATACATCTTATATTCAAGGATCGAAATACTCTATTTTAGATGTTCATTCACCTTTATCAAAACACAATGTAGGTTAGTCAAACGGTTCCGAAATCCCTGCTTTGACGGAAGTTGTCACCCTTGAAATAGATGTCTGCACCACAAATTCTTGAAACCTGACTCAGTGTTTTAATGCTCTACATCATTGCTCTAGGTTACAGTGAACCATATTTCAGTCATGACGTTTCCTCGGTTGAACGTGTATTATGCAATAAAGATGAAGGGTCTTGCACAATGACACAAAACATATGTTTCTTCGGGATTGTGAACTGCGACCCCTTAGTCACACGTAAGATAATAGGTAAGTAATATAGACCACAGCGCTATCACGACTGTTGGATATCTGAGCTGGGACATGCGTAAAATATGGAGCAGATATGCTTTATGTACATGTAACCTATGACCGTCTGCTTTGACATGGCCTTAAAGTATTCATTTAATCTGCATGTTCATCCACAAAGGAGCACAGTTTTGTGAATTAATCTTATAATCGAATCAGGCGTTTGGAAGATACGTCACAGACACAAAACTGTGACATACAGACGGACTGACAGATGAACAGACAGATATACAGCACTCACATGTATCTATTTAATAATTGTGGCTGTGAGCAAAAAATGTTCAAAACTTCCATTATCTTTTCTGTAGCTTTATAACTTTCATACCAATCCAGCAAAAAAAAAAGGTTGCGCATGTAATGCCGCGTTTAACATGTTACATGCACGCTTGTGTACATGTCGTACTGATTATATTGATATGAATAAACCGGAATGGGCTTATTTGAGTTATTGATTAACTGGAAAAGGCGATAAAACACTAAATGTTCAATATATATTACACCTAAAAAACAACATATCATCAAGGTAATCGTAAACACAGTATTTAGTCAAGTTTTAGCATAATTTTTAATGAATGATGGTAGTGTTAGCTCAAATTACGACATAGACATGACGAGTATAAACACACGCATGTTTGGTATTATGTTTGAGGTCCGTTTGCTTGTTGCATCTTTAAAAATATCCACATTCATGAGCAAACCTCTGTTTGTACACACTAGTGAGAAACTTTAATTCATGTGACTGCATATGCCGTCGTTAATTCAAAAACATGCTCATGTGAAAGGGCTGAGATCAAACCACCATATATTTAAATTTCAGCCAAATCCATCGTGGGCCAAAAAACGGCCAAACCGTTACACGTCTTTTAAATTATGAATTGTTTTATATATCGTATGGGCAATACTGTTGCGTTGCTTGTTTTCTGTGGAATCGACTTGCTGCATATATATAAATACCGTTTTACCAAGAGTTTTATAACTTAGAAAACTCAACTCAACAGAGCATGAGATTGGAACTGCTCTTAAAACTAAAATGCTGACCAGTAAAGACTTTTCCTCCTTTCAAACTCTAAGATGTTGTATATATCATTAGGCCATGAGCTACTAAGGGTTTTGCTCCCCCAGGGGGAACATTGTAGACTATGTTTTTCTAAAAGTATAATATCTAACGAGCTTTTCCCAACATGTTGGTCATCTGACGGTGGGGGCGTTTGGGTGCTACAGCGTGTTAAATACGTTACCCTTCATTTTTTGAAAAACAAAAATATCAAATTAAGGCTATTAAAGTGGTACTTGAACTATTCAATTTTAAACAGTCATGTAAAATGTAAGAACAGTTACTTTCTTGCAGATACTGATGTTTGTTAGAGTAATCAAGGCCCATTATGGTGTCATTACGTTACGTTTACAACTACTCCCTATAAAATCATTGATATTTTGTTATATAGTTTCTTTTTATAAACTTCTCAATAAATATTTTAGATTGAAATAGACATTTAACTTAAAATTGCAAAACTGCAAACAGCTTGCTTCTGTCACAAAAACATCAGGAGTTACAAGCTGTGTAATATGACAGCCCCTAAGAAAACGATATGTACCGTGAGAACCTTTTCATTTTAAAACAAAGCATGTCATCCTATCTGTAAGCTTTTAAACGCCATATATAAATGCATTATATTGATACACAAGAGGGAAAGGGGATATTAAACATTGTTTCTGGTGTAGAGTATCAGTTTTTTTTGTTTGTTTGGCAATATGTAACGTATGTTACACTGTTTAAGGCTTTCTATATAGTGTTCAACTCCATAAATAGTACATCAAAAGGTATATTTTTTATTTCATTTCAGAACTGATTTTGTGTTTAATAGCCATAAAGATACTTGTTTGTCCACAATAGAATTTAAGAGACTATGTCAAATTGTCAGAGCATATTTACATTTGTAAAATAGTTTATTTTAGAACTTTCCAAAAAAAAAAAAATGTCGATTTGGCTAAATTTATAGGTTGTAAACCTCGTTAACAATGACGATTTTGCTCTCAAGTACCAGATGATTAAGGATAAATTCTCATTTTCTGTCAAAATTGTTAGAGTAACATATGTTACCATGTAAAATATATCATAAGGTAGTATGTATGTCTAAAATGATGTGAAGGACAGTATTAAATTGAGTCTGAAATGCTTATGTATTGTGGATATAGATTATCTGTAAAACACTTAGTCTAATCTAGACACTTGTTAAACAGCAACCAAAATACTTTAGCATACCCAGTTAGCTGCTGCTTAAGTTATACAAACATAGTCAGTGACACAATACACGCTTGTATTCCTTGTATATTTTGGTTCATCTACAATAACAGACTTTTAACTAAATGTTGTATGGTATGTTGTAGCATACAAACATTTGTGTTGTTGCAACCCAGATAGAATATAATGTGTATGTAATCATATACTGTTTCGAGAGACTGTCTCAAAATCAAATGTTTTACTGACATGTTTGTATTAACATATACATATGTCGATGTTTGTTTTTGTTGCTTTACGTCCCAAGTCAACAGCTATGGTCATTGCGGGACGGTCAGTTCACCTAACCACACTTTTTCCTGGGCAGGCTTGAACAAGCGGTTAACCAGTAATTCGTGCACATACTTTCGCTTGTAACTGACAACAACCCTTCTTGAATGAATCAGCGGAAGGGAGGAGAATGACCGTAGAAATCATTTCATGATCAATCTCCACGAAAGTATGGGACCGGACCGCGATCAAACTCGCGACCCCTGGATCTGCAGTCAGACACACATCTGTAGCCAGACACATTACCGACTGCGCTAAGCGGCCTGGTACATATGTTGATGCATTACTTTACTTTTGGCTTTTAAATAGACTTTAGTTTATCTTCAGCATAGCTTTCATTGTTTAATGGATGAAACTGATAATTAAATCAACATAGTTCTTCTGATCACTTGCTAAAGGAATGAACAATTTATAAGTTAATGTTTTATTTAGAACAAATTATTTCTGTGAAATGAGAAAAATCATATCTAAGAAAACAAGTCAATTGTAACGTACTATAGCAATTAAAATTTATAGGACTTTATTTGTCTGAATAAGGCCAGACCAAATTTGACATTCAAGTTGATGTAAAAAACATTTCACAAAGTTCTTTTAGAATGTTGGATGGAAAAGTAAAATATTTAAAGTAAAAGGTGCAGTCATGAAATCTAATTTATTTGCATTGGTAGTTTAAGCAATTAATGCTAAAATAGCTGATGCTAATTTCCACTATACAGAATGTGACATGACCAAGTTATAGCAAAGCGTTAGATGGATGTCAACAATAAGAATAAGTTGCTAACACACCAGGGTATGGATTCATGACATATGCAAAAAGTCAACTGTTCTGACAGAAAAGTATTTGGAGAAAACTCTACTCGGTATAAACATCGTTGTCGATGATAGACTTACATGCAAAGTATACATGTACATGCTTTTGGTGGTAAGTATCTATGCATTTCTAATAACCATGGGTCTTTTAATTTAATAATCTCCAAAACAAATCATATTTCTTTCACATTGAAAAGGATACAGATATTGACAGCCGTGTGGCTTTAAAGACTCTATTGTTAATTATGTTACATGTATGATATAGTATACCAAATATTGAAACCTTATATCATATTTATTTTTGACAGTATTGCCTTTAGATAAAAAAAAGGTTGATCTCTTTTATTGTAATTGATAAAGCGCCCAAATGAAGATTTGACCAGTACGAGGGCTGTTCAAATATGAATGCAAGTAGCTTCATAACTTTCTTCACATATATGCTATGATAAAATACTATACCTTTCTGGAAAGAACTATTTGTTGCCTTTAAAATGGCACCAAACATAAAGACACACTCACTATATTTCTCGAGTTACAGACCCTTATATATAGGCCATTCCTGTATACTGAAGTTTTTTGAAGCAAAGTGCAATGCACGTTTTGGTACAAGTATGGATAAAGTGTCATATCTTTGTAAGTTTTAGACAAAATAGCACCAAATTTTGAGATGCAAGTTTGAGTAACAATCCAAAAGTTGTTTGTAGGATAAAATTTATATAATCCTGTTTCAATCTCGAGTAAACAGGCACGTTTGTGACGTCATTAATTTTATGATAAACGTCATTTTGAGTTAGCTACTTGTGATGTAATAATGAACATCGCTATGTCGTTTTCTTTGCATTTTGTTGAAAACATGCTAAATATGTCATAAGGGAGTTTTCAAAACGCGCCGCCATCTATTTACAGAGTAATCACATTTTCTATATTTTTTCAAGCATTTTTCTGCCTTTTCATGACTTGTTTATATTAATTAAAATATGTTCAATCTGTCTAGTCCTCAAGACCAGGTGAGTAATTTTATTGTAAATAATGTCATTAGTGATCAAACTTAAAGTTTGCGTTCAAATTTTGAATAAAGCCGCAATGTTATGACAAAAAAATAAGTATAAATTCTACAACCCCCTCACTTAAGGCATTATTGACTTAATACAAATGTTTTTCAGCGTTTAAAAATTACCCACTATCCAACAATAATTTGTAGCGAAAACTCAGTTTGAGCGATCAACTTATTGTCTTTGAATTAAAATTAGTTTAAATGTTGCTTCGCGCATTTTGTTAGAGATAAGTTAAACTGAAAACTGAAAGGTTATGTTTTGTTTATCAGTTATTCGCAAACATAAGGAGACTTTAATGAAAACTATGCATTGTAATTTAAAAAGAGCATGTCTGATTTTCGCAACTTTAACAGAATCATTATATAAGAATATGGGTATACTTCCTTAAAAAATTCAAGAAAATTCACCTGTTTATAGAAGAATTATAACTCGTCTATATCACTAGTTTTTGTTCTAAGCATTGAGTTTGTTAGTATACTAACGTGACCCTCATTCAAAGCGATATAGCTCGATAAGTATACTGTATTTTTATTTAGGTCAGGTGCCAGTTTAAAGATGACATACAGTCCTTTATAGAAACGTTTACCATTTTGTTGTAGCATATATGTGAAGAAAGTTATGATGCTTCTTGCATTCATATTTGAACAGCCCTCGTATGTGAGATTTTGGTATTATCACATATAAGCAAATATCTCAGATCCATTGATTGCTCATGCTGATGCAGTGGAGCTAGCCATATTAATTCAGATCTGAGTCTGAATCTGTATATCTATACTGTGTGAATGCAGACAGCAAAGGCTCTGGTGAGTCTGCACATTTCCAAGGCTTGCCAAAGCCCTCATTTCTTGACACTGCAATGTGTACTAGTACCAAGTCAAATGTGCTGGTTCATTTGATTTATTCTTTTCTTCTAGTTATTATCTAGTTAGCTTGATTTGAAATATCCAAAGGATTAATAGGATGCATCTTCATAACAATGATAGTGTTTCCATGTGGAGTGCTTAGTACCAAATTTAATATAAAACAAAATTACAGTGTAAAACTAAGTCTTATTGGCAGAAATAATTCAAATAAAAATCCCAATGAACTGTTGAAGTCCTTTCATTTATTTATGTCTATAATACAATACTAACAATGTAAGGGATCTTTTCTAAGCATAAACTTATCTCTTTTAAATATATGATTAAATTGAACATTTTGAACAAATGCTGCCCTAGTTAGCTGTTTAATTGCTTCACAAAATTGTAGAAACAGGTAAACATATGATAAGTGTAATAATCTCCTTACATATTCATGTTATGCATGTTACCAAAATTAGTTTTTCTTTCTTCGCCAAACTAGACATGCTGATTTATGATTAAAAAACTTCCGGTTTCATTTAAAGGAACAGGGATATGCCTGAAATGACTTAAAATTTTACAAATTGTGAACTAGCTTTCGTCCTTAGTTGTTTCATTATAATAGTTGTTGTAGTCTATAGCTGATAAGCTGTATATGTATTTGGTTGTCTCACACTTTTGGTAATAAACTTAGCTACTACATGTTTACAATCCTGTTTCGTCTAAACTGAACTGTAGACAGTATGAAAATGTCTTGTATATATCATTTCATGTATTAATTTAAATTAACATATACAAGTGTCAGAGATAACTGCTATTATTGAAGCATTTAAGAACATGATTAGATCATTAAGATGATAAGTAGTAAATTTAAGTGATGTTTACATATTCGATAAATATCTCTTAATTAAAATAGCATTTTATGTGCGTTGAGTTGAAGTTTCTTCCTTTTCACCACTTGTGCTTTAGCCAGAGTTTATTTTCACTTATATTTTATGTTAGAAACATTTTTCATTTTTTCTCTCATTATTGAGCCCTAAAATGGCAGTAATTTATGCCCATAAGGAGCTTAGACTCATATCACGCTATTTTTGCATAAAACTAATGTATTCAAAAGAAAGTAACGTATGTCACAGTAATAAAAGTGGTACCTAAATGAGTTAAAATTATATAGCTAGTCATTTAATTTCAATTACAAGACAATATTTATTTGTAAGAATAAGGAAAAATTTTGATATTTACACTTAAGGGGTTCCTATTTAGGGTAACATAGTATACTATGCAATTACAGGGTAACGTACCAACTCATAAAGAACTAACATGCATTATTCTGTGGCTTATATAATGTGGTTTTAGAAACTTAAGGTGTAAAAAAACTCCTTCTATGAGTTTTTTTTGGCAGCACATGGTCTAGTGATTGCACAGAGCTAAATAGTAGTTTATTGGGAATAAAGTGGCGAATATAACTTCAATATAGTATGCAGATAATGTTTTAACGCATACTAGTTATTTATTGCATTTAATTAACTGATTTTAAGACAATCAGCAAGTGGATAAATAAAAAAATTGTATAGCTTTGTATTTGAACAATAGGATTTGGAGATGTTTAGGGTAACCTTTTTAACATGACTGTTACACGGTAACGCCCCCACTGCCAGATGGCCAACATATGGCATTTTGCTTCTTATATAACGTAGTTTTAGAAAATCATAGTATACAAAATTCCCCCTGGGGGAGGGGGGTCTTTTAGCAGTTTATGGTCTACACTCTCATAAATGTAAAATACCAACAGTTATTGACATTTTACCATTAAGAGCAGGACGAATTTTATTCTCAGTTGAGTTGAGCATGGAAGGTTGTAAAACACTGGGGCCTATATCGTAGCGACACACAAGCATATCCAGGAATGGAACCATGCACCCAGCATCATCAACCATGTTGTTTAAGGCTAAATGCTGTCAATTAGTTTCTGGAATGTTTGGTCATTCTGATACCATCAATGGTGTAATTGTGGTCTTGATGAAATCCAGCAACACAGGTAGCAAATTTTTTCTTGATTTCAGATATTTCTCTCTTTTACAGTGCTTTGTGTACAATTTCTAAATGCCCAACTGCCTGTCCTTAAAATTGCTCAGGGACTGCTTTCTGTGTATTTTGTTCATTTGGGACAGTATGATTCTTTTGTTCTTGATTTATGGCTCTAGAAACCCTTGGTCCTAAATAAATTGAGAGCCAAACCCTTCACACAATTTGTCTATTTATATATAGCAGGACCATGGTTGGTGTAAACCCTTAATGCGCCAATCGCAACAAAAGTCGTCTGCTTTTCTCGTCTGTTGAAATGTTTAAAAAGCCTCTATGACAAACAGTGTGGAGCAGTCTGTTTTGGGTCCACCCTGTTTGCTTCTATACTTAATTCCTCAGTAATGCTAGGCAATTATTTGTAGCAGAAGACTTCAGCAGACGACATTTTCAGATGTTTTTTTACTTGGCGCTTTAAGGGTTAATAGCTATGAGCTATACCATGTGGTCTGCTGGTGAAATTTCTCCAACAAGTGAGGGATTTGGGTATGAAACTTTTCAATGAAGTATTGGTTACACCCTTCACTTTTGGCACTTTTGTATTAATTTCAGGTTCTTCAGAATGATCCCAAGAATCCGTCGAGGCTTTATATATAGAGGATCTTACATGAGTGCTCATGTTTTATTGAATTTATTAAACGAATTGGGAAAAAGAGATAAAATGCGAGGCATTTTATCTCTTTTTCGCAACGAGTTTAATAAATTCAATAATACAAGAGCACGAATGTTTGATTCAATTTATCATATGACAAAAACTTTGAAATCTCATTTCTGCCGTAAAAACGTTATAATTTTGTCGTTGTTATGGACGTCATAACGTTTCCCGTAAATCTATAAACCACAAGTGTTTTATTGATTTTATTGCATGGCATTATTTCACTCCCAGACGCGACGTCATATGATAAAGTTCCGTATCAAGTTGTGAAAGAGCTCTGCAATATCAATTTAAAAGTTGTACTGAATTTTCTGTTTCTCATTTGAGACTGCATGTGAACTAGCTGTGAGGTCTTTCATGTTCTAGGTATATTTTCTTAGATTATAAGCGACATGATGTGTGTGCAGAAAAGGCTGCATGGGGCTCAACATTAGTTTCACTGTTGGCGTAAATGCTCATTTCGGCCTTTAGGATGAAAATGCAATCTGGGTAGGAAGTTCTCCTTCCAGCCCAGCAATTGCTAATTGCAAACACCTCTGTTTTGCCCTTCATGTTCATAACCAAATATTGCCAGTGACTAGTCCTATCAATATTGGTAAAGCCCTCCCCAGAGTGCTGGCATTCTACAGCTAGAAAGTGCTTTTGCTTTGAACAGAACTTCGATTTAGTTCATATGGTGCTCTTTGCTGGTTCATTTGTGTTTCCCAAAATAAGGCTTTAGCACTATGCTGTAATGGATAAGCCTGAATATTGACTGGCTTGTATAAATGTCTCTAAAATATGTTTTCTGAATGTTTAATAGTACCACTGTCATTATACACTGACCCAAAATGAAAACTTTACATAGTATTCAAAAGTATATATTTTGATGATAAATTAATTTTCGGGGTGATTTTTTTCTGTCATCAAAACTCCTATTCCTTATTGATGTCTCTGAAAAAAAAATGGATGAAAATCATAAATTGCATAATTTTTATGAAAAATTTAGTTCAGAGGGGACAAAATGGAAAATCTTAAAGAAAAATAAAACAGTCGCACAGCATTTGGAAACAAGAAATTACTTACTGAGTGCTGTAAGTGGTGTTAAAAAGATCATCGGTAACCAGTGTGACCTCCATTTTTACAAATGCTTAGCAGAAAAAGTCGCCTCATTGAATTGACGTAATGTTGTATGAGCACGTTGAGGGTACGTTGTCATTCTAACAGGTGCATATTGGAGTCATTTATCGCATTAATTTGATGTCCGACCCAATTCATCCTATACGTGTTCTGTGGGGTTCATGACTGGGGATAAAGCAGGTCAAGGAAAGGCGTTGACGTTATTTTGTGCATGGAATTGTGTGGTTATCTACGCGTTGTGTGAAGCCTCGCAGTGTCATGCTGGAAAATGCCAGGTCCGTTATTTTGTATAAAATGTTTAATGATCTCTTGTGCATGAACCCCATAAAGGCCGAGCAAAAATGATTGCTGGTTGAAACGATTACGTGACAAGGACGTAACGTTGTCACCCGTGCGCGACCAGGTCTTGCACGGACTCTAACTGACGCAGTACTGTTGTACCGGTTCATAAGATCCTGATTTATAATAGTCTGTCTAGAATGATGCAGCAAAAATGATGCGTTATATCATTTACCGTAGACCCCGCCTTGAGCACGCCAATAACTTGGTTTCTTGGATCTTTCGAATGACGTGGCGTCACTTAAAATCAAGCGTTTTGAAACAATAAATTAACTTTTTATTATCAGTACTCAGCTGCACATGTTTTCTTGTCAGTTATAAAGATGTTAGTTAACCACCTGTCCCTGAGCACGTGCAATGTAAAAAACACGTTTTTCAAGAGTTGACGCTTGAATAGACCTGTGATTGGAATAAGAATTGCATGATCGTTATCCGTGACGATATCTCGATAATCGTGCTTAAATCTTACAACGACATGTAACTAACAAAACAGCTATTCAAAGAAATAAAGTGTAAAGTTTTAATTTTGGGTCAGTGTATAAGGGCAGTTGTTGTTTTTGTCAGTTTTTTTTTTCAAATAAAATGATTGAGTCAACCTGTTTGTAGAGTTTTTGGAAAGCTATTACTTGTTATTGTTGTTTTCATCAGAAAATAGGGGTTTGCTGTTCTTAAATCATCTCATCATTTAATTGATCTATCTTCAAAGATTATTTGGTGCCATAATTGCAGCATTTTTCATCTACTTTTATCATATGACGTCGCGTCTGGGAGTGAAATAACGCCATGCAATAAAATCGATAAACCACTGGTGGTTTACAGATTTACGGGAAACGTTATGACGTCCATAACAACGTAGCGTACATGATAACAAAATCATAACGTTTTTACACCAGAAATGAGATTTCAAAGTATTTGTCGTATGATAAATAGAATCTAACATCCATGCTCTTGTATTATTGAATTTATTAAACTCGTTGCGTTAAAATAGATAAAATGCTCGGCAAGCCTCGCACTTTATCTCTTTTCCCCAAACTCGTTTAATAAATTCAATAAAACATGAGCAATTATGTAAGATCCTCTATGTTAGCCATTGTGTTAAAATAGGGAATACTTTAAGAAAGCAAGAACTGAAGCTCATTGGTTCTCCCAGTATTGCATATTACATGTGTGAGATATCTTCAGTTCTACAAATATGCAAGATCTTTTTGGTTTTGATATAGCTACAAGGAAAAGGGAAGTAAATCATATTGTAACACTAAATATTATCAAACATATTTATCTCCCTGTCTTATTTAACTGATAATGGGGGCCTGTCCATTAAATATAAAGAAATTCCATTTTCACAATTATTTCCCTATGCTTATTGTGTTTTTTTTTACTAGAAACCTCACATGTATTGTGGTGAATGACAAGAAGTTTCCTTTAGTGTACACAGTTGGAGTGCTGCAAGGTGATCACCTGGTACAAATGTTCTAATATGCAATTCACAGCCTCTGGCTACAGGAATGGGGATGTAGTTGCTGTAAAGGTAGAACTTTACAACTTCCTAGGACAAATATTAAATCTAGTGCTAAGTTCTTGTTAGTGAGACAGAACCACATGATATATTAGGTAAAATAAGATGAATTGGAGAAAGAAATTTAGTATAGGTAGCATTCCACTAAATATTAATTAGCTGTAGCTACGACCTAAATCGTCAGAAGAAAATTCCAGTGGACCATTGCATTGGCCATATACCTTTGCTTTATAAGAATGTGATAAAAGACCAGATATAATAAATCAAGAGTGTTTGAACATTTTATGACCAGAGCAGGAGAATTTCTTTTGGTTTTTAGGTCACCCCCTAAGATAAAAATCGTCTCTTTATTGCTTCGCGATTACTGGGTTTGTTAATAGAATATTCGTTTGGAAGATGGGAAAACCCATTTTTGTTTTACAACAGAAATTTCAAAAGTTAGCGCAGTTCTTTCAAATCGAAAAAAACTTGGATGAACTCTATGTGTGAATATTTAGGGATGACTGGATAGTTTATTCCTATTTTGCATTGTCAGCAATGGGGAAATATTTAGTGGAAAGCCTCCTTAAAGATTTTCGGGAAACGTTATGACGTCCATAAAAAAGTTGCTAACATAATGACAAAGTTATAACTTATTTTTAGCCACAAATGAGATTTCAAAGTAATCTTAATGTCATAATGATGAATCAAATTCGTGCTCTTGTTTCAATTTTTTTTAAACTCGTAGGGAAAAAGAGATAAAATGCTCGGCAAGTCTCAAATTTTATCTCTTTTCCCCAACTCGTTTGATAAATTCAAATAAAACATGAGCACTCATACACTCATGTTTTACCCTCCATATAAAACACAGGAGAAATGCAACAATCAAAGCACTTATACCACCCTTGCAACTTTAGCACGATATATCTCGTGATGTGCAAGGTCTACACTGATGTAGGTGGCATAAAATAGTTATACCATGTTTGTCCACCTGTACGTAAGATAATCCACTCGCTAAAGCTCGTGGATTATCTCCACGTACAGGCGGACAACCCATGGTATAACTATTACATATAGCACCTTTCTGATTGATATTCGAATGTTTAATATCAAATAATTCGCAAGGCACAAAGTGCAAATGCATGCGGGTGCAATTTATAAGCAAGTCATTGTATGGTTTTGCGTCTGTACTGGTAATAATTCACACACTAAAGCTCGTGGATTACCTTCCCGTACAGACGCACAAACCACGCAATAACTTCATTGCACCTTACATTGACACTACAATGGTAAACGTCAAATACCCATTCTTCGCAATGCACAAAGTGCAAGTGCATCGTGATCTGCAAGAAGCAAGTTATTTTATGGTTTTCGTCTGTACATACGCACAAAGGTACAAATGTATTATTCATGGGATTCGACAGTCGAAAGGATTCGGCTTGAATCGCACGAATATTGTTACGAATTCACTACGATGTTAGAGGGTCTGGATGGGGTATAATGATTAGTGAATAATGACCCTTTATAATGAATAGTGAATAAAGAGCCAAAGAAATAATGAATGGTGAATAATGAGTGCCTGAAAAATAATGAATAATCCTACTTTTAATGAATGGAAGAAACAAATATGAAAAGTGAATAATCAGATTTTTATGAACTATGGATCTTATTTTAATGAATAACCCAAAATTTTAATGAGATAAATAATAGGCTAAATTTTTAATGAATTGTGAATACCAGACCAAACCCCCCATCCAGACCCTCGTGTTAAAAAACACAGCAAGAAAGTTAAGAATCAGTTACGAATGCCGAATGCATGCGCGAATCGGGTGCGAATAAAAAATAAATCAGGTCCGAAAATTCAAATGTTCCTAAGACATGTTGTATTGCCCATTCAAGCTGAGAAAAAGCAACTGTATTTTTTGCTAAGAGAAAACGGCTTGGTAGAAGTAGGACTCCTTTCTCGTTGACTTGATAAAAATGCTAGTTCACAATCACAACACCACCAACTAGGGTAAAGTCGGGTAAATTCGCACGTCAGGTAAATTCGGACACACGTTTGCAAACAGTGGAAATCCAGATGAGACGGATCCTTATCAGATTTTCACTGTTTGCTTAGTTAATTTGTTTTTGATTCCAATAATAGAACTATGAAACAAACAAAGTGGCTGTCCGCATTTAACTGTCTGTCGGAATTTACCCGACCAAACCCTAGTGAGTTAAGTCATGTTTGCTGAATCTGCTACTTTTTTCCCCACTTCTGGGACCGGCTCATATTTGTGCGTGGCGGGGTAGTTACACTCTAAGAGTTTCATTGGTTGTCATGCTGCAAACGGTTAAATATTACGTAAATATACACTTAATAATTGTTTTACTAAAATAGTGCGCCGTATTTACATATGTATTAACTATTATGCAATGAATTTATTCAAAAGCATCCATTTTTTGTCATTACATAATAAACAACATATATTGTTTTACGTCAAAAACAAAACAACAAAACCAGAAGGAAAATTCAGCGATGAAAGGTACTGTCGTTCCAATCAAATGTGACAGTGACGTAATATTGTGTTTACATAGCTAAGTAAAAAGTAACTTGTGCTCTATACTTGATCTAGCGCGAATCGATAGAGCACGTGTGTATTAATCCTATCCTGTGGATAGGATTAATACACAAGCGATCTATCGATTATAAGTTCCTGATAATAGTATAAACAAAACATGACGTCACTGTCCCTCTTGACTGGCTGTACAGTAGTGAGTGTAGGACTACAATGACAATAACCTGATGAAGGCGATAAAGCTGACGTATGGTGTCTCCTCTCCTCTTAGCACGGACAAGGTGGCAGGGCATTCTGGTGGAGAAAGCAGTGAAAGAGACAAAGTCATACAGAAACTTTATTTCAGAAACCACGTGAAAAACGTGAAATGTCATACGCCGCAGGAAGTTAACATCATAGTAGAATCTACTTGATGGTGGGTGACGTCAGTACATTTTTTAACCCATGCGCAGTCAAGATGTTGAAGCTACAAGACGCGCCGAAGCAAGCGAATTGACGAATTTTGTTGTCTACTGGTAATCTTTCCAACAGTTTGAATCCGGATCAGGACCGGAAAAAGTAGTCATAATTTTATGCCAAAAGTGCTTAACTGGACCTGATTTTGTTTGTGGCCATTCCTTGGCATTAACCAGTACAGGGCAGCCGGCCATGTTCTATAGTTTTATGTCCAGGAGCACCCAAAGGCTAAACTGGCAGTGGTTCTGGTTTTAAAGTGTCTCAGAAGGCGGGGCCACGGTGTTAGGTCTCCTTAGACAGACTCAGGAACTAGTGGTTAAGTATATATATAATATTAAAGGGCATTTCACCTTCACCCAAAATAGAAGATATACTGAAGGACTTTAAAAACGCACCACCTGCTTAAATGCTAATTTATGTCGAAATTTTGATATTTTCATTATGTGAAAAATAAAATTGACAAGTTCCGTCATTTAGCTTGCATTCAATAAGAAAATCGAAACGCTGTGGCTTATGATTGCCGCAACGTCGCGAAAATTCTGAGACAACTCAAATTCAAAAAGTCACAGAGTCCCCATACCTTCCATTATGAACGAAAAAAAGTTTTCAAACCGATGTTTTTTCTTGAAAGCAAAAGGAAAGACAAAATCAAATCATGAAGTTTTAGGCCTCTGGCAGCGTTCATTACGTCTACATGACGTCATTGATTTTTGACGCAATTGGCCGTTTATATCCTAAGGATCACGAGTAATCAAAATCTTTTTGTTGCCAACAGATACTCCTTAATCAGTTGCATATAGGACAAAAGTATCGCGACATGCGAGGACGTCACTCGTCTGTTATTGATGTTTGAAAATTTAAGCCTGACGTTAGAAAAGAAACGCTGCGCGTGGGAGTGTAATAAAACGATTATTTCTGAAAACTTTTGTGGTTTTCCATTTGTTAAAACATTTGGCTACCACCTAAAAGTGCTTGTTTTCAAATTGAATCAAAATCACATTTGTCAGACGACAATTGTTGAAAAACACTTACGTCGATATTACGTCAGAATGAACAGTATGAGCAAATCGAAATATTGGCAAACCATGGTCCATTTTGCGAGAGGATAAAAAACGATAAAGAAAACATCATCAAATTAATCATGTGGAAGAGACAGAGAATGTAAAATGGTGCGTTTTTAAAGTCCCTCAGTATATTTCGTATAACAGAAATCCAGAGAATCCATTAAACTGTCGTCTCTACCTGTAACGCTGTCGACTTTAACCTGTAATAAACTATTTGCAGTCGTTACACACCTGTAACATTGGTAAATGACTGAGGAACTGCAGTTCAGTTTTGTGGCTTTCCCTAGGTAGTATCCAGTACTGGGCCGGGAGGGCTTATGATTCGTGTGCGTATTTTGTGATGGGAGAACCCGAACGATAAACTGAAAGTGGTTCTGGAGAAGCCTGGAATCGAACATGCGACCATTGGTTTACAAGGCATCCACTACACCACGGCGGCGCCGGCTTTCTACATTGTTTTGCTTATAAAAGGTATGTTTATAGACACTTCTATAATTGTAGGATTCTACCAGATTTAAGTGGTTAAAGCCATTTAGTGTCTGTCGTTTTAAAATTACTCAATATGTGTTAAAATATTCCGTAACTTTATTTAATCTAAGGGAGGCTAACGTATGTGTGCGTCAGTTTTCAAGGGAAAGCACTACTGAATTTGTTTTCCCCGATCGTTTTCTCGATTTATTTCAATTGTTCCCGACTCGCACCTGGAATATATTTTTAAAAATATTTTTTTCACAAATCTTGTTAAGATTTTTTGTATCCAAACAGCTAAAATCTATGCCAGTCGTTTTAGTCGAACACTTGTAAAGTTGAAAATATTTAATAAAATGAAAAATATAAATAGTCAATAAAATTTTTGGCTTGTACGGACGCACGTCCGACGCCAAAACTATTATATAAGCAAATTCGTCGAATTTACTTTTATCTTTGAACTCTCGTGAGAGAGGCATATTTGAAACAATGAAAAACTCCTCCCATATCGTTTCCACGTAGACCATTAATTCACAGAATGTCTAACCCCAGAGGAGGTATAATCATACGCCTCTGCTACCCCTCAACCCTCAACACTTCAATTGCAAGATGAAGCACGGCCTTGCGATGGTCATCTTCAACAGAAACGTTCCAAAAGTGCAACAGAAGCTCAGCTTTATGAGGTCGCAGCAGCGTACTAGACTTAAACGTACATGTAGCCTGAAATCCCGTCCTGAAGTAGTAAAACCCCCGAGTTACCCCCCCCCCCCCCCCCCAGCCCCGAGAGGAGAATCATATATGTATAGTTCTAAAAAGGCTCTCCGGGGGGGGGGGGGGGGGGTACCTGTTCCCTTGCTTCCCTGAAATAAATCTGCTGGTTCCCCACCCGCCTCCCCCCTCCTAAAAAAAAATCAAGGCAAAATCAAAAATTTGATCGCTTTTGTCCCTCCCCTCCTCGCCAATTTGGTCTTCTATTCCCCTCAAAATTTGGCCTTGGTTCCCCTATTCCCCTGAAATTGAAGCCATTTTCCAATATTCCCCCAAACCCATTTGAAGGTCTCTCTTATCTGGAATTCGTGGCTAGATCTTTGATCTGATACCAAAAAGTCGTAGTATATCTTAATGCATTCTTGGACATCGTAACCGTTCGCAGCATGACAATCAATGAAAATCTTAGAGTGTAACTACCCTGCCGCGCGCAAATATGAGCCAATCCCAGAAGTGGGAAAAGATTTAGCAGATTCAGGGACACAGTCAGCACACATGACTTAACTTACAAGTTGATGTTGTTATGACTGTGAACAAGCACATTTTACCAAGTCAACTAGTAAGAATACCTACTTTAACGAAGCCGTTTTCTCTTAGCAAAAATACAGTTGCTTTATCAGCTTGAATGGGCAATAGAACATTTGAACCAGATTTATTTTTTATTCGCATCCGATTCGCACATTCATTCTGCATTCGTAACTGCTTCTTAACTTTCTTGCTGTGTTTTCAAACATCGTAGTGAATTCGTAACAATATTCGTGCGATTCAAGCCGAATCCAGTCGACTGTCGAATCCCATGAATAAATGTAATGCTATCAATATGTTCCGTTATACATAGTAGGGGACCCAGAGATTTAAAAAAAATGAGAAGATGGCCAGAAAGTAGCAGAATTTTAGACTATATAGCGTCATTTAGTATGGTGTTTAAGAAGTGTGAAAACAGATATTGCACTAATTTTAATTCTTGCAAAAGATGTTTATTTATGGGGTAACCACAGCTACCCTCATACAGGCTTCCAAGTAGGCTATTGGCTACATTAATGAAAAGCAAAGTTATTTAGACCAGATAAGTCACAATTCCTACTTTCTGCATATTGCCTTACAGTAACTTAAATCAGTGCAACAAACAGCCGATACGGTTAAATGATTTACGCTTACGTAATTATTATAAACGTTACTTACTTTCAAATATATTGGCTCATCCTTCATGTAAGAGATCACGAAAATAAAATAAATCAAAGCTAATGTCAGTAAATTCACAGTAAACAGCATACCTACAACACACTCTAGGTAATTGTGAAGGTGAATTAAGGTGGATTTCTACAAGACACTCTAAGTAATTTCGACGATAGATTGCAGTAAATTTTATCAAGGGAATAGGTCTTAGAATATTGGACGGTGATTTGCGGTGAATTTCTACAAAACACTATAGGTAATTGGGATGGTGAATTTCTACAACACACTCTAGGTAATTGTGACGGTGAATTGCGGTGAATTTCCATAACACACTCTTAAGTTATTTCGATAGTAGATTGCGGTAAATTTTATCACGGGATAAGGTCTGAGAAAAATGGACGGTGATTTGCGGTGAATTTCTAAAACACACTCTTAGTAATTTTGAAGGTGAATTGCGGTGAATTTCTACTCTTTCTTAGTAATTTGATGGTAGATTGCGGTGAATTTTATCAAGGGATTAGGTCTGATAAATTTGGATGGTGATTTGCGGTGAAATTCTACAACAAACTCTTAGTTATTGTGACGGTATATTGCGGTGAATTTCTACAACACACTCTTAGTAATTTCGACGGTAGATGGTGGTTAATTTAATCAAGGGATTAGGTCTGAGAAAATTGGACGGTGAATTGAGGTGAATTTTTACATCACACTCTTAGTAATTGTGACGGTGAATTTTGGTGAATTTCTAACACACACTCTTAGTAATTGTGACGGTGAATTGGAATTTCTAAAACACTCTCTTAGTAATTGTGACGGTGAATTACGGTGAATTTTTACATCACACTCTAAGAAATTGGGACGGTGAATTGCGGTGAATTTCAACAACACACTCTTAGTAATTGTGATGGTGAATTGCGGTGAATTTCTTAAACACATTCTTAGTAATTGTGACGGTGAATTGCGGTGAATTTCTACATACACTCTTAGAAATTGTGACGGTGAATTGCGCTGAATATCTAAAACACACTCTTAGTAATTGTGACGGTGAATTGCGGTTAATTTCTAAAATACACTCTTGGTAATTGAGATGGTGAATTATGGTGAATTTCTAAAACACACTCTAAGTAATTGTGACGGTGAATTGCGGTGAATTTCTACAACATACTCTTAGTAATTGTACAAAAAAAATACTCCATTGTGCTACCGCAAAGAAGGCTACACCAAAGTGCCACTGCCTAGATAGCTATGTCACAGGGGCCCTTTGGCCCCCTCTAGCTCACAACTAGTGTAGGATTAACATCAGTACTTTTTCAAGTTACCTGTTAAAGCCTGAACAGTTTGCCACTACAACACCAGCTTTGTCAATGATGGATTAAAGCTAAAAAAAATCCTCCATTGTGCCACGACAAAGATGGCTACACCAAAGGGCCACCGCCCAGATAGCTTTGTCATCCGGGCCTGGGGCCCTGATCAATCAGGGGCCCTTTGGCCCCCCTCTGGCTCCGCACTAGTATAGGGTTATCATCTGTACTTTTCAAGTTAGCTGTCTTAGCCCTACAACACCAGCTTTGTCAATGACGGATTCAAGCTAAAAAATCATCCATTGTGCTACCACAAAGATAGCTACACCAAAGGGCAACCGCCTAGATAGCTTTGTCACAGGGGCCTGCGGCCCTGATCTATCAGGGGCCCTTTGGCCCCCTCTGGCCCGCACTAGTGTAGGATTAACATCAGTACTTTTTCAAGTTACCTGTCATAGCCTGAGCAGTTTGCCACTGCAACACCACCAGCTTTGTCAATGACGGATTAAAGCTAAAAAAAACCCTCCATTGTGCCACCGCAAAGATGGCTACACGAAAGGGCCACCGCGTAGATAGCTTTGTCACAGGGGCCTGCGGCCCTGATCTATCAAGGGCCCTTTGGGCCCCCCTCTGGCTCCACACTAGTGTAGGATTAGCATCAGTACTTTTTCAAGTTACCTGTCTTAGCCTGAGCAGTTTGCCACTGCAACACCAGCTTTGTCAATAACGGATTAAAACTAAAAAAATCCTCCATTGTGCCACCGCAAAGATGGCTACACCAATGGGCCACCGCCTAGATAGCTTTATCACAAGGGCCTGTGGCCCTGATCTATCAGGGGCCCTTTTGGCCCTCTTTGGCTCCGCACTAGTATGGGGTTATCATCAGTACTTTTTCAACTTAGCTGTCTGCGCCTGAGCAGTTTGCCACTACAATACCAGCTCTGTCAATATTGGATTAAATCTGAAAAAAAAACCACTCCTCCATTGTGCCACCACAAAGATGGCTACACCAAAAGGCCACAGAAGGGGACCCAGTGGCCTATATAAAGCTTTGATGAAATCTATCACAATCTACTGTCTTAAGAGTGTGTTTTAGAAATTCACCGCAATTCACTGTCACAATTACTAAGAGTGTGTTGTAGAGATTCACCGCAATTCACCGTCCCAATTACTAAGAGTGTGTTTCAGAAATTCACCGCAAATCACCGTCACAATTACTTAGAGTGTGTTTTAGAAATTCACCGCAATTCACCGTCACAATTTCTAAGTGTGTGTAGAAATTCTTCGCAATTCACCGTCCCAATGACTTAGAGTGTGTTTTAGAAATTCACCGTAATTCACCGTCACAATTACTAAGACTGTGTTTCAGAAATTTACCGTAATTCACCGTCTAAATATCTAAGAGTGTGTGTAGAAATACGCCGCAATTCACCGTCACAATTACTTAGAGTGTCTTTTAGAAATTCACTGCAATTCACCGTCACAATTACTAAGAGTGTGTTTTAGAAATTCACCGCAATTCACTGTCCAATTTTCTCAGACCTAATCCCTTGATTAAATTCACCGCAATCTACCGTTGAAATTACTAAGAGATGTTTTAGAAATTCACCGCAATTCATCGTCAAAATTGCTACGAGTGTGCTGTAGAAATTTACCGCAATTCACTGTCGAAATTACTAAGCCAGACCAAAGCCTTTTGAAGAATTTTTTGGGAAATAATGCATTCTTTTGATATAATATGTATACTCCCATCCACCCACCCTACTCTGAATTTTGGTGATCTCTTACATGAAGGATGAACCAGTATATAACTATTGTTTACTTGGCCATGTGTTGCCAAAAGGATAGTGGAGAGAGAGTTTTGTACATTAAGATTTTCTTAGCTACTTTATATACAGTCAGACATATTTAAGTTAAGCATCGCCTTAATAGTTTCTTAGAAAGCGAAGGGAGCTTTCCAGTCATGAATATTTTCTTGTTTTATTTATGAAAATAGATAAAGTGGTGACAATTTACAGCAAATTTCGATTCGATTATCACAAAGGTAAACAACCAGGCATGGTAAATGCACACTTACCCCTAAAATGTCCTCATTCTCTTGCCCATTATGGTATTTTCAAAACGCTTCAACAGGTTAAGTGTTAGTGTCATATTGTTACAATATCAAATACCAGTTTTATCTGAAAATTTCAGATTCATATCTCTAAAAGAATAAATTTTACGGATGTGTAAAGAATGGCACGTTATATAGTGATAATGCAAAAATTATAAACACGTGATTAACTTTCACTATGATCCTCTATAACTGACATGAAACCTTGAGTTCGACAGAATCAGTTTGGCACTAGTTTGAAAAATAAGTCTAGATTACTTCTTCGTTTATTTGAATTCAAAGTAAGCATTTTGGGTTAAGTGGTGACACTTTTTAAGGGTACACTCAGAAATAGGGGTTGGTGTATACAGGGCACCATAGAAACTCAGCAAAATGACCAAATGGCATTCTGATCTGTTCAGCAGACCTAAGGAAGACAAGGGTAACAAAATATTACAAATTGGTTGTTCTTCTGAAGAAATTTGTACACGAAAAACGTCTCTGGAATAATGTTTGGGTGATGCTTAACTTATGTCTGACTGTATATATTATAGAATTTGATGTCAGCTAGCTTTTTTATGAACATGTGCATTTACCAAGCAGTAGCCAAGTCTGATACGTTACCATTAGATAATAGGGAAACTCCTAGTATAGTGTTATTATCATTTGCATCGTTTTCTTACATATAATTATGATTGATCTTTTAATTAGATGCAGCTTAATAGTAGAATGATAATAATTAGTTTTATAATATTTAGTTTCTACAGCATGTTCGCTTTGGTGATTTTTTTATTTATGTTGGTAACGTAAATAACAAAAATATAAAGAATATTACTTTTATCATTGTGTTACCTGGTTCTACAATATTGTGAATCAATGAAACAGGGCATCATTTCTTCAAAATTACCATTTTAATACTTTAGAAACAGATATATGCCTGTTAATAAGTTGAAAAAGCTCCCATTCATTGTTTGTATTGTAAATATTTCTAAATTAATAGACTTCGATAATCAGGACCTTGAGCAGACAACTTTCTAGAATAGAACTTGTTTGATCATATATTCCAGAATGTTTGCAGACGTTTGCTTTATAGCTATAGAGCTTATCAGCATACTTGATAGAATCTTCTTTACTGTTGTTTTATTCAGCAGGACAATATAATATTTTTGCAATCACAGTAATCATGACAAATGTCATTCAGTCCTTAAAACTAACTAATTAATACCCATAAAACATGTACGACCTTATTAAATGATGCTATATTTATGGTATATTGATATTTCATGTAATAGAAACAAAATCCATAGTTATGCTACTGTCAAAGAATACTGTCAGATAGTAAACTGAACAAATGCTATGCTGTATCATTCTTACATACAGTACAATTGGCAACAGAGACAATGTTATCACTATCAGAAATGTATCATGCTATTTTAAACAAATCGAAAGAAATATAATTTCTTATGCAGATGATTGATAAAATAGAGCGACAGACAAATTTTACATGCATAGATACTATTTTTTTTTAAGTTTAAACATACTTCCTTAGCATAACATGTAAATCTATTATTTTCGTTAGAAATAATACTTACTAGGGTGTCCTCTCTATTGTCCATATTATTATCATTTTTATAAGCACCGTTGCTAATTTAATGTATGCCTTTTGTCTCTATGTACCCTGATGTGTTTACAACTCATCTATTATTTAACGCACATAAAAGGAATCAACTGACAGGATTCCGTCAACAGTTTGTTTGCTATGGTATTATGATAGAACTTTACATCAGCTATATTAGTACTAATTGCTTAAACTAAGTTTGATCTTGTGACTGCTATTTCTACTCTAAGATATTGTTTTTCCCAGTAACTTTCTGATCTAACTTGTAAAATCTTTTTAATGGTAATTTTAATGCGTCCTAGTCAAATTTGGCCTAAACATTTTCTGTCTGTTGAAATTTAATAAAGTAAAATTTGTATCGTAAATTACAACTGAAGAAATCTAGATTCGCTGGATATGATCACTGCCTTGCCATGTAAAACCCATCATTATGAATGATTTCCCCAATTTCAACGGCAATAATTCATTTTGATTAACCAATTCAGTTTTAAAGTTTGCATTGCTTTGACAAATGATAACGAGTATTAAGTTAATTTGCCTATCAGTTTCATTAATCAAACAATGAAAGCACTATTAAAATGAGCTGAAATTAAATTTCATAATTAAACAAAAATCGAAAGTCACCTTCTGAGATGTTATATATGCATAAGAAGTTGTGGCTTAAACATTAACATAAGTGAACCACTCTCTTAATGAATAAATGATTACAAACATTTATGTTTCCATGAATTTAATGTAATGTAAATGACATTTTATATTATATGTTCATAAAGGAGTGATGCTATCTAGATTACCGGCAAACGTCTTCTTTCTATAAGTGAACATGACTAAGAATTGGCACAATCAGAGACTCCTGACTGACCCACTGCACCTTAAGGAAGGGACACGAAACACAGATATATACAATATGATTAAAGTAAAGCATCCAGTTTTTTTCTGTGTTAAGATGATTGCTGAACTAGAAACAAATTAGAAAACAATAAAACAAAACACAGCCAATAGGAACAACAACAAACAAAGTTTCCAACATCCACATATCGTTTCAGAAATTCTTGGATATTTTATCGTGAATGAATCTGATTTGTTAGAACAGATATTCTATTTACTATTTTATATATTGTGACGAGTGTGAACAGGTTTGTCACAAAGCTCTGGTTGCTTTTAAAAGCGTATTAGGTTTTTTGGTCAATTTAAAGAAAAAAATGTGCAAATATCTAAATGTGTTTTGCTTTTTAGGCTCAGTTGTATACGGAAAACAGTTAAGACAAATAAATAATCATGATATATAATTCTATATATATGTTACTTGAGCAAAATGAATGAACAAGCTTAAGGGAATATATCCTAGCTGAGATGTTGCATCAGACTTATCATTTGATAAGGTTATAAATTGTATAACATAACTGGGAAAAAATAGCAAACTATGTGTTTTTGTTTTAAAGTCAAAGGGGTATAACATTTCTTATAAGAAAAAAAACATATACACAGTCTCCTAACTACTACTGATACCTTTTTCTTTAGAAAAAAATGCTCCTTTATGCCTATCAAACACATTCTCCGCCTTTTTTTAATGAAATAAACTTTCCCGTGATGTATAATTCATTGTTTGTACAGATTATTTAGCCAGGGAGTGCTACTATTCTAATATGACACCGAATCTGCTCATCTCAGATCCTCTATATCTTCTGTACAGATCATTTTGCTAGGGAGTGCTACTTTTCTAATATGACACCGAATCTGCTCATCTCAGATCCTCTATATCTTCTGTACAGATCATTTTGCCAGGGAGTGCTACTATTATAATATGACACCGAATCTGTTCATCTCAGATCCTCTATATCTTCTGTACTGATCATTTTGCTAGGGAGTGCTACTATACTAATATGAACACTAATCTGCTCATCTCAGATCCTCTATATCTTCTGTACTGATCATTTTGCCGGGGAGTGCTACTATTCTAATATAAACACTAATCTGCTCATCTTAGATCCTCTATATCTTCTGTACAGATTATTTTGCCAGGGACTACTACTATTCGAATATGAACATTGATCGCTCATATCAGATCCCCTATATTTTCTGTACTGTTCATATTTGCCAGGGAGGGCTACTATTCTAATATGAACATTAATATACTCATCTCAGACCCTCTATATCTTCTGTACTGATCATTTTGCCAGGGAGTGCTACTATTCTAATTTGAACACTAATCTGCTCATCTCAAATTCTCTATATCTTCTGTATTGTTCATTTTGCCAGGGAGTGCTACAATTCTAATTTGAACTCTAATCTGCTCATCTAAAATTCTCTATATCTTCTGTATTGATCATTTTGCCAGGGAGTGCTACTATTCTAATTTGAACACTATTCTGCTCATCTCAGATCCTCTATATCTTCTGTACTGATCATTTTGCCAGGGAGTGCTACTATTCTAACATAAACACTAATCTGCTCATCTCATATCCTCTTTATCTTTTGTATTGAATATTTTGTCAGGGAGTGTTACTATTCTAATATGAACACTAATCTGCTCACCTCAGATCCTCTATATCTTCTGTACAGATCATTTTGCCAGGGAGTGCTACTATTCTAATTTGAACACTAATCTGCTCATCTCAGATCCTCTATATCTTCTGTACTGATCATTTTGCCAGGGAGTGCTACTATTCTTACATGAACACTAATCTGCTCATCTCAAATCCTCTATATTTTCTGTACAGATCATTTTGCCAGGGAGTGCTACTTTTCTAACATGAACACTCATCTGCTCATCGCAGATCCTCTATATCTTTTGTATTGAATATTTTGTCAGGGAGTGTTACTATTCTAATATGAGCACTAATCTGCTCGCCTTAGATCCTCTATATCTTCTGTACAGATCATTTCGCCAGGGAGTGCTACTATTCTAATTTGAACACTAATCTGCTCATCTCAGATCCTCTATATCTTCGGTACATATCATTTTGCCAGGGAGGGATTGCTTCTATTCTATTATGAACAATACTCTGCTCATCTCAGATCCTCTATATCTTCTGTACTGATCATTTTGCCAGATATAGCTACTATTCTAATATGAAAACTAATCTGCCCATCTCAGATAATCTATATCTTCTGTGCTGATCATTTGACAAGGGAGTGCTACTTTCTAATATGAACTCTATTCTGCTCATCTCAGATCCTCTATATTTTCTGTACTGATCATTTTTGCCAGGGAGTGCTACTATTCTAATATAAACACTAATCTGCTCATCTCAGATCCTCTATATCTTCTGTTCAGATCATTTTGCTAGGTTGTGCTACTATTCTAATATAAGCTCTAATCTGCTCATCTCAGATCCTCTATATCTTCTGTAAGATCATGTAATCAGGGATTGGTACTATTCTACTATGAACACTAATCTGCTCACCTCAGATCCTCTACATTTTCTTTACTGATCATTTTGCTATGGATTGCTACTATTTTAATATGAATACTAATCTGCTTAATTATATCTCAGATCCTCTTAATCTTCTGTACAGATCAATTTGCCAGGGATTGCTACTATTCGAATATAAACACTGATCGCTCATATCAGATCCCCTATATTTTCTGTTCTGTTCATATTTGCCAGGGAGGGCTACTATTCTAATATGAACATTAATATACTCATCTCAGACCCTCTATATCTTCTTTACTAATCATTTTGCCAGGGAGTGCTATTTTTCTAATATGAACACTAATCTGCTCATCGCAGATCCCCTATATATTCTGTGCAGATCATTTTGTAAGGGAGTGCTACTATTCTCATATGTACACTAATCTGCTCATCTCAGTTCCTATATATCTTTTGTACTGATCATTTTGCCAGTAAGTGCTACTATCCTAATATGATCACTAATCTACTCATCTCAGATCCTATATATCTTTTGTACTGATCATTTTGCCAGTAAGTGCTTCTATCCTAATATGATCACTAATCTACTCATCTCAGATCCTATATATCTTTTGTACTGATCATTTTGCCAGTAAGTGCTACTATCCTAATATGATCACTAATCTACTCATCTCAGATCCTATATATCTTTTGTACTGATCATTTTGCCAGTTAGTGCTACTATCCTAATATGATCACTAATCTACTCATCTCAGATCCTATATATCTTTTGTACTGATCATTTTGCCAGTTAGTGCTACTATCCTAATATAAGCACTAATCTGCTCATCTCAGATCCTATATATCCTTTGTACTGATCATTTTGCCAGTTAGTGCTACTATCCTAATATGATCACTAATCTACTCATCTCAGATCCTATATATCTTTTGTACTGATCATTTTGCCAGTAAGTGCTACTATCCTAATATGATCACTAATCTACTCATCTCAGATCCTATATATCTTTTGTACTGATCATTTTGCCAGTTAGTGCTACTATCCTAATATGATCACTAATCTACTCATCTCAGATCCTATATATCTTTTGTACTGATCATTTTGCCAGTAAGTGCTACTATCCTAATATAAGCACTAATCTGCTCATCTCAGATCCTATATATCTTTTGTACTGATCATTTTGCCAGTAAGTGCTACTATCCTAATATGATCACTAATCTACTCATCTCAGATCCTATATATCTTTTGTACTGATCATTTTGCCAGTTAGTGCTACTATCCTAATATAAGCACTAATCTACTCATCTCAGATCCTATATATCTTTTGTACTGATCATTTTGCCAGTAAGTGCTACTATCCTAATATGATCACTAATCTGCTCATCTCAGTTCCTATATATCTTTTGTACTGATCATTTTGCCAGTTAGTGCTACTATCCTAATATGATCACTAATCTACTCATCTCAGATCCTATATATCTTTTGTACTGATCATTTTGCCAGTTAGTGCTACTATCCTAATATAAGCACTAATCTGCTCATCTCAGATCCTATATATCTTTTGTACTGATCATTTTGCCAGTTAGTGCTACTATCCTAATATGAACACTAATCTGCTCATCTCAGATCCTATATATCTTCTTTACTGATCATTTTGCCAGTTAGTGCTACTATTTTAATATGAAAACTAATCTGCCCATCTCAGATCCTCTATATCTTCTGTACTGAAAAGTTGACAAGGGAGTGCTACTTTTGAATTTGAACTCTATTCTGACCATCTCAGATCCTCTATGTCGTCTGCTCTGATCATTTAGCTAGGGAGTGCTACTATTCTAATATTAACATTAATCTGCTCATCTCAGATTCTTGATATTTTCTTTACTAATCATTTTGCCAGGGCATGCTACTATACTGATATGAATACTAATCTGTTCATCTCAGATCCTCTATATTTTCTGTACTGATCATTTTCCCAAGGATTGGTACTATTCAACTATGAACACTAATCTGCTCATCTCAGATCCTCTATATCTTCTGTTCTGATCAATTTGCCAGGGAGTGCTCGTATTCTAATATGAACACTAATCTGCTCATCTCAGATCCTCTATATCTTCTGTACAGATCATTTTTTCCAGAGATTGGTACTAATCTAATATGAACACTAATCTGCTCATCTCAGATCTTCTATATCTCCTGTACTAATCATTTTGCCAGGGAAGTATTGCTATTCTAAAATGAGCACTAATCTGCCTATCTCAGATCCACTGTATCTTCTGCGCTGATCTTTTTGCCAGGGGTGCTACTATTCTAATATGAACAATAATCTGCTCATCTCAGATCCTCTATATCTTCTGTACTGAACATTTTGCCAGGGATTGCTTCTATTCTTTTATGAACACTTATCTACTAATCTCAAATCCTCTTTATCTTCTGCGCTGATCATTTTGCCAGGGAGTGCTACTTTTCTTATATAAACACCAATCTGCTCATTACATCTTCATTATCTTCTGTACAGATCATTTTGCCAGGGAGTGCTACTATTCTAATATGAACACTTATCTGCTTATCTCAGATTCTCTATATCTTCTGTACATATCATTTTACCAGGGAGTATTGCTATTCTAATATGAACACTTACCTGCTCATATCAGATCCTCTGTATCTTGTGTACTGATCATATTGCCAGGGAGTGCTACTATTAATATATGAACACTAGTCTGCTCATTTCAAATCCTCTATATCTTTGGTACAGATCATTTTGCCAGGGAGTGCTACTACTGTAATATGAACACTAAGATGTTCATCTCAGATCCTGTATATCTTCGGTACAGATCATTTTGCCAGGGATTGCTTTTATTCTATTATGAACAATAATCTGGTCATCTCAGATCCTCTATATCTTCCTACAGATCATTTTGCCAGGGAGTGCTACTATTCTAATATGAACACTGAGATGCTCATCTCAAACCCTCTATATCTGCTGTACAGATCATTTTGCTTTGTTGTGCTACTATGCTAATATGAACACTAATTTGCTCATCTTAGATCCTTCATATCTTCTTTACTGATCATTTTACCAGGGAGTGCTACTATGCTAATATGATCACTTATCTGTTCATCTCAGACCCTCTATATCTTCTGTATTTATCATTTTGCAAGGGAGTGCTATTATTCTAACATGAACACTAATCTGCTCATCTCCTCTATATCTTCTGTACTGATGATTTTGCCAGGGAGTGCTACTTTTCTGATATGATCACTAATCTGCTCATCTTAGATCCTCTTTATCTTCCCTACTGATCATTTTGCCAGGGAGTGCTACTTTTCTAATATGAACACTAATCTTCTCATCTCAGATCCTCTATATCTTCTGTATAGATCATTTTGCCAGGGATTGCTACGATTATACTGGGTTTTAAAAGCAGACGACACTGATAGACAAGAGTTAAAGAAGGCGTGATTTTCGGAAAGGTGGATTATCTTGACAATCATGCCCCTGCGAAATTGTCTAGAACCATTCTAGAAAAGTTCTAGAATTTTCTAGAACTATGTTCTAGAACTGTTCTAGATATGCTCTAGAACGTTTATGAGACAGATGTAGAACGTTAAATGGGACAATTTATTGTTCTACAAATGTTCTAGCCAAAGTCAAAAGATTTGTTCTAGAAAAGTTCAAGAAAATTCTAAAAGTTTTTCTTAGAACAGTTATAGAACAAATCAAGTTTGTTCTAGAACAGTTCCAGAACAAATCTTTAGAATTTTTAATGGAACAATTGTAGAACGCCCCTCATAAATGTCCCATTTAACGTTTTATAAATGTCTTAGAATAGTTCTAGAACATCTGTAGAATGGTTCCAGAACTATTCTAGAAATGTTCTAATGGTTTGTTCTAGAACTGTTCTAGAATTTAACTTGGTTTGTTCTAGAACTGATCTAGAACAAACCTCTAGAATTTTTCTGGAATAATTGTAGAACACCTCTAAAAATGTCCCATTTAACGTTCTATAAATGTCTCTCAATAGTTCTAGAACATCTGTAGAATGGTTCCAGAACTTTTCCAGAAATGGTCTGATGATTTGTTCTAGAACTGTTCTAGAATTAACCTTGGATTGTTTTAGAACTGATCTAGAACAAACCTTTACAATTTTTCTGGAACAATTGTAGAACACCCCTAAAATGTCTCATTAAACGTTCTATAAATGTCTGAATCATTCTAGAACATTTTTAGAATGGTTTCAGAACAATTCCAGAAATGTTCTAATGGTTTGTTCTAGAACTGTTCTAGAATGACCTTGGTGTCTTCTAGAACTGACCCAGAACAAACCTTTAGAAGTTTTCTGAAAAAACTGTAGAACAACTCTTCAAAAATCATGTCATAAAAAAATTCTATTAATGCCCCTGAATTATTTTAGAGCATTTTAGAATAGTTTAAGAACTATTTCAGGAATGTTCTGGTGGTTTGTTCTGCAAATGTTCTAATACAACTGAACTTTTCTAAAACAGTTGTAGACCACCTCCCCAAAAATGTCCCATATAGGGTTTTGAAGTAAGATTCCATAGAATGCTACCTTTATATATCTGGAAAACTGTTGACTTTGGTTTAAAACCCCAATTAATCCCAAAATGCAGGTGACACAATAAATAAATAAACATCAACTGGATGAGAATCATTATAGGGGCCCTAAGTTGGCCTAAATGTTGTTAGTTATTGCCATCCTGTTACCCCATCCATTTCAAAACATTGTCATGCATTGACCTTGGAAAAACAGCAACTACAGCAGCAATTAACATAAAAACTTAAGAAATTGCGTCTCAAGCCTACTCACTGTCCCAGATTATAATACTGTCAAATTTGCTTTCTAGAAACTGCCACACAAGTGCTTTTTGGGGAGCCTTCATAATCCCTCCAATTCTGGCAGCCATGTTTTTCCCAACATCCATCTGGTTAAATTAATGATAATGACATGCTTGTTCTAGAACTGTTCTAAAAATGTTCTAGAACATTTTTTAACTTTTGTAGAACTTGCTGGTTCAGTAAATATTTCTCCCGAATTATCAGTGAATTGAAAAATAAATAACATTCATTGTAAAACTGTAACATTGTTTTTTTGAAAACTTATTGGATGTTAACTGCTCAACCTCTGTTTATAGTAATTAAGCCATGATCATCTTCTCATTGTGGTAACATGCCAGCCTGTATTACCCCACCCATTTCAAAACATTGTCTTACATTTGCTAAAAAGACTTACAAACAACAACCCCACCATTAATCAACTTTAAAAACCTTAGAGAAACTATGATCAGGCAATACTACTATCATGTTTGCCATCTTGAAAGTCCCAAACAAATGTTTTTGAAGAGCCTCCACATTTACCTCCAATTCTGGCAGCCATGTTTTCCCCATCATCCATCTGGTAATATGACATGTTTCCTCTTTAAATGTTCTAAAAATGTTCTAGAACTTTTTAGAACATTTCTAGAACTTGCTGGTTCTATAAAAGTTCTAAATAAGTTCTAGAACTTAATTTGAATTTTCTTTAACTTATTTTGCCCTTTTTCTTCTTTCTTTCTCTATATACTGCCAGACCCTCGCCTGCGAGTATTATCAGCAAGTGTACACTCCAGGTTCTCCAGGTTGCAGGATGAAAGCCTACAAATAATTAACCATATCTAAATTACCATAGGGTTCTTTAACCTGCACAAGGGGTGACCTTCCCTGCAAAGGGGACATCCAGTTAACGCCCCGATCCGAAGGACCATGCACTTATCTAGTGTCATCCCTGCAAATGACACCAGAGAAAGCGATTTCGGACACAGAAAGTTTCTTCACCACAAGCAGGGATTGAACCTGGGACCTCTAGCACCAGAGGCAAGTGCCCAACCACTGAGCTACCTGATGCTTTCTGCTCTTGAGAAGTTCCAAAAATATGCTAGAATTTATTAGTATATTTGTAGAATTAACTAGTTCTAAAATGTTAGACAAATGTTCTAGAACTTAATTTGAATCATTTTTTAGAAGTTTCTGTCAACTTATTTTGTTCTTGAAAAGTTTTAAAAATGTTCTAGAATATTATTAGAACATTTGTAGAACTTACTGGTTCTTGATTTGTTCTAAAAATGTTTTACAATATTTCAAGAACACTTATAGAATGGAAATCAGTTCTAGAATGTGTTTGATTTGTTCTATAACAATGTTCTAGAACAGTTGTTGAACAAGAGTTCAACGAACAAACATATTTACCTGTTCAGAACAGTTCTAGAACAGTTCTAAATGTTCTAGAACAGTTCTAGAACACCTCCAATTTGTAGAACAAAATTTCGCAGGGGAGAGCTTCATGATTTAATAACTGTTAGGTTATGCTGCATATTGTTGGGCTCTATATGCCCTTGCAACTTACATGTACTATCGCACGAGCACTAGATGAAGGCCTATTCAAGTTTTATTTAAACTATTTGTATTTGGCAGTTTTATTATCTTCTTGATCTACAAATTCTACACTCAGATTGACCCTTTTATCTTGATATTTTTGAGAAACGCCACCTATAATTTGCAGCAGACGAAATTTTTAAATATAGCCACTTTTTTTAAAAAAATAACAAATGAGGTCTGATTTTTCATGAGAATCGTCTGCCGGAAGACGATTCTGATGAAATGTAATACCTTATTTTTTCGAAAGTTATGACAGATGTCGCAAAAGTTTTCGTCTGCTACAGTCGTGATTGATGCTTTGAGGGTAAAAACATTGCAAATGGCTTTTAGTCCAATACAAACATGAGCTAACAGAGGTTCAAATGAACATCAGTTCTTTTTGGTATTTTCGTCATCAGAAGCTTTATTATTCGCTTTTTTAGAAAAGAAATACATTGCTGGATGTGCTTGTTTTACCGCATATATAGGCTTCTCTTTTGTAAGGTTTCGGTTAAACTGGATATTTACGTCATCAGAACATTTATTATTAAAAAATTTCTTTTTATAGAGAAAAGGACATTACTGGATTTGTTTGTTTTACCCCATATATACTTTTGAAACTGATTTATTTCATGCCAAATCTTCATTCACACATTTATGATACCAGATGTTATACCCAGCAGACACCTGACGTGGATACAACGTCGGCAAGCCTCCTGATGCCAAACGGCGATCCTCGGTACGGATTTTTCTATCCTACCCTCACACCCAAGATAGATTTTTATAATATGTAGCTGATCTGAGCATAATGTGCACAAACATTTAGATGGGCTTGTCAGTTTTGTCGTCACAGGCTGATTTGCCATTCTTTTTCTCGTGGATGGACTTTTCAGGTCTTAGTTCCATCTGAAAGTAAGAAAGACAGCAGGAATCGAATTCGAACTGTACCTAGCAGGCACATGACATCAAAACAACATAAGCCATGTTTTGGCAATTCGGCCATAACGCACCGCCTGATACAAAAAAAACAACAACAAAACGCCACACTAGCATTTATACGTCGCCAAACGTAAACCACACACACACACTGTACACATATTCACACGTACGCACGCACGCGCGCACGCATACACACACACTAACGCACACACCGAACCAACGTCAATACAACGCTGATTCAGGGAGCGCGCATTTGCTCAGTGGTAGAGTGCTTGACTCGAGACCGACACTACTTGTGTTTCGCCATCTCCTGCAGGTCCAGCGGGCTGCTGTCCTTTGAACTTTTTCTACCTGATTAATCTGAAGTTTTGAGTAAGGCTCCAAATGGGTGCTGCATACTCTAGTTTAGACCGAACCAAAGTTTTGTATGCAACTTACTTAGTACTCCTATGTGCAAAATATAAGTTCCTGCGAAGGAAACCGAGTGTCTTACAGTAGTCGCTTTGGAAGAAATTTCTGAAATTTGTTGACCCCAATACATATTATCAGAGATGTTTATACCAAGGTATTTTTGTGCTGACTGAACGTTTCCTAAATTTGGTATTGAATGGAATGGTCAAAGAAAATGTGTTTGTGATGCTGATGCCGAGTCACTCTCAAAGAGTGCCATTTGGCCCAATTGAACTTCATTTGCCAATCGGCTTCTCATTGCCCTAAGCTGGCGAGGTCTTCTTGCAGGATCAAACAGTCCTGAATCGAATATATGTTCTTATACAGGACACGGTCGTCCGCGAACAGGTGAACAGAAGACCTGATGTTATCAGGCAGGTTATCTATAAAAAGAAGGAACAGGATCAGTCCTAATACTGACCCCTTGAGTACACCGGATAACACTGGGGCTGGATCTGAGGCTTGACCATCTGATACTATATGCGCTCAGAGAGCCACTAGTTAATCCTTTTGTGTACCCTACTATCCTATGATAGTCCAATTTGTGTAATAGCCTCCTGTGTGGTACCTTGTCAAAAGCCTTTGCGAAATGCATTATGATCAAATATGTCTGCTGGTGTCCACGATACTCAGCCCCATCTAGGTTGCTGATGATATCGTGCACAAACTGGACCAATTGGGTTTCACAGGACCTCTGCCTTCGATAACAATGCTGACAGTCAGCACGTATGCTATCAAAGGCACAGTGTTTGTTGATGTTACTGACTAATATATGCTCTTGGGGTTTGAAACAGATGCACGTGAGCGACACCGGTCTGTAATTAGCAGCATCATATTGTTCACCTTTTTTTAAAGTCAGGAAAAACATTTGCTTGTCGACACTCATCTTGTACTTCGCCCCGAGCTTAAGACTCATTAAAGATTAGTGTCAGTATTGGAGAGATCTCATTGCTACAATCATTGCCCGTCCTTATCAATTAATTGAATCCAGTTCGAAATTAAACACGGCTGACAATCTGTCGAATGCGAAACCGGCGGTTCAGCAAAGACATCCGGGCGATTAATCGCCGGTTTCGCAAAGAGGATCCGCAAAAGGTAAACAAACAACGAGTGCTCGCGTTTGAAAGCCGTTAATTTGAGCTAAAATGAATATTTTTGAAATTAAAGAATGCTATTTTGTCATTTTTATATCGGTTTCTTCGTGCGCCAAAGGATATGGTTAAGTGTTTCCTAGTTGTTTTGATTTTTCTTCCATCCCGTGAAACACCTGTTATGATGAGAAAATTATGGGATAAACACGACGATATTTTGCTAGTTCTGACAATTATTGTCTTGTGGGCTACAAAAAAGACGCCATGCTGAGTGTGTATATAATGCGGGGGGTCTGTAATAACTCCACCTTGGCGTAGGGTATTACATTTTGCAGATTTGTAGGCTAATTCGGTCTCAAGTTTTTGGTTTCGCATGTAAATGTTCCATAAGGGTTGAACTAATTCCTTCATATTTAAATGATTACATGCCGAACCAGGAACAATCTTCCCTTTCAATCAATATTCTAAAATATGCTAAACGCTGTGTTAGTTGGGGGCGCAATTGCCGACTTACGAAAATATAATTCAAACAATTAGACAGTGAATTTTTTCATCGAGACTCACTGATAATGGCAAAATGCTTTATTTTCCTTTGTATTTTTGGCGACCTTGACCGTGTTGAAACAGGAGTTTCGGAGGAGGGAATAAATTCCTTGAAAGCATTGCCGAATTAAGTAAATGACTTTGGCGTGTCAAAACACTAATGATTAACTGACAAAATAGCATTCTAAGATTTTTGATTTACTTTCTGTATAAGTAAATATCCATCATTAAAATTGAAACAGGTACACTTTGTCTACCTTTTGCGGATCCTCTTTGCGAAACCGGAAATTAATCGCCCGGATGTCTTTGCTGAACCGCCGGTTTCGCATGCGACAGATTGTCAGCCGTGTTAAAGGCTGTTGTGTGGGTTTTTTTCCCGATTCATTCAAATTTTTCAAAGCACATTTTCTAACAAACAGTTCAAATATGATCAGAAGCCACGTTCTGCGGCGTCTGAACTGGTTTTACACTGTTTGTCGATGTCCCACAAAAAAGAAGCTAGGCTTATATGGGTTAATGAGGGGATGCAAGTTATGTTTGTAGAGTTGATAAGACATTTTCAAACAGTTGAGGCCATATGGGCCTCGTCGCGACAAAACCTGTCTTGGGGGTTTCCGACAAAGCAAGTTTCAGACCAGTCTCCTCAGCTACATAGAATATGTAGAGAAGTGAAATTTCGTTCGTAGCAAGTCTAAATATGATACTTTCCAATAAGCGAATAACAATTGCGCTGATCAGACTGCGCGGATGCGCAGCCTGGTCTGCGCCTCTGTTGTTTGCAAACCTCCGCCGAGGTCCAATTATAAAAAGGATATTGGTCAATAAAACGTCAGAAAAAGTAACGCGAACTAAACATTTGTTGTGTTTTTTTACAAAAACAGAATCTATGGCGATGATTTAGTACCAGTTAAATTCATTTAAGCCCCCCCCCCCCCCCCCCAAAACCGTGGCTCAGGCTGCTTTCCGTTTTAAGGCGGTGGTTCTGTTGTTGTGGACTCATTGTTTTATGTTTCCCCCAATTATTTGCTTTGTTTTTGGTCATTGGTTTATTATACATTTCTTTGTGTCCTTTCTAGTTTTGCAACCATTTTGACGAAATGAACAGACGGAGAGCTGATTGCTTTGCTCTATTTGTCTTCCTGATGTCTTGTGACTGTGAGTGTTCTGTGGCTCTTCCTCACGGTGCTGAAGGTTGGTTTGCAATGTGCGATTGTGGAATATCATGCTCATACTCACTGTTTTCTGTCCTTAAATATTGTTTTTATATTTGCGAATAGTCCAAAAAAACTCCAATCCTTAATTCTGTGGCACCGGTTTTATCAGTTCCTGAGTTTTAGCTCACCTCAGCCGAAGGCTCAATGTGAGCTATTGTGATCGGTCTTCGTCCGCCGTGCGTCGTGCGTCATCCGTAAACATTTTTCTTTTAACGACATCTCCTCCTGAACCACAGGTTCAAATTTAAATAACTTCACAAGAATGTTCCGCATAATGCCCTCTACAAATACGCATAAATGATTCTGCTCCACTGAACACGAAGGCTTGCAGAGCTCCAGATAAGAGTTGTTTTAAATGACATCTTCTCCTGAACCACAGGTCCAAATTCAAAACAAATTCACAGAATTGTTCCTTAGGATACCCTCTACCAAAATTGCACAAATGGTTTTGCTCCATTTACCAAAATTACCACCAGAGCTCTAGATAAGAAATATCTTTAAATGACATCTCACCTTGGACCACTATTCCAAATTCAAAATAATTTCATTAAATTGTGCCTTATGATGTCTTCTACCAAAATTGTACAAATGGTCCCGCTCCACTGAACAATAGGGCTACCAGAGCTCTAGATGAGAAAAGTCTTGAAACCACATTTCCTCCTGAACCACCTGTTCAAATTTAAAATAACTTCACATGAATGTTACCCATAATGCCCTCTACAAAAATTGCATATATTATTCTACTCCATTGAACACGAAGGCTGCCAGATCTCCACATAGGAAATCCTTTAAACGACATCACCTCCTAAACTACATATTGAAACGCAAATTTCAAACTGTAAAGAATTGGTACGAAAACGTCACTTTTGGCAAATGTGAAACTTGTGTATGGTCAATTTCGATAATTTTGGAGGTCTAAAATCTGTGCTCAATATCCTATTTGTGCATGTTTAACGTGTGAAGAAGCTAGTTGGCAGTCCATTTCATGACAAAAAAACTTCTGATGCAAAATGGGATAGAAACTGGCATCTATGCTAATTATGTTCCTATATGTGTAGTAAAACGGATAGGGTGGATGTCAAGTCTGGAAATGTCCCTGGGTCTCAGAATTAGGTCAAAGGTAAACTGGGTGCAAAATAACACAAAAATAAACAAACGCTCTTTTCTATGTCATCTTCTGACCATTATGGCATGTCAGACGTAGCAATATTGTATGTGGAAATATATGTGTTCTAAATATTTATGGACTTAAAATATATTTATGTACTAAAAATAAAAAATATATTTGTGGACTAAAAATATATATTTTTGGACGAAAATATATTTTTATGGGCTAAAATATATTTGTGGATAAAAAATATATATGTTTGTGGACTAAAAATATATTTATGGACTAAAATATATATTTGTGGACTAAAAATATATATGTAGACTAAAAATATGTTTAAATGTATATTTATTTCTCAAGCTCCAAAGCACACGCGTCTTAAGAGGAGGGTGTTTTTTGAAAAGCAGAGAATTAGAAACAGCATCCCAGTAAGTACACAGTGTCAGGTGACCATTGGCCCACCAGTGAAACACCATTTAATGGCGTTTCTCTGGCGGGCTAATGGTGGCTCGCCTTTAGATGTTAAGTTAGATGTACAATATTTTTGTAGCAAAGTGTAGCATCAAGGGTAAACATACACTGAAGGTAACATGTGATAGCCCTGTAAAAGTAGCTAGCACAAATAAAATAAAACCTGTCTTAAAGTGAATATTCAGGCCCTATTAATATGTATCTTGATTAAAAATAAATTCCTCATTAATTACTTATTTATTTTTACCACTCTGTTTCTTAATCAGTTAATGTGATTAAAACCTGTTTATTGCCCATAAAACCAACAACTGGCTGCTGAAGTGTTTTCTCTCAAGCTTGCCAAACAGCTTAAGTTCAAGCATCTGGTCACCTCAGCTGTGAGTTAATCGCAGCACATCTCAGTGGAGAGAGCTTATAATTAGGCTGTGCTTCCATTCAATTATTTCATTGAGTAGTAATGGCTTCAAGCGATAAGAATGAGAATTGTTTTAGACAAGGCCTACCTGACATTTTTGTACTACAGAAATAAGCAGTCTGGTTCAGAGCCCCTAAGTAAGTAATAGTTAATAACATTAATTAAAATTGTAACATTTAGCTCTGTGCATGATATCTTTTGCTTTGCAAACATTTGAACCCTGATCAGGCCCAACAAAATAAGGGACCTGATTAGGGTCCAAACTGTTTGGTGCTCTGATCGCATTCCTGAAGAGAGTTTTTTGGATAAATGATTTCCTTAGGAAAAAGGCAGACAATTAAAACATTCAAACTAAGCCTGAATTCGCAAAGAGTTCATGTATTTGCATTATTTATTGTCATAGTTTTTATCATTCCTATTATAAGTTCCATAAATCAAAGCAAATTCTCGAAAATTCAAACCAAGTCCAGTTTATTTGGTCCAAACCAACAGAATGCCTTGCAAGCCCAACAGACTCAGATCAGCCTGCACATTGATCCATATAAACAGCAAAGACTCTGACCATACAGTGTCTATATCCAGGCTGATCTGAGTCTCGGCTGTTTGTTCATGCATCTGCCAATTCTAGCCAGATTCCTCGAAGCTTGAATACTTAGCTATCCATTATGTTACTGTGAAAACACTGATCAGACTATAATCAAAAGCAGATGCGGTGCTTGATGCTCATACCATTTTACTTTAAACCTGTTTGTGTCGTCTGCTGATAAGCTTTACAAAAAGATTTGATAAGAGGTCTGACATGTTGCCGGGCCAAATCTGAAGCCAAACTGTTGATACTCTTTGATAATCTTTCCAAACAGTTTAGAAATAGATCAGACCGAACATTATACACAAACTGTTAAATCTGTTTGGCCTGGTAACTGCACCTTCTTTAGTGCTGCCTGAGGAATTCTTCTTGGAGTAATCAAGTGATTAATGGGGATCCCCTGTTGCATGTGAGTGCAATTAAATTATGGGCTAATTGGAGCAGTTTCAACAAAATTAATGGTCATTATGGTTTCCAGTATACTGTTCTATAATAAATACATATGAAAAAAAGTCTGAATTATCACTTTAAGCGGCCACTCAAAAATAGACAAAACAGATACCTTTATGATAAATGGTAGTTAATTAAGGTAGAAAGTATTGCAGAATGCTCCCATTGGAGCATTCTGCAGTACTTTTGACCTGTATTAAACGATAATCGGTATTAAAAAACATTATTTTGTCTTTTTAGAGTGACCGTTTTAGACAGGTTTTACTGTATGTTGTATTATTACAGGGCTGTCACTCAATATCCGTTTAAAACTTCCCTGAATTTTCGCTGACTTTTCCCTGACTTTCGACCGTTTTCCAGACCCTTTTGGAAGGCCTATTTTAACAATTTTAATCCATCGACAATTCTAAAATTTTGTGTAGATATTTATGATAGCTGATTTAATCTTTAAAGAAACAACTCAAACCAAATATATGAGAAAAGAAATGTTTCTGGACAGAAATTGTCTGCAATTTATTGTTTGCAATTTATATTCAGATATATTCATTTTCTATTATTGCTTGCAATTTATGGAAATTAAAATTTTACAGAAGCCTGTTAACTAGCAACTTGTTTGAAAAAATTTGAAACTCCCTGACTTTTCCTGACTTTTTTCATTTTTTTTCTAAATTTCCCGTCTAAAAATGAATTTCCCTGACTTTTCCCTGATTCTCCAGAATTTTCCCCCTGGTCATGGTAAGCCTGTCATTCCTGATTGGTACTTTACAAGGGCGAGTGTGTCTTAAAAGCGTTTTTTTTTATTATACGAGGGTTAGTCAAAAATAACTGAGCCCTACCTTATAACATTTACTTCAAGTAAAATGGACACATATTTAAGTGATATTTCATCGCAGTTATATTTCATCTATCCAATAACCTAGTTTATATCTGTTGGTAGGCTTTATAGATTGGTTGCTAGGCAACCGAACATAACCTGTCGACAGGGTGCGTTCACGCTGTAATACATCAATATCTAAGCGTTGCCATGGAAACGATAATGTCAATGTAATGCTGCATTCGCGGTTGTTTGATATCTATTACATGTACCTACTCAGTGCCACAGAAAAGAAAACAACTGACCCCAAATTATAGATGCTGTGGTAGTTTGATTTCAGAATTTAGCAATTTTTTACGCGCCTCAAGTCCTATGATTTACCCCACCCACATTCATATTAACATAATTTTAATAGAAAACATAAAGTTATTGCCTATTAATGCTTATGCAGTACTGCATACACAAACAAAGCCCACAGAAATATTAAATTCCTTGTTTCAAATAAATGATTATGTTTCCATGGCAACATTATCATCAGGTATTTGAAAATTTGTGAAATTTTGACTATTTTGTTGCTGGGCAACGAATGCAATCAGTGTTCACCCAAACATTTACGAACCAAGTATAATGAAAGGACAATATGACATATGTTATTCAAATAAGTGTCAAATATGTCTATCTCAAAAACTATCAAGCCCACAAGCTTTTTTAAGACATACTGTATATTCCTGGTGGCTGAGATCGTGAACGCATCGCTCTGACTGACGATGATTAGTTGCCTAGCAACCATAACAGAAGCTTCACCCGGGTAATTATTTTGGGTCAAAACGTCTATGACATGTTATACTTATAAAAGATAATCACATTTTTTGTCTACAATGTGACTCTAAGATATAATGAGGTGGGGCTCAGTTATTTTTGACTAACCCTCGTATTATCAGCGTTTTACGTAGAGGGCCGTCCTTCAAAAGCCTCCTTCTCGAAGGGACATACCAGTATACATGTAGCCACTGATGATTTTCCAGGGATGTTGGTCCAGAGCCTCTGCCACCCCATCCCACCCCCAAATCCGCCCATGCTTTACTGTAATAAATAAAACCATGCATTTATTCACTATTTTCCATATTTTTTGTAATATCTAATGGAACGCTGTAATGCTTCTTCAAAAGTATACAGTGGTGTGTAACTCAATAAAGATTTTGCCTTTTCATATTTAAAATTGTGAGACAATAGAGTATGTTTCAAACCCGCTAAACTAAATGAAAATTTAGGCTTAAAGAATGGAGACATTGGCCATAGAGTCCCGTGTAAAATGTAAACGGGTATGAATACTGACCACATTGGAAGCTTAAATGAACTGATTGCGAAGTTGCAAGCTGTGGCAAATGGTTTTTCGAATTCATATATGTCAGTAAGAGGCGTATCATCTGATGCAAAAAAAGCATTTCCACCAATCAAATTTTCGCTATCGTTTGTCATTGCTTTGTCAGCACAAATAAACACCCATGCTACGTTTCCAGCATATGCAAATTGATGCCTAGCTCCCTTGCAGTCAAAGAGCTGCCATCTTCCAAGTTTCTGTGCAGCTTTTAGTGAAAGAGATACAAGCACGACGTCCTCTTCGCCAAAGATGGTAACTGGTCTAATGGCGACTGTTTTGAATGAGCTACCTACAAAATATACTAAAACATTATACCATTTTATGCAAAAAAAGCATTGGCATGATATATATTACGGTCGAAGTCTTTGGTGTCCGCCATATTGATATTGTCGGCCTGTGTTTTTCATGTTTTTGCGTCTGTTCATTGCTGCCTTGTGGGCACTTGCTGGGAAAGGGCTGACCTCTTGGCTCTTGTTGGTGATGTTTATTGTATTTTTGTTACTTTCCCTAGTGGTATCCCGGGTCAGGTGTGGTACTCGATTGTATCGTTTCCTGATCTTTGCTTCCTTTCCTACTTTCACTACCTCATTAAAATAGAAGTGTAGTTCTATACTAGCAGCAGGGACACCCTAAAGAACTTCTAGCGATAAGGCGTATATTTTCCCTAGTTGACATGATTACAAACAAAATTTTAGGTGTATTTCGAACGCATGCGCAGAAGGAATACGGTAACGTTTTGGAAATTAAGAGCACTCTTATCCTTAACATTTTAGCACTTTCACTTTTTTAAAATAAGCAATGCATTTACTCAAAGTTTGCATCTAACTTACTGGAAGTGTGTAGATATGAAATGCCAGGGATGTTTGACCACAAAAACGATCCGGTGATAAGAGAAACTGAACACAATTTTTATTGGCCAAACCAACCAGATGTGGTCTTAAAGATGTCTTCGGCAAGAATCAAGGATGCTGCAATTAGCTCTTTGGAACCAGCATCAAGTCTGATTAAATAAGAATTACAGGATGAGAGCACTGGGGATAGTGCTGGTTATCTACCCCGGCTTGCAACTGTTAAGGTTTTTTGGTCACTGTCAAATGAAGGCCAGCCTTCGTAGATCACTTGTCTTTCCTTACCATAAGATGCGAAGAAAAAAAAAAATAGGCGAAAAACGTTCAGACGATTTTTTAGACATTTTTAGACGAATTAAGACACTTTTCGACGAAATTTATACTAAATGTTGTATTCGACGAAATATCTTTTAGACGAAACGTCCTTTAGGCGAAATGGGTTTAGACGAAACGTCATGGATCCAAGGCCACCATCTATGCACAATGTTCTATTATCATTTATCAGTCGTGAATTCGTTGCACTAATGTCTATTTTACTGTATGGCTCATACCTTCTTCATATACAGGGTTTCCAAGAAAAAATGAAACCCATTTTCAATTTATTGTTGCTCTAAAATTATTCAACCTGTAAACAGGTTTTATGCACTAGGTTTTATGTACAACAGTCGACCATATTTGTTTAAAATTACAGCGTGAATGTTTTCTTATATTTTAGATGTTGCATAATTAATGAAGGCAACCTCTTTTCATTTCCCCAAGAAATTGGATTATGGATGAAATAACTTCTGTACATTTGAATAAAATGGTATTTTAATTCGTAATGTGTAAAATAATTATTAAGACAAATAAACTTTTAAAAATCACATTTTAAAGAAAATATAATAAAATATATACTTTACTGAGGAAAACTAGGCAAAAAAACGGATGTATTGGCCATCCCAAATCAATAAATTATCAACAAGGTAAATGTGTATTTCTGGGGGAAATGAAAACAGGATGCCTTCAGTTTTACACAATGTTGTAAAATATATCAAAGAAGTTAAACTGTCATTATACACAAATGTGGATAAGTAATAAACTGTAGATTAGGAAATGTTCGTGAGAACTTAATTTTCGCTAATATTTGCGAATGCGCTGCCTCACGCATTCAAAGTTCTCGGTAATTTTGACTTACTCAAAAGCAAGTTACATATATCGTTGAAGATCTTTAGTGGCTTACGATGGACGATGTAGCAAACGGATACTGAAAAGTGAGAATCTCGCCTTAATGTCTCTCACTCCCTCACTACTTTTATCCACACACCTGTAACTGTGTAAGATGAAACACTATTTGTGTATTCATTTTCGAACAGTAAAAACAATGAAACATAGGTCAAGTAGGAATAGAGTACGCAAATCAAAGTCATTTACGTGCTCGTTCAATCCTTAAACTATAGACGTTTTGGGATGTCTTACAATAGTATATATTATTGATGGCTTGGACAAGCGAAAGACAAGAGATCAATTGCGTTCAAAGACGATGACATTACTATGCCAATTAAAGTGGGCACGCCAAAAATGATCAAAAATGGATCAAAGCAGTACAAATTTGGGGCTGCACGACACTTCGTCTAAAACCATTTCGTTCAATGCCATATCGTCGAAATTTCGTCGATTGACCTTTTCGTCTAAGCGTCTCTTCGCCTAAAAAGTGTTTCAGGTGCGACACTATGCCTAAAATATCAAGTTAGTTGCGACAGTTCGTCTAATATGTAACATATAAATTTAATTAGGTGCGACTGTTTGTCTAAAATTTACCTATCAATGATACATACTCATATTAATTCTTCTGCTTTTCGACTAAATCCTTAACCGTTACATCCATGTTTTTTAAATGAGCATGCTTGTTTGCAAATCTTATGGTACGTCGGTGTAATAGCATGAGAGTTTTAAACTTTTTCGAGTTCCATTCAAGGTTACTTTTATTGTGTTAAAAAATTAATTCATATTTCATCGCAGAATTGTATTGGAAGTGTTGAAAGTGATGGCTGAAGCTGAAGTTTATTTTTTTTTTTTTTATAATTTATTTTTATTTTTCCTGACACAATAATAAGTATTTTACATACATGTGATAAACTATTTCTATGGAAATGTGAATACATGAAAAGAAACATTTTGCCACCTTTGTCAATCTACTTCACCGCTAATATTCTAATAACTCATGCAGATACGACGGTTCCATATCACCAGCACAACTTTGTAGTCTAGATACGAGTGTTTCCACTGTAAAGTTATTTCCTTTTAGTCCAAAGCACGGACTTTATGTAGATTCGTGAATCCTGCCCGATCAAAGAGGCTCAGACGAGTACATACGCACAATGTAAGGGCCTGGATGATGGGATAGGAACGCTAGTGGACACTGCATCCGTTTAGAAATCTTCAGAATTGTACCGTATAACGGGTGTAGATTTACAGCAGTGCTAATGCGATGGAAAATCGTTTTTATATTTAGCGTATTACTATATATATTTGGAAATCAACTGTACCTTGTACATGTTCATGCTTCACTGGTTTTCAATATTATATACATGGTTAGTTTTCGTGCAGTATTAACATTTATGTAACCAGTCAGGCGATTCATTTGGCAAGTGTTTTGAAGATTTCCTTGTTGGATATATATATATTCATGAAACGGTAAGGTATAACTTAATTGTTCATTCAAGGCATGGCGTTTTACAATAGCAGAAATAGGAAGCAAATTGTTTTGCGAGGCCCCTGGAGACTAGCATGTGCCTTTATTTCTCTTTGCGACATTTTAAGGTTCTCCTTTATATCAATTTTAATCCAGGCTAAGCTAACGTCCTTTATATGGGACATGGGCAAACAGTGCAGATCCAGATCAGGCGCCACCGAATGCGGCGTCTGATCTGGGTCTCCACTGTTTGCTCACAGAATGTTCTATAAATATTTGAATACTATAAAATCAGTGACTGTTCCGATTTATTAGAACGGGAAAATTCCATTCAGCTTTAACCCGTTAATATACATGACCAGCGCTATTGGTTAACGTTTGACTACTCAAAAAATAAGGTTTGCCGAACGAGATGGTAAGAGTAAGACTGTTCAAGCTGATAATAGTACTTTGTCACAGTTTGGGGCCGACTATGGTTGGCAAACATTTTTTACTAATGACAGGACTAGAGGAGTTCAGTTTTAACATACAAGAACCACTACACGAACGTATACTTAGGGAATAAAGAAACGCAACAGACGAAATATTTTTTTTTGCGTGTTTAAGTGACGGTTTGGTAAAATCTCTATTGAATTTTTCTTATTGAGTATTTATAGCATCTGATGAAATACCAAAACGTCATTTGAACGCTATATTTTACGCTACAAGATGAAAATATATGAGAACGTAAAAGTGACGTTAACGCCAGAATAAAGATCAAGAAACCCCATCTTTTCCATGTTTGGTTATTTGATGTTGACTTGACAATGTTCAAATTAAACAAACGTCCGGTCATATTCGTAATGCAGTCAAGTATTGCGTCAAAACAGGCTACTTGAATGGCAAGATACACCATGGTGGTGAAAAAGCGTTAAACGTCACTTAGAGCCGTCGGATTTGGGTCGCTGGTGAATATACGGGACAAGATAAACCTAGAGACATCAGAACATGCTTTCTTGGAAAAAACTGACTTTTCAGATACCGTAGAAATACGCTGGTAAGGTGTTTATATTGACGTTAGCCAAACAAAACACGACATAATGCAAGAGAAAACAGTTGATTACATGCCGAGAGTGAACACCAAACTTGTTAACTATAACCTAAACTTTGTCACTGGACATTTATCATTAGAAAAACACATAAACAACATGGAAACCATTTAAACCTAGGATATCGAATTTGACGTCAGAATTGAGTTTTTTGACGTCTGAAGATCTCGAGTCGTAATTTTTGGACAAAACGTCCTTGTAATGGATAAATCTCAAGCAGAAAAGAAAGCTTACACATTTCACGCAGTATTCAGAGTTGACGTTAATGACGTTAAGCCGTTCCAGAGTCCTACAGAAACGTCGCCATTTGATCATATCCTTGATCCGCAATCTATGCCAAGACGTTTTGAAACAATAAACCGATGGTTGCTTGAAACTTTGCTTTTATTGACCCTGTTTCAGCAGGGAAGCTGAAGTTTATGACAGGTCTACGCCAGTTTACTATTCCAGTAAGGGAGGTGGAACAAAATTAGAATTAACGGGATTCGTGTACAAAAAGGATAGAACCGTTGAAAGCAAAATATACCGGCGTTGCAAAGATAGCAAGTAAAAAGGTCGGATTGTAATGAATGGAGAAACTTTGGTCGAATTTTTTGGCCGAATTTCAGTTGAATTTTAGACCGTTTTCGACGAAGTTAGACCATTTTCGACGAAACTATAATTCGATCAAGTTGTTCTTTTGACAAAATGGTTTTAGGCAAAGTGGCTCTTTCGACGAAATGGAATTAGACAGAATGGTTTTAGACGAAGTGTCACGAATCCCAAATTTTGATCTTTGGGAATTTTATATTTGGATGCTTAGTTTCAACCAACGGAAATGACCGACCACACAAATGCTTGCTCGCAAATTCAAAACTTCGCGAATAATTAGGAAATAGAAAAATTCGCAAAATAAAGATCACGCAAAAATTTTCAAATCTACAGTACCTAAAACTGGTATAGAAGAATGTTTAACCGCTTGAATATTTTTAAAGAAATGAGAAATTGAAAAGAGGTTGCATTTTTTCTTGGACACCCTGTAGACAGTAAAAAACTCAAATCAACCAGGATGGCTGTATATGCTGATAGGAGTCTGCACTGTATGTTGATTTAGTCAAGAACCTGCTCAAATAAGATATAAACATGCAAAATGTATATCACTGTAATCTTTATCTCAATATACTGAAAACCTGTTCGACACAGAAATAATGGTTAATCAGCAGGCTGGCATACACTTGTGTAATACACAGGATTTGGTGTCAAATAAGCTTGCCTATCTATTCCCTATGACGTCGCGTCTGGAACTGATATAATGTCATATATTAAAATCAATAAGCCATGCATGGTTTATTTAATAAAGTTAATCAATGGCAGCCAGAAATCTTGTGTGCATGTATATAGTATACTATTGAAGTTTTTACGATAAAATTTGATTCTAAAGTAATTTACAATGTATGTTCATGTTGTTTAATGCCTATACAGTAAAACCTGGCTTAAACGGTTTAAAAGAAGACCAAAAATTGATTTCAAAGACCGATTAACACTCAATGCAGGTCAAAAGTATTGCAGAGAGCATTCTGCAATACTTTCGACCTTCAATAAGCTACCATTTGTCTTTAAGACCTTTGTTTTGTCTATTTTGAAGGGCTGCTTAAAACAGGTTTTACTGTTTCTGATGGCGACTTTTTCACAAAGGCTGATATAAATAGATATGGCACCTACAATTTCTCTCCAGGACCATCGTCTCTGCCTTCTGTTTCGAAATGGAATAGCCATAGTGCAATGGTGTGTCCTGGAACACCGTTGATTCTTCTGTGCCACCATTGATGTCATCATGTCCCATCACGACTCCCGCAGTACTACAGTAGACAAAACGACTAACCCCTGCCTCCTTACTAACATCTAGTAGAACAGCTGTTCCTATAGGGATCGTAAGTTTCTACCATTATTGTGAAGGTGGGATAGAAAAGTCCATCCAGAGGATCACCGATTGGCTTAACTAGACTTGCTGAGTGATGAAAAACGGTGATCACGAAGGGACGGATTTTTCTATCCCACTCTCAAAAGAATAATAAATGCTGAGTTTGAGGGTGTGATAGAAAAATATGCACTGATGATAGCCTGTTTGCGGGGTGATGTCAAATGGTGATACCGATGGATAGATTTCTCTACATAAAAGGATTCTTTTTCTTGCTCATCATTAAGTATGTACCGCATTTATTATTTTTAACAAAAAAAACGTTATAACATTAATTATCATGTTGTTATGCTGTATATGGTTGGTAATGTTGTTTGTGGTCAGTGCACGAGTTATCATCTAAAAATAGCTGCACGAGTAAACGTCTTGAATAACTTCACGAGTAAACATCTAAAATAGCTATGAACGCTTCATCAAAACATCGCCAAAACAATCTCATCACACAATTAAATATTCACGTCAACAAATAGTTATTTATGAGGGAGGCTTTTTAAGTAGTTCCACACACACACACAGGTGCGCACACACGTACGCAAAGAGAGAGAGAGAGAGAGAGAGAGAGAGAGAGAGAGCAAAGCATATTTTCTTGCGGATGACTTCGTGTGCTTTAGGCACAGTCAAGAAACATATTAAGTGACTCCAAAAACACATTCCCACTATAATTTAATGCATTCCAGTATTGTGTGATATTGGGCGAGTATGTTCTAATATTGATGACGTCAACAACATAAACCTATTTTTGACCGCTTAGTTATATAAACAAGGTTATAGATATAATAAAATTCGAAAAGCATTTTCTAAATTCTACCACAGACACTAAAAGTTAACTGTTAAATAAAACATTGGTTTAAAACGTTTTTACAACAGGGCATATCCGAACTTATAGTTTATGGTGATTTAGTTTATACGTTCAAAGGAATTATTAGAAAACGTAATTTTAGTGATCAACTTAAAAAGGTAATCAAACGCTATAAAAGTTAGCTATTCAATGTAACTTGGATATTATGCGACAGTCTGCATGCCTGGATGCAAACCCTATCACAGTTTATAGCTATTGTTTCCTTTTTATCCCCCGACCCGAAAAGGATCGGGGGATATAGCGATCAGCCTGGCGTCCGTCCGTCTGTCCGTCTGTCCGTCTGTCCGTCCGTCTGTCCGTCCGTAGACAAAAGCTTGTGCGCTCAATAACTTTTATACCCTTTGAGATATTTTAATAATATTTGGTAGGCATGTATATCGGGTCAAGACGGTGTGTCGCGTGCAAGAATGGTTGCTCTCCCTTGCTGGCCTTTTGAGTTATCTCTCTTGAATGAACTTTATAAGGGGAAGCTTGTGCGCTCAATAATTTTTATACCCTTTGAGATATTTTGATAATATTTGGTAGGCATGTATATCGGGTCAAGACGGTGTGTCGCGTGCAAGAATGGTTGCTCTCCCTTGCTGGCCTTTTGAGTTATCTCTCTTGAATGAACTTTATAAGGGGAAGCTTGTGCGCTCAATAACTTTTATACCCTTTGAGATATTTTGATAATATTTGGTAGGCATGTATATCGGGTCAAGACGGTGTGTCGCGTGCAAGAATGGTTGCTCTCCCTTGCTGGCCTTTTGAGTTATCTCTCTTGAATGAACTTTATAAGGGGAAGCTTGTGCGCTCAATAACTTTCATACCCTTTGAGATATTTTGATAATATTTGGTAGGCGTGTATATCGGGTCAAGACGGTGTGTCGCGTGCAAGAATGGTTACTCTCCTTTGATGGACTTTTGAGCTATCTCCCTTGAGTGAAATTTAAATTTTATAGGGGGAAGCATGTGCACTTTATAACTTTAATACCCTTTGAGATATTTTGATAATATTTGGCATGCATGTATATCAGGTGAAGACGGTGTGTTGCGTGCAAGAATGGTTGCTCTCCTTTAATGTTTTTTGAGTTATCTCCCTTGAATGAACTTTATAGGGGGAAGCTTGTGCGCTCAATAACTTTAATATCCTTTGAGATATTTTGATAATATATGGTATATATGTATAATAGGTCAAGGGGGTGTCTTGCATTCAAGAATTGTTGTTCTCCCTTGCTGGACTTATAAGTTATCTCCCTTGAATGAACTTTATAGGAGGAAGCTTGTGCACTCAATAACTTTAATACCCTTTGAGATATTTTTATGATCTTTGGTAGACATATATATAAGGTGAAAACGGTGTGTCACATGCAAGAATGGTTGTTCTCCCTTACAGCCCTTTGAGTTATCTCCCTTGAATGAACTTTTGTGCTCAATGACTCATATCATTTGAGATATTTTGATGATATTTAGTATACATATATATCAGGTCAAGACAGCTCCCGCTTGTTATCCTTTAGAGTTACTTCTCTTGAATGAACTTTATAGGGAAAGCTTGTGCACTCAATATCTCTTATACACTTAGAGATATTTTAATGATATTTGGTATACATAAATATCAGGTGAAGACAGTGTATCTTGTGCAATAATGGTTGCTCCCCTAACTGTCCTTTTGAATTTTCTCCCTTGGTGTATCACCTGCAGGCATGATTGCTTTTAAATTACAATTTAAATAAAATTGGTTATGTCTGGTCAGGAAGGTGTGTTACATGCAATTATGGTTGTCCCAGTCATATAGCTTTGAGATATTCTGGTTTGATAAAATTTGATATAGATACAGAGTGACTCAAGATGTATTACATATACCGATGACAACTTAACTATTCTACTTAGCTATTATGTATGTAGTTACTTAGAAATTATTCCTTGCTTTCAGTTTTAGGTATTCTCTTTATCATTTCATTATTCTCGTTAATTTTTACTGGCACCTTCAAAGCATCCACAATACAACATTATTATATGTTGGTCATACACACTTGTTCACACCTTCTGCTCTGAACACCAAACATTCCAGGTGTTTCAATGATTTTTCATGATTTTTCATATGCATATTTTTTCTGTTATAGGTATTAAGCAAAACAAAACTGTCATTTGTACATGTCACACATGGACCCTTTCCAGACACAAAACACCATAGTATTTATTCCATATTTGCTTATCTATAACAATTCACCTGTGCTTACTCAGTTATATCTCCTCTAGTTTTGTGTTTGGGTTATCTCCCACGAACAAATTTTATTCGTGAAACTTTGTGCTCTTAATAACTTTTATATCTTTTAAGAGTTTAATGGTGTTAAGTGTAAATATATCTTTGAGTCACAGTGTGTTGTTCGGTTTAAGAATGATTGCTCTTTAGGGCTTACATTTTAACGTACCTCCCTTGGATGAATTTAAAGGTAAAAATTAAGTCTCTACAGTCAGCCTTCCACTTTTGTTCGCAGTGACACTCAGTATTATCACATCAAATATATATACTAGGTTGGCTGCTTGTAACTGCATATCAATTACTTTTTGGTCGGGGGATTTGCCATCTCCTCTGATGGCTATTTTTAATTGCACGACAGTGCCTGACAGGCCTCAGATTCAATGATACCTCTGACGTAAAGCTTTAATCTGTGGGTTGGTGCCTGATGCTTGTCCTTAGCTTGGCCCAACGTGGCTCAACTTGAGGGGTTCTTTAGCTCTGACTATCTGAGTCGTGAGCCATTTTCTTTGTTTCATCATAGTGTGTTAATTTGATTGCATTGTTTCTCAATGATGATACATTGCAATAGTTAAGAAGCCTCTATGCAAGGTTAGCATTTTCGTGCTTCAACAACAGCGAAGACGTTGGGCGAAGATTTGGTACCAGTAAAATGCATTTAAGCTCCCCCCTCTCCCAGTGGCTTAGGCTACTGTCCGTTCTAATGCAGTGGTTCTGTTGTTGGTGATTCGGTGTTGATTGCTACTCTCATTGTGGAATTCTGTAATTGTGCTATGTTTTGATGCGCGTTACTTTTTGTCCATTCTAGTTTTGAAAGCATATTAATAGGAAAGAAAGAGTTGGTTGCTTTGCAATTTTTGTCTTCCTGGTGTCTTTATATTGCTGTGTGGCTCTTCCTCTAGTTGTCACGGGTTTGTCTGCAGTTTGTGATTGTAGTACTTCCAGATTATACTCACTTATTATTTTAAATATGTTCTTAAAAGGGCTTTGGAAGCAAAGACTACACCAAAGAACTGAAACCAGAGTGTGCATATTTCCTGGACCAGACTAGCTGGTTTCTGCCATTTAGGCTTTATCAGTAAGCCTCTAATAGTTTCAAAGTCTTCAATAAAACCTATGATCCCAAAGGACAAGAAAATAAAATAAACACTATAGTTAATTTATCATATGACGTCGCGTCTGGGAGTGAAATAACGCCATGCAATAAAATCTGTAAACCACTAGTGGTTTATCGATTTTCGGGAAACGTTATGACGTCTATAACAACGTTGCGTACATAATGACAAAATTATAACGTTTTAACGGCAGAAATGATATTTTATCATATGATAAATAGAATCTAACATTCGTGCTTTTGTATTATTGAATTTATTAAACTCGTTGCGAAAAAGAGATAAAATGCTCGGCAAGCCTCGCATTTTATCTCTTTTTCCCAACTCGTTTAATAAATACAATAAAACATGAGCACTCATGTAAGATTCTCTATATCTCAAAGGCCAAGAAAATAAAATCTACACTATAGTTAATATAAACAATGGATGCATCCACAGTACAATTATGATGAAGTTTGGTCTTTGCACTTTTTATATACAGCATTTTATATAGAGGATCTTACATGAGTCCTCATGTTTTATTGAATTTATTAAACGAGTTGAGGAAAAGGGATAGAATGCGAGGCTTGCCGAGCATTTTATCTCTTTTTCGCAACGAGTTTAATAAATTCAATAATACAGGAGCACGAATGTTAGATTCTATTTATCATATGACATTAAATTTCTTTGAAGTCTCATTGCTGACGGTAAAACGTTATAATATTGCCATTATGTACGCAACGCTATTATGGACGTCATAACGTTTCCAGAAAATCGATAAACCACTAGTGGTTTACAGATTTTATTGCATGGCGTTATTTCACTCCCAGACGCGACGTCATATGATAAAGCATTTTAAAAATTTAAATATTTTAAATTGATGTCAATGGTGAAGTTGTCCATAAATTGTTTAGATGTCTGTAGCTACGAAATGCATGAGTGAAATTTATTGTAATTATACAGATATTACCTTATTTATTTAATTTTCAAACGACACACACACACACACACACACACACACACACACACACACACACACACACCTTAAACTCTTGTAACTGTTGCAAAGGGGTTTTTATTCCTACTTTCAGAAGCATGTGTAGCCTATGAATGTTACTCCAGAGCAGTTGTTTCTATGTTTATCAGTTACCATTCCTAATAACTGCAGCGTTGCACGTTGCCTGATAAACGTTGCCTATCTCACCAGTGCTCACAGCATGTAACTTTATCAGGTCATCATAACGTTGCAGTTTCTGAATGACGTCGTCGATGACATTGAATCGACACGAATCTCGATAATGACGCCATAATCGCTAGTTTGAAGAGTAAATCAAATTGTAAACTAATAAATAGAATGCCAGGTTCGCAGCTGTTGATATCAAGTTTACCGGGATCTGCTTATAGAACGCAGGTTGAATCGCTTGGCAAGCCTCAGGTGTCAACAAGCATTCATGAAGCCTTGCCTGGTAAACTTGATATCAAAATCACTCACCTTGTATGCTCTTTTTATCAAACTACCTTGCGCTTTTTTCTTATCTCAATTAACTAACCTCCGACGTTAACATGGTCCATTTTCTTATCATCAGGGAACAAATAAGGATCTACAACACTTGCAATATGAAAGACAGTTGATACCCCTTTACAAGCTTCCCTAACTAATTCCATATCAGTTACACTTCCACAAAACTGCCTCACTGGCACAGAACTGGTATAATCTGAAATAATGATATACCATTAAAGGCCTCCCTCTCTCATGAGTGAAAAGTTTACATTTATAAAATACTGTCTCACTGGCACAGAACTGGTATAATCTGAAATAATAAGATACTATTGAAGGCCTCCCTCCCTCATGAGTTAATAGTTTACACTTATACAATACTGTCTCAATTGCACAGAACTGGTATAATCTGAAATAAAAAGATACCATTAAAGGCCTCTCTCCCTCATGAGTTAATCATCGTTTACACTTATACAATACTGTCTCCCTGGCACAGAACTGGTATAATCTGAAATAATAAGAAACCATTAAAGGCCTCCCTCCCTCATTAGTTAATTGTTTACACTTATACAATACTGTCTCACTGGCACAGAACTGGTATAATCTGAAATAATAAGAAACCATTCAAGGCCTCCCTCCCTCATGAGTTAATAGTTTACACTTATAAAATATTGTCTCACTGGCACAGAACTGGTATTATCTCAAATAATAAGATACCATTAAAGGCCTCCCTCCCTCATGAGTTAATAGTTTACACTTATACAATACTGTCTCACTGGCACAGAACTGGTATAATCTGAAATAATAAGATACCATTAAAGGCCTCCCTCCCTCATGAGTTAATAGTTTACACTTATACAGTACTGTCTCACTGGCACAGAACTGGTAAATCTGAAATAATAAGATACCATTAAAGACCTCCCTCTCTCATGAGTTAATAGTTTAAACTTATAAAATATTGTCTCACTGGCACAGAACTGGTATAATCTGAAATAATAAGATACCATTAAAGGCCCCCTTCAGTCATGAGTTAATAGTTTACACTTATACAATACTGTCTCACTGCCACATATTTGGTATAATCTGAAATAATAAGATACCATTAAAGGCCTCCCTCTCTCATTAGTTAATAGTTTACACTTATACAGTACTGTCTCACTGCCACATATTTGGTATAATCTGAAATAATAAGATACCATTAAAGGCCTCCCTCTCTCATTAGTTAATAGTTTACACTTAAACAATACTGTTTCACTGGCACATAATTGGTATAATCTGAAATAATAAGATACCATTAAAGGCCTCCCTCTCTCATGAGTTGATAGTTAACACTTATACAGTACTGTCTCACTGGCAAATAATTGATATAATCTGAAATAATAAGATACTATTGAATACCTCCCTCTCTAGTGAGTTATTAGTTTACACTTAAACAATACTGTCTCACTGGCACATAATTGGTATAATCTGAAATAATAAGATACCATTGAAGGCAACTTTCCCTTATACAATCCTGTCCCACTGGCATAGAACTCGTATGATCTGATGTAACAAGATAATTATTGTTGGAGTCACTCACTTATCTTACAATAACACTTCCTCAATACTGTCTTACAGGACAGGAACTGGTATACTGAAATAATTACAGTTGAAATCCTCTTGCATTACAGGAAAGCGCAATACACGGTAACAGCTGATATGTTACAAAGATATCTAGGAAAGAATTTGGGAACAGAGAATTGCTTAAAAAGTATACAAACTCAACGTCGGTGAAAAGTTTCCAGTAAATCACATACACTTAACATAGGACAATATTTAGTCCATTCTGAACGAAAACGGCGGATACTTCAACACTCAATTTTATGGCATAGAGTCCCATGCATCACCACTATGGAAAACGGTATCCATCACATCCGAATGCATTATAATCATTCCTTGATGGACGCCTGTAGTTTCCATTGCAATGTATAGGAAAATGCAAAGTGTTGGTGTTACCTTAAAGTTTGATCCTCATTTTTCGCGTTTCAGTGGAGTTTTCAATGAAAATATCTAGGGCATGTCCTGGCATGTTGTCTTCTGAAAATGATGATTTTAAATTCTTAAAAACTGCAAAAAACATAAAATGCACGTGCATCACGTGCACCATAGTTCCAGGGCTCGTGTAACTGTTTTATCTCTCCATACCAGCTTTTCGTTGACCAAAAACATGAACGTAACAGTAGCCAAGGAGCTGTATTATATTCTTTCCGAAATATCGAAATTTTAATACTGATAACTTTTCATTGACGCTGAGTATATTAAATCAACTACCGCTGTTCAAACTTACGAAATTTGCGTTTAAATCCGCCTAAGAGAGCCGCCATGTTTTTTCACCAGTGACATCACTAGCTCACATTAGGTTTTCCATTCGGGTAACTAAATTAAATGTGTAACGAGCGCTTTTGTCATAACACGTTTAGCTGTCCGTTTGTGTTTAAAGAAAATGTTTTAATTAGCGAGAAAAATAGCTCAAGTGTGTGAAAATGTGTAGTAAATATAGTTTTGAACTGATTTGATATAATATGATTGAACTCTATTGCCTATCGGACATGGATTTTGATAATAGGTAGCAAATTTTCATATTTTTGAGGAACTGGGAGGTTTCCCGACATTGAGCTGACATATGTAGTGTATTTATGAAGGACACTTGCCTCTGAAAGCAGCAAAACAATCGCAAGAGGTCTCAACAACGAAAAAAACAGAAGCAAAAGGTGGTATATCCTTTGAATGACGTGGCAGGTACATCAACGGATGGTGGAAAACCAAACATTCCCAACGATAGAAAAGTAAAGATTAAATACGACATAGAACAATCCTCAGTAGTCCCAATAACTACCAGAAGAGACAATATAAGCTATATAAATCTAAATATGAATATTACAGAGAAAATGTCAGGGGGGACACCCATGCCAGGATAGGGGGCTATGTACATGTATTCATCGCCAGCCCCATCCAGCAGCCAAAGTTATGGTCAAGTAATTGGGGCCGCAATGATCCCCACACATTCCGCTGCAGCCGTTATCATTTCAAACATCACCAAGCCCCAGAACAGACTAGGTGAATGAAATTTTTGAGGATATAAAAAAAAAATCAAAGTTGGTATAAACGAAATATACAAAACATTGAGTATAATTAGTATGAAAGTGAACAACCTAGAATAGAAGCTATCCAAGGTTGATATTAGAGTGACATACATAGAAAACGGTTGCAGTTTTGTTAATGAGAAGTATGATACACAAAACGCAAAACTTCAAAGCACTATGTTACTATTAAAACCAATACAGGATCAGTGTAGACCGTTAGAAGATAGACAGAAAGAGATCAAAGCACATACTGAAAGCCTGAATAAGATAGATAGTAAAATATTGGACATGGAAAGTAGGACAATGAGAGAGAATCTGATGTTTTGGTGTAAAGGAAGAGGATGGAGACGTTGATTGCGAAGAGGATTTTTCGATAAGATAAAGACATTTTTCAAAGAAATTCTAGATTTTGGTGAAGGGGTACCCAGAGACATAGAACTTGATAGAGCACATAGAAAGGGCAGAAAATGCAACACAGCAGTCAGGCCGATAGTGGTAAAAGTTCATAGGTACATTGATTGTGAGAAGGTTAGAATAAGGGGGTATGAGAAGAGAGACATTCGAGAAACCAGGAAACTCTCTGTCAGAGCGCAGTGGCCCAAAGACATCATGGACTAAGTTTATAAGAAAGGGAAGGACCTAGGGAAAGATGTTAGATTTGTAAAAGATAAACTATTCGTCAATAATTTAGATTATAAACCACAGTTTAGGGAAATCAGAAAAGGGAAGATGACATTAAAATAATTTCCTGGAACGTATTTGGTATAAAAAAAAGTTAGGTAATACTGACTCTTTAACCAGCAGCAGGGAGCGCAGTGGCTCAGTGGTAAGTGCCGCCGGTTCGAGCCTCACTGGCGTCACTGCATTGTGTCCTATAGCAAGACGCATTTACCCTAGCCTAGTACTGGTTCAACCCAGAAATACCTGTCCCTATATAACTGAAAGATTGTTGATTGGAATCAAATCAAAATCTTGAACCAGCAGACCAGTGTCGATTTCTCTGTGGGATCCTATTATAAAATATGTAGGGGTAGGGGTAAATATCTCTCCTGAATGAAAATTAGTTCGGTGACCCCCATTGTTTATTCTTTTTTCTTAAAGGTAAAATAAACGTCTATGAAATAAAAAAAACAACAGGCTCATCAACTTTATAACCGGTGTGTTAATTGCTTGTCTTGGGATGGTACTTACCCACACAATTTTTATGATAAGAACCAAATTAACAAAATTACATTCATCTCCCATTAATTTACATTCGGCGTCCTCTGTTCATATTCCTAGTTCAGTTAACAATTTTTGGGATATGCTTCCAACCATTAGGTTATCTCCTCTTAGGTCACCTATTATTAGGAAGTTTACTAAACCATTTAATGCATTCAAAAGACGCGGAATGTATCCTAATGTTTCTAAATGCAATGCCAAGAGGTGTGTCTGTTGCACATATTTATGTACAAAAACTACCATTGCATCATCATTTTCCATAATCAATAATTATGATGTGGACTAAACTTCATCTGATAAGATTTATGTTATAACTTGAGCTGAAATTAATTGTGGAATGCAATATGTTGGACAAACTGGCCTATCCCTTAAGACTAGGTTTCGTGAGCACGTTTGTAAACTGAAAAAGCCTAAAAAGTTTGACACATTTCTTTATCGTTGTTTCAAAAGTAATTGTCATTCACCTAGTAAAATTTTAATTCAGGGGGTTGAAAAAAAATTAAATGATCCAAATTCATCAAATAGATGAAAAAAATATAAAGAGTTTTGAAACTGAATTAAAATGGAGTAAATTTCTGCAATCACCTCTTCCTTTAGGCTTTAATGATAGTATACACCATGAAGGTAACATTTCTAAAATACCAGATTTGATTGGTTGTTTCTGTTTTGGAATGTAAAAAACATAAAAGAAGATCTCATGGTAAACGTAAAATTGGCAACATAAAGCGCAAAATTTGTACTGAAAAACGCTTAAATTCTTCTCAAAAGAATCTTTTTATAGCTTTAAATAATCATGGTCGGTATGGCTTTTTTCATTTTTAAGTTTCTTGCCTATCTCAGTTTAACGTAATTTAAAGGTAGAGGCTAATACACTTTAAGATAAAAGCAAACAAATTATATAAAGCAGCACTTCTTACAAGGTGTTATATTCAACATTTCCTTAGTCCTTATATCGATTCTGAGGTCAACCATGAACGACATTTTATCAAAATTCCAGTCATTAACAAAGGTACGGAGTTTATTGATTTACGTAGAATCTTTTAGGATAAATTATAGTCCTCCCCCAATAGTAAGAAACGCGAAAATCTGGATTATTATTTTATTACTTTCATTTTTCCAAAAATAAAGCTCAAATCTGGATTTAGAATAGCCTGCAGTGTCAGAAGAAAATTGTTTGAAGAATCTACTATCACTGCCCTGACCCCTAATCTCTTGGGAATTTCGACATTTTTAGGCTTTCTGAAAAGCGGGGGGAATTTAAACGGTTTAACAGCCATGTGACTGTACTTAATTTTCTACAGGTGAGTGTCAAAAGCATTACACATTTTATAAGCGTAATTGCTTTGTACAAGTCAGTTTTATTTTTAAGCACTCAGTCTGCCATTCAGTCGATAGGATCGATTCAATCTGCGTAGACCTAGAGCCAACTGATCCAATACGATCAGTTTGATCCGGGTAAATACTGTTTGCTATATTTGTTAGACCATATTCTACTCAAACAGCGTGGTGTGGCTATTATGGACAGTTTTACAAAACAACTTTTACAGTGGTAAATGGCCTAAACATTTTCAACTGCATACGTTATTTTATAGTCAACCATTCACTTTCTGTAATTAGTTAATTTGAGCTGTTTACATACATTCTTCCAATGGTAATACTCAAGTTTCAAATAAGTGGAATAAAATGCCCAAATACTACAATCAGAATTATTAGAGCAAAAATTAGCGGTAATACCAAGCAATATCTTTTGTCAAAATTCTGCCTGAAATTATTCACGATTATTGAATGCTCAATGTTGTATAAATAAAAACACGTGCATCTTAAGCCATTTATTCATGGTTCTAATTTACGCAGCAGTACTTTATATGTACGATACTCTTTATGCTATACTGAACAAAAGTGAAAAAGCTACACTACAATATTCTATATTTTGTGAGAAAGTGTTGGACAAAAAATATTTACTAAAGCTTGACATCCAGCAAACGATTCGTCGAAACTCCACCAATATGTCTCTTTTGATGTCTGAGTTATGTTCCCTTTTTGTGTTTAAAGCTTTATTCACTGAATTATACAATTGCGCATTTGCATAAAAATATTGTTACGCAACCAGAATTTGTCATACTTGTGTTGCAATAAACAACAAGATAACTTACTTATCACTTGAAACAAGCGCAAAAATCAGTTTCAACTTTATCAAATTTGTAAAAAATTGTAAATTGTCTCCCTTTGACGAAAACAAATAGGGAATATTAAATGTTTGGTAATATTCGATGTATCACGATTTTTGATAAATTTATTTTCCAAAATCAGGTAGACCTATCAGCACACTGTTCCTACCATTTCTCGACCAGTAATGTTCTCAGACTAAGATGCAATAACACATTGATTTTCCTACGGAGATTTCAGTGATAAAATTTCAAGCTTGACCAACTTGATGAAAATCCCCGCTTTCTAAGGTTTCTTTTAACAATCAAAACACAATTTTGATAAGTCGTTCACATTTCCAAGTGCGGATCCAGAGGGGGGGACAGGGGGTCCGGACCCCCCTGGAAAATCACAAGTTATATGGGTTTCTATAGGGAATAAGCAATTAGACCCCCCCCCCCCCCTGGAAAAAGTTGGACCCCCCCCCCCCTGGAAAATGTTGGACCCCCTCTGGAACCTTGAAAAATGATAGTTTTCTTTGAAATTAACCATTTGACTTCTGTAAAATAAGCTGAGGACTAAAAAAACAACAAAAACGTCAGACCTTTTTTTGTGAGATTGACCTGGACCCCCCTGACGAAAATTCCTGGATCCGCGCATGATTTCTGGCTGTTACATGTCTATACTACCATTTCGTTCGATGGGATCTGGTTGGCAGTGGAATTCTAAAGGCCTAAACTATGTGAGATTTCCGATCAAATGTAAAGAATTTCTAGCGATAAGGCGAGCGATTTCCCTAAACGAGACGTTACTTTTATTTTGTTGAAATAACGACTGGAGAAACTAGGCACAAACAACAAATATATATAGAAGAGCCGTCGATGCACCATTGTCCCCGAATTTGTATATTTAAAACGGGGTTTCCTTCATGCATGTTATTACTCTACTTCTTATTGAATGAGAATTTATTTCGATCATCAACTGTGCTTGTTATTCAGTAACATATATGGGAACTAGACCGTTAAACAAGGAACCACGCTATGTACAGTAAAACTATTTATACAGTTGATGTACAATAAAAACGACCATCTTGCAAAGTGGTCTATTTTTGTCAGATATTTGATGTCTTCTTTCGCTTATACAACCCCTTTCCCCCCTAGACCCAAGACGCCCTTAAAATATGTTTTTTATAGCGACATTTAATTGTCCAAAGGGCATCTTGGGTCTAAAAACATCTAAAAACAAACTGAAAGACGCCAGTTTCATCTTTTCAATGACAAACGTCAAAATTTTAAGTATATTTCGTACGCATGCGCAGAAGGAATACCGCAATTTTTTGGAAATGAAGGGCACTTATATCCTTAATATTTTAGAACTTTTACTTTTTGAAAACCTGAAAAGGATTTACAAAAACTCTCGTCTAAACGGCACCCAGTCTAAAGACGTAAAATGAGGGGCCAACAGGTAAGCCCCGTCGGGCCCAAAAAACAGCCAAAGCATCAGGCCCCTACCATCTCATCAATAGATAAGTCTTTAAGTCGGAATCGTTACAGATTCTGAAGTCCGACCCACTGGTATGCAATTAAAGAGGAAAGCAAAGTTGCCAACCGTGATTTTGTTGACCACCAAGCATGCAGTCTGTTGCAATACATTAACTTTATAGCCAATATTTTTATAATGGGAAATTATTTAATAAACTGCGCTAAAAATTATTAGAGCCAACAATCTTCTTTGATACTGATAGCCTTGTTTTAGAAGTTTCTGGGTTAGCAATTTATTGTGGGTGTTGAAGTCAGCAACATGGCTAGATGCTCTAACAAAACGACTGAGTTGAGATATAGACTCCAAAGGATGAAACGCGAGGATCATCGCCATCTAATAATGGCGAATTGACAATTTTAAAAATCAAAATCGTCACGTTTATCATAAATTTTGGTAGAAACAATATCAATAGAAATGGACAAATGCAAGTCTAAAAAACGCGGCTGCAGTATCAGAGGTACAAGCTTTATTATGTTGGAGCTCTGAATGGTATATTTGACTTAGCATATTGTCAAAATAAGCATTATTAATGTTTAAAATATTACCCAAATATCTGGATGTAGTATTTAACGCGCGTCAATAATATCAGCCTCCTCATCATCAGAAAGAGACATGGTAAAGTCCCTCTCATAACAAAACAAGAACAAATCGGCAACCAGGGGAGCACAATTTGTGCCCATAGGAATCCCAACTACAACTACTTGTCTATACAACTTCGTGCCAAATCGAATAAAAGTGTTGTCAACCAAAAAAGGTCAACGCATCACATGCATTTTAACAAGAATATACAAGATATTTTTTTATATTTTTTCCGAAGTAAAAATCCGTTTCTATCGTTACATGCAAGGTGAGGAGAGCCTTTTCTATTGAAGGCTATTCCAATAAGATAATGAAGTTAATCTTTTATCAAATAATGAGGTAAATAAGTGTAAAGAGTAGAAAAAATCATATGTGACGTATGTAGCATGCGTCTGAAGCAGTCCAATAAGATGTTGTCTATAGCAACCAGTATCAAAGTAACAAGAAATATGCCTCTATATACTCGCCTAGCTTATTTTCATAGGGTCTTAAATCAAGGACTCTGATTTCTGTGATGTAAGTCGCATGCGTCTGAAGCAGTCCAATAAGATGCTGTCCTAGACAACCAGTGCCACCAGTAACCAGACCTATGTTACTATATACTTGCCTAGCTTATTTTCATAAGGTCTTAAATCAAGGACTCTGATTTCTGTGATGTAAGACGCGTGCGTCTGAAGCAGTCCAATAAGATGCTGTCCTAGGCAACCAGTGCCACCAGTAACAAGCACTATGTGAGTGTTCTGTGCCGTCATACTGATGTCATCTTTATCAATACGCTGTCGCAGTTTCTGCAAATAAAAAAAACAGAGCAAGCATTTTAACATGGGTAACCAAATACACTATTGCGCGATACGTAAGGGTTGATGATTTTGAAGTTGATATGTTTTTGTTGTTGATCCATAGTATTAATGCTCCTTTTGTTTGAGGCGTTTCTGTGTTTGGTCCTTGTTTTGTTATGCAGTACTCTGAGTATTTTATAGTTTTGCAATCATCGTGCTGCTGAGGAAGAGAGTGTGTGCTGTTTTTTTTTTTACTTTAATTGTCTTCTTGATGTTTTGTGACTGTTACTAGTCTATCTCTCTTCCTCGAAATGTATTGTGTTGGTCTGTCTATTTCCTGGCCATACTCATTTACTTTATGACTGTTACAGGCAGGTATAAAATGGGCCTCGAACACCACCTGCAAAAGGTGCAATCAATAAGTTATATTATTGCACATTTTATAGATATTCCAGTGCGAATGCAAACTGGTACAATAAGCAAGTTATATAATTATTCTAAAGTTTTGAGTCTATACGGGCAATTATTGATATGTTTCCTACAGACGCACAAACCATAAAATTACTTCTGCAGATGGTATTAATTATACAAATGCAATCTACTCTAAAAGTACCTTTATATGTTTAAATGTCCATACAATGTATTAATTTTGCACGGTATACAATAATATATATACGTAATATTTTCGACATGCCCTAGAGAACTTGAAAGAGAAAATGCTCTTTATTATGTTCACACATCATTATTGATAACCCAATCAGATTAATCAAGGAGATACATTTTTATCATATGACGTCGCGTCTGGGTGATAACATGCCATGTAATTATATACTTCGTTATTGAACCCATTTAAATGCATTGACGAGTGTTACTTGACTTTTCGCATACTGAAAAGGTGGCAACTTTGATATTCATATCTGGGTGTGGTTCGGCTATTTCATCTGCTAAGGAAGGAAAATCAGGTTTTATTTATAATTTGGTAAAGAGTTAATGAGCTTTTTGAGCCGCGCAAACGTGCATGCATTTCATGAAAATCCTAACCGTATACACACTGAACTCACATCTATTAACTCTTAAAGCGCATAATCACAAAATATGTTTTTGTCATCCACTCAAATAGTTGAAGCCTCATAGACAAACAGTGTGGACACAGATCAGACTGCTCCTATAGGAGCAATCTGATCTGGGTCCACAATGTTTGCCAGGCTCTTTGCCTATGTTACATAGACATTTTCAGATGCAGTTACTTTGTTGGCGTTTTAAGAACTAAATAATGTATTTTGCGTCTACATTTGAGGTAATGGCGCGAGATGATACAGTTACTTTTGAATAAAACAACGCCTCATTTTCAGCTTTCACCTATGTCTAAGGCTGGCCAGTCCTAATTACGCATTCATGAGGCGCCGCCTTTACAGCAAGAGAAGAGTCAAGTAATACTACAGAACTTAAACTGCTCGATCAATGGGACCCTCGATCAAGCTTCCTGTCTATTCAGTACACCAGCTGAAAAGGCCATAACTGTTTTATATGTCGTCAGTATGTTTATTAATACATTATTAATCAACTACTTACGATCTATGAACAATTGCGTTTCCCTAACTTTTTTATTCTGACAGTCAGTTGAGAAGAAGCGCAATTACAACTCGCAGTGACTTTTTGTCTCAGCCACTGATCTCCTTTTGGAACAAGAACCCCCACAGACATTCGATCGAAACAGGCGCATAACTGCAAGAGAGCTGGCTTCTTGTCTGGATATCTCTTGGAAATGTTCACAGAATAATCCATTATCAGTTAAGCATGAAAAGAGTCGCAGCTCGATGTATTCCAAGGCTTTTGAATAAAGACCAAAAACAGGCCCGGGTCAATGCTGCTCAAGGCTTACTTTAAAGATTCCACAGTGGAGGACAGCAGTTTCTGGACAGAATTGTAACCGTCGACGAAACCTAGGTATCAACATTTGATCTCAAGACAAAACAGAGTTCCTCTATGTGGAAAACACCGACATTGCCCTCCCCTCAAAACGCAAGAGTCTGCAGATCACAGAAGAAACAGATGTTTATTGTTTTCTACGATACGGAGGGTGTTATTCTTCTGCCATGGCGTCCCATTAATTGTGAGTATTATCAAAATGTAAATATCATTCTAAAAGTTTTTTGAATTTTCTAAACTTTCTGCATTTATGAACGTAGCATTAAAGCTGCATACTCTGTAACTATGAACGTTTTTCGAAACTTTTATTTTCTTTTTAAATCATTTGTAAAAGTAGAATTAAGCTGTGTTTTTACAATAAAAATGTTCAGTACAGCTGAAAACTGCATGGAAAAGTGAATTATCTTATCAAATAGGTGTTTATTTCTCTTGTTGGTAATTATTTGCGTCCCTCCAATAATTCTAGACCGTTGAATTTTAACATAAATGCAGTTGTTTTGATAGTGATAACCTGTTAAGATTTACGAAAATGGTAAAATGTTTACCTGAATTTGAGTATTTTTACTGTGTTCTTGAAAAATAAAAACATTATTTTTAAAATTAGAAGATCAAAAGTTACAGACTATGCAGCTTTAACAAAATTTATCTCAGTCGTCAGGTACTTACTCAACACTTTCTCAGAGCGATGCGACGAAAACGGCCTCAGAAACGAGCGACATTTCTTTTTTCCTCGCGACAACAGCGAATAAACAGCGCATTAAACAATGAACAAATGGTTCTTTGAACATCGTAATGGATTTACATAACATAACATAACATAACTTTTGTTCTCTCAGATTGCATAATACAATATATGAGGTAATAAATTCTAATTAGCTAATAACTTTTCTACAATTTATAATATAAGGTGCGCGCTCAGTTAACAGGGACTAAAACTTACTGAGCACTATAGAAATAAACCTACTTAGTTGTTTTAACAGTTTCAAATTTTCAGTAGGCATCACTTTTTGAAATTTCAATGTATTCACGTGCCGTAAATAAAATTTTGGTAGATATTTCTTTCTTTCTTCTATGAAGTATTTACATTCAAGCAAATAGTGGAATTCGTAGCCCAACATGTTTCCTGTACAGAGATTACAGAATCTTTGTGAACGGTCAACATTCTCCCATCTACCCCGTTCCACAGGAAGTCGATTATTTGTTGTTCTGAATCTAGATAAGGTGATAAAGGAACGGGGTTGAAGTTCTGTAATATAGGGTTCGATTTTAAAATTTGTTTTGAAAATTCTATAATTAACGCATTTTGGGCTGGTTTGGACATCGGAATTCCATTTTTGCACGAACTGCATCTCAAGACGACTTTTAACTTCTCTGCAAAGCCAATTTATATTTTCTATATTATTACTTATCCATATATAGTTCAGTCCAACATCTTGTAAAGTCTTTTGAATACATGAAATCCATTTACATGAATATATATTATTATTATGCAAATACAGCAATAATTTATATATTTTATGGGAAATTTTAGTGTTTATGCCAGTTAAGATTTTTGCCCAGAATTTTATCATTCTTGTTTTTATCTGAATCTATAGGGGAAATCGACCAAATTCGCCATAGACCATGATCAATGGGGTACTGCTTTTCATTCTTAGGATGCTTTTTAAGAAATCTAAATTAATTTTTTCTAATGGTTGTAAATTTTCAAAACCGGAAGTTTCACTTCCATACAATAATATTGGCACAATTGTCTGGTCAAAAAGCTTTAACTGGCACTATACAGGCAAGTGTAAATTAACTATTCGTTTTCTTAATAACTGCATTGATTTTTTGGCCAATGATGATAGATATTTTATATGCTGAACAAATCTCCCTTTTTTTGTAAAAAGAACACCAAAATACTTAAATTCTTTGATTATTTCAATTTCATTTCCTGCAATGTTAAATGATATAGCTCTGTTTCTTGCGTAATCGCCAATGATCATTGCTTTCGTTTTGTCAATGTTTATATTTAGTTTCCATCTCTTGCAATATTCGTTAAAAACATTAAGCATGTCTTGAAAGTCTTTGGGATTATCACCTAGAACCAGAGTGTCATCAGCATATAAAATTACAAATAAGATTAAAAATATTATATATTCATGATCATGAATATTAACCTCTATACCTTTACATCCAGATGTATGCATAAAATAATCTAGGTCGTTCAAGTAAACAGAAAACAGAAGAGGAGACAGGTTTTCACCCTGTCTCACCCCCTGTTGACACTTGAAAAATCCAGACGAACAACCATTTACTGTAACACAGGATTTTATTTCATTTTACATGTTTTTTATTCTATCAAATGTTTTGCCTTGTATGCTGTGTGTAAGTAATTTTTGCCATAAAACCATCCCTCCATACACTGTCGAAGGCTTTCGTAAAGTCAACGAAACAGCAGTAAAGTTTACTTTTTTTACTTTTAAAGTACTCTATGAGGCCGTGCAAAGTGAAAATATTATCAATAGTTGAATATTCTTTTCGGAAGCCACTTTGTGTTTCGTTTAGGATTTTATTTTCTTCTAGAAACGTGCTAAGTCTATGATACAGTATTGATGTGAACAATTTTACCACACAGCTCAATAATGTAATAGGACGATAATTTGCGGGATCCATTTTACTACCTTTATTTTTGTATAGAGGGATGATGTTTCCTTTAACCCAGTTGCTTGGAACGGTGCCATTTTCTAGCATAATATTGAATAGTTTCTTGTATATTGGGATAAATATGTGTTTAGTTGAGGTTATGTATTCGTTTAGTATACCATCTGTTCCACTGGATTTGTTTGCTTTTAAAGATTTTATTGCTGTGTTAATTTCGCCTTCGCTAATTGGGTTGTCGAGTGATGCCTGTGATAGTTGAAATGCTTCATTGTTTTCAAGATGTGCCAAGTTGAATAATATGTGTTGTGCATTAAAGTTTTCACCAGACTCAGTTGCTGTGCATGAATTCAGTGTACGAAAGTATTCAAACATATCATGTAGTGGGATAGGAGTTGTGTCGGTTTTCTTATTTAAGCTGTTAATCATTTTCCAATAATCTTTGGAGTTTTCTGTTCTGAGTCTGCGTATTTTGTTCTTAAGGCCAGTGATATGTTTTTTGTAGTATTTCCTAGTAGTTGATTTATAATGTTTGCATGCATTTATCATTAAGCGTTTTGTAATTTCGCTTTTGTAAAAAGCATTATTTTTTCGTGCAGTATAGTACCTTTTTGGGGCTTTGTGGCATTGTATACCAAACCAAGGTTTAGAGTTTTCACCTTCTTTGAGACTACTGCGTATGTTTTGAAAGACTGCTTTGCACTTTTTTGAAAAATATGCTCCATTTTTGCTGCAAATATGTTGATTTGGTTTTGGTCAAGAGTACGGTTTTGTGAGTTGTCCAGTAATATGTTCAATTCGGCTACTTGTGTGCGATCAATGTTGTTTATAAAATCGACCTTCTTACTTGTTTCCCCATTGCTTCTGTTTAAATGTGATTGCTTTGTCTTGTGTGTTTTGCTGACATGCTGTAATCCTGAATGAAATAACACAATGTACATCAGAGAATAACGGTGAATAATCGTGTACAACAAAATTATTAACAAGGAGTATCCCATCTATAGTGGAAATTAAATAATCAATAACACTTCCTTTAACGCACGTAAGGGCACCTACCTCATCTTCTTTTACCCGGCCATTACAGACATATAAATTATTATTACGGCAGATCTGCAATAATTTATTTCCGTAATTATTTTTATCTTATCTTGTGACATTCTAACACTTTTTATAGCATGATTTTGTAAAGTTTGGCCATTGTTCAAATAATTAATGACGTAATCATCAATACCGTACTGCTCGATTGCAATTTTGTCTAGGTCAAACTCTGTGTGTTCTGTATAGGTGCCGTTACGAGCGTTTAGGTCTCCCATAATATACAAGTATTTATTACTATCAATATAAGGTAACAGTAAGGTCTTTATTTCAGAGAAGCTATCGCTATTACTGTAGTCTGATCCCTCAGGGGGCAGATAGACAAACGAAATGTACATGTCCTCGTCTTTTGATATTAGGCGTTTAGCGAGCTTCATAAGCATTAAATATTCTGATTCAACTTCAATGATTGTTATATAAGGTACCAAGCTATCTTTTACGAAAATACCATGTCCGCCAGAGCGTCTTATGCAGTGTTGCCTATGTTTTGAAAAATATGTGTAATTTGAAAATGATATTATACCGTCTTCGCACGTCTTTGTTTCGCTCACGCCTAATATATCACATGTCTTTAAAAGATCGCAAAAATCAGGTAACAGCAATTTTGATTTTAAACCACACACATTTAAGAATGAAATATTTAGATTTGAGTTTATTTGCTCATTACCCGCTGTAGGTTTTACCGCCGTACTAGGTTGTCCCTGGTGACACCGCTAATCGCATTGTGCTACCGGTTGCTCGATAATTTCGTGGTTTCCCGCTCTGATAGTCACAGGTGGGTTTGCCCCAGTTAAGCTTGTTGGCAATTCAGTGTTTATGTTTGTGTTTTAAGCCAACGCATTTTCATTCACACATGGATCATTCAAAATACTGGGGCTCTGGATTACTATCGGAGATGGGGTAAGTTCCATGTAAGAATTTTCAAGATGTTCACTGTCATCTTCCCTTTGCTTTTTATTAATTGATTGTCCTTCAAGCGGGGAAGAGGACGCCTTTGTTTTACCCGCCGGGTATCTGTCACTGCCAGTGTCATTTTGGGGTAAACATGTATACCTATTTTCAGACTCATAGCTGCTCAATATCTTATTTTGCGTACCGGAAGAAGCGTCCTTGTTTATTTGTTCATTCCGTATCTCAGACGTCGATTTGGCTGGCTGTGTAGGGTATCTTCTGTTTGGCGTTTGGTAGCTGGTAGAAGTTCTAACGTTTTGATCATCATTTTGTGACTGACTTATAGTATGTTCATGTACAGTACGTGTCCTAAAACTTTGTGTCATGCTGTTTGGGTTATTTCCATACATTACATTTGTGTTATAATTTCGAGTTCCGTTGTTATGGTAGTGATCTACTTTGACAGGTATGTTTTGACCACAAATAAATTTTTCATTATTGATGTAAAGTGTGTCTTTTACCATTCTCACACGATTGTCAGGGTTGTTTTTGGCTGCTTTCATTTTTGGATAAAGAACCTTTCTGCGCCGTTCGTATTCTTCGGGGTATTGTTCTCTGATGCCAAAATGCGTGTCTCTGAGCATCTCTGGTGCTTTTCGTTTGACCATTTCTTTTGTTTTAAATTCATGAAACTTAGCAATTATTGGCCTTGGTCTTGCCTGGTTTCTTCGATATCTCCCTAAACGATGGACCCTGTCGAGTTTTATGTCTTGGTAAATGCCCATATGTCGAGCTAGAAATTCCAGGAATGTATTTTCACAATTCTCATGCTCACCAGGACCAAGGTAAACCTCATTAATGCCAGTAAAGATAAGATTTTCGCACATTTGTCGACATTTTGTATCTAGGAACTCCTCTTTCAGGTCATTATGTTCGTGTTTGATGTTTTCAATTTCGGATGTTTGTAGGAATTTTAACTGATTGTTTAGTTCATCAATTCTCTGATTGATTGATGCCTGTGATTTGAGCACTTCATCGCATAAATCACTACATGTGTTTACACTACAGTCATACTCGGTTTGTTTGGATTTAATGTGTTTCATATCAACTTCTATTGTGTACACTTTAATCTGCACGGTGCACACGCTTTGTTTGAGGACAGTTATTTGCTCAACATGACCTTCAATATTGTGTATTCTGGTATTTTGCTGATTTAGCTGCTGACTTTGATGTCCAAGTTGATTCTCAATTTTCCGAGTCTAGTGTCCAGGCTTTGTAGTATACTAGCGATATGCGCAGGCTGATCAGAGACTGTGTTCTGTGTTTGCTGTCCGTGATTATTTACCGTATTATGGCTTGGCTGAATGAACTGATTTGTCATTCCTGTTGCATAGTGTGACATAGCTACTGATGGTGCCTGAGGTCCTTGTACCGCCTGCTGTTGAAATGCTTGGGGGTTGTGGGGGTGCCATCATCCCATTCTGTATTGGGGTCTGCAACTGTGATCCATATAAAAGCTCATTAGACTGGTGTATGAGAGTGCTAGGTTGTATGTATTGCACGCTGGGAGTCACCATTCTAGCGCTGTGTTGGGTACACGTAGATGTAGAGATGGGTGGGGTATTTGGTTTTGACATACCGTTGCTGTTTTGATCCGATAAAGTCCGTATCATATGTCCATTAGCACTTTTCTTGCGCTGCCTAGATTTCTTTGTCATAATAGTTCATTTTTGTTCTCTTTCACAGCACATAACATTTTTGAAAGTCACTTTTGATCATTTATTTTGACAATTTTTCTCTCCTTGAAAAAAGCGCGACTTTCTTTCAAGCTGCGCGCGCACCTTTTTTACAAGAACTAGCTTACCTGCCACAGTAAGTCGAGTGAGTAATTTTGTTGAGGAAAATTTGTTTCTTTTTTTAATATCGTCAAGCCCAAGGCTCTCTATCCAGGTGCATTCAGTCACTAATTGCCCAACACGTCAAATATGTCAATCGCAATGCACTCAGTATATTCAAAGCATTGAATAAATGTTTCATGCGCGGATCAAGGAATTTTCGTCAGGGAGGGTCCAGGTCAGTCTGACAAAAAAAAGCTCTGACAACGTTTTTTTTAGTCCTCAGCTTATTTTACAGAAGTCAAATGGTCAATTTCATGGAAATCTATCATTTTCAAGGTTCCAGAGGGGGTCTAACATTTTCCAGGGTGGGGGGGGGGGTCCAACTTTTTCCAGGGGAGTCCAATTGCTTATTCCCTTTAGAAACCCATATAACTTGTGATTTTCCAGGGGGGGGGGGGTTCTGACCCCCTGTCTCCCCCCCCTCTGGATTTTTGATGTTTTACGTTTTACTTTATACCACGTTGAAAGCCGATTCAAATTGCAATACAGTCATGCGCCAATAATTTTCGCGTGTGGGTTATCTCGCATTAGTAACCGGCTGTGTGTGGCTTATTTCGTATTACTTACGCTTATCTCACATGGGTAGCAATGTGGGATAGATTTTTCCGACAGCGAGCTAACATAGGGATCACTCGATCTTGTATGCGTTGGTTGGTGCAAAAAGTATTGGTGAAAGGGGCAGCCATCTTGGATTTATGATTAGTTGTTTATAATTTGTATAGTCTCCCTTTGATTATATAGTGTTTTTAATTGTAAAACCAAAACTGACAGACAGGAAGTGACATCACAATTTTACATGACATCATCAAATTTCTAATACTTAACCGTCTGCAAGCTTTCTGGGTGTAAACATTGACATGGGAAGAAACGGTCCTGAAAATTTCACCTGAGGTAAGAAAGCTGGCTGTAGATCTGCACCAAAATGGGCACAGACTTTGTGACAGTCTCCTATTCAATCTGCCCAAATTTCGACAGCTTGTTGCTAGAATAATGCATATTTGACAACTATATTTTTGTGCTAAAATGAAACCCCTGACATTTAGAGTACCTAGCAAAATAAAAATATTTTGAAAATATTGCATGGTTATGCCAGGACTTTAGGGTTTAGGGGGTGGGGTATTTTTTGTGAACAATTTTTTTTTACAGAAAGTCAAAGTTTCGCCGGGTATTCACCTAAATACATGGAAATATAATGTTTGGGGCAAAAAACTTGCGACGAAAGTGATACGTTTGCATAAAATTCAGGTTGAGAAGATTTCATAGCTTCTTCTAAATAAGTATGCTGTCCATAACTTTTGACAAGTACCTGTTGTGTATGAGGTCAGCCAATTACACTAAGGTGTATCATACTTGCCTACTTCATAAGTCATAGTCTAGATAAACACAATTTTTGAACTTAAAATTATTAATATTTTCTTTAATCATCAGATTTAACCCATAATTTGGTACTTTAAATAACCGTCTCATTGCGATGGTTCTTTTGAGTACCCACAACATAAGTTTTGGTTGAGATATAAGACAATTAATTACTTGGTACGCAATCATAACTAAAGCCCTGATACATGCCATTGTAAATTGATATTTTCCTAAGTTCCTACTAAGTTTTTATAATTGATTGTTTTTGAGCATTTTGACATCGTCCCCCCCCCCCGTGACCAATCATGCCGTTTTTATATGATGTGTGAAACATAAAACTACAACAGTATGCAAAAGAATTAGTTTGGTCACGGGGGGGGGGGGGGGGGGGGGGGGAGCACTTCAGAAAAACTTTTTCTATTTTCTATATGTTGAATAGCAAAAACAGGGTTTTTAATCTAGATTTTTAAAAAGGTACTTGTCCAATGAGAAAAACACTTTTGTGGACAATTCGAGAGTTGAAATTATTATCTTTTTGATGGAAAAACTATCGTTTTCTTTGAAACTTGTTTCTGGCCATTTTTATGGACAATCCTTCATTAAGACTGTCCGAGGTCCTTGTTACATTTGTCTTATATGACAGTTTCCAATATTGTTACAAGATTTATGCAAAGTGGATCTGTGGAAAACAAGGCAAGAAGTGGCAGACCAAAACTTGTGACAGACCGAGATTATCGCAAGCTTGAGAGGCTGGTAAAAGTCAACCATAGAGATTCTTTAAGTGACATAACCTCAAAATTCAATGAAGCCAAAAACAGAAGAGTATCTAAAAGAACTTTAAAACATCATTTAAACAAACATGGATTCAACAGACGAGTGTCAAGGAAGGGTGTTGTGATTCGGGAGGCCAACAAAAATAGGTTGTCATGGTGTTTGGAAAGGCATAGATGGCTTGTGAATGGCAACTGGGATCAAGTTATTTTCTCAGTTGAAAGTCAGATAGTAATAGGAGACAATAACAGGATATACATTTGGCGAAAGCGGGGAGATGGATACAGGCCGGACTTGTTGCCATCAAAGGCTAATCGTAAGTTATAGGTGATGGTCTGGGATTGCATTTGTTGGAATGGCGTGGGGACTTTAGCAAAAGTAACAGGCAACATTAACTCTGAAAATATAAATGAATCCTTGAAGAAAATGTTTGGCCAGCTATTGTTAGACATTTTCCAGATGATTAGTACCTTTTTTCAGGATGACAATGCCCCGGTACATAGATCTAGGGTATTGCAGGAGTACAGAGCCACTAACAATTTAAAATCCATTTTGTGGCCTGCTCAATCGCCTGATGTCAATATTATTGAATATATCTGGCTGTATATCAAAAGAAAACTTGCTTATAGACACCATATTATAAACAGTGACAGTGATGTGTTCAGAGAAATTCAGAGGATCTGGATGGATATTCCACCTGCATACATTCAGAGCCTATATTTATCAGTTCCCAGAAGAATAATGTCAGTAATTCGACTGAAAGGACACTTGACAAAGTATTAAGGTAAGACTGTTACATTTTGAGTTTGTTTTGGATGATTGATTTGCCATATTTTGTCACTTAAAACTCTGTAATTGAACGGAGTTAATCCAAGATGGCCTCCATTTCACAAATATTTTTTGCACCTGACTGTATGTGAGAAAAATAGAATCCATCATTGGTGTTCAGTGGGGACAGAAAAATCCCAACCCGAGGGCCCACCGTTCCAGTGGGAAACGAGGCTTGCCGAGGAGGCTGGCCTAGTTTCCCAATGGAACAATGGACCCGAGGGTTTGGATTTTTCTGAAACCACTGAGCACCAATGATCGATTCTTTTTCTCATATACCACGACCGTACGGTACAGTACAGTGTATTATTTGTTGGTGACGTCACTGAGATCGATATTTACAGTCAATGACGCGCGCTACATACAAATCAACTTGAAACAGCGAATAAACAGCTCATTAAACAATGAACAAATGGTTATTTCATCAAAATGGATTTAAAAGAACTAGCTTATCAGCCACAGTAACTCGAGTAAGTAATTTTGTTGAGGAAATGTGTGTGTGTGGTGTGTTTTTACATCGTCAAGGCTCCCAGTCCGGTGGATTCAGTCACTCAATGCCCAACACAACAGGTTAAATATGCCAATCGCAATGCACTCAGCATGTTCAGAGCATTGAATAAAGGTTGTAAGTAAAATGCGCAGTTTTACTTTTAAACCAAGTTGAAGGGCGAATTAAATCGCTGAAAATTCAACATAGAATCCGTCCCTGACTGACAACAATTCAACTTTCGTTTTCGAAGGAATACAGTCATGTGCCAAAAATGTTATCTCGCATTAGCAACCGGCCGCGTGTGGCTTATCTCTTATTAGTTACGCTTATCTCACATGGGTAGCGATGTGGGACAGATTTTTCCAACAGCTAGCTTACATAGGGATCAATCGATCTCGTATGCGTTGGTATGTGAGAAAGAATTATCTCATATGGGTAAAACAACGGAATCCCTATCTGGTGTGCGAGAAAAATGTAGTACCAATACATGTATACAATTATTTAAATGGCTTACCAAAAAAAAAACTAGATTTAGACATGTGGACTTCTAATATTGGTGTTAGACGATCTGATTAACCGTGTAGAGCCTGATACAGACAACGTCGCATCTAGTTATTTTAATAAAGAATCAGATAAAGTAATGCAACTTTTCTAAGCTACATTTGAAGACTCTCTTGCTTTATGGCGTTGTTCATTTGTTACACTGCTGACATCGCCCCTCTTAAATAAAGTCAGTGTAAGGAGTCCTGCGATGGACAAATCCTAAGGTCAGCGGTAACTGTAATAGGTCCATTATCCAGTCGTATAACAGAATAATCCTGGATCGTTGTATGGTATGTTGCTCTCTGTTTACGAGATTGCACGGCATGCCGTCTATGTGGGGCAGTATGATCTTATATCATGCACGGATGCGGAAAGTTTTGTCAGAGTGGTTTCAACTCAACGCCTGGCAACACTTATTGTTTTTTGTTTTTTTTTGTTTGTTTTTTTGCTGATGTGGGGAGAGAGGATCCAATTACCACTAAAAACGCCTTTTAAATGGAGTTCCGCTGGCAAGCTGATGATGGACCAGCAACATTGAATGCTGGCTCGGTAGTTTTGTGATTTTCCAGGGGTTCCGGACCTAGGTGACATATAGGTCCATTGGGCCTAGTGCTTTAATATTTGTATAGATAAAATAATTTATTATAATTATAATGTATGCACATGCCACTATAATAAACTCATAACGTACGCATATGCCTTATATACGTGTTATTTTTTTAACATGGTGTATTTATTTATTTATTTATTCACTACTATAGAAGTTCAACGTGTGCCTTATTTGATTGCTTTGACTAATCAGAACCAATCTTTAGCTATTCTACGTGTAAATGCTTGTGTATAACATTCGAGCCAAAAGGCTTCGCGTTTCATGAGATTTTAGCTCCTCTTTGGATTTTTTGTTTAATTCTAAAAATTGAGGTCCTGAGTCATATACATGTATGTTTTTTTTTACCTGATCAACCATTACAAAGAGACTTTTTATCGTGACAACAAGGACATAATTGAAAACTGCATCCTACGATTTCTCTCTAAATATTATATTTAACAATTGTCCTGACTTTATACAATGTAAAGGTAGTTCAGAAAATGTAAAATTTACGCCATTTTTCGTGTTCTCATTGTATGTATATTTGCCGAAGTAGGCTTGAAACAAAGTATGATGTCCACAAACACAACATTGTGTTGATGCTGAATAAAGGTATTTATTTGTTTTGTATGTTTGTTTGATTTGATACTTTACGTCCCATTAACAAGCTTTCAGTTAAACAGGGACGGATCTTCCTGGTTTGAACCAGTACTAAGCTAGGATAAATGTGTCTTACTCAAGGACCACAACGCAGTGACGCCGGTGAGGCTCGAACCCACGGCCTCTCGGTCTCGAGTCAATCACTCCCACTGAGCCACTGCGCTCCCTAAAGGTATTGTATATTTTGTATTTGAATGGCGATCAACAGCATAATTAATTTACTGTCGTGATATACCTGGGTCTGGCATATTTGTTTAAACTGCTGGTCCAGCTATATTCTTGATGGAGTTTTGGCAGTTTGGAAATGGCGAAAGTAATAGTACAGAACAAAATGGTAAGGAACCCTAGGAAATTCGTGTGCCTGTTCTTCTGAATTAGGGGATAACTGTATTCAAAATTTTTATTTGGGAAGGTATATCGTCGGATATACGGTCGGAAATTTAGTTTTACGGCGACGCGTAAGCGGAGCCGTAAAACGTGATTTCCGAACTTATATCCGACGATATACCTCCCCAAATGAAAATTTTGAATATGGTTATCCCCATTCTAATTCACTATTAATATTTTCCCATCAAAAAGACAGTGAAAATGTACTTTGTTGTGCCTACGTCCAGTGACTGCCAGCTGCATAAAACCGCTAGCCAGCTGCATATATTCACTTGTCAACCAATGAAAAGTGACGTTACGTAATGACGCCGAATTTGCGACAGTATATCACAGGATATACTGTTGCAAATTTATGACGTTATCCGATCAGATGTCACGTTGCATGGGCAAAAGCATTAGAATTAAACAATTTGTAAAATATAAAGTCATTTGCTTGTTTCTACACTGTCCATGATGCAGATACTAGCAAGTAAACGTGTTTACATATGTTTTTTTGCGCAATGGTCTGTATGGCCTATTGCAGATAACACTTGGCTTGATGGGTATGGCATCGACCCCTATTGACCTATTATAGGGATCAAACATGTTTTTGCTATGCATTAACATCTGCTGGACCCCGAGGGTGGAGTTGAAACTGTAGCCTGAATGGCGAGGGTTTTAACGATCACAAGGGGTATAGTAGGTGTTAGTGTATCAGAAAACCATGTTTGATCGTTATTATTGCATACAGTCATTTTGTCACTTGAAAACTTTTTGTAAAACTATTATGGCGCGCAAAAGCATGGAGGATTCGTAGAGCATAGACCTACGTCATGCTAACGTCAATAAATTACGTTCATTTCTATGGACGTTACTGTTTATGACGTCAATTTTTGTGACGGCACAGAATGCTTATATGTAAAGTACAAAAGCCATGCATCAACTCACGTAAATTGCCTGATTAATACATGGGTTTTGCTGGTTAAAACATGACTGCTAATAGCGTGGGACACAGCTTTTTATGCAATAATACAAGTTATCATATGGCGTCTGGGGTGAAATAAAGACATGCATTAAAATCAATTAACCACTAGTGGTTTACTGATTTTCGGGTAACATTATTAAATTACGCTTTTACTAGTTTTTTCAGCTATATCATAAAATTCAGTAATGTATCAGGAATACATGTGTGAAAAATGATGAAGATACGACAAGCGATATGTCCTTTACAACAGTTTTACTATAGGCACCATGGTATCCGCGGGGCAGGTGCCTGTAATCATCATGACGTCCCTATTTTTATATTATACTGGCCCTGAAGTTTTTCCTTTATATTAAGAAAATGAATCTCTATTTTAGGTTTTTGTTGCTTGTTTCATTTAGAGAAACAACTTATCATATTTCGCCTGTTTAATCAACACAAATAGTTTAAGTATATGCACAGAAATAGCATTTTAGTACACCTGGTACTGTTCCAGGCTATTTTCAAGACATTTTGAACAAAAATTGCTGTATGTTACGAACAGTTGCTGGAATATCAAGTAGAAACTTATTTGATGAACTTTCAACACATATTTGCAAACTATAAGGTTATAAGAAAATAATTTACATCAATATAAATACATTTACGAGGGTTAGTCAAAAATAACTGAGCCCTACCTCATAACATTTGAACCTAGTAAAATGGACATTTAATTGGATGATATTTCATTAAAGTTATATATCATCTATTTAATCACCTAATTTATTTCTGTTGGTAGGCTTTGTGTAACGGTTGCTAGGCAACAGAATATGACCTGTCAAAGGGGTGCGTTCACGCTGTGGTACATCTTATTCTAAGCGTTGCTATGGAAACAGTAATGTTAAAGCAAGGCTTTATTCACTGTCGTCTGATATCTTTAACATGTACCTATTTAGTGTCACAGAACAGGAACCAACTGACCCTAAATCATAGTTGCTGTGGTAGTTCGATTTTAGAATCTTTCAAATTTTAACATGCCTGACGTCCTATAATTTACCCCACCCAAAATCAAATTTACACAATTTTAATAGAAAACATAAAATATTAGCCCAATAATGCTTTAACAATACTGCATACACAAACCAACCCTCAGACATATTGAGTTCCCTGATTTAAATTCACTATTTTATTTCCATGGCAACACAATTCTCGTGTATTTGAAAATGTGTGGAATTTTGGCGTTTTTTTTGTTGCTAGGCAACGCATTCAATCAATGTTCACTTAAACATTAAAGAACTAAGTGCAATGAAAAGATAATATGATATATGTTATTCAAATAAATGTCAAATATGTCTTTCACAAAAACTATCAAGCAGGCAATCTTTTTAAAGACATACTGTTTTTTCATGGTAGCTGAGATCGTGAACGCATTGATCTGACTGACGATCTTCAGTTGCCTAGCAACCATAATAGAGGCTTCCCTAGGATAATTCTTCAGGGTCAAAACATCGATGACATATCATACTTAAAGAAAATAATCACATTTGTTGTCTACAATACCAAACTAAAATGTTATGAGGTAAAGCTCATTTATTTTTGACTGACCCTCGTAGAGATATAGTTTGGATAAAAAAACATAATTCTATGGGTAGCCTGTTTTTACTGACACTAACATTTACCTTTGATTGCCCTATCTAATCAACAGCTATTTTGGTAATGAGCCTACAAAATTAGCAAAACACCTCACATCCACTCATTATTTTCAGTAGCTCATTTATATTTTCACCTAAATCAGTGAAACAAAAGTTGAAAACATGGGGCATCCTGTTAATTTGATATTAAGAATCATGTCATGACTATTAATTTCAAAATTGTGAATTTTGATACCTGCCCCGCATACTAGGGGGTACATGTCAACAAACGAGCACAAGATACATATTTCTCATCTATTTTGTACATTGAATAACTCAAATTATTTGTTTTATGTCTCTTTAAAGAATTATACAGAACATAATCGAAATCAGGCACTTATAAGACCTAAAGAAGACTTGTACACGAACTTTACGGACATACCTCGTAATAACGTTACAAACATGGCAAAACACTAACGTTTCACACCAAAAATAAGAATGCACAGTTTTTTAATGTCATCCTAACATTAGTACTCCTGTAATATTGAATTTATTAAACTCGTTGCAAAAAAGGGATAAAATGCTTGGGTACCTCGCATTTTATCGCTTTTCCCCAACTCATTTAAATAAATTCAATTATACATGTGCACTCATGTAAGATCTTCTATGTTAATAAACTTCTCCTGCTACTATATACGTAGAGTAGAGACATTGGTACTCAATAAACAAAACACAGAATATCAAGACATTTTATTTCATTTATTGTAAAAATATATCAAAATTCGTTTTAAAATTTCAGCGTTAATTTGCATACATATATAAAACAATTAACAAATTCAACAATCTATTTATGGAATTATTTATATGTAAAATCATACAGCACATTTGTGAGAAAACCGGATGATTTGTAGCACTATATCACCAAGAATAAGTAACTCTTTGCATGCTGGGCAATTTTTCATGCTTTTGTTGTCATCTGTTTAGTTTTTTCATAATAAACGTTTTTAAAAATTGTTAAGGAACACTATAATAGTGTTAAACGGTTTGGAGCCAAACCAGGACTGTCATTCTGTCAGTCCCAATCTGTATCTTAACTGTTTTCAAAAGGGAGCAGGTGACAAAATTCGACGCTAGCAAGGCAAAAGTTAAAGCTATCCAGGGTGTTATAGTAATAATGGGACATGTAAAATGAATTCATGAGAGGTAACATATATAACACAACAGAAGTCACAATATCATATGACATTGGGTCTATGAATAAAATAACGCCTTGCAATAAAATCGATAGATTTACGGGAAACGTTATGACGTGTATAATAACGTTGCGTTTGTTTGCTTTGTTTGTTTGATTTGATTCTTTACGTCCCATCAACAAAATTTTAGTTAAACAGCGACGGATATTCCTTGGATGAACCAGTACTAATCTAGGATAAATGTGTCTTTCTCAAGGACCACAACGCAGTGACGCCAGTGAGGCTCGAACCCGCGGCCTTTCGGTCTCGATTCAAACACTCTACCACTGAGTCACTGCGTTCCCATATATAACGTTGCGTAAATAATGACAAAATTATAACTGTTTTACGCCAGAAAAGAGATTTCAACGTATTCTGAATGTCATAATGATAAATAGAATCTAACATTCGTTCTCTTGTATTAATGAGTTTAATTAAACTTGTTGCAAAAAGGAGATAGAATGCTCGGCCAGCCTCGCATTTTATCTTTTTCTCCAACTCGTTTAATAAAATCAATAAAACATGAGAACTCATGTAAGATCGTCTATTAATGAAATATGTGGCCACGTTGAGAGAAATGAATAGTCAAATGTGTCTGCTCAGACACATACACACTAGCCAATCGGGAATGACCGGCACAATTCGAGAATCAAATCAAGCCTCAGATGTACATAAGGTGCATTTCGCGTAGTACTATATACGAAAAAGCTTCATTTTGTTAGCCAGAACCGGCGTTAGGAGAATTAGTTCAAAGTAGATCCTCGATGTACATCCTATGTCTGATTCCACGGAATTGGCAGAGGCAAATCGACAATCTAGCTAGAATCTTGTAAATTTTGATGTAGCCAGTCCAACGTTAATACTATTTAAAAAGTGAGTTAAACAGACGCTTATCAGTCGAGCTGCTGATCAGGTTAATCTGTATCTTTAAAATTATCAAAGATCAAATACAAGATTTCCCACTGCATTACTCTTATACGTGTTAACTAAAATTCATTCAAGCCAGTGCATCTCCGGCGCATCATCATTCCTTCTAATATGAACAGACATTTCATTGTTCAAGACAGAAATTGTTTAACTCTAAATCTTTCTCAAACGGTGGACAAAATGCTTACACAATATATTGCTTATTATAACAAAGCTTGCATAGAGTAAGTTTCACACTTAAGCGCCGCCTAAAATTTTCAGCAGGCGGCATTTTTAAATTTTGCAGATTTTTCAAAAATAACAAATTTAAATAAGGTATGAATTTTCATGAGAATCGTCTACTGACAATTTTCATGAAATATCGCACCTTAATTTTTCAAACAGTAAAAGCTGCATATGAGAAAGCTGCTGGAACATTTCAGCAGGGCGTACGCTGTTTCGTGGGCCTCGTCTCGACAAAACCTGTCTTCGGGGTTTCCGACAAAGCGAGATTCAAACCAGTCGTCCAGCTACAGAGACTAGCTAGAAAATTGAAATTTCATCTGTGGCAAGTTATGATATGATACTTCCAAATAACAAATAACAAAGGCGCTGATCAGTCTGCGCGCATGTGCATGCTGGTCTGCTCCTTTGTTGTTCACAAACCCCCGAAGACAGGTTTTCTCACGTCGACGCCCATTAATACAAACCGGTCAAAATAAATTAAGCCCCATGTCAGCTTTTTCCATAGGTATAATGTGAAATTCCTTAAGGTTAGTTGTTTATTCAAAATTATTTTTAGCAGTTGAAGACTCTAACTCGACTCAAGTTAAACAACAATATCTCCGGTGTAATAACACAAAGTTACACTTGAGCATACTGTCCGTCTTTCGATGTTTGCTATTTCCAAGGGTTCCCATGTTTTTGCCATTTTTAATAAAGGGATGATAGGGAACCACAATACAGCGCAGGAGTACTGAAATGTGCGAAGCTCTAACGAAAGATTATCAATATAAATGAAACATAGCACATGCAACGAAGAAACATTGTTGCTACTTCGATGAAAATTTGATACAAAAATCTTTATTCAGTCATATGTTATAATAAAACAAACATGACAGTCATTGCATTAAGTCTATGGGAAAATTTCTGCTGGGGCTTAACTTATTTTGGCCAGTTTATTTTAACGCTCTTCAGTTCGTCAAAGTACATCTTAAATAATTGGAAAAGCTAGCACATTAGTGTACAAAGGAACTACAGGGAATGTTATAAGTCATTTTATCTGGAGCTCTGATAGCGGCAATCTATAGTGTCCTGAAAATGTCATCTGCCTATTACTACTGCTGTATATACACCAATGCACTGCAGAGAGCTTTTATTAGAGACGCAAACAATATGCATCCTGCTCAGACTGTTCCTGAAGGAACAGTCTGATCTGGGTCCATATTGTCTGCAATATAGGCTACAAATGTACATTAAGTAGAAGAGGTCAGAAGGCAACTGCCATGGATGGCGGGAATTAGTTATATTTGAGCACATTGTACTTTGTAAGTTACTACATTTCTATGCAAGGCAAAACGATCTTTTCGATTAATAACAATAAGTTGAGACCATATTTAGTAGCTTGGGCCCAAAATTACAATGCCTCCTTAAAGTTAGGGCAACCTTAGTTAAGTATTGATACTTCAGCATGTTATTTTAATGGTTAATAAGTTGTATGGCTTGGTACAATACATATGGTTTAATATGGCAGTGTGATCTAAATAATACATTTATCAATTTTATTTTAAGAAGTTTGAAACGCATTTGTTTTGTATCCTAAAATCATTACTGAACTATGGTAGTGCTAAACTTTAAGGTATTGTCATAATTTTTGGATTAACATTAGGAAAAAATGAAGACTTCAAAATATGAGCGTTACCTCCCCTCCATCATTGCTTGTACATTCTTTTGATGCATTTATTTATAAAGGCAAAATATAAACATGGGTGGGGACGGGGGTCTGGAACCCACCTCTGTGATATATGTTGATGACTTATTAAAAAGTTGTCAGGACAGCCCCTGGCGGAATTTTCTTGGTTTACGCATGATAAATAGAGAATACTAGGTGAGTGTCTTATGATATCAAGTTTACCAAGCAAGGCTTTGAGAAGGCTTGTTGACATCACGAGGCTTGCGGAGGGATTCAACATGCTTTCTCAAAGCCGAGCCTGGTTAACTTGGTATTTCAAAAGACCCGAACGTGGTATTCTATTAATTTATCAGTTTTTAACCATTGTTTCACACTTCAAACTAGCGATTATGACGTAATTTGCGATTTTTGTGTTGATTTAGCGTCATAAGCGACGTCATTCAAAAAGTGCAACGTCATCATGACCGAATAAAGGCACATGCCTGAGATAGACAGTGTTTATCAGGCAACGTGCAGCAATGCAGTTAATATGAGAGGTAACTGATAAGGCATGTTATAATTATTGGTCCAGTCCTTATAAGGGATAGGTCTACGACGTTTTGTGTTTTAGTTGTAAACTTTTGCAATTTTCATATAGAATTTGTTTAAATGTATATTGTCATATGTCAAAATGCATAATGTGGAAACTGTATTTTGCTAGTGTATGCAGCTAACATCATCTTGTATGTCGACTGAAATATAAGTGATGCTCAAAAAACTGAAAATTGAAGTTTTTTGGTATCACTAATATGTCAGAGATAACTTCCACATGTTGTGTGCTATTTTTATAGACCACAATATAGTGCTCATTAGGTAATACATGACAGCAATCATTTAAACAAATGTTATACAAGATATTCAAAAACATAGTTCTCTAAAACACACTATGTTGCGTCCTGTGTAATGTGGAAATAGTTGTGGGTACTGATTCCATTGTGTACTCATACATTTCTTTTAATGAAGATTTTGTATATAGATTTCGTGTGCATAAACACACCTTTTCTTATGATGGCATTTTCTCTTAAAAGTAATTCCTATCATACTAAATCATGAAATTTATACGAGTAAAGCTCACGCTTGAACGAGAAAGCGAAAGACTTTCTTCTGATTTCCATTTGTGAGCTAATTGTGTTCACATAATTGTATAATTGTAGCTATACAAATAAAAATACGTTTATCATTTGATGTCGCGTCCTCAATGCATTCAAATCAATTAACAACGTTACATGATGATGCCAATAATAGCGTACATTATGGCAAAAGTTTGACGTTTTCACGTCCAAAATGTGATTTTAAAGTAATTTAATGGTATATGATAAACAGAATGTAACATTCATGATCAAGTATTACTGAATTTATTGAACTCTTTACAAAAAAGCCTCAAATTTAATTTCTTTTCTTCAACTCGTTTAATAAATTAAATAACACATGACCACTAGTGTTAGATACTTAATTTTTATCCCTATCAAAAAACATTTCAACTGTTGCATCTTCCTTGAAGTCTTAACTCATACTGTGTCTGCAATGGTCAAACAATGGTCAAATGATAAACATAATAGAGTTGTCAATTCATAGAAATGTATGAAACAAGCTTTTAAGCTTGTTTTATACATATCGTATGAATAGAGCACTAGCTTTTAAGCTTGTTTCATACATTTCGTATGGATAGACCACTCGCTTTTAAGCTTGTTTCATACATTTCGTATGAATTGACCACTCACTTTTAAGCTTGTTTCATACATTTCGCATGAATTGACCACAATCATTCAAGCTTGTTTCATACATTTCATATGGATTGACCGCTAGCGTAAGAACCTCTAAGAAAACTGCCTGAACATTCTAACATAACTTAGTAACATTGCTATTTTTTACATTTTCGGAACTAAGAATGATTGCTTTTTTTTTTTTTAGCTGGAACATGTTCGTGTTTCAGAGTTAACAATAATTGCTATTGAATGTGAAGGTAAACATGCCAAAAGCTTAATTCAATATATAATTGCTGGTCATTTATGATTTATGCTGCCATTGTTATCCTGCGCATAGGTATAGGCGTAGCACCTATTACGCAAAGAATGAATGTGCATAACACATTCAAGGGAGATCACCAATTGTGGAGATATTGTCTTCCCATGCCCTAAGAAACTGCTCTTAAAGGTCAGAATCGGCTCGGTCTAAGTGTTAATTCTTTCTTTTAACACTATTGCAACCATAATGGCCAAATCTCCATAGCGATTTGGCCATTCTGGGTGCAATAGGGTCAAAAAGTAGCTCCAATACATGTGGACGCAACGGTATGTAATTATTGCCTATATTAAAAATCTCCCTTTGATGGAACGTTCTTGCTACGATCTTGCTGTGCGAATACGATTTCGATGCTAAACCAATAACACAGTCTGTTCGTACCAATGTCTTGTCCTTTTAATACTTTCAATATTTCTCTCTTCAGAAAGTCACTAACCAGAAAGAGAATCATATATAGGCTTCAGTACATATGCAAGCACAAACTTAATTCACTGCCTGATCACTGCCTTAATTCCATCGAATATTTCAACAGATAAGCTGCCTGTTTAATAAGCAGTTTGCTTCCGCAAGATGTTTCCACATTATGCTCATCTGACTTGTCGCCAGCCATGGGCTTTCCCACCAAATTTGAAACACAGCTTTTTCGGATATCCTCTGTTTTTAGGAATGTCAGCGAAGTAGCCCTCTTTCCTGGAATATCTGAAAAAAGATTAAAATGAGAATGACTATATTGAATAGCATGTTGCTGATTAGAAAAGGACGAATCAATAAAACAATAAGACGATAAGGGATCAATCTTTACTACACAAAACCCCTCCCCATTTTTATATGAATAAGTACATTATATATTCTACAATCAGACCATCTAATATCTATCTATCTATCTATCTATCTATCTATCTGTCTGTCTGTCTGTCTGTCTGTCTGTCTGTCTGTCTGCCTATCTATCCGACCATCCATCTATCCATCCATCCATCCATTACTAGAGCAAGCAATTCTGCCTGGGGTTACTAAATTTAAAATGCTATGATTTATTAAGCCTTCGATAAAAGTTACTTTGCTTTTTTAGCTAGCATATATGATATAAAAGGTAAACAGGGTCTAAACTTACGAAATTCAAATATAATGGTTTATGTGTATACTTTATTTTGCTTCTCAGTATATATTAAGAAAGAATTTGATGTTTTAGAGACTATAAGCCCTCTTGATATGAAACATGATAAACGACATTGACCCTTTACAAGTTATGAGATGTACTCTAAAAGAGGTTAATAGGTTGTTTATTACATTTTAGTTTGATACTCATAAGAGCTATGTAAACTCTTTAAGCACCAAAACAAAACTACTCAGACGAAAACACATGAGCAAATAAAATAGTCATTGATCCAACTGCTCCTCTAGGACTGACCAGGTACGATATGTGGGCCTTTTTAATAAATGTTAGTTTTATATAGAGGTTGGACAATAATCAAGCTCGCCAACTGCAAAATTTCGTTAGTGAAATTTAGCAGCTTAATAGCAACGGATTTTTGCACGAGACTGTTTTCAAGAAAGAGGACATTAAAAACAGCAGAACATATGACTGACCCATGAGCTTTTTTTTCTAACGGGTGTTACTTATCCTAAAAACTATAATGATCCGAATTTTTGCAGTTTGTTATATTAGCTTACTTTTACATGTATAATCAAGATAATTATAAAATCAATTTTGACGAATGGCCCTAGGATGGACTAAACGTTAAAATTTCCATACAGTCATCTTATCTAAACCAGCTTGATGCAGGTGTTGTTTCTGAAGTCTATTTGGTCTATTAATAACCATCTATGTTGTCTGTTTTAGTACTGACACGTGATTTCACAGGTAAGGCCAGATGTTTTTATTAGTTCATTTACAAACCCTCCTACTGTAATTTTCTGGAAAATAGAAGAAAAAAGTCCAATCAAAAATTGTTTTATCTTTGACTTTAAATATTATTTGTTTCTTAGAAAATATAATATATTTTTGAGGTTCTGTCTGTGTATTTTTGAGAGTGACACTGTTAAAAATGATTGTCCTATCCAGATGTTTAGGAAAATGATGAAATATTCAAAGATTTAATACAGACTGTTGGTTTACCTTACTAGTTTAAATGTTTGGTCTGGAGAAATTAAAAAGAACTCAGAAAAATCCCAGTCAACTGGTCATCTGCAAAGCTTTTTTCATCCCCAGATCCTAAATCTGTATTTATACCCTGTTAATCAACTAATAGCCTGGCCTAAAGAATCGCATAAGAACTATAACTAAGACCACATTTAGTTATGGTAATACATTGCATATGTATAGATTGACTACGAACCATTTAAAAAGAATATATTTAGATTCTGGGCTGCCATAGTTTTTACATCTGAACCACACCCAGAATATCACTCCAAATAATCTGATGGCGTATAACTGACCAATGCAACGAAAACTTGGCCCACAAAGCAAACCACACGCATTCGATTTTGCACATTTAATTCAAGATTAATCTCTAAGTTAGATGATGGGTGTTTAAAGTAAGCGTGGTTTTGGAAGAGATACTTTAAGACTACCTTAAACCATCTCTGCAGAATGACCTCAAAACATTTATTTAAAAGGGGTAAAGAGTCGTGTTAGACGATTATGTAGAACACTTTCAAACAATCTTTGTAGAATAACTTTGAATTTTAAGGTAATGGTTTTACAGATTGAGAGTCACCATAGAACCAGTATGCATACTACTTTTGAATTATGGATATAGGCTTCAAAATGCGAAATCGTCCAATACCATTTCAGCGGAATAACTTTGAATGTTGACATATTTAGAGTCACAATATCTATAAGCCATCAGTTTAAGCCCTCCAGTGATTTTTGCAGACCTTTCCAAGGCCGTGCTTCTTTTGTGATTTTTGTTGTTGTTTGTGGTTCATGTTTGTCTTTGTTGCCATGTCTTGTCTGTTTCTTGCAGACTTGTGGTCACCTGCTGGGAAAAGGCTCTCTTGTGTGTTGTGGTTTCTTGTGCTTGTGTCACTTTCCCATATGTGTCTCGAGCCACATCAGAACTAAGGGTGGTGTTGGTACCATTAAACATATTTAAGCCCTCCAGTATATTTTTCCTGGCCGTTCTAAGGCGGTGCTTCTTTTGAGGATCCTTTTTGTTATTTGTGTTTCGTGTGTGTCTGTCATACTGTCTTGACTATTCCTTACAGTCTTGTGTTCACCTACTGAAAAAGGGATGACCTCTTGGCTCTCTTGTATGTGATGTTTTCTTGTGTTTTTTGTCATATTCCCTTATGGTATCATAGATCAGGTATGGTATTTGGTTGTATCCTTTCCGGATCTTTGCCTTCTTCCTTGCTTTGGCTGCACAATTTAGATCACCATAAAGCTTATCTGATGAATAACTTTGAATTCTAATGATTTCACTGGAATATGTATGACTTCAGGTGTGGTACTTGATTGTATCGATTCCTCATCTTTGCACACTTACGTACTTTCAGAACAGATATTTACAATGAATTGAAATAATGGTCATTTTAAAGTCGCACACGTGGTTGAGCTATATTCATTTCTATTCCGTCAGTCTTTTTTGTGATTAATATTGATCAAGGCTAAAGCTCTTTTTGTGGGATTTTCGTTTTAAACATTTATTTTGGAAGTATACGTTTCTAATATAGTTTTAAGTCTTATTTTTCTGTAGCGAATGTTCATCACAGTCTCTATATATGGAATTACAGGAGTTTTGAAGTCTGTTGACGCTTCCAGCTTCAGAAACGTAGTGGAAAGTATGTACATGTATTTCTTTTTTTTGTCAAATCTCTCAGTGTATCAGTGTAATTTTTATTTTTTTAATTTGGTCGCTATTTTTATAATCGGATTCAGTTTATAGATAATGGCTCAATTTTAGAATATCTAAGACTAATATAAATTTGAATATTCTTAGACTCTGAGAGATGGTGGTTAAATCCGGTTCTGCTTCATAGTTTTTCTTGTAAAAGTTGGTTTCAAGTAGTTGCTAATTTTCCCCGTTAAAACATGTAACACGAAATGTATGTCATTGTCTATACTGAACATGTGAATCTGGTATTAGAGGGTCATGTGTATTTCTGTGCACAAATGTGCAACAATTGGGTGTGGGTACTTTATGATATGAGAGATTCAGTCATATGCGAGATTCCATATAGAGGACTTCAGTTTTCCTAAGTAATTAAAATTGAATTTTGCAAAACAGCAATAGTATACATAAATACAAGAGTTAAAAACATTACTGGGATGAGACCACTGAGTTGAGTGTCTATAAAAGGCTTCTTTGAACGTGCAGAAAACCCAGGGTTTGAAATAGTCTAGCTTGTGAACATGCATTTGTGTGAAGGGCCTGCTGGTCAGAGCATACAGAAATCCTACCCCCCCCCTCCCTTGTGGAGAAAGGGTTAGGTAGCCCCTCGCAGCATTAGGAAGAAACATCACAGATATGAGTTTATCAATGATATTAACATTATTTGTACATATATAATTTTCCACCTCCATCATATATGAGCCGTGACATGTGATTTCTAACAATGTGGTATTTTGACCAGTTTAGACTCAGACGAGCCTGTGCAGCCCCCTGTTAAGCTTAGTAACTCCAAATGATGTTCCGTCAGTAGCTTAACACTCGTAGAATATTCAATCGACGAGCAAAGGCTCTGATCAGACTGAGGGTATGCGCAGGCTGATCTGAGCCTTTGCTGGTCACACATACCACATTGTTGAAAATCTCATGTCGAGGCAAATATTATGTGCTATACTTCAATCTAACTGCTTGCATAAAGTGTTTTGTTATACTTTTATGAGGTGAAGCTTAAGACTTAAAAAAAAAAAAAAAATGATGATATGATATGATTCCGTAAAGTGGGGGGGGGGTGTATGTCAAAACAGTGGTTTTATAAGATTTTCTAGTTTTTAGGCTGATATGTTTGACACACTGGTTCCTAGATGATAGTTCTCCGGTTGCATAATTGGATGGTAGGATGGAAAATATGATTTTGTATTTTATGTGGATGTAGTTTAGGTACAAATCATATAAGTGATTAAAAGCAATGACAAAAATCTGAAGCAGATGTGGCCTTTCAAACATGTGGTTGTTTCATTTCCCTTAAAGAATAGTTTTTGAATTGTGAATCTGTTTTGCATTGCAAGATCAAACCATTAGAGCGTTTAGAAGAGACAATATTTATTGCCGGGCGATCAAAGAGAGGGAGAAAATAAACATTATATTTTACAGGTTAACAAGGATATGTAGAATCAGTCTGAGATATCAAAAGTAAAACTGAAACATAACAGACCAGTGAATTTCTCAAAACAGCTAATGAGGTCGGACTATCATAAAATGATTGTTTTGAATATATATATACATGACAAACGTCTCAATTAGCCAACGAAGCAATCTTTTTTTTAGATAAGACAATACAACGACTCTTCAGATAGTATATTGTTTGGGATTGACTTTTCAGTCAATATTGATGGAGATTTTTCTTGGGTTAAACAGCACAAACATATTTAAGTCTCCTAAGAAGCATTCAATTAAACTGACCAGGATGTCCTACCAGGGTAAGCCCAGCCATGCCCCGCCCTGTTCACTTCATAAAAAGCTTAATTTCTCGGAAAGTGTTCAGATCCCCAGCCCTCATACTCCTCATGATAAGACATATTCAATAACATGACCAGGATGTCCCCCAGTTTGTACCAGAGCAATGGGGGTTGAGTTTGGAGTCTTAATAATCTGTATATTATAATCATATCTTGTTAATAATACAATATGTGTGATGATTATTTAATCAATTGATGAAAAGTAGGTCAATTAATATTTCATAACAATTACATATTGAAGAAGACCCATATTTATAAATATACACTGAACAAAAGTTCTAATTGGTCATCTCTGCGAGTTGGTCATCCTTTATATTTGAATTTTGCAAAATGTATGAAAGTTATAACGTTAAAATTTTGCATATATAATTCCAAGGCCCTGATAATTTGTTTACCATAACAAAGATTGGCGTATTATTTTTGAACTTTATTTTTGAATAATTGAATAAAACAGAGATGACCAATTAGAAAGTTTGTTCAGTGTATATTAATCCATACAAGTTAAACCCTGACATATACTCTTTTGGAAACAGTGTCAGGATCTGCACCGTTTTCCATTCTGCTGTTAAATACATATCAATAAATTGAATCCTGCAAATTGATTGGTGAAGCAGTACATAAAACATCTACCACGATAAGGGTTAACATTGTAGGGGGCTATATAGGAAGGGCGGGCTGATATGTGTGTTTACATATGCATTACTTAGTACGATTCACCGCTCCCTAAATACAGCAAACGCATACATGTAAAACCACAAGACATGTAGTATCAGTAGATTGCAAAAGACAAGTAAAACATTAATTGTCAGTTTTCGTGTTTTCATATGTCTAAAACACCAACTAAGGTTCAATCTTTCATTAGTATCATAACTACTCTTATTCTGTGTGCTCTCATTTTTCTTATACATTTTTATTTCCCCTATTGTTTTATATATCATTGTAAAGAAATTAACTTTACTTCTTTCAGCAAACTCCTACATTTCATGCACCTCTATTTAACTTCCGAGTCATTAAAACATTATTAAAAGGTGTGAGTAGTAGCTTTCATATTAAGCATGTGATTAAATCATGCATCATAGTAATACTATTTGCGAATAAATAGCTACAAAGAGGAAGGTAATAAAAAATACATAGCTGTTTTTCAATGATAAGATATTAAGATAGTGTACATATTGAGTGTTTTGAATGACACATTTCCGTTCACCCAACATATGATTTCTTCTTAAACTTAACCATTATTTGTGCAGTGCAATTGTCGTAAGCAGGCGATGGGTAGTTATCATTTAAGTTATTGACTTCAGTTTTGTTGTTTTTTGCCATGCCGTTGTTATTTCTATGTTTTTGCTGACTTTTTCACGGTGGTGCTTCTAATGTGGATCCCTTTTGTTATTTATGTTTCATGTTTTTCTTTATCTGCTCATTGCAGCCATGTGATCATCTGCTGAAAAGGGACTGGCCTCTTGACTCTCTTGTGTGTTGTTTTATTGTGTTTATTGTCATTTTCACATATGGTGTGGCGAGCCAGATATGGTACTTGAGTGTACTGATTCCTAATTTTTACCTTCCCCTCTACATTTTTATGCATACAGCAAAGACTTGGATCAGTCTGGGTATATGCCCAGACTGATCTGAGTTTTATGCTGCGCAAATATCATTATGTTGGTGTTTATATGCACCAACTCAGATATTGATAACATACTTCATACATATATCAACTCAAGTAGCAAAATTTCATTTCATTGATGTTTTATTTTCACTTGCAATGACGCATGTTTCGAGTGACTGAGTGCACTTTATGTTTGTATTACGTAAGATGAAAAGCAAGGAAGTTCAAAGCCAGCTCAGTGAACAAAAAATGAAACAGGATTCGCAAAGACCTTCTTATCGCCATTATCTATACATGACGTAGTTATTTTGAGATAGGGCCAAATAAAAAATACATGTGTTTAGGGTATCCCGACCCTACTTAAATTTACTGATGAGATATACGATTTTTTCAGGTTGTCTGGGAAATATAACTTTATGCATTTTGAAAGGCGAAATGTATTTCAAAGTGCTTAAAATTATATCTTTTGCAGATAAAAATAATTTAAAAAAGGAATATGTATGCCTACCCTGCCTAAAATTTTCAGACCCGTTACCACTATTTATTTTATTTGTCCTAAGGCAGTCAAATAAACTTACCTGCCAGAAATGGAATTCAATTCATGTTTTTCAAGCCATCATGCTTAAAATGTTTTGCTTTCATTTAATCCTTAATTCTATACAGCTTTGGTCGCATGCTGAGCCTATGTTTGCATTTATAAAGCACTTCTTATCAATTATTTTCCAAATGGTATTTATAAATAGTACTGGGAAAAGAAACATATACAATCATGCATTCAAAATAGACGCTACAGATCAGAGTATTTGAATACACTAAAAATCAATTCTAATGCACTTGCAAATGCAACGAGACGTCTGATTGGATAACGTCATATATTTGCGACAGTATATCCTGCGATATACTGTCTGAACCCGACGTCATTACGTAACGTCGCTTTCCATTGGATGACAAGTTAATATATGCAGCTGGCAAGCGGTTTTATGCAGCTGGCAGCCGCTGGGCGTATAAGAGCAACAAAGTACATTTTCACTGTCTTTTTGAAGGGAAAATGTTGTATTGCATTAGAATGGGGATAACTGTGTTCAAAATTTTCATTTGGGGAGGTATATCGTCGGATATACGTTTGGAAATCACGTTTTACGGCTCCGCTTACGCGTCGCCGTAAAACTAAATTTCCGACCGTAAATCCGACGATATACCTTCCCAAATGAAAATTTTGAATACAGTTATCCCCTAAATTTATGAATATCTTGAACACAGGTCAATGTCACAATTACAGCATTGATGCGTCAAAAACACCTCCTGCAGATAGAAGGCTGCACCTTAAATTGGTAAATGAGCCATGGCATGTGGTTTCCAACAATGTGGCATTTTGACAAGTGTAGACTCAGACGAGCCTTTGCAGCCTCCTGTTAAGCTTAGGAACTCCAAATGGTGTTCAGTCAGTTGCTTAACAATCATAGAAGACTCAAGCGACTAGCAAAGACTCTGATCAGACTGTGTGTATTCGCAGGCTGATCTGAGGCTTTGCTGGTCGCACATCCCGCATTGTTGGAAGTCTCATGCACTGGCTCATTAATCGTTTGCAACAATTACAATTGAATTATTTTAGTTCATAACAATTGTTTATTCCGCTTAATCAATAGTTAAATAAAATAATAAAATCGTCTTATAATGATCTATTGTTATTTTCCAGGTCATTTAGTATTCGTCAATACTAGCAGACAAAAGGGTAAAGACCAGGAACCAAAACTATCAACTTAACCACAGGGAATACAATGACCGGGTGCAAAATAAACTTCCAAGCCACAGACAACACTAAAACATAAAGGGATGAAGAATGGGGACCAATACATAGAGAATCTTACATGAGTGCTCATGTTTTATTGAATTTATTAAACGAGTTGGGGAAAAGAGATAAAATGCGAGGCTTGTCGAGCATTTTATCTCTTTTTCGCAACGAGTTTAATAAATTCAATAATACAAGAGCACGAATGTTAGATTCTATTTATCATATGACAAAAACTTTGAAGTCTCATTTCTGGCGGAAAAACGTTATAATGTTTTCAATATGTACGCAACGTTGTTATGGACGTCATAACGTTTCCCGTAAATCTATAAACCACTAGTGGTTTATCGATTTCATTGCATGGCGTTCTTTCACTCCCAGACGCGACGTCATATGATAAATACAATTAACATCATAGCATTTCCAAAAAAAACGAATAAAATAGAAAACATGGGCCAGGAACCAGCTTATCAACTTCCTTTATAAATTCACAGATAAGTCAAAGACCTGGAACATATACATGTACAATCAGCTTCCTCTTCAACCAAAGACATAACAACTGCAGAAAATGCAATCACATTGAACCAGGAAAATCAATTCCGCCCTGGAAACCACAATGACCAGAAAGTTTGTAGATCCCCAACCTTTATAAAAGCGAGTATGATCAGGAAATACCACAACTACACACTGCATATCAGCCCACGTTACCACGAGGAAGAGCCACGGAAGACTGACTTTCACAAGACATCCGGATGACAGTAGCTCTGTCTTCATCAAGATGATTGCAAAACTAGAAGGACGCAAAGTACTGAATAACAAAAGAGCAAAAGAAGTAATAAAAATACAGAACCACCGCCTTAAAAATGAACAGCAGCCTAAGCCAGTGGGGGTATATGCATGTTACTGGTACCAAGTCATCTTATGATCCTTATTTGAATCTTTCTTTTAGTAGGATTATGTAAAACATTTATCTTACAACCAAAATGCTTTTCCACTTTAATATTGTTGTAATAAATCAAATACTTTGCAAAGTACTTTTATTTTATTGCATATAAAGTATAACTGAATTACCATTTGAGTTGAAATATACAGTAAAGTATCATAATTACGCACAACCATTCACGTATATAAATAAAAGTGGGTACAAACGATGTTAACCGAACACACCCACTAAATTTCCATAAATCAAACAGCATTATTTGAAGATCTATCACAACGGAACACACGGAATAACTTATTTATATTAGGAGTGTTTTCAAAACAGTACTGTCATTTACTCTAATCTACAGGTATTTTGTGTGCCTATAACTTAAATCCTGGTAGTATATTCAAATGAAAGAAGTGGGTCCTACTTAAGGCTGACTAAGCAACGGGATTGTCATGTCTTCCTGTCTGTTAGACTGGCGGTTTCACCTCTAAAACAACGCCCAATGTGTCAGTCTGGCTGCAAAATGAAATTTGCTCTTTCAAAAACACCCATATTCTGGGATGTATCTTGATTTTTTTAGATTTTCTGTCCTATAATCATATATATACATTGGTAGCCATATCTCTAGGCTAGGCGAATAATTCTGAATTATTTTTTTCTTGTTTCTCAACCGAAATTATGTTATGGGTACCAAACGATCCACCTCATTGAGAATGTGGCTGATGATTTGGATATCAAGAGCATGTGTTAAGGAAATACTCTCAATTACATCCTCAAAACCTGGCTTTATATGGGCCCAATGTTTTGCCGTTTTAGCGACCGCATGTGATGAAATAAACATGATCTGGGCATAGCATATGCACGAATGAATATGTGCACGTGCATCTCATATACACCGTCCAAGATTCAGTTGTTATGCAATAAATTCTTACCTAATGGATCTGCTCATTTTCTCATACGTCATCTTTGTTCGGTTCTTTTTCCGTGCTCCCCACAACGAGGCGAGAGCCTCGCTTTGAATCACCCGAAATATCCCTTCCTCTTCGTTTTCCCATTTGATTACACTCGGACAAAATCGTGCATCAGCTAACATGTCTTTAATAAACTCCCACAGATGGTAAACTTTGGAAACTGAAAAAAAAGAAAATATAAAATAACATTACGGTTAAAGGTGTGCCATTGCGTGAAAAGAACAAAAATATGAAATCTTTGCGATTTTGCACAAATTTTACATTTTGTACATTTCCTAAACTTTTATGGTCAGACTAGATAAGGTCAACATTTTTACCAACGCTGTATGGGACCACCACTCAAATGCAACGTGCAAAGACCCATGTTCATTGGCCCCATGAAGCATTGCAGAAGAACTTTGGTGAGGTTTTACCTGTTATTGGCGTCCTGTGACTTGAACCATACATGTTAAGTCATATATATTTTTATTTGTGATATTTAATGGATGCTCAACGTGAAATGACTACAAGTAGCCAGTTGAATTTCTGTTAAAAATATGTATTAATGTGTTAATAGCAAGCTTGGCTGAAAGATAAAAGGCCATCCATGAGCACTGGAACTTATCTAGTCCTGTCTCATTGGGTCGAACATATCTAGTATGTATTAAAATTACGTAGGCTTCGGCAGTTATTGAAAAATAAATTCAATTTCCATTTTGCTGCAATGGGAATCAAATTTGCCCTTTTTCATAAGGTATATCAATGTCAACATAGAATCATCATTTGAACACATTTCGTAGAGGCTACTGTCGTGCCAACCAAGAGTGACAGTGGCGTAAATCTTTGTTTACTATTGCTTACTTAAATACTAACGTGTACACTTCACCTAAGCTAACACGAATCGATAGATCACTAGTGTATTAATCCTATCCTGGGGATAGGATTAATACACAAGTGATCTATTGATTCTATGTCCGTGATAACTTGTAAACAAAACCTGAGGTCACTGTCACTCTTGGCTGGCAGGACAGTACATCCCTGTTGCTACATACAAAGACACAAGGTCATTGCCCTTTTGGTTCTGGAGAGGAAATTTGTTAACGGGGTTTAACTATTTATTGGTGTGGTGGCCATCTTGGCCATGTGTCTCTATATGACATTTTGAATTAACCCGGTGGTTTCAGAGATATTTAGTAATATTGACAAACGGATGCCGGACTTTGGTATACTATTACATGTTGATCACATGTGATCACACTGGTAAATGTATACGTCGATTTGCTGGTATTTACGCGTATTGCCGGTACTTCATAGACGGGAAGTGGTAGATATTGGTGTTTATACTATATAGAAAAACATGCCATATACCTTAAGGACTACAGAATTGGATCATTTTTAAGTATTCGGCATGCACATGGCGATTTATGTAAGCATTTAGGAATAGATTATCGGTACTCGAATCTATTCCTAAATGCTTACATAAATCGCCATCTGGATCGGTACTCGAATCTATTCCTAAATGCTTACATAAATCGCCATGTGCATGCCGAATACTTAAAAATGATCCGGATCGGTACTCGAATCTATTCCTAAATGCTTACATAAATCGCCATGCACATACTGAATACTTAAAAATGATTGAGGTCTATAGTCTTTAGGCATATGGCATGTTTTTCTATATAGTATTAACACCAATATCTACTACTTCCGGTCTATGAAGTACCGGCAATACGCGTAAATACCACCAAATCGACGTATACATTTACCAGTGTGGTGATACTATGGCTCTTGCGAGCTAGTACATGTAACGAAACAGTCACCTGCACAAGCAAGAATTCAATAACCACTGCAGACAAGCTTGATTATTTTCAAAAGGCATCTCAGTTTATATTCAGAACCAAACACAACTCATATACAAGAGAAGCACAAGCAATAAAAAATAACACAGCGGATCCACCGCCTAAGAATGGTCACAGCAACGGCCGTTGATTTGTTTGTTTGTTTGATTTGATATTTTACGTCCCATCAACAACATTCCAGTTATAAAGGGACGGGTCTTCCTGGGTTGAACCAGTACTAAGCTAGGATAAATGTTCTTTAACAAGGACACAACGCAATGACACCTGTGAACAACGGCCGCTGAGGCCTTTGAATTATCAAAACTGTTCAAATATTCACCGTGTTCTTTGTAAGCTGCGTAATTTCTACCATTTCAAAATTTCTTACAGGAACACCATCCAAGGGGCGAACGATTTGGATCAAGATCAGGACCGACATTTGTCGGTCCTGATCTGGGTCCAAACTGTTTTTGCAAAGGTTATCAGCAGCGCTTGAAAGGATAGCAGCAGCGCTTGCAAGATAGCGTTAAAGTAAAATCAATGTCACTAAGCTACCATGTCGTGGAAAGGACTGTGTCTCACAATATTCAAATATTTACAGGGAAACCAAACGCATGCGAATAGTGATACTTGATGTTTCCCAAAGGTGTGCTTGATTCTTTTTTTTCGTTTTACGGTGACTTGTAAATTGTATTTTGCATTCTCGCGAGACCTGACGATACCTCATCTGGATCTCTCGCATTTCGCCCTTTGCATCATGGGTAACTAGCGATATTTGGCTAGTCCCGTTCAAATCTCGCACTCTTGTAGTGACAGAATTTATTGTTGAAAATGGCAAAAAGTTAAAAATTGACAGTTTATCATTTCTCTTCGAGTCAATAAAGCCCTGAGTCATGCAAGCAGTCATCGCATAATATATATTTAATAAAAAAGGCGGCTCAATCCCAGTGTGCACCGAGCGAAAGGCGACAGGTCAGTACGTGCTAGCGTGCTCCTGTTTGCGACAATGTTGTATTTTGAAATAAACAAAAAAGGTGTCATGTGAACTTTACAGCTATGATAAATGATCGGGTGAATATCCTTTTTGGTGAGTCACAAAATATTGAGTAAAGGTCGCTTTTACTTTTAAAATAAAATATTTAAATTTTACTTCCTTTTTATGAACCAGCAACAACACTAAATGGCGGTCAGTAGTAAAATTGGTACTTAATCCATATGCAAGGCAACTTTGGGAAGGACGAGCTCTGCTAGAGCCTTGTTCGTATATAAATCGCAAAAGTTCAAATAAGATGAAGTCTCTTTGGCTAAAACCCTGCGGCTAAATACTGTAAATATTCGCGGCATCAACATTTGGCGATTTTAAAAGACTGATATATTGGCATAGTTTAATTTTGGCGGTTTCCGGATGTAATGCCCTTTATAGTTGTTTTCTTTTCCCATTGGGGCTACTCTTAAAGGAAAGAATATGCTGCCCAATGGGCAGCATATTCTTTCCTTTAAAAGTAGACCCATTTAAGACGTGGCTTTCTTCAGCGTGGAAACATACTCTACTGTTGAAAAGATGGATTATTAATACATGTTACTTATTGTGTAACTGACTTCGAAACTTTTTTTCGCGGTCTCATATTTTGGCGGTTTCTGTTTATACCGCCAATAGCGCCAAATGAAAATGCCCGCCAAAAATAAGTGTTTTATAATTCGTATTTGACCTTATAAGCGAACATATTCATATAAATGCAAATATTCATACGCCCATGATCTGAATCAATTACACAGGTTTAGATAAACGAATTGTTTTAGTGTAAAATTTCAAATATTTACTTGACCATCAGTTTTAAAATATCAAAAGAACCGTCTCACACAAACGATTCTTTTGAGCATCTACATTTTATGTTTGGGTGGAGAAATAAGAAAACTAGAATTGTGAGATAGTTTGACTATATGTTATATACATGATTTCATAAGTTCGTCCTCTGTAATACGATAATATCAAACTTTGACTCTAGTGGCGACTATCTGGTGTCTATGCCCCTTCTCGGTGATCAAATTTTATCGTGACAATAGTAAACATGAGACACCAATAGCTCAGTAATCAGTAATTGAATCTATTAATCTAAAACAAATAATGATGGGCGAGTAGGAACACATAAAGCGGAAGTCATTTATCTGTTGATCAATGGTGGTGGCGTTATTGCTTGATTGCTTCAAGACGGAAGCGCTTGGGCCCTTGTTTGGCAATAAATTAAATCTAACAGCTTGTATGTTTTCATATTTGTACAAAAGGGTCCACTTGTTTATCAAAGGGCCGGGTTATATTGCACCTAAAACAAATGTTTAAACTGATGTGTTAAAACAGTTTATGATCAAAATCTGACGTGGAAATGTCGGCGGTAGTTGGCAAATTAGAATCATCCTGGCTTCCTAATCTAACTTAAGCTATACAATTCTGACTTCCAAATCCAGCTTCGGTTTTAGAATCCTAACTTCCTAAACCAGGATTCGTTTTCAGATCCTCATAAACTTCCAAATCAAAGTTTCGATTTAGGATCCTAACTTCCCAATCCAGATTCACCAGATTCAGCTTTAGTTTTCTGACTTATCAATCCAGCTGCAGTTTTAAGATCCCGACTTCCAGATCCAGAATCAGGGTTTAATCCTGACTTCCCAATCTCGCTTTAATTAAGGATTCTGACTTCCTAATCCATAATCAATTTTAGGATCCAATCTTCAAAATCAAGATCCAGGATTTATCCTGACTCCCATATCTAGCTTTAGGTTTATGATCCTGACTTCCCAATCCAGAATTAGGGTTTTGTGCTGACCTTCCCAATCCAAAATCAGGTACTTGATCATGACTCCCAAAATCAGAATTAGGGTTTTATCCTGGCTTCACAATCCAGCTTTGGTTTTAGGATCCTGGCCTCTCAGACCGGCTTAAGTTTTCGGATCCTGACTTCCTAAACCAGCTTCAGTTTAAGTATCCAGCGTTAGTTTTAGGATGCTGACTTCCCAATCCAGAATTAGCCTTAGGATCCGGACTATTCAATCTCGAATCAATTAACTGATCTTGACTTTTAAATACAGCTTCTGTTTTAGTATCCTAGATTCCCCAACCAGCTATAGCTTATGATTCTAACTTAAATTAAAGATCCAAATGTAAGACCCAGACTTCCAAACCCAGCTTCAGTTTTAGGATTCGGACTTCTTAATCAAGCTATAGTTTTAGTACGCTCATTATTAAGATCCTTTATTCCACATAATGCTTCAGTTTTAGGACACTGGCTTCCCAATTAAGCCTAAGTTTTTAAGTCCCGGCTTTCCAATGCAGTTTTAGTTATAGAACTAGGGCTTCTCAATATAGATTCAGTTTTAGGATCCTGACTTCCCAATACAGCATCATATTTAGACTCATGGCAAGGATGCTAAAACGAAGGCGAGACTGTCTTAAAATAACGATATGGTAGAATGCGCTACTCAGTACTACTTTCAAATATTTGGCTTCTGCATTATGTGTTAAAGTCTTGCCTCATTTTAGGGCATCAAACAATGACCTTATACTATCTGGCTGAAACACTTAGTTATAGAGTAAAGGTTGAGTACGTCGTAAGCAGGAAGTTATATGTGAAATTAACGTGATGTTTACCACAATATACAGTACATTGGCCTAACAACATCTGGACCTCATCGCAAGGAAACCTAATTTTTTTGCATGTGAACAACAAAGGCGATGATCAGACTGCGCATATGCGCAGTCTGATCATCGCCTTTGTTATTCACTTTCTGAAAACAAAACCATCTCACCTAAGGACATGTGAGTTTGCGTCATTCTAGCTAGTCTCTGTAGCTCAGTGGACTGGATTCAGCTTTACATGGTCATAAAAAAGCGACGTGGTTTTCTTGGCTGAAGGGCCATATTATCAAGCTGATATTCAACTGAATCGGAGCATGTACCTAGTGGGTGTATCAAGACTCTCTACCTGCGCCCAATTCTAAAGATTTCATTCTGACTTCATAATACAATAGCACTTTTCCAGGAATAAAACTAAATGCAGACTTTTTCGCGTTGAGAAATAAAAACATATGAAACCAAATGCAATATACTCTATTGCTTATCATGCTGATGTTCATCTGATATAGGAGGATGTACCTGGTGGGTGTATCAAAAGACCTACTTTCTACCTCCGCCCAATTCTAAAGATTAGCAAACACGATCATACATTAACACTTTTCTAGGAATGAAACTAAAAGTTGACTTAAATAAAAAAAAAACAATTACATAGGGTAGGTGTCACATGAAACCAAACGCAATATATTGAGGCTGTATTTGGTTGTTTTCAGCAGAATGGACCTGCCTAATCTTATCAATAGAATGAGCCCATTTCCAATTTTAGAGGTGTTGGTAGTATTTTTCATATTGTTTTTCCACATTTTAATAGAAAATTGTGCAAGCAAACAGCGAAAATCCTGACCAGACACGGCATCATGCGGTGTCGGATCTGCGATCGCACTGTTAACCTATGTCCCATAAAATGGGCGATAGGCTAAAATGGGTTAAGGCGTTCTGTTCAAAACTGCCGAATAAAGTGTATGGAATATAAATGGTTACCACAAAACTGCAATGCTTGCGGCAGCATCACTGGCATTTGAGTCCCATTTTTTAATTTTGTTTAATTTGATTCTTTGCGTCCCATCAACAATCTTTCAGTTATACAGGAACGGGTCTTCCTGAGTTTAACCAGTACTAAGCTAGGATGAATGTTCTTGCTCAAGGAGTGTTGCCGGTGAGGCTCTTACCCGTGGCCCCTCCGTCTCGAGGCAAGCACTCTACCATTGAGCCACTGCGCTCCCTATTTGAGTCCCATTCACAGGTGACAGCAACTTCGGCATATCAACGTACAGAAAAACCCGTGTAAAACGGCCCCTCTAAAAAAGATCAAAAAATGGGTTTCAAGACCGATTATCGCTTAATGCAGGTCAAAAGTATTACAGAATGCTCCAAAGGGCATTCTGCAATACTTTCGACCTTCATTAAGCTACCATTTGTCATTAAGACTTTTCTTGTCTATTTTTGAGTGGCCGTTTTACACAGGTTTTACTGTAGCTCAAAATACATGAAAGCATGGTAAACATCATGCGTATGGGACAAAGTAGACTGGTTCCCGAGGACTGGTTACCCTTGGCTTGCAAAGAAAGGGATAGCGGGCAACCACCTGCTTGGTATGGACATGTTAATGGAAGGCTTTTTTTTTTCAAAAAAAAATGCAGGATAAAACGTGCGCCTTTTCTACCTTGATGCCTTTAACCTACATTGTACTCGGAAAGGGGAATCTTTTAGTGATACAAAAAACTTTCAAAGTTGTCAAATATCGGTCTTGGAATCTCAATTACACCTCAGCTTATAACACAACGAATATCATCGGAATATCATATCAAATCCATTTAAATCTAATCCTCTTCATCTCCTTATGAAATTATAAATTTGGTTTTCGAGGGGTTTTACTATTTTGTTTACAAATTCTAGATAGCATAATAATTATTTAGATTGTGGGTAGTGATTCGATGGGATACGTCTGATGCCAACTACCATCCTACGTTGAGATGAAATTAGAATATTAGCTATGAGAAGCAAGTTAATACATGTAGCTATATAGTAGAATAATAAGGGTGCGTAATTGAAAATTAAGGTGTCTAAGTTTTCAACCAAAGCATATGTTGTGGGTACACAAAAGAACCGTCTCGATGAGACGGTTCTTTTGAGCACCCAAAACACATGTTTAAATTGATGAGTAAGAAAATAAATACAATTTTACGCCTAAAATGTTTCCTTATCTGGACCCAGCATAGGTTCAGATTACTATTTGCCACCTACTCTTAAGGTCAAGGTCACAAGTTTGACTCAAACTTGGTCAGTTCTAGCGCCGTGCATATCCGTCAGGGGAATTTTTTTTTATTGCTTGTTAGTACTGTGTTTTTGCAATTATGAGCCGGCAAACTGTGAACCAAATGTACATAGGCCTACCTCATGTAACAAGAATTTATCTTTGTTAAATGCTCGGAGGGGGAGAGTTAACTTTTAAACAATTCAGTAAAGTCCATTAACCAAGTCACAATAACATACCAGTTCTAAAACAGAGTTGTTAAGGAGTATTCAAAACCAACATCATATTAGTTGACACTAAGTATCTATGCTTTACGACGTTTATGATACCGATTGTCGTGTCTAAGTGATACCGATTGTCTTGTCTAAGTACGTTTGTATATGTTCCACTGCTATGGTTTCAGAAATGTTTAACAATCTTGACGGACGGACGATGGATCTGAACGCCAAACGTCCGCGTGATTGGTATACAATTAGCTTACGGCTCAGGTGCGCTTAAAATAATAGTTTAAAAAGTTAGTAGTATACAAAACGTTAAACAACGTCGTATCAACGTCGAGCATCGACGTTGATACGACGTTTTTGACGTTTTGTGTTCGTTGCGCACCATTACGTCGGCGTCACTGGTATACAATAAGCTTAAACACGAGCCGTCGCCTCAGGTGCGCTTAAACTAAAGTTAGTAGTATACACCCATTAGACATAAAAACGTAAAACAATGTCGTATCAACGTCGAGCATCGACGTTGATACGACATTTTGTGTTTGTTGGGCGCCATTACCTTGTCCCTTTTTTCTCCCGGGTCTTTTCCTCTCCCCTTTTCGATTACTACCAGAATCTTTAGAATCACAGCTTTCTGTTCCACTGTCTACAGTTGTGTCCTCCATTTCCTCTTCACCATCTGACGTCACTACTGACGGAATCACGCCGGGTGTATCCGGATATACACTTTCCATTTTAACATACTGAGTGTCCGGGTAGGCACTTTCTACTTTGACAGAGTTCATGGGATAATGTTCATTGTGATTATAATCCACATACTCTTTGGCATTGACAAGATTTCCACCTAAAATTAGAAATATAATGTAATTGACAAGTCCATATATATATGCCTATAATGTTAAGATCCCAATATTTAGATAGGTATGTGGCAGTCCAAATGAGTGACATGGATAAAAGGTCAAAGGTCAGCTTGACATTTGGTAGATATATAAAACAATTGTCTCATTAGGTTAAAAATTTCTCGAAAGTATTTTGATTTCGGCTTAAACAGTTATAAAAATAATTTCAAGATTTTTCCAATTTAATTGCATTAAGATGAAAGTTTGACCTTGACTCTAAGTAGGTCAAGGTAAACCAAGATTCGTCATTTGTGCAAACCTGGTAGGGCCCACATTCCAAATCCACATTCCAAATGCTATATACAAAATCCCAAGGCCTTTGGCCGTTTAGTTCCAGAGAATAAGGTATTTAAAGGGTTTTACCATGTATGGGCGTGGTGGCCATCTTGGTCCTGTGACGAGAACATTATGTACCAATTATGGCTTCTTATCATAAGGAGTCTTCACACGAAATCTAATTTCAATTGGCCTATTGATTCCTGTTGATGGGACTCCAATATGAACAACCTTGGCTGAAAGGTCACTTATTTATAGCCATTGTCTCATTAGGTTTAACATATCAAGTGAGAATTATGACTTTGGCTTCAACAGTATTAAAAATCAACTTTTTATAAAATGTCCCATTTAAATGCATTAGAAAGCAAATTTGACCTTGACGTTATGTAGGTCAAGGTCAACCTAGGATCATCATTTGAACAAACTTGGTAGGCCCCACATCCCAAAGGCTACATACCAAGTCCGAAGGACATCGGCCTGCTGGTTCTGAAGAAGAAGATTTTTAAAAGGTTTTACCATAAATGGCCTTGGCGGCTATCTTAGTCATGTGACCAGGCCAGGACCATTTGAACAAACTTTCGTTCCCGCGTACTAAGGAGTCTCCATATAAAATTTGATTTTAATTGGCTCAGTGATTGCAGAGAAGATGTTTTAAAATGTGGACGGACGGATGGACGATTGACGGACGCAGAAGTGACTGGTATGCTATTAGCTCACCCTTGAGCCTTCGGCTCATGTGAGCTAAAAAGACAACCAATGAACAGCCCACATGTGACATCTTGTGTAAGATAACACGGGAAGGAATGGAAGTTCTCTATCAGATATCCTTATACGAGGGTGACGGGGGTACTCTGATATCTTCATATAGACGTAGGATTGCCGTTGGTCCATTTTTTGGGAATCAAAGTTTGAAATTTCAATATTTTTTGGGTTTTCAGAAAATTGAATAAATGTTTGGGTATGAAGAATTTGATTTTATTAGGGGGGGGGGGGGGTGTCATCACAAATCTGGCCTATTTTAGGGTTTAGGGTCTTTTCTTAGGATCAAGGTTAAGAATAGGAATATTTTTTGGGAGTTCCTAAAATTTCAAATGTTTTTGGAAGTAGGCCTGATTTTCCTGATATTATTTTCTTTATAATTTTTATAATAATATTTTTTTTTTTTTTTTGGGGGGGGGAGGGGGAGTAAACAGTAGATGTTTGGTCCAACCCTACGTATCAAGAACAAATGAGAGTACCCACCCCTTCCCCCTAAAACCCTAGCACCCTTACCTTGTGTGCATCTTGCTTTGGATAAACAGTCTTGCATTTGTAAATTTGCTTTTGCTAAATCTGACATTTAAATAGTGTCGTCTGTTGTTTCTTATTTTATTTATTTATTCATAAGGATAATCATACGATGAGGCGGCCCCAACAAGAATACAAATTCTAAGTTTATCTGTAAATCTTGACCTACTTTACTACGATAAATCTTGATAAAAACAATCTTTTATTTGATTTTAAGTCCACTGTAAAATACGATAATCAATTAACTTAAATCAATAACCGGATGGGTTCCCTATAAAGAGGAACTATCAAGTTCCTGTTTAGTACACTGTATAATCTACCGAATGACCTAGTGCCCAAACGATAGAGGTCCAGCCTTTGTTGCTAATCCAACGTCTCTTTGCAATTCTTATTACCATTATTCTGTTAGCTTAATTGATACATGCGCGGATCCAGATGGGGGCAGGGGGTCCTAATCCCAACCCGAAGGCAGCAACCTCCGAAGGCAGCAACATAAATTCTCTTTCGTGTATAATTTTAATACTGGCATGGTGCCTCCATATATATACAAGATTTAATTCAGCCTTTAGTTAGTGAAATTTCAGATTGCCCTCGGAGAAATAACAGAAATATCTTAGTCCCCTTTAATAGAACTTGTATCTCACAAAAAACATGTATTCCATCTTGCATTAGGCTATGGAACTCCCTTGAAAACGACTTAAAAAAACTTATCAATATTATAAACTTTCAAAAAAACATATTACCTCAAAGTTCAATAGGCTATGTGTTCCTCCTCACTTTACCATAGGAAATAGCTTTATTTCTGTATAACATGCGCGACGTAGAAATAGGTGCAGTAATCTTAACAATGACCGTTTAAGAAATTATATGCGTGATAATCCTTTATGTGATTTTTGTGGCGTGGTAGAGGACGCCATCCACTACATCTTTCATTGTAGAAAATTAACAATAGAAAGGCAGGTTTTCAATGAGAGAGTTAGAGCTTTTCAGTCCCTCAGCATTTATTTGATTCATTTTTGGCAATGATAACTGGAATAATGAAAACAATAATGTCCTGTTTGGGACTGTCCACAGATATATACACGCTACTAAACGTTTTAGCAATTTTTTGACTCTTTGTTTGAAGATCATATTGAAATATGTCTTGATATGAAAGCAACAAGACTCGCTGGCGATATTAGACATTTTATTCTCAAACTGAATGGGTTCCTATTAGTAGTCTTATATTCTGTTTTTCTATTCATTTCAGCATATTTTTTCATTTAAATATTTACTTAGTTATTTACTTTAGTACCGTTTTTGTGTGTTTTACTGTCTTTTATATATTCATATACATATTTATATTCTTAGTTATTTAACTAATTTATTTATTTATTTACTTATCTATTTATTTATTAATTTTTGTATAGTCATGTTTATATTACTATATGTTTTGCTTTGTTCATAACTTGTTTAGTATACATATGTGTTTGTAAATAGCCGTGTTTATAAGCCATGATGTTTATCTAGAATGTTAGGGAAGGGTCGAAAATAATGTTGTGAGAACTTGTGACCCAAGTATTTTGGCAATAAAATATGTTTAGCTATTGGCCCGCCAGCAAAGCGTCATTTAAAAACTTCTAAGAGGCTGGTGCTCTTTTTTAACGGTTACAGAAGACCAGATATATGTAATATGCATACTTACGCAAAATTATACGCAATATTGAAATATTTCAAAAGCTATTAAAATAAAATGGGTGATGTACAGTAATGCAGCCCCAAACCTGATTGGTGTAACTGCATATCATTTCGCTCATTATTTTACTTTCGGGTAATCCTCAAATAACATTCAAAATGCTAGTATTCTCGCAGTTTTGTGAAGACCAAGTGAAAAGTGGAGCTCTAATATACATCGGTCCAGATAAGGAAATTTTATTTGCGTGAAATTTTAATTATTTTCTTATCCATTAATTTAAACATGTGTTTTGGGTGCTCTGTTTTGGATGAGAAATAAAAAAAATAATTTTCCAATGCACACTCTTATCTGAATATATCAACAAAACGGTGACAAAAATTACAGAAATAATAAAGCAAAAAAAGCTAGTTAAATGCTTCAGAAAGGCAGTTCAGGCAGCTTCTTGACGGCACAATTCAATCAAAAATACTACTGGCAATAAGTGTATTCACTGAAAAGCACCAGGTGTAAAACGGGAAACGTTTCTGAAAATGTGCAGTTGATATTAACATGGTGGAGTAAATACCAATTGACTTGAATGCTTATCTGGGTCTCTGTTAAATATATTTTTTCGTTTCGATTTTTGTTTAGTATTATCTTAGAGCAGTACATATGCATGCGCGGATCCAGAAAATTTTGCCAGAGGGGGTCCAACTTTGCAAGGTTATTTTCTTTTGATGAGATGATCCAAATAACACTATAAGAGGACAATCATTGGCACGCCAGCGAAACGTGTTTCGCTGGCGAGCCGATGATGACCCGACATTGAATGCTGGCTTGGTAGTTTTCTCATTTTCAGGGCTCCGGACCAGTATTGCTAAGAAACCCTATATCTTTATGATTTTTCAGGGGGGATCCAAACCCCCTGTCACCCTCCTCTGGATCCGCCAATGCATATGTTGGTTATGTACACTAACTTACCAAGGCCTAGGCCTGGTTCCAATTTTATGGGCGGTAACATTGTTTGATAATATGGCTGTGTTTCTTGTTTGATCATGGTCTCACCAAGACCCCCAATTTGTCCCATTTGCCTCAGTGTCTCTTGGTGCTCAAAACTCGTTCTCATTGAGCTCTGAAAGTTTTGCAGTTGATGACTTAACTGGTCTTGCAGATGTTGATTAAGTTCCATTGACCTTTGACTTAGATCCATGTCCGACGTTTGTTCTGTGCCAGACTCTGAAATAGAAAATGATGTGAATTTTCAAGGCTACATACTAAATATAGCATCGATTAATACACTTCACAAGATTCGTCATAAGGGTGCAACATTGGTGCAATTTTACAAAAATAATTACAAGCCATTGCCAATTTTCCTTGACTTCCTTTGAAAGCCCCTCATTTCAGGAACAAAGATTATTTTATAGTGTTAATGCTTTACGGCTCAGTCAACATTTTTTCAGTCATTGCGCGACAACAGTTCTAAGCAGAAGATAAAGTGTCTTGCTCAATGACACAATGCAGTACCTCCGGTGAGACTGTAAACCACGGCCCTTCGATCTCGAGCCATGTACTCTACCACTGAGCCACCGCGCTCCTCAAGAAGACTGTTATCTACAAAATTTCCTGATAATAATTTGGGTTATAAACGGACTGACCTGTACTGACAATGATTTCAAACAGGTGCTTAAACATGAACCGTCATCAACATTTCAAAAAAGTATTGGATGGAAAAAGACAAACCTATATACCAAAATTCTCTTAAAGGGTGTTCAAGTGGGTTGCTGTCTTAAACATTTTCCTTGCCAATGCCCAAAGTTGCTCAACTGGAGGTTTTATTTGCAGCTTTGTCCTACGTACAATGAGTTTTTTTCCTTACATCTACATCAAGAACAAAAAAAGACAAAGAAACAAAGAAAAACAAAGAACAAACAAAAACAAACAAAAACAAGCAAAAAAACTACATCATTTGGCCCTCCTCGCGAAAAAAACCTGGCATTGCGCTTAAGAGTAACAAAGGCGCATATCAGCCTGTACATCTGCGCAGTCTAATTAGCACCTTTGTTATCCAATAATTTGAGATTATCATCGGTCGATTAGCGTTTCGCTGGAGTGCCGATGATGGCCCAACATTGAATGCTGGCTTGGTACATGTAGCTTTGTGATTTTTCATAGGATCCGGAACAGAATTACTAAGAAACCCTAAATGTTTGTGCTTTTTCAGGGGGGGGGGTCTGGACCCCCTGTCCCCCCTTTGGATCCGCGCATGCATTCCGTCTCGGTAGCTCAGCAAGCCGGATTGAGCCTTACTTTGTCGCAACCAACCCCCTTCCCTCCTCCCCCCCCCCCCAAAAAAAAGAAAAGTTTTCTCACGTTGAGGCCCATTTTTTGACTTTCTGTGATGATAACTGGGCCTGTGGTGATATATGGGAAGTTAAATAAGTAGGACTCAACAGTAATATTCATTATTTTCAAATCTCAAAATTAGTTTGCAACATGTTAGGCGCTTATACTATTTTGAAATACAGTGTTAAACTAAGACAAAACAAGTATGTAATGCAATAATGCACCTTTTATGTAAGCTAAGATTACAGACATTTGATATTTAACAATGTATTAACACGTTTCGAGACATTTGGGCAACACAAGTCTATCTACGTAACTTGACAAAATTAACGAATGGATAAAAAATGTACATTGTACTAGTCCAGAGGTCCATATATCATAAAAATGAGTAGAAACTTCAAAATATTTAATAGTCTTGTTGACGGGCACTTGTGAAAATATGATAGACCCAAGAAACCTTACTGCCCACTCCAGAGCAAAATTAGCATTCGGTACTAGGGCTTTCAACAGGGTAGCCTACAGTCTGAGAAGATTACTTCCCTCACAGAGAAAGAAGAAGGCGAACGCGTAAATGACCCTCACAGAGAAAAAAGAAGTCGAACGCGTAAATTACCCTCACAGAGAAAGAAGAAGACGAACGTGTAAATGACACTGGAAATATCTAAGTAACATCCCACAAAAAAAAAATAAAAAAAACGTTTTATGCCAGAAGACTGCAACATTGAAAGCAAATGAATCTGATATGCAAACCGTTATAAGATCAAAAAAAAACAGTAAGCTGCAGATGCTTGTATAGAAGAGTATTGAACGCTATGGGGGGCAGCTATTTTCGGCTGTGTGACGCCACACAGCCCTAAGTGAACAACTAGCTTCCTGCTATTCATTCTAGCTCAGTTTGCATTTCTTATTGATTCTTCTATTGAAAATAGTTGAATTTAAAAAAAAACCTGTACAGTGTACAATGCAATAGGGGATTTTATCGGCTTTTCACTATTAACAGTTAATTCAATATTCAAAATGGCTGAGGCAGCCATTTTGAATATCTAATTAACAATTAATTTTGAAAAAGCTGATAAAATCCCATTGGCTTGATACAAGTTACACAATACACATTAGAAGTTCAGTCTGCTATAACTTTCTTATGTTAGAACCGACTTTGATCGGGTTTGCGGCACATTGCATGGTTTAACAAGGGTTTGCATTTCAGATTCACAAGCTTTCAATGTTGCTGTACCCTTGCGCGCAAAATAAAATTAAACATCAGCCTCGCACAGTCTGTTCGGTGTCACTGTTGTTCTCTTTCTTGCCATGATTATATATACAGTAAAACCTGCCTTAAGCGGCCACTCAAAAGGAACATCAAAAATGGTTTTCAACGTCGATTATCGCTTAATGCAGGTCAAAAGTGTTGCAGAATGCTCCAAAGGGAGCATTCTGCAATACTTTCGACCTTCATTAAGCTACATTTACCATTTTCCATTAAGACCCTTGTTTTTTTATTTTTTAGTGGTCGCTTAAGACAGGATTCACTGTACGCCCTTTAAGATTCTAGCTAGTTCCAGTACGCAGATCCTTTCTTAGCCCCTTTAAGCCGAATGGAATTTCCCAATCTTAATAATTGGACCAGTCCATGTTCGTTTTACGGGTTGTTGGTTGGTATTTTCACTTATATTCAAATTTTAATAGAACATTCTGTAAGCAAACAGCGGAGACCCTGATTAGACGCTGCGTTCTGCATCTGGGTTTGTGTTTTGCCTAGTATGTCCCACAAAAAGTACGCTAGGCATATATATGGGTTAAGCATATATGTTGGCCATATGCAAGTGAATTTCGCATTTATGCTTGATTACTACACGTTTCCTACCGAGGCATTTTTCTCTATCCAACTATGGAACATAAAATATATTCATTTGGAAATGGGGCGACGTTTGACCTAACCTTTGGTCAAGAAAATTCGCTATGCATTATTTAATGGGTATGCTAAGAGATACGTTATTTTTGTCCACTTGTATTACAATTTGAGGAAGTTTAAAACTACGCTACATGTACAAAACCACCATATCAGAGTATATATTTATCAAACTTCGGAAGTAAATAAAGATTTGTCAAGTCAAGAAGTGTTATCTGACGTTTGACCAGTTCATCGGATTTTGAAACCATCGCATAGGCTAACAGCGAGGGATCCGGTGAGCCTGCGCATATGCGCAGGCTCACCTGAACCATCGCTGCTACATGTAGCACACACAAAAACAGAGGCAGAGGATGGTTCAAGCAAAACATCAGTGATCTGGCCCATCTCGATAAATGCGCATGCGCGCTTGAAGTGTGACTTAACGCAAATGGAAGAAGTACCAATATCGTATGTGCTGGCCCATACATAGGTTTGTCGTCAGCACTTAATTCATAACTCATGTCTTATACAAGTAGGTTTATCAGTATAGTATGATTTTCGATTCGCTCTTCACCCCTATTCCCCCGTTTCACGATATACCAAAACCAAGCGGCGCACCATATATGGCTATATGTACTGCTACCCAAAACTATGCCATGGATCAGCCACGTTCGTTGCGCATTCACGAACCTAATGGGCTTCGGTTTAGCCTCTGCAAACTGTTCTTATGGCAACTATCAGGAAATACACTGATCGGAGAGTTAGTACGCAGGGCCCGAGTTAAGACGGAGTTAAGATGCGATAATGGAATTAATTTTATAGACGTCCACCAGAGATGGAACTTTGAAGTTGACCCATTTAAACCGAATGGAATTTCCAATTCTTATCAATTTGACGAATTCATTTCGAATTAAAGGGTTGTTGGTTTCATTCAAAATTAAATAGTATATTCTGTAGGCAAATAGTGAAGAACCTGATCAGACGCCGCGTTTTGCGGCGTCACTGTTGTGTTGTCTATATTATATGTTCCAAAAAAAAAAGGACGCTAATTCTTATTATATAATGGGTTAAATTATACAAAATATTGTGAGGCAATGAATGTGCCGATTTGTACTTATTATTATATTATTTATATGAAGTCCTATAACCCTTAAATGCATCTGAAAATGCCGTATGCTAAAGAATGTTAAGGGCAAGGGTGCGTAGTTAAAGAGTATATGTTCTGCTTTCTCTGACAATATATGTTTTGAGTGTTCAAAATAACCGTCTCAATGAGACGATTCGTTTGGGCATCCAAAGCTTTGCTTGACCTGATGGGCAAAACAATAAATTCATTTCAAGTTAAAAAGAATCAAGACCTGTTTTAGGCTAAAATTTTGAGTACAGTGCAGTAAAAAAAAAAGTATATCGACGTTTATGAATCTTTTCATTTTACTTCATGTTTTATCATATCATAACTTACGCCCACTCTAATACGGCGAATATTTATATCTTTCTCTTAATAACCCCTCAAAACAGGCGCACCCGATAAATGGGGAAACAAGTATTTCTAAAGGCATTTCATGGTAAAGAACATGTCAATAGATTTCAATGAACGAAGACACGTGAATGTTGAAGAGAGGGAGAAAGATTGGAGAGAGAATGGAAAGAGAGAGAGAGAGGGAGATTGGAGAGAGAGAGAGAGAGAGATTGGAGAGAGATAGAGATTGGAGAGAGATTGGAGAGAGACAGAGATTGGAGAGAGAGAGAGATAGATAGATAGATAGATAGATAGATAGATAGATAGATAGATAGATAGATAGATAGATAGAGATTAGAGAAAAGGAGAGAGAGATTGGAGAGAGAGAGATTGGAGAAAGATAGATTAGAGAGAGAGATTAGAGAGAGGGAGAGAGAGAGAGATTGGAGAAAGAGAGAGAGATTGGAGAGATAGATTGGAGAGATATAGATTGGAGAGAGAGATTGGAGAGAGGGAGAGATAGATTGGAGAGAGATAGAGATTAGAGAGAGAGAGAGAGAGAGAGAGAGAGAGAGATTGTAGAGAGAGAGAGAGATTGGAGAGAAAAATATAAATGGTCTATGATATAACAAGTAATGGTGTGTATTTTCCTTAAACATTCAAGCATTCAATTCATATAAATTCACAACCGCGTGCTAACGACAGCTTCCCTAAAACATATTAAAGCAACTGGACATCATATCTACTGAGGCTTGTATAGGGGGGTACCAAATATTCCGTATCCCTTGAAGTAAACAGGCAAATATCCCTTATAAATCGGCAAATATCCCCTTTATTTATTTTCCTAAATTTTCAATATCCCTGGAAGTAACGAAAATATTGAAGCAAGTATCCCATATCCCTGGAAGTAAAATGAATAGTATCCTATATCCCTGAAAGTAAAATGGCAAATATCCTGTATCCCTAAAACCCCTATACAAGCCTCTCTACTAGCTCACAGCGAAATAAACAAAGCAATCAAAACATACGACCTATGGAACGACGTGGACCCTTGGCTTGAGAAGATGACAAAATGCAAATATAGAGGGAAGTTACGCACCCTGTTTTACGGAGTGTATGTTAAACTCGATCCCATTCATGTGTTGTTGACCACTGTCTGGTAGACACTGATCAGTCGGATTATCTGGCGTGGTTTCAACAATCTCTTCATTCGCGACCTCAAGCTTCATCCCTCCTGGATCATCAATATTATTTGGAATAATCGCCCCATTTGGTGCGATCTTTAAGTTACGAATTAAATTAAACTTTTCAATAATATCCATGGGAATCATTTGACTTTGTATATCTATGTCCACATTGCGATTATTTGCACTTTCTATTAAAGCTGACACATCTGTTACAACCTCGGGCGGAGCCTCTTCTGGATTAATTAAACTATCACAGTCGGGCACACATGGGGGTACCGGAGTTATATCTTTTAAACTAACAACATTGCATATTCTTAAATCCAAAGCTTGACTGTCAGATGCTCTACGTGAATATGTTTTCTTTTGTTTTTTCTTCACATTAGTTCTTAAATCAAGAGCATGCTCGCAGTCATTATCTTGTTCAGAGGTTAATGAAAACTTTTCCCTGATGCCAAGGTAGTCCAGTTCAGCGTCCGTTGAGGAAGATATTTCCGAACTCTGTCTTGCGATTTTTACTTTCTCGACTAGTGAACTGTCGACCGACACTGTCGAGAACTCCAGGTCTTCCGAGGAGCCTGAATTATCGGTTTCATCACATGTTCTCTCCTGACGCCATTTGATTAAATGTGCTTTTTTCATGGTTGTGTGTTTATCTTCTTTTTAACATTATTCGTACACACCACGAAATTCCATAGAATGTGTCACAATAGATTTATTACACTGTAATTCCATTTGTTTTGTTTTTATAAAGAGTATTTATGTATATTCCTATTAAAACACAGGTTTAGATAAACAAAATTTTTAAGCGTAAAATTTGTAAATATTTCCTTACCCATCATTTTTTACATATGTTTTGGGTGCTCAAAAGAACCATCTCATTGAGACGGTTCTTTTGACTACCCACAACATATGTTTTGGTTGAGAAATAAGAAAATTAAATTTTTGTTACGCACTCTTAACTAAAGTCCTGAAAAATGACTAAAATAATAAAAGCTTGAATAATTATATATGTATCATCTTCATTCACAGTCTACTCAGGCGTTTTAGAGGCTTCTTTCTAATACAGAACACTTGTCAGTTTGGTTGATGATTTTTCTTTTCTTTGAAACTCGCTAATTAAACTAGCGACTTTCAATAGTGGATTTTTCTGGAACATATATTTTCCAGTAGCTAGTTAGTGGCCTAAATTTTCTAGGTTTTGATATGTTTTGCTACTTGCTGGCGTAAATAAATTCCAAATAAAGAAAAATCAACTTTAAACGCCAGAGCACATGAGATATGCACTACGGATAAAAGACATTCGCATACGTTATACTATGAAGGGTTTACGAGAAATACAGGTTTCGTTAAACTTGGAAACAATTATGAAACTGTTTTCAATATTTTAAGTATTGCAAATCGTCCCATAAAAAGATAACCAGATTTTATATGTCCAAGTCTTGTTGATTAACACTGTATACGCTTAAACACATCCAGTTACAACGACCTAACATTTACCCTACATACATATATAGGTATATCTTAAATTTCTTCCGGGCGACACTCAACAATTTTACGTTGTTAAGCCTCCAAACACAGAAATATGTCCAAATCTATATGTTCAAAGTAAACACAAAACTGGCCATTATTTTCCAATCGAATGGTTACGGCCCAAACGCGACAATCGTTCAACCGTTTTGGTAGATTAAACTTCCTGGTCGTACACAAGCACGCATTTAGCTGTCGCGATTAAAACGACATAAATCCGTTTAAATACTGCTACTGAATGACTGTGTATACATTTATGCATTATCATTTTATCTGTCCGTTCATGTATATCAATGTTTATTAAGGACAAACATATCCCTTTACACACTTGTCTATTCAGTCGGTATGTGTTAGTTTGCCATTATTCATATACAGGTGTAATTATATAAAAATAATTTGTGTAGAGGTCCTACTATGACAGAAAATGGGATGAATAAAATGTATTTTTAAACATGTAACATCGAAAAGCTTTCCCATCGTTTTGCGACTTGAAAAAATAATGACTATAAGCGAAGATCAACACACGCACAGACACGACATTAATCATTCTCGATTATAGTCCTTGCAGTATGCATGATACATGTGCGGATCCAGAGGGGGGATAGGGGTCCGGACCCCCCCCCCCCCCTTGAAAAATCACAAACAAATAAGGTCTCTCAGCAATACTGGTCTGGATCCCCCTGTAAAACCATAAAACTATCAAGTCAGCAATCATTGATGGGTCACCATCGTCCCGCAAGCGAAACGCCATTTAAAGGGCGTTTCGCTGGCGGGACGATAATAGCCCGCTTATAGCGGTATCAACTAAAAAAACAGAAAATAACGTAGTCAAAGTTGGCCCCCTATGAAACAACTTTCTGGATTTGCGCGTGCATGAAACGTGGCTTGTGGGGTGGGGGATAGGGGCATTTTTTAACCAATACAGCACGGAATATTTTGTTATTAATCGCATATGCGCAAAAAACCATTTAAACGACCATGCTGACATATCCAGTAGGTCTAATTCTATTAGTCTAATTTTTGGCCAGTCACACCGTACCAAATAAAAATACAATAATTCCAATCCGTTCGATTCTGTTCGGATACGTCTATCTGCATGGTCTAATTCGTATTTGCATATAACATAATGTTTAAATCAGTACCAGTCTATAGACACACACAAGCACGCACGCATGTACGCACGCACGCAAGCACTCACACACGCACGCACGCACGCACGCACGCACACACACACACACACACACACAGTGATTGATCAAGATGAGATACCACAGAATATGTGCAGTGTACAATATATGTTCAGGAATTCATACTTTTAAATTATTAGCTTTTTGATTGGATTCATGATCCACAGACTGCCTTGGCTCCTGTTAACTCAAACACTTGATAATTCAAGGTAAAGTACCAGGATAACCGGAGATTTAGGAATATATGATGTATATCTTAGCTTTTGCCTACCGGTAATATAAGATGCTTCTTAGTCGCCTGCTCATTTTTCAAAATCAACTTTTTCTAAAAATTATTCCAAGAATACCATTGGAGTGTCAAACAGTTTGGATCCAGATCAGGCCCGACAGAACGTCGGGCCTGGTCTGGGTCCAAACTGTTTGCAAAGGCCATCAGCAGACGACACTAGTAGGAAAAGAATTAAGGAACGACATCGGAAGTATAATGTTTGTTTCCTTTCCTGAATACAAGCGGTAGGAAGATGAAAATGAGCCATCACATGGGATCTAGGTTCTTGTCTCAAATTGCGTAAAAACTCCTTTAGACCCCTATGCTGACGTATCCAGCAGGGTTGGGGATCTAACCTTTGGTCTGAGCATTCACCTACGTCCATGCCTTGTATTTGCGGGCAGTGAAGGCTCAGTTGAGACTGCGCATATGCGCAGACTCAACTGAGTCTTCGCTGTTTGCTTAGATACGATAAGAATCAAATCCTGATGTATCGGCTCAGTTATTTAAAACACTATATCCTTTTAGCGTCAAATTGCCGTCGAGGTACTTCCGACGACCACAGAACATATCTGTATAAAGATAGTCCAAGGTCTAAATAAAGTAAAAAAAAAGGAGGGGGGTGGAACCGCGGTCACGGTTGTTCTACTCTAAAAAAATCTAAAAAAACGTTTCTTCTGGAGTTGAAGACTCCGTGAAGACATTTTACGTGCAACTATTTGTTTTTGTGTGTGTGTGGGGGTGGGGGTGGAGGGAGTGTGTGGATGCGCGCGCGCGTGTGTGTGTGTTCTAGTGTGTTTGGGGGATAGTTTCCGTTATGACAACTACATTTGTAAATACATGGGATGCAACTATGTGTATGTGTTTTTGGTGGGGGGGGGTGCGCGTGCGCGCACGTGTGTGTGTGTTCTAGTGTGTTTGGGGGATAGTTTCCGTTATGACAACTACATACAGAGGATGCCACTATGTGAATGTGTTTTTTGGGTATATGCGCGCGCGCGCGTGTGTGTGTTTACTAGTGTGTATTTGGATTGTTTCCGTTATGGCAACTACATACAGGTGATGTGTATGTGTTTTTGTAGGGGGGGGTGCGTGTGCGCGCGTGTGTGCGTGTTCTAGTGTGTATTGGGGTTGTTTCTGTAAAAAGAACAACTATGTGTATGTGTTTTGTGGGAGGGGGGGGGGTGCGCCTGCGTGCGCGTGTGTGTACTACTCTGCATTGGGGTTGTTTCCGTTATGACAACTACACACAGGGGATGCAACTATGTGTTTGTATTTTGTGGGAGTGTGTGCGTGTGCGCGTGTGTGTGTTTTAGTATATATTGGGGCTGTTTCCGTTATTACAACTACATACAGGGGATGCAACTATGTGTATGTGTTTTGTGGGGGGGGGCTGTGCGCGTGTGCGCGCGCGTGTGTGTGTTCTAGTGTGTATTGGGGTTGTTTCTGCTATGACAACCACACAACTACATACAGGAAATGCAACTATGTGTATGTGTTTTTGTGGGGGGGGGGGGGGGGGTGTGCGCGTATGTGTGTGTTCGTATGTATTGGGGTAGTTTCCGTAATGAGAACTACATACAAGGGATGCAACTGTGTGTATGTTTTTTGTGTTTCTTCTTTTTTGCGCTATATGTGTTTTTTTTTTTTTAACGACGTCACAGCCACGGAACAATCTTTTTTTATTTACGATTTTGTCACACATAGGTGTCATCTGACAATATTCTTCGATGCTTTCGAGTTCAGGCAGGTACAATCTGCGACGTTTACCATCGACGTGCGATCGGGGATGGGCGTTGCAAATGAGAAATGAACCGGTAATCTGGTGTTTACATTTTGCTATTATACACAATTATTCACATCCGTCTTAAATTTCGCCTTTTAAAATGAGGTTTAACTTCCTTTTACAAATACATTAAAGCAGGGCGGATCTAGAGACTTTCGCTTACCGCTTAAGATCGCTTAAGCTCATTTTTTACTCTTGCTTGCAAGTCTACCCTTAACCTTTGCAAACAGACAGTTTACTCTTAAAGCGCCAATCGCAACAAGAGTCGTCTGCTTTTCTCGTCTGCTGAAATGTTTAAAAAGCCTCTATGGGAAACAGTGTGGACACAGATCAGACTGCTCTGGGTCCACGCTGTTGGCTTCTAAACTTAGTTCGTCAGTAATGCTAGGCGAATATTTGCAGAAGACGACTTCAGCAGACGACATTTTCAGATGCATTTTTTTCTTAGCAATTTAAGGGTTAAGAGCCAGATCAGACACGACCAATCGTCAGACATGGCCTTGATCAAATCTGTTTGACTGTACATTTTGCTGTAGTATTTTTGAAAAGAAAAAAAACATGTATGGTTTGTAGCGAGCAGCGAATGACCAGGCGAGTCTGAGCATTCGTATCGTCTCTGCATACTTCACTGAAGTTTTAAACTCTTTGCATGCTGGGGTTTTTGTTCGTGATGTCGTCTGCCGAATCAATGTTTCAGTATTACATGTATAAACGGGGAACTCAGAGTGCCCAAAGTTTTGGCTCCAGATCAGCCCAAAACTGTTTTCAAAGACAAAGTCAATGCTTGCAAGGAAAGAATTAAGACCAGTGTGACAAAAACGTTTGCAAGCAAGTGTTAAATAATCATGGTTTTCTCTGACTGAATTTATTCCAAAAATGTACAAAGCGTATTCACAACAAAGATATTAGGTGTCTTCGTATGGTCAAGCAATCAAATTAATAGATAACCGACCAGTGGAGACGTACAGATAAACATGTGTAAAACGGCCACTCAAAATAGACAAAACAAAGATCTAAATGGCAAATGGTAGCTTAATGAATGTGTTTGTTTGTTTGATTTGATTCTTTACGTCCACTCAACAATCTTTCAGTTATGCGGGACGGGTCTTCCTGGGTTGAACCAGTACTAAGCTAGGATAAATGTGTCTTGCTCAAGGACAACAACGCAGTGACGCTGGTGAGGCTCGAACCCGCGGCCCTTCGGTCTCGAGTCAAGCACTCTACCACTGAGCCACTGCGCTCCCTTAATGAATGTCGAAAGTATTGCAGGATGCTCCCATTAGAGCATTCTGCAATACTTTTGACCTGCATTAAGCGAAAGAAGGTATTGAAAACAAATTTTCGGTCTTTTGGAGAGTGGTCGTTTTACACAGGTTTTACTGTATATGCATTTGTTTTCATTGTCAATCATGGCATGATATCAAGTTATACCGTATGCAACAAAAATTTCTACCAAAACCAACTTTTTACCACCCTTACCAACTTTAGAACGAAATATCTCCTGATGGGCAAAGGTCTACACAGATGTAGGGGTATAAAATAGTTATACCATGTTTGTCCACCTGCGCGTAAGATAATCCACTCGCTAAGGCTCGTGGAATAACTCCACGTACAGGCGGACAACCCATGGTATAACTATTACGTATATACGAGGGGCATTTGGAAAGTTCTTAGCATGGGCTTATATCTCAGTAACCGATTTACAAACCCTATCATGTTTGGTATCAATTTAAAGAGCTATCTTTCTTCTATGTTATGGCACAAATTTCATGAGGCTATTAAAGTGCAGACACGAAAAATAGTATTGTGAATACATGTACTGTTTGTATACTGGAAAACGCAAAATTTCAGTGGAAAATATAACATTTTATCTTTTGAAAAGTGTGCAGAACATTAACAATAGTGCATGAAATAAGATAATTTTGTACCTTTTGGTAGGCCACAATCTGGTACAGTCATTATACAATTGATGACTGAGTTGGATGTTTCTAATAACTTAATACCGGAACAGCAGTACCTAAACCGTCTAGAAAGCAAAGCAGTGCGCTAATGTTTTCGACTAAAAATCGCATGTCAAAATTAACATATTTTGAAAATATATAACCAACAATAGTTTAAAAATGACGTGCGTTGGTATTTTTGTTAAGCACACTTTATGTCCTTAGTATTGAAACCAAAATAAATTTTGTAAACCAGAACAAGGGGAAGATAACTCGTATAATCTTTCCATGGGCCAGAGTAAGTTTAGCTATAAGTTGACGTTCTGGTTTATTTCAATTGAAAACCATGGCAAACAAAAATGTAAAAACACATTGAGAGTAAACATCAATCAATTTTGTGATGGTTAACGTGATACCATGAGAAGCTCTTATGCCATCGACAAAATATGAGGGTTAAGCTACCCCACCCACTTCTTGAAAAGTAGGGGTAGTGTTATTAGGAATAATTTTCTTGAATACAGAACTAAACAAGCCACACTTTTTGCGCGACGAAATGCTTTTTATGCATTGTTCGCTACCAATAAAGCAAAACATATACCCAATAGGCATTTTTCGTGCTCCTGTAGTGACACAATTTATAGTAAAAGTATAAAGAAAATTCGAAAAAGTCCCATTTTTGAGAGTTTACCATTTCTCCTTTAGTCAACATTTTCCGAATGTAAAGGTAGTAGTCATGCAAGCAGTGATCGCATAATATATTCTAACAAAAATAAGTTGACAACAAATCGTTGATATGTCAAATCATGATCGCAAATAAAGTCCCCAATTTTCCTTCGCTTTTTGCCAAGTATTTTGCTTAAAAATTTCCGCCAATATATAAACCCCTACCCATTTTGAGCATGCGCTGCACGTGCACGCCAATTCCTTTTTCGACGAAAATCAAACCATCAAGTAGCCGTTGAATTCTAGTTTCCAAAAATATATTATTTGATAGCATTTTATCAACGCATTGTGGAGTTATAATGCCATGCTAAGAACTTTCCAAATGACCCTCGTATACAGACTGTGGCAAACACAACTGCAAAGTTTCAAAATGATTGGTGAAAAGCTGTAGGGGGATTTTCCTTGACAAGTAACCCACTGTCTATAATCACTATGATACCATTTCCTGTCAAAAACCACTTAAGCTAAAAAAATATATATATTATCAAAACCACAATCACACTATCAAAACTTCATGCATGTAGAAAACTGAAGTCGGTTTCTGAGAGGAGTTTCCTTAACCAACAAAAAACTGTCGTATCATTATGACATGATTTCCTGCCCAAAAGCAAGCGAGTATGATCAGGAAATAACAAACACTGCATACCAAATCCACGGCACCGTGAGGAAGAGCCACAGAACATTTACAGTAGCAATACATCTCTAAGACAATAATAGCAAAGTGGCCAGCTTTCTCTTCCTCTTCAAGATGATTGCAAACAAACTAGAATGGACACAAAGCAATGCATAACAAAACAAAGACAAACACAAAACTCCAGTACATTAAGAACGGACAGCAGCTTTAAATGCATTTAACTGGCGCCAAATCTTCGCCCTAGATTCTGTTGTTGTTAAAACACAAAATTGTTTTACTCGCATGGAGGCTTCCTAACTAATGCAATTTATCATCACAAAGAAACAGCCGAAGCAAATTAACACTTTGATGAAACAAGAAAAGGGCTCATGACTCACAGATAGTCAGAGCTAAAGAAAACCCCAAGTTGAGCTACGGTGGGCCCAGCCAAAGACAAACATCAGACACCAACCAACGGATTAAAGCTTTACATCTGAGCCGTCATTTAGCCTGAGGCTAGATCTTAAAAAGCTAAAAAATGTAAGGAAAATAAATTAAACTAGAGGACCTAAAGGTCCTGAGGCGCTCACCTGATCTCCTAAATAATGTTTAAATAGGTCAAGGTCAACTACAGCTTAAAATGAAACGCATTTTGTTTTACTATATATAGGAATTGCAGCCATTTGGGTCAAGTGACCTAAATAATATAATTAAAAATCCATCGAACAGCCTAGTGATTTCTGAGAAAAAGATGCTTAGATAGGTGTTTGGCGGTCCAAATGAATGGCCTTGGATAAAAGGTCACAGGTCAGCTTGACAGGTGGTACTTCATATAAAACCATTGTCTCATTAGGTTTAACATTTCTCAAAAGTATTATGATGTCGGCTTAAACAGTTATAGAAAAAATAACATTTTAAGTTTTCCCGATATAAATGCATTAGGAATTAAAATTGATTTTGCCATAAAGTAGGTCAAGGTCAACCTAGATATATTATGTGTGCAAACCTTGTAGGGCCCACATCCCCAATGATACAAGCTAAGTCCCAAAGCCAGTGGTCTGTTGGTTCCAGAGAAGAAGATATTTAAAGAGTTTTTACGATATATGGACGTGGTGGCCATACTAGCCATGTGACCATAACAATTAGTATAAATTTTGGCTAATCAATCATAAGGAGTTGTCATGTGAAATCTGGCCAAGACGTTTCTAAGAAAACTATTTTTTAAAATGTTGATGGGGCTCCAATATGAGCGACCTTGGCTGAAAGGTCAAAGGTCAATCTTGACCTTTGAAACTTATTTATAGACACTAGATTGAACAAATCAAGTGAGAATAATGACTTTGGCTTCCACAGTATTTAAAAAATCAAATTTTCAAAAAAAAACCCATTTAAATGCATTGAACTAGATTGAACAAATCAAGTGAGAATAATGACTTTGGCTTCCACAGTATTTAAAAAATCAAATTTTCAAAAAAAAACCCATTTAAATGCATCAGGAAGCAAATTTGACCTTGACGTTAAGTAGGTCAAGGTAATCTTGGGATCATCATTTGAACAAGCTTGGTAGGCCCAACATTCTCAATGCTACATACCATGTCTCAATGTCACTGGCCTTCTGGTCCTGGAGAAGAAGATATTTAAAGGGTCCTTACCATATATTGGCGTGGCGGTCATCTTGGTCATGTGACCTAAATATTTTGTATACATTTTGGCTAATTAATCATAAAAAATAGTAAGTGAGTATGATCAGGAAATACCACTATTACAAACAGCAGACGACCCCGTGGCACCGCGAGGAAGAGCCGCTCAACCATCACGAGACACCAGAAAGACAAATTAAGCAGAGCAACCAGCTCTCTCTTCCCCATCAAGATGATTGCAATACCAGAATGGACATAAAGTAACGTACAACAAAACATAGAACAATTACAGGCTCCCACAATGGGGGTAACAATAAACAAAAAGTCAACAACAACAGAACCACCGCCTTATAACGGACAGCAGCCTAAGCCACCGGGGGGGGGGGGGGGGGGCGGGGGCTTAAATGCATTTTACTGGTACCAAATCTTCGCCCTAGATTCTGCTGTTGCTGAAGTACAAGAAATGTTCAGCTCGCAGTATATATTAGACAGTTACTAGACATGTATCTAATAGTGGTGCATCAGTAGCTTTGGAATATACATGTAGATTGAAAAGAATTGGGCTTGTAGCTTCTCCCTGACGAAAACCAACATTGCTGGTAAAGAAATGATAAGGTACCCTAATGATGTCCATAACAACGTTGCGTACATAATGACAGAAGCCTTACGTTTAAAACCAAAAATACTATATCAGAGCAATTTTAATACGAGGGGCGGTCATTTTATTATGGCACTGGGGTTCTGCAAGGCATTTGATTAGACTTATCCATATTCATTTTAACCGGTTGATGTGTTCTCCCTTGACAGAAATTTAGTGTCTAGACGTCTTAAAATCCAGGCTCTGAATGCATATAAGTAGACATTTTGGGCACACCCTGTACACACTGAAAAATGGCACTGCCAAGTGCACCTTGAGGCTCATATGGAGACATTGTTTTGAGTAAAATTAACAGGAAAATAAAATCTGGTGAATAATTTTGTTTGTTTGATTTGATTCTTTACGTCCCGTCAACAATCTTTCAGTTAAAGAGGGAGGGTCTTCCTGGGTTGAACCAGTACTAAGCTAGGATAAATGTGTCTTGCTCAAGGACCACAACGCAGTGACGCCGGTGAGACTCGAACCCACAGCCCCTCGGTCTCGAGTCAAGCACTCTACCACTGAGCCACTGCGCTTCCATCTGGTGAATATGGCTGATTTGGGAGCTATACCACAGTTTCAGTTTCCAGGTAATCCTGTACCAGTCTACACCTGTGGGAATCTGCATTGTCATGAATAAGGCACAAGCCTCTAAAATCAGTTGCATGTTTGAGAACTTTCTCTTCTTTATCATGTTTTAGAGGAGTCCCACTTTTTTATTACGCATGTGCGGGCTACGCATATGCATGCATGTACTGCGTTTTTATTCTTTTAGACGTCTTAAAACTCTACAATCATTGTACTTCTATCATTGTATATTAATATTGCATTTTATCAGCATAGAAACTGTTAGATTTTAGGGAAAAAAAGTTTGCGCATTATATTTTTTTCTAAATTTTGTACAATGCATAGCCCGGAGAATTCGCTTTATATTTCTGTCGCAAAAAATCAAAGTGCCACTGTAAGATGAAATATGTTAAAAACTGTGAAATTACCGTACCTTTATACATGTAGAAATATAGTCTGTCTCGAACGATTCCAAAATTAAAGCTTTATCGTTGTGAAAGTCTCATAAAGATCTTTAAGTAAATTTACAACTCTACCCGGAAGATTCTTAGCTAAAAAATATATATAAATTACGATCCAGCCTTGACATGCCAAATATTTTCAGATTAAATTTTTTTGACTTAAAGGAACAGGGTAATATCAAAAATACTTGTGCCACATAGAGTTCACTCTTTCAGTTTCATGCTTTGTCTACCTGCGGCAGAAACATTATGTCCTGGTCAGTCCAGTGCGATGCACATGCTATTCATATTCAATACATGCTAAAAGTCTTAAAAGGGACTATTTCTCACGGAGAGCATATTTCAAAACGTTATCACAACCAGGAAAATGTTTTAAGTGTATTTTTGAAGGTGAACCAGGCCTGCGGTAAACTTAAACATTGGATTATAGAAATAGAGGATCTTACATGAGTGCTCATGTTTAATTTCATTTATCAAACGAGTTGGGGAAAAGATATCAAATGCGATCCCCGCTCGCGGCGAGGAAAATTTTGGTGTCTCTAGTGTCATTTGCAGGGATGATACTAGATAAATGTGGTTCGAACCTCACCGGCGTCACTGCGTTGTGGTCCTTGAGCAAGACACATTTATCCTAGCTTAGTACTGGTTCAACCCAGGAAGACCCGTCCCTGTTTAACTGAAAGATCGTTGATGGGACGTAAAGATTCAAATCAAACAAACAAAACTAACAAATAACAACTGCAGATGAGAAAGCGGGGCATTTGTCATAAAAGGTGGGTAAATTGTTAAGACATTCAATAACTAAATGATAATAATAATGCTACTGCTGATTATGATGATGACAATGATGATGATCAAACTAGATGGAAGATTCATCAGTCGAATAAAGGGGGAAGCTTTTGAATTAACCCATTGTATACTGGAAACCCCTAAAACAGATAGTTTGGCAAACCGTGAAGCCCCAGGTGAAATGTATTTGATTAAAAAAACTGTTTAGACCCAGATGAAATGCATCAGAGTCTGCACTAATTGCTTAGATTGTAAGAATCCATCATGAGTGTGAGGGTGGGATAGAAAAATCCGTCCCGAGGATCACCGATTGGCATCAGGAGGAGTGCCGAGTGATCACAATCGGTGATCGCGAGGGACGGGGTTTTCTATTCTATCCTCACACGAATAATGAATTCTTTTTCTTGCTCACCACTTGATACCTCATTTATATTGGAAACAAACTTGAAAAAGACATCCAGAAAATCCTGAATACACTGAGATGCGAAATGGAGACGTCATTTTAACATTACAATGACGTCACGGATCGGCGTGCGTCCATCGAGCAGCTGTTTGTTTTTATCTTTCCCTAGGGCTGGTATAAGGGTATGTGAGATTGAAATATTTCAAACAGGTAAAAAATCGGAAACCCCGATCTGGTGTGCGAGAAAAAAACAACCTTCATGGACAGATGTACATAATATTTTTGAATATATATTCTACGCATGACCCTTAAAGTACAAAATGGACAACCCCATGTTTATTGTATCGATATGTATGTGGAAATTCATCAGAATACAAATGGTTAAAATGAACTTACCAGAACCATAATCGGAGAAGTCGTCTGCGGAGGAGCCATGGCTATCAAGGTCGGTGATGACTCGTTCTTCGTCCTCGTCATCCTCAATGGACGTGATGACCTCTACCACCTGTACCAGGACCTCGTCCTCTTCCTCTGTCTGTGGCCACATCGGCACCATGAGGTCGCTTGGTTCCGACAACAACTGCAGAGAACTGCCTGAAAACGGTAATAAGAATCATAAAGGAGCAAGTGCACAGGTTTCCAACAATGTGGCATTTTGACATGTGTATACTCGGACGAGCCTCTGAAGCCTCCTTTTAAGCTTAGAAACTTCAATTGGTGTTCAGTCAGTAGCTAAACAATAAAAGAATACTCAAACGACAAGCAAAGGCTCTGATCAGACTGCGCGTATGAACAGGCTGATCTGAGGCTTTGCTTGTCGCACATACCAAATTGTTGGAAATCTCATGCACTAGCTCAAATGGTTCCCACTCCAGCCCAATAGTGGTTTCAGAGCCACGCCCACAGGATCACTTAACTGTCATCTGATAGGATAGTGTATCACCGACCAATGAAACGACGACATAGCACGTGACATAATCCCGCAAACAAAATCGTACGCGTCCAATCGCCCTCACCAGATGACGTCTGATATGAGATCAAAATTTGATAAATGAACCACCCAACAACCCTTAATCTGGAAACGCATCCAGTTTGCTGCTGTCCGTTCTAAGGCGGTGTTTTTGATGTTTTTAATTGTATCCTGGGTCAGGTGTGGTACTTGATTGTATCGATTCCTGATCTTTGCACACTTACTAACTTTAATTTATTGTTTATTGTTGCTCAGGAGGTCTGTCTTTGGTCCTTGTTTGTTATTCAATACTTAGTGTCCTTTCTAGTTTCGCAATCATCTGGATGAGTAAGAGGGAGGTGGATGCTTTACTTAAATTGTCTACCTGGTGACTTGTGACTGTAAGTGCTCTTTGGTCCTTCCTTACGGTGCCATAGGCAGATTACAGTGTGTGTTATTGTGGTAGTTCCTCGTCATACCCACTTACGTTTTTAAACTTGCAAATGGCGAAGGTAAAAATAGCGTAAATATGTCGTGGCGTTCAGAAGTAAGCAATCTTCTACAATTGTTTAAGCGCTCATGTCTTCCCTAAGATGAACTTGTATCGCGCAACTGTCTTCATTTACCGATGAAGATGTTCACAGCTGTCTTCATTTGCCAATGAAAAGATAGTAAATTAAATTGCTGGATATAATGTCACAAATTTATGACGTTGTCCAATCAAACGTCGCGTAACATTTGCATGTGCATAAGAAGTGTAAATTATAAAAAAAAATGAAACTTTAATTTTCAACCTGAATGATGTGAATAAAGCGTTTTATGAAGACGTCGCTAAAATTCTATACGTCTAAATTTGGATGTACGATTATATCAGAGAAAAATGATTACACTCACGAGCGTGGCAAATTGAAGGCCCATTTGAAAACCCGTGGATCCGCGTTAACTTTGTACTATTTTTGACATCTTCAGCAGACCGACCATGGTTTCGATGACGGTCCAGTGCCTTTTTATGACACTCACGCCGAGTGGTAATAAATTTTACTTTTGGCGCACGGGTTGTGGTATCTTGTCTATTTTGTTGATCGGGGCCTAAAAGACAAGATCCTTATTAATATTTTGCAAAATTGAATAAGCTTCTTCCTTTCCACTTCAAGACCTAATATCCGGTCTGCTCATATTTACCGATGATATGTATCTACTGTAAAAATGTCGTACTTTACACCAAATTTGATGGAAGCTAAACTGCCACTGGCCTTGGTGTAGTAGGTGTATGGGTATGTATGGAGGAAGTTGTATGTGCTCTGCTGAGAACGTGAGGGACTTGTTGGTGTGGTAGTCTTCGTCCAGTTGAGCTAAGTAATAGTTATACCATGGGTTGTCCGCCTGTACGTGGAGATAATCCACGAGCTTTAGCGAGTGGATTATCTTACGCACAGGTGGACAAACATGGTATAACTATTTTATACCACCTACATCAGTGTAGACCTTGCACACCACGAGATATTTCATGCTAAAGTTGGTAAAGGTGGGATAAAACACTCGAATATGAAAATACACTCTGTGTATATTATTATGGGCATTACCTTTATCGGATAAGTAACTTTTTTGCTCAAGTATTTTGAGAATCGACGGTACATTTAGCTAAAGGTTATGTTAAATCTTTTTATTAAATAAATCTTCCTTATTGGGGAATAAGTATCCGTGTTTAAAGTTGTAATTATTGAAGCGATAAACACATTATTTCAATCAAAAGCACAGTCTTCAAAAGGTAACGTATAACCCATGTATAGTCGGACAGCAGACGGCATTATCAGTGGAGACCATATGGAGGCCCGTCGCGAGAAAAACTGTCTTCGGGGTTTCCGACAAAGCGAGTTTCAAACCAGTCTCCTCAGCTACAGAGACTATATAGAAAATTCAAATTTTACCTGTAGCAAGATAACATATGATACTTTCCACAAATCGAATAACAAAGACGCTGATCAGACTGCGCGGATGCGCAGGCTGGTCTGCGCCTGTGTTGTTCGCAAACCTCCGAAGACAGGTTTTGCTCGCGTTGAGGCCCATATGGAATAACTAAAGGATGAAGTAAATAAAATGCGATCCAAATAGACATAAACAAGTTTGTAAAACTAGAAAAGCCCCAATCACAGATCGGACACAACCCTATGGCACCTGAGAAAGAGACATTTAACCACTGGACATATGGAGTAGTTTTATAGTCATAATAATTATATTACCAGTGACGGATCCAGAGGGGAACCCCCTCCCCGCCCGCCTTTAGTGAGACCAAATTATTTCATTCTTATGGGATATTTTGGAAAAATGGGATAAAATCAGCAAAGCGATTTCCATACCCCCCCCCTTTCCAGTAATCCTGGATCCGTCCCTGTAATACGTTTGTGCAAGCGTACGAGATTTTGGTACTTATCATTTATGAGCATAAGCCCTCTATAATTACCGACCTGACGAATCAAGCCAGGCTTTTTTGGTCTAAATTTTAGTCTGTGTTTTCATCCTCCCATGCTTTGTGTACGTGCGAGCAGCGAATGATCTGACGAGACTGCGCGAAAGCGCAGTCTCGTCTGAGCCCTCGCTGCTCGTTTTATAGGGCTGACATGTCAATCCGGACATCGCTAATTTCGTCGTACAAAAACGCGTGTGCCAAATCCTCCACTAGGTCCAGGAATTTGTAATATGGGGTATTGGTATCCTGGGTCAGGTGTGGTACTTGATTGTATCGATTCCTGATCTTTGCACCCTGACACAGTGTCTCTGTAAATGCGCTAACATTGCCTAGAACATATAAACCAAAGTACACGTTTGAGGTTAATGTGGTAATTATTTTTGGACGGCTCAATAGCTCTTTACAACAAGGAACGAATTTCCATTCAGGTTATATGTTGTATTGAATTCATTTTTTCCACACACTATAAATATTGTCAAAACGCCAAACTACATGGTTAATAGTTGTTATTAACATTCAAATGTATGTAGTGTATAGGGGGTTACATGGGTTTATATTATTTTATTATTTTTGCTCAAAAAATATATTGTGGGTGGTAGGGTGTAGCGCTCTCTGCTGCAGCTTTCAGAATGACAGCTCTGTCATATTTGACCTGTTGACAGGATGAAATTGGCGTCACTTGAGGCAAATTTGGTAGGGGGTCAGGGCCTTTTTGTCTATCCCATTATTCCGTTCTCTTTCCCTATTTCTTGGAGCAGTCTCGACATGACTGATATAATGATGACTGGGACTTTAAGTCTTAACTCAATCAATCAATCAAAATTGAGATTATCATGAAACCTGTACTGTAGACTGGGAACAGGCAAACCATGCACAGTGACAGATAGTGTAGACCCAGACCAAGCCTCGCGATATATGACATCTCTTCTAGGTCTTTACTGTTTGTTAGGCTTACAATAATGATCTCCAGGCACAGAAACAGAAAGCAATGTTTAAGATGTGAGCATAGGCATATAATTAACCATCGCCATACTTTTTGTTTTGGGTTCATAAACCAGCAAATGAGATTTGGTATTTATCGCAACTCTTCAAACGCCTAGTCCTTTAGATGCCTATATAATTGAGCCGTAACATGAGATTTCCTAGATTGTGGTATGTCCGACCAGCATGACCTCAGATCAGCCTGCGCATACGCGCAGTCTGATCAGAGCCTTTGCTAGTCCCTAGAATATTATATGAGTGCTAAGCTACTGGCTGAAAATCATTTGGAGTTTCTAAGCTTAAAAGGAGGCTGCACATGCTTGTCAGAGTGTACACTTGTAAAAGGCCATATTGTTGGAAATCGCATGTCGCAGCTCATATGCTGACGTATCTTGTGGGGCTAGAAGTCTTTATATTGGCCCGAGACTTTATCTACACTCATACTTTGTGTATGCGAGCAGCGACAGCTCTTGCGAGTCTGCTCTGATAAGTACCTAAACCTCATATGCTTCCTTCTTAATCTTTATTTCCTCCATTAAGAGATTTACAAGAGAACATTCATACATATAAGATAACAACAAACATGCAATGGTTAAGTATAAGGGCATGCAATAGGGATGTGCAGCTTTGCCTACAAAAAATGGTTTGGAAGAAAAGAAAAAAAAAATGTTGAGAGATAGCTATTTACAGAAAAAGAGAATTATCGAGCGAATGCCTTTCATATATACAAGAAACAGTTCTTGTATATAGATGTAAGGCGTTATTTCGTAGTATCTCGTGGATCACATTAACCGCTAACCGGGTACATATCATTTCTATCATGAAATCACATCTTATTTGCATGTATTTATTTTGGAACAGTTAAATATTAACCGTTCGTAGAACGGAAGCCCACAAACGAACACTTTGGTAAACAGTGCAGACCAAGATGAAATGCCGCACAAGCTGGCGCCTAGCGGGCGGGTAAAAACCTAATAGAGATGCAAACCAATGCTGGTGCAATAAGCAAGTGCGTCTGTAGGGTCATTAATCCACTCGCTAAATTCGTACCAGTGGGGCGTATAAAGAACGCTAACTCCAACACAAAATTAAATCGATGTTTTACCCGGTTTACTTCCCTTAGCGTTTAAGCAACGCTTACTCCAACAAAAATAGCATCGATGTTATAGTCTGGTTCCCTTCCCTAGATCTACCATGATTACCCGGACAATTAATAAGGTAGCATTACACAGTTTTGTTCGTCCATTTTAGGTTCTGCCTGGCCGTCCGACAAGGAAGTACCATTATTTCAATGCAATGGTAGTAGCATGCTGGAAACACTCCAGGCATGCAACACAATGGCTTTATGATTTATAAGAAATCACTTTGTTGTTTCATGCATGTAAACAAAGCCCTATCCCATTTTAAGCCTAAAATCACCTTTTCAAAAGTTTATCACTCCCAAACTGAAACAGAAAAAAAATCATGAAATAAGACAATTTGTCTGCAGACACACTTTAGAGAAATAAGTATATCAGCAATGCATCATCAATCAACCGTTTTAATTTTTAGCACATCTCTGCTGGTACCTTAATGCACCAATATCAATTAGGCAAAAACGAACAACCAGTCAAAATTCAAGAGTTTCGTACTTTCCTTCAAACAAACACAGTACGGTCAAGTGACACTTACAAAATGCATTTTTCTCACTGCTAGCTAGAACTCTGCCAAGAATTGTAACTGTCAATCAACATACTGAAATATGTCCTCATCCTCGAATAATGCGTCAAGTAACGTATGTTACACCCATTACATTGAGTCCTCTGATGGGTGAATATGGTATAATTTTGTAGCAGCCTGGTCATTTTTACAGGTGGTATCAAAAATATGACAAAACCATTGCAAATTTTGCTGTTTTTCTATTTACTATTTGTATGCTAGGTGATTTTTGAAAGATTTTTTTCTCTTATTTTTGTCGCAGTCTGCTGACTTTTTCAGGAAATCTATCCGAATGTCAAACGGTTTAGATCCAGATCAGGACCGACATTTACATGCCCTAAATTTAGGTTTGCATTCCCTATCGCTAGATCGCTACGCATGCACGTTTAAAGAGTGGCTTTACGCAACTGCGAAAAGTGCCAAGATCTTGTAAGCCTGTCTTAACCCTTAAAGCGCCACCTATAATTTGCAGCAGACGACAATTTCAAATATTGCTTCTCTTTCAAAAATAACAAATAAGGAATGATATTTCATGAGAATCGCCTGTCTTATTTTTTCGAAAATTGGGAAAGATGTCGCAAAATTTGTCGTCTGCTGCAGTTGTGATTGGCGCTTTAAGGGTTAATCGTTGCGCATTATGCTTTAGGGTACTGTAAATTCGGAAATTTTCGCAAAAGCTTTATTTCCCTGAAAAACTTCGCGAAGAAGTTTCGCGAAAATAAAACTCTCGCGAAATGGCGAAGTCATTCTACCATTTACTGATATGTGTAAATTATGCCCCGGTTGCGAATTTAAACATCGTAAAGATGTCTTTTAACGTTATTTGTGAAAATAGAATTCTTGCATTTTTTTTTATTGATTTTTAGTATCACATGAGACAGCATGTCTGAAGGGTGCGCAAACATTTCTTATTCTACGCTTTCCATGCGCGGATCCAGAAAGTTTTGTCAAAGGGGGTCCAAATATGACAACGTTTTTTTTTGTTTTTGTTTTTTTCAGTTCGAAGAGGGGAGGAAGGATCCAAAGACCACTATAAGCGGGCCATCATAGGCCCGCAAGCGAAACGCCATTTTAATGGCGTTTCGCTGACGGGCCGATGATGGCCCAACATTGAATGCTGGATTGGTAGCTTTGTGATTTTAAGGGGATCCGGACCAGTATTGCTAAGGAACCCTATATTTTTGTAATTTTCCAGGAGGGGGTCCGGACCCCTGTCCCCCCCTCTGGATCCGCACATGCTTTCAGATAGGATATGCCTGCAAACTCCCAATGGAGAGAGGATTTGGCAGTCTAGCCGACAGTCTATAGCTTTTATGACCAGTTTGTTTTGAAGTTTTGTACAAACAAAATGCTAATTATGTAATCTGATCGGAGATGTAGCGTGTCTTAATATAACCTAAACAGTCTTAACATTTATGGTGACAAAGCAGTATCTATATCAAATTCTCAAATATTTTGAAAATTCAGATGTTTTCGATAGCTTGTGTTATCGTTCTGTTTGTACTGAATGAATGTGAACGAAAAAAGGACACTTGAACCACATACAATGATTCGTGTCATAAGAAAGCTCTGGCCAGCTTCTGCAAACGCATATTTTAGACTGCGCATCCTATGCGCGGATCCAGAAGGTTTTGCAAGAGGGGGTCCAACTTTATAACTTTTTTGTTTGTTTTGTTTTTAGTTTTTTTATGAGAGGATCTAAATTACACTACAAGCGGGCCATATATGGCGTTTCGCTGACGTGTCGATGATGACCCAACATTGAATGCTGGCTTGTTAGCAACAACGACCTTGTCTCAGCCTTCAATTGAAGGGAGTTTATACCATAAGTATCAAACTTTTTAGAACTCGAAAAATAACATCCACCCTTTAAAAATCAAAGTTGTAACACGTATTCTGTTGATCACAGAAACATCTTAGACCAGGCTTGACAATTTATTTAACATTTAAATTATCACGTGAAATATCAATACTTAGCTTAGGTAGTATTCAATTTTGAGGAGGCATTGTAATTTTTGGCCAAGGAACATGCCACCGCCATGACAATGTCCGGGGCATTAAGTGTTACCCCTGTCCGACTGTCCGTCCGTACGTACGTACGTCTGTCCGTACGCCACATTGTTAACGACGTCCGCCCTCTAAGTCGAATAGTTTTAATTAGAGTTTTATGAATTTAGGTCACATTGTTAAGTACCATGATGTCTTATTCAAGATCGATAAAGGTCCATATCGCACCATGCTTTCAGGAGTTATGTCCCTTTGTTTATAAAAAGTCACCTTTTGAACTGATGTCCGCTCTCTCAGTCGAATAGTGTTGATCAGAATTTTATAAAACTTGGTCACATTGTTAAGTACCATGATGTCCTCTGGAATTTCGATAAAGGTCCATATCGCACCATGCTTTCAGTAGTTATGACATTTTGTTTATGAAAAATCACCGTTTTAAACTATATCCGCTCTCAAAATCGAATAGTTTTGATCAGACTTTTATGAAACTTGGCCATATTATTTAAATACCATGATGTCTTCACCAAGCAAAGTTTGACAATGTTTCGTATCGCACCATGCTTTCAGGAGTTATGGCTCTTTGTTCATTTAAATTCATCATTTTGTATGGTGCCCGGTCTATAAATCCAGTGAATTGATTACAACTTTATGAAATTTGGTCTAAATGTTTAAAACCAAAATGTCTTTCTCAAGTTTGAAAATTGTCTATTTATTATCATGAGTTATTGGCCTTTGATGATGAAAAATGATAATTTCGATGATGTATAGTCTCTAAATTCAGTATTTTATATCAGAACTTTATCAAAATTAAACTTATACACAATGCTTAACACCACATAAAATATGTCATTTTTGACTGTTTGTGAGAATTTTGCATCAGCGGGGGCATCCGTGTTCTGTTGACACATTGCTAGTTGATTCAGTGAGCATGTGTTATTGGTACAAATTGTAATAACTCCAATGAGTGTCCACAGCATTATGTCAATTGAAGGAGTGAATAAAGACTGGGCCATTGTTTGTTGTGTTTACCCCCGGTTTGTGTGTTGTCCTAGTACTGTGTTTTCTTTCTAGTTTTGCAATCATCTCGCTGAGTTGAATTGAAAAATAGCATGCGCAGATCCAGAAGGGGGGCAGGAGGTCAGGACCCCCATTGAAAAATCAGAAAAATACGGTTTCTTAGCAATAGTGGTCCGGATCCCCTAAAAAATCACAAAGCTACCAAGCCAGCATTAAATGGTTTGGGCCATCATCGGCAAGCCAGCAAACGCAATTTAAATGGCGTAACGCTGGCGGGCCGATGATTGCTCGCTAATAGTGGTATCTGGATCCATCCTCTCCTCGTCAATTAGAAAAGATTTGTCAAAGTTGGACCCCCTCTGACAAAACTTTCTGGATCCGCGCATGCGTTTGTTTGCCTAAGCTTTTCAAGCATTTAATCACCGCCTTAACCCTCTCCACACTAAAAAAAATTAGTCACTCCTAAATGTAATCTTTGGCAAGCAGTGAAGACCCTGATCAAATGCCGCATAAACGCGACATTTCATCAAGGTCTACACCATTTGCCGCATAAATGCAACATTTCATTAGGGTCTACACCATTTGTTAAGACAAAACGATCTTCAGGAAATAAGTACATTTTCGCTTGGAAGTATAACGTAGCTGTGACCCCTCGTTATATACAATGGATCAATGGATCATCCCAAGTTAACTGTATCTAACCAGAAAGAAGAATTCATTGGAGTAGTATCAGCTGCATTAATTTACAGGTTCAAAAACACAATTGCATGATTTTTCATGATTTTCCATGATCAACAATGTAATTTACATGATTTTTTTAATGCTTGGCCTCCAACCTCCACTTTTAGCGGCATCCTTACATGTACCACGCTGAGATAAATGCGGAATGTAGCAACAGTAATGTATTTAAATAAGCATGTTTAACATTTCTGGTACTTCAACAACAGCAGAATCTAGGGCGAAGATTTGGTACCAGTAAAATGCATTTAAGCCCCCACCCCCACCCCCGGTGGCTTAGGCTGATGTCCGTTCTAAGGCGGTGGTTCTGTTGTTGTTGACTTTTTGTTTATTGTTACTCCCATTGTGGGAGTCTGTAATTGTTCTATGTTTTGTTGTACGTTACTTTATGTCCATTCTAGTATTGCAATCATCTTGATGGGGAAGAGAGAGCTGGTTGCTTTGCTTTATTTGTCTTCCTTGTGTCTCGTGATAGTTGAGCAGCCAGTAGGGTATTTCAGCAACTATATTTGTGAAAAAAAAACATTGCTATCCAAAAATAGAGTAACGTTAAGCAATTAAATTTTTTTAAAATATGAATACCTCCCAAAATTATCTTGTGCTGGTTTTCATAATAGTATGCACGTCTGGCTGAATATCAAGACAGGACATGACAAAAGCAATTTAGAATGTGACTTTGGAGTGAGTGTTTTAAGCAATTGTTTTTGAAAACAAAGCACTATTGCTAAAAAGCTGGTGGGGTAAAAACCCACTTGAACTGAAAGCCCCCTTTCAATTCTTCATCGTTTGTTTTGTTTGATTTGTTTCTTTACGTCCACTCAACAATCTTTCAGTTATGCGGGACGGGTCTTCCTGGGTTGAACCAGTACTAAGCTCGGATAAATGTGTCTTGCTCAAGGACCACAACGCAGTGACGCCGGTGAGGCTCGAACCCGCGGACTCTCAGTCTCGAGTCAAGCACTCTACCCTGAGCCACTGCGCTCCCTAATTCTTCATCGTAGACGAAAAGGATGTGTACAATGTATATACTGCACAGTCTAGTGAGCCAGCCCACCGTTGATCTCTAGTACATTGTAGGATCGTGACGTCACTATAGTAACGATGTTCGAATCAAACTATAGTTACTATGGTGGGAACTATAGTTCGATTCGAAGTGGGCCAATAGAGTTCGTTCTCTATGTATCTTATCGAAATATATGACTATTCTATATTGCGTGCAAAGGAAAAATCTCGCAATGAATCATTAAATATCGCCTGTCAGGTGGAAGTAACAAAATTGAGCCGTGGCATGAGATTTCCAACAATATGGTATGTGCGACCATCAAAGGCTCAGACCAGCCTGCGCATACGCGCAGACTGATCAGAGCCATTGCTAGTCCCTTAAATATTCTATGACTGTTAAACTACTGACCAAACATCATTTGGAGTTTCTAAGCTTAAAAAGAGGGTGCACATGCTTGCCTGAGTCTACACTTGTCAAAAAGCCACATTGTTGGAAATCACATGTCATGGCTCAATTGTCATTGAGTAGGTAAATAATTTCAATGCGATACGTTTGTTCCTGGGCGTTTGTTGCTCCTTGCCAAGGTTGCTTTCATACATGGGCGGATCGAGAGGGGGGCAGGGGTTCCAGATCCCGCTGAAATCACAAAGCTACTAAGCCAGCCTTCGATGTTGGGCCATCATCGCCAGCGAAACGCCATTTCGCTGGCGGGCCGAATATGGCTCGCTCATAGTGGTATTTGGCTGGTTTCTCTCTCTCGAAAAAAAAGCGTTGTCAAAGTTGGACCCCCCCCCCCCCCGACAAGACTTCGTGGATCCGTGAATGGTACTAAATTACCGTAGTCAGATAATAAAAGAAACCGAAAAAACATTCCCACATTAGACTGTTCTTAGAGGAGCAGTCTGATTTTGGAACTTTTCTTTTGCTTTCTTTAGCAATTCCTTTATTGTTAACAAAGAATGAATGGGTTTGTTAAGATCCGCATCATCATCCGAGGTGCTCAACTTAATTGGTTGACTTGTGCGGTTATTTAGATAGACCTCACACTTATAATAATGACGCCACTTGGAGTTGTAAATAATGAGGTTCTCACTAGGGTTCCTCTGAAATCGGTATTCAGTAAAATTTAAGCCCAATATTCGGTAAACAGTCAAATTTAGGCCCGAAAATTGGTAATCAGTAAAAGTTAGCTTCAAAATCGGTAATCAGAAACATATAGGCCCCAAAATGGTTAATCAGTTAATTTCAGGCCCAAAAATTGGTAATCAGTAAATTTAAGGCCCAAAAATCGGAAATCAGTAAAATTTATGCCTAAGTTGCTAGAGTACATTTAGAATTTAGGTCAAAAGATATGCACACAATAAAAAAAACGTTGTCAAAGTTTGATCCCCCCTGACGAGACTTCCTGGATCCGCGAATGGTATATTGTGACATTTTTTCCGTGCAAAATTAGCTATTTATTATTTGTTCGCCAAAATTCGCTAATCACTAGCTATGCTCATTCCGCTATTCGGTGAAATTATCCTTAACAATCGCTAATCGCTCAATTTTAGGGTCATTATTTGATAATCGTTAAATTTTTAAGGGCCATAATTCACTTATCAGTAAACCCCATTGACGCCCTCAATCATAGGTTCTTGTTTTAAAAGAAAACATACTGACATGCATTGCAGAGTTGAGTGTGCCAAGAACCATCATTTGATAGGGGTAGACCTAAATGTTTATGACAGTCAACTTCTGTTAGCTGCTGATTGTTCATATATGGGTATGTTTGTTTTACGAGATATCACAAAAGATTCAGTTATGTTAGGATAAAATGTTACCAGCCGGGTTTCAGCCCAATGTAAAATTTGACAAGGTCAGCATTGAGACGTTCGACAGAGGAGACAGGATCATTAACAAATGAGCCAGTCCATGAGATTTCCAACAATGTGGTATGTGCGACCAGCAAAGCCTTAGATCAGCCTGCGCATACGCGAAGTCTGATCAGAGCCTTTGCTAGTCGTTTGAGTATTCTATGATTGTTAAGCTACTGACTGAACACCATTAGGAGTTCTAAGCTTAAAAGGAGGCTGCAGAGGCTCATCTGTGTTTACACTTGTCAAAATGCCACATTGTTGGAAATCACATGTCGCGGCTCAAATGACGAAATCTTCTTTGGTCACCATCATGGTCATTGACCCTTTCCATTCTGTTGGAGTTTCCCGTGCACATTGGTACACTGACTTAGTATGAAATTTACTTTTTAGTATTTTAATGGATTGCAAGTAAAATCTCCTATGAAATGATGTATCTCTCTCCTTGAAGATTTTTTTTATCTTAGCAATCAATGCAGACTTTGAAGAAATACTACCGTAATGATCTATATTTGTGATAGAAAGTTACTATTATGATTAGTGATCTTTTATAAGAACCAAACATCTATGTGTGTTGATCCACATCAGAACTAAGGGTTAGGTTGGTACCGTCAAACATGAACATGATTAAGCCCTCCAGTGATTTGTTTGCTGATCGTTCCAAGGCGGTGCTTCTTTTGTTATTTTTTTTGTTTTTGTTTATGTTTCATGTTTATCTTTGTTATGCTGTCTTGTATAGATATACAAAGTTAAACTGGCACTCATTAATCTTCGACATCATTCGGTCACGTTCGGTACATCATTCGGTCACGTTCGGTGTGTATTAGCTATTTTAATTGATTAATGTATGGAACAAGCATCTTTTATGCTACGTTTACACTATGTCCCCGGCGGCCACGGCAGTCACGATTTCGGCCACAGTGGACGAAACGGGGTGACCGTAACACAACGTAGGGGAACGGGGTCGACAAACGTAGCTCGCCGTGGTCGCCGTGATCGCCGTGATCGCCGGGACAGATTTTTAAACAGTCAAAAAATTTGCCACGGCCGCCACGGCGGGATTGACATACTTAAATGTGCCGTAGTAGAACGGGGTGAACGCAACAAAACGTGACAGAACGTAACAGACCTTAACACAACTTGGAGTATGTCCGAGGCGGGACGGCTTGTTACGGGACGGCAACCCAAGGTCTGCCAAGGTCTGTTAAGGTATATCAAGTTCTGTTGCGGTCTGCCACCTTTTCCTAACCCGACCCCACAGCTCTAACCTGAACATGGAGTCTAAGAATCTCAGATAGATGCATCTGAGGAGGAAAGTAGTGACAAGGGTAGAAATAATCATTACCGAATGTGTTTGTGTGCGAGCGTGCATTAGTGTGTGCAATTAAACCTTTGTACCTTTTTTCTTCTTCTTCTGGTTTAATACAATAAAGACTTGGGTAGTTTCATTGTACTATCGAGGGGGTCATAGGTTATAATTTCCTGTGACAGAATATTGCATTTATTTCTCTGAAGACCATTCAGTGTAGACATTGATAAAATGCTGCATTGTGCGCCATTTCATTAGAATCTTTTGTGTTTAAAAAACACTCATAAATAATAAACTAGAGTACAAAGGGTTAATGCTGATACCAATGGCTGGTGTTATTGTTTCAAGACTCTCATCGAACAGTTTCGAAGAGCTTTTGAGGCCTGAAAATCGTTGAAATCTTCGATGCGAAGCTCTCTTGCTATAAAAAGTGAGAAATATCCCAATTGTTGCAATCGTTCTTCCGAAAACCATGCCTGCACTTTGCATCTGTCTTTAACCTTCCTGCTAGACGATCATTCTTCTACATAGCTGCTGGTGGCCTACTTTCTGCCGCAGCTCCTAGCAATTATATAAATACGAAATCGGCTTCATTGCCATTACATGTAATGATGTTTTTGATCAAGGGTGCATAATATAACGCTTGCAGCAGCTTTTTGGACCTCCTCTTTATACCGTGGGCATATTGGGGTTCAAGCACCATTCATCGCCCACGTTCCTTGACACAACTTGATAGACGTAGCAGAACTTGATCGCAACGTAACAAAACGTGAGAGGTCCCAACCGAACGTGGCAGGCAGGGGTGGAACGTAGAACCATCCTTGACAGGCCGTAGCGCGCCGGCGAGCCTCTGCCACGGCAGCCCTTGACAGACCGTGAGAAAACGTAGCGAGACTTAACAGAACTTGAACACAAAGACAAAAATGACAAAAAACATCACGGCGAGCTACGATTCTGACTACCGTGACTGCCGTGGCTGCCGGGAACATAGTGTAAACCTAGCATTAGCAAGATGATCTGACAATGCAGGCAGTGGTGTAGTTGTAAGACGATTAACTCATGTTCCGGATTGCGAGGGTTCGATTCCCACTGGGTATAGTTATTTTTGGCATCATTTTTAAATTTATATAGGCCTACTTTTTGAGTTATGATCATATTGTTTCTTGTTGAATTTTGATGGATAGTTGACATGATGTCTGTTTTCAAGACTGATAAGAGATTATTTATGGTCGGAAGCTGATGGTGGTGGATGTAAAATTCCTGCACATTGTTTCTGATAACAACCTCATCAAGGGCGTCCACAGATTTGTATTGTCCCCGTTTCGAACGTTGCAGCGACGAAAGTGTACCGGTTTCTCGAAGTTCTTTTCGTACTCGGAAAACGGTTCTTCTGCGGACCCCAGTTGCTTGAAAAGTATGTTGAATATATGATGAGCTGTCCCGCCTTGAGTGTTTCTCGAAATAGTTTGAAACATTAGCTACGAGAAATTCGTCTTAAGATTTTAAATGTTTTAAAGATTTCTCAGTAGACATCTTAGTTCCTACATGTAACTAATATAATGCTTTAAAATGAATTCTATTACATTTACTTGTACTCGTAAGTCTTGTAAAAGTCGTGCAGGTCATGATTTATGATAAAAAATGAAAATATTTTTTATTTTTTTTTAAATATTGTATGTCGTGAGACTCGAACCCACGATCTCAACCTTGACAGCTACACACTCTATCCAAATGGCTAAGCGGGACAGTGAGGAATACAGGATTAGAAAATCTGAAGATCTGAAATCAGTACTTTTCATTATGTTTGCAAATCTGAAATTAGTTTTACGGAGATATACGAGTTTATACGGCATATTCATGAGTGCCAGTTTAACTTTGTATATCTATATGTTCCTTGCAGCCTTGTGATCACCTGCTGGTAAAGGTCTGACCTCTTCGCTCTCTGGTGTGTTGTGACTTCTTGTGTTTTTGTAACTTTCCCATAGGATCCAGGTCCATGATTTCTGTATATAAAGGTGTGGGGTTCGCTTTGCTGATTTATCTCATTTTTCCGAAATATCCCATGAAAATGAAATAATTTGGTCTCAGTGAGACCAAATTATTTCATTTTCATAGGATATTTAAAAACGGGGGGGGGGGGGGGGGGGCGGGTAGGGGGATTCGAGTGAGCCCCCTGAACCACATCTTGATCGGCCACTGCTTATGTATCAAGTACACAGGTACATGTATATACTTTAAAAAAACTCCAGCAAACCCCTTCAAGAGCCTCTTTACGTCCCTATGCAGAGAGCAGGTCTTGTCTTTGGTTAAGTAAGGTCATATCTTAAGTAATTAGCACTGGTACTTTACAGTTCGTGGTTTAGTCTTAATTAAGTGGCTGAGCTGAGTCCACGGACCCTATATATGATATCGTATACATATTTTAGGGTCCGAATAGGTGCACTAATATTTTCTAAATGGGTCCAAGACACGGTTTGGGCAATCTAGGATTTACTATGTTGAGTCCAGCGAATTCAGACATGTGACACAAACATGCTCTGTTGCATTCAAAACCAAATCAACCAAACTATACACTTAGTGAAATGAGCAGACCATTACAAGGTTGTAATCAAATCAAACTAAATTCGCGTGATGTATCGATTAATTGTCACAAAAATGGGCCGATCATTACAAGGTTGTTTTGCATAATTTTATTCGAGTCTGTCTCCATTTTAGGACAATGATTGTCAACACACAGTGCACAAATTGTTTCAGGGACTATACCAGCAGTATTTTTTCTTCATTTTTCTAAAGATGATTTTATATAACTGGGACATTTGCTTTAAAATATGGCCTAATAATAATTGTAAATGTATTAGCTATCTGTCGCTATGAAATGCTGAAGTCCCAATAATAAATACATATGAGCCACAATCTGTGAAAACCAGCCTTAATGACGAAGTCGTCAAAATTGAGTTAATTAAACACACTTAATCTACGATGTGTTAAGAAGTTATCCTGCAAATTTAATGAAGTTATCTCCATTTTTGATGGAAATGTGGTCTTTTGAAAATGTACACTGTCTAAACTTTAACACGCAACGTCAGGAACGTCATGACGTTACTAATGACGTCAAAGTTATACTTCTGATTTGCGGGTTTGTCGGGTGCATGAAAAACATGCTATTTCTTGCTAACATGCTTTTTTATTATCTTTAGCATGTGTGCAATGGAATTCGCAGAAAAGTTTACACTAATTCAGTTTTGCCTAAAGTTTGCATGATATGCAAAAGACTGATCATACCTTACAAATACTGATAGTTGCTAAGGTAAAGTTGTTGCCATGGAAACATATGGCATGATAACGAAGCAGTTTAGTCAGAAATAATTGCCAGTTTTATTATACTATCCACCTGAATAGGTTTTAAGGCAATATAGAAACATGTACAATTTCTTAATTTTTGGTGTTTTTCAAATGATTTTTACATAAAAACTCCTAAATGTCATTAAGGCTGGTTTTCACAGATCGTGGCTCATATGTTTATTATTATTATAACACCTCTTTGAATCCTCGTGAGGTGAGAATACATGGACTAGGTGAACTATATTATCTCTTATTTTATTTTTTCTTTACTTTTAGAGGGTAACCAGTTCGGCAAAACCAATATTCCCTTTTAAACAAGTTAACTTTTAATAGAATATATATGAAAAATGGGGGTTTCGCAATATAAAAGTGTATTCCAGAATTTAAAGCTTACTCTGCTTACTCGTCTGAAACAGAGCACTTCATTGTCACTTTCAAATGAGCCGTGGCATGGAATTTCCAACAATGTGGTATGTGCGACCAGCAGAGCCTCAGATCAGCCTGCGCATACGCGCAGCCTGATCATAGCATTTGCTAGTCGCTTGATTATTCTATGAGTGTTAAGCTACTGACTGAACATAATTTGGAGTTTCTAAGCTTATAAGGAGGCTGCACAGGTTCGTATGAGTCTACACTTGTCAAAATGCCACATTGTTGGAAACCACATGCCACGGCTCAAATGGTGATTTGGTTAATAAATTTGACAGAACTATTGGAAAACCTTTTACCATGATCAATTAAAAAAACAATCAAACCATATAAATTCTGGGCTACAGCTGCGCATCGATATTGTGCGACAGTCTGCAACCCAGAACATGAGTTACAGCCTTAATTTCTTCTTTAATTGTATGGCAACTTTGTCCTGAACATTCAACCAGTGGTTTGTGCCTATTAGGTGAGTATCTTTGATATCAAGTTTACCAGGCAAGGATTCGAGAACGCTTGTTGACATCGCGAGGCTTGCCGAGCGATTCAACATGCGTTCTCAAAGCCGAGCCTGGTAAACATGAAATCAAAAGACGCGGACCTGGTATTCTATTTATCAGTTTACCGATTGTTTCACTCTTAAAACTTGCGATTATGATGTAATTTTCGATATTTGTGTTGATTCAGCGTCATTAATAAATAAGCGACGTCATTAAAAAAAACATTATCATGACCTGATAAAGGCACATGCCGTGAGATAGACAATGTTTATCAGGCAACGTGCAGCAATGCAGTTAATACGAGAGGTAACCGATCAATATTTTAGATAAGGCCCGCTATGGCTTAACTGGTGGTTTTCTTGGTCTCTGATTGTGTGTTTCATAAGACATTGTCTTTTTCTTATCAAAGTCAGTAATTAGATTTGATTGTTTCTCAGTTATGATAGATTGAATACGTTAGGAAGCATCAAAGCAGCTAAAATGCAACAGTAGAATCTGGAGCGAAGAGTTGGTCAGCAAAATAAAAAAAAAATAGCCCCTTTCCTCCATACTCGATGAATATGGCTTCTGTCTGTTTTAAGGCGGTGGTTTTGTTGTAGTTGGTTCATTGTTGCTCATTTTGTGTGTGATATGGCTATCTATGATTGCTGTCTGCCTTTTATGTTTGAGTTTTTGTTAGCTTGTAATCACATGCCATGGAGTGGTGTGTTGTAGGTGAGTGTAGCATTTCATGGCCACACTCACTTGAGTGTTGTATTTTCTAACATCACATGGACAGTCAAGTAAATGATCATACATTCCTCGCTGTAGCTCCTCATGTGTATTAACATTTTACAAATCTTTTGGTATATAGAGAGTATGTTAAAAGTAGTGACTTCAAGAAGAGATGCCAATTTTACTTAGCAGCGCTACTTCATAAAGAGCATACATGCAGTATATGGCATATTGCCTTATATTTTTTTTTTTTGCAACAGGACATAACATGCCTGTATATTATCGTAAATACAAAAAATATATGTTTATTGTATGACTTCTGGCTCTGGACCAACTGTATGACCTGAGGATTATGGTCATACTGCAGGCCTTTAGTCAAGAGTGCGTACAAGGAATATTTTTCTTATTTCTCAACCAAAACATATGTTGTGGGTACTCAAAAGAACCGTCTCAATGAGACGGTTCTTTTGAGCACCCAAAACATATGCTAAAACTTATGGGTAAGAAAATATTGACTTGTGTACGCTTAAAAGTTTTGTTTATCTAAACCTGTGTTATAGGGACCGCATATATCAATTGAGTTTTCGTGGATTGCGCAGACTGAGCTTAGTCTTTTTATACACACAATAAGTTTCATGCTTTTGACATGGTAGCAAGTGATATTTTATGATGTTTATCATTTATAATGCTGCTGTAAAATTCTGATTACCTAAAACTTCGAGAAAAAAAGTGTGTCTTGTCAACCAGATTGCAAATTGCATGAAGGGGTTTAATTAGGTTATGAGGTTTTGGATTTTATAAATCTGTTCTGATTTTGTAATCGTCCAAAACAACAACATTTTTTTTCTGTTCTCAGAACAGCAACTCAGATCAGTGAAGATTCATTGTGCCCAACTTTGAAAATGTTAAGGGGGCATATTGCTTTAGGTCTGTCTGTCCGTCCATGCATCCGTTCAAAGCAAATAAGTTAGGGTTTGGAATCTCATAAGTGGATTCCTCATAAAAAATAGCTGGCCCATACATTTCTTTTCTGTAATCAGGTTTATCTTAAAATCTATTATAGCTAGGGGCTTTGTACTTGGTCCGCTGGTAGAAGATAATGAGTAGATGAACTGGTGTTTTTTTTTAAATGAGTTATTGCCCTTTGCAGATTTGGCCAAGGAAAACTTCTCATAAAGATGTCTCCAAAACTATTACAACAAGCAGCCTCAAACTCAATCAGCTGATAAAATTTATGAGTAGATAACCTGGTTAATTTATAAAAAAAAAATTTACCTTTTTAGAGTTATTGCCCTTTGCACATTTGGACATTGAAAACTCGTAATTAAACTATTTCGAAAATTATTATAGCTAGGAGCTTCAAACTTTGTCAGCTGATAGAAGATGATTTGTAGACTACCTTGTAATTTTTTTAAAAAAAGTTATTATTTTTTTTCAAGTTATTTCCATTTGCAAGTTTGGCCATTGAAAACATTGTATTAAAAAGAGCACCTTCCTTATTGGTTGAGGTCACAGTGTTTCATTAACACAATTTCTAGTTATTGTTATTGTTGCTCCAATTGTGTGTTAAAGGTTTGTGTTGGGTTCTTGTTGTCATTTCTAGTTTGCAAGCATCTTGATGAGGAAGAGAGGGAGCTGGTTGCTTTACTTTAATTGTGTTTGCTGTTGTGTGGGGCTTTCTTTGATCAGTGTCTCATTCCTCCAGTGTCGTGTACTGCTCTGTAATCTGTGACTGTGGCATATCCTGGTCGTACGCGCTTTTTTTTCATTAAACATAAATAAAGATAAAGTATATATCTACTCATTGAGCTCAGCCTTGGCTGATTTTAATATTTATATTTTGTACACCTGGTGGCTGTCGTGCCATGGCTCATCATTCATTTGGAGCTTATCAGTTTGTGACAGTCACCTCCTTTGGCGTAGCTCCCATTACGCAGCGATACACTTGCGTAATAAAATAGTAACATTCAAGGAGGTCACCTAATGTGGTAAACATGATTTTCCATGCCATAAGGAACAGCTCTTAAAGGAAAGAATTTCCTCCCCCTCTGGGAGCAAATTCTGCCTCAAAGAGAAGTTTCCTTTATGAAAAAGGGATGCAATTGAAGAGAATCAACGTTTGATTCAGTAGTCTCCCTTTGATGTGCGTAACTTTGTCAGTCTTCTGGCCACGCCATTGACATCCGCCATTTTTATTTGCTCGCTGCTAGTTGACAGGCTACTGCTTCAATCCTCAGTGAATTTGAAAGCACTGGTTTCTCTGTTCGTTTCATTGTCCTTTATCATCTCAAATATGAAACACCCAGTACTCACTGTAATCGCCTTTTTTGGCGAATGACAAATGAGCAGTTCCAATGTTTAAAAATCTTTGCCTTCTGTGTAAATTTCATGGTTTTTGTCGTCCTCTGATATTTTGTTCAAACTCACTTTTTCGTTGAACCTGATCTGGGATCAAACTGATTGCAAAGGTTATCAGCAAACAACACCAGTAGGTAAAAGTAAAAAGAAGGAGGATGTTAATCTAAGTATAATGTAAAAAAGTGCAAATGGCCATAGGTCCAGTTAAGCAAAAAATTTCAGCGGAAAATTGCGAATAGTTTCTTGTCCATCAGTTTAAACATGTGTTTTTGGTGCTCAAAAGAACCTTCTCATTGAGACGGTTATTTTGAGTACCCACAACATATGTTTTGGTTGAGAAATAAGAAAATAATTTTCAGTTATGCACTCTTATCTGGGGGCCTGATTTGGCCAAACATTGGCACAATCACAGAGTACAGTCGTCCCGAGAGCACCAAGAGGAATAGACAGTAGAACATAGACCAACATAGACAAACACACTAGAATTCCAAGAATCCGATGTGTCGCCTGGCAAAAACAGAAGTCAAAGAAGGCAAATTCATTGAATTTATATACCCCTTGAAGGGTTATTCTAGAGAAACGTATGCATCGCACAACATAAATCCCATTTCTCCAACCCCTTAGTTTACCTTGGGTATCAAAGAGATCATAGTCAAAAGCCTATCAATTATATTTCCCGTGCTTAGTTCAATAATAAATAAACTTATCTGTACAATTTCAATATCAACCTGACCCAGAGGTCAGATATTCGATATGCAACATGATTGCTTTCAGAAAAAAAACTAGAAATGTGTCCATGGGACACGGATGCAATTCGCATAAATAGGGAATTGTCACTAACAAAGGGCCATAACTCTAATAATAATTGGTGGATTTTATCCATAATCGAACTTGACCTGTATTTTATGATTACATACCTGTGTATGAAATATATATTCCAATACACCAACGTATTCAAAAGATATCGCCCGGAAACCATTTTTCATAAGGAGATCAAGGGCCATAACTCTGATAATAATCGGTTGATTTTATCCGTAATCAAACTTGACCTGTATTCTATAATTATATACCTGTGTATGAAATATGAATCCATTTCACCAATGTATTCAAAAGATATCGCCCGGAAACCATTTTTCGTACGAGATCAAGGGCCATAACTCTCATGATAATTGGTGGATTTTACCCGTAATCGAACTTGACCTGTATTTTATGATTATATACCTGTGTATGAAATATGAATCCAATACATAACTGTATTCAAAAGATATCGCCCGGAAACCATTTTTCATTCAGAGATCAAGGGCCATAACTCTGATAATAATTGGTCGATTTTGTCCATAATCGAACTTGACATGTATTTTATGATTATATACCTGTGTATGAAATATGAATCCAATACCCCAATGTTTTCAAAAGATATCGCCCGGAAACCATTTTCGTAGGTACGGTACGTACGTCTGTACGTACGTACGGACAAGGGTGATGCAATATGCCCCCCCCCCATTATAAATTGCGGGGGCATAAAAATTTGACCGCTTGATCCAATCTAGGGGATGAGGGTGTGTGTAAGACATGATATGTGCTTGCATGGTGCTCTATGTTCCAATCCCTTTAATATGATATGCAACATGGGAACAAAACAACTCGTCGACAGAACAATTCGTCGACACATTTTTAGAGACAACTCGTCGACAGATCGTTAGACAATCGTCGACATTTTATGAGACAATTGGTCGACACCTGTATTCGAAGTCAATTAGCCAGTAAATAATAATTGCTATAATTTTTGTTGATTTCACGGGTAATTTTAAAAAAATGAAAAAAAAATCTACATAAATGTTTATTTTCATTAAAATGAATATGAACAAAAAGTCATACAAAATTAATGAAATTAACAAAATAACTTTCTGAAGATACGCATCGAACGGAAGACCTAAAAATGATAGAATAATCATTTAGAATCACTGGCCATTTTAAGTTAATTTACAGACATAAATGATATGCTATTTTTAAAAGTGAATGCACCTAGAATTTTAATGTCTTGAATGATTCAACGCTTAAAGTCCCAGTCAACACTTTTAGTCATGCCTTGACCCCTCCTAGAGAGAGAGAGAGAGAGAGAGAGAGAGAGAGAGAGAGAGAGAGAGAGAGAGAGAGAGAGAGAGAGAGAGAGAGAGAGAGAGAGAGAGAGAGACCAACAATTGTGATAGACTTAACCTCGTTCCTAGATCCAATCCCAACCCAAACATGCATTAAGTGAAGCAAGAAGAGTTGTCTCATACTGTGTCGACGAGTTGTCTCACGATCTGTCGACGAGTCGTCTCAAAAATGTGTTGCAAATTGGCTCTGTCTATCTTCCTCACTTCCTCACTCACCTGTTCTCTCTTCCTCAACTACTTGTTCTTTCTTCCTCACTCACCTGTTCTCTCTTCCTCACTCACCTATTCTCTCTTCTTCAATTATCTGTTCTCTTACTCACTCACCTTTTGTCTCTTCCTAACTCATATGTTCTCTCAATCTAACTCACCTGTTCTCTCGTACTTACTCATATGTTCTCTCTTCCTCACTCACCTGTTCTCTCTTCCTCACTCACCTGTTCTCTCTCCCTTACTCACCTGTTCTCTCTTACTCACTCACCTGTTCTCTCTTCCTCACTCACATATTCTCTCTTCCTAAATCACATGTTCTCTCTTTCTCATTCACCTGTTCTCTCTTTCTCACTCACCTGTTCTCTCTTCCTCACTCACCTGTTCTCTCTTCCTCACTCACCTGTTCTCTCTTCCTCACTCACATGTTCTCTTTTCCTCACTCACCTGTTCTCTCTTTCTCACGCACCTGTTCTCTCTTACTTCCCCACCTGTTCTCTCTTCCTCACTCACCTGTTCTCTCTGACTCACTCACCTGTTTTCTCTTCCTCACTCACCTGTTCTCTCTTCCTCACTCACATGTTCTCTCTTCCTCACTAACCTGTTCTCTCTTACTTACCCACCTGTTCTCCGTTCCTCACTCACAAGTTCTCTCTTACTCATCTGTTTTCTCTTCCTCACTCACCTGTTCTCTCTTACTCAAATGTTCTTTTTTCCTCACTCACCTGTTCTCTCTTCCTCACTCACCTGTTCTCTCTTACTTACCCACCTGTTCTCTCTTCCTCACTCACCTGTTCTCTCTGACTCACTCACCTGTTTTCTTTTCCTCACTCACCTGTTCTCTCTTCCTCACTCACCTGTTCTCTCTTACTTACCCACCTGTTCTCTCTTCCTCACTCACCTGTTCTCTCTTCCTCACTCACCTCTTCTCTCTTCCTAACTCACCTCTTTTCTCTTCCTCACTCACCTGTTCGCTCTTACTCACTCACGTGTTCTCTCTTTCTCACCCACCAGTTCTCTCTTTCTTACTCACCTGTTCTCTCTTCCTAAATCACATGTTCTCTCTTCCTCACTCACCTGTTCTCACTTACTCACATGTTCTCTCTTCCTCACTCACCTGTTCTCTCTTCCTCACGCATCTGTTCTCTCTTACTTTCCCACCTGTTTTCTCTTCCTCACTCACCTGTTCTCTCTTCCTCACTCACCTGTTCTCTCTTCCTCACTCACCTGTTCTCTCTTACTTACCCACCTGTTCTCCCTTCCTCACTCATAAGTTCTCTCTTACTCACTCACCTGTTTTATCTTCCTCACTCACCTGTTCTCTCTTCCTCAATCACATGTTCTCTCTTCCTCACTCACCTGTTCTCTCTTCCTCACTCACCTGTTCTCTCTTACTTACCCACCTGTTCTCTCTTCCTCACTCACCTGTTCTCTCTAACTCACTCACCTGTTTTCTTTTCCTCACTCACCTGTTCTCTCTTCCTCACTCACCTGTTCTCTCTTCCTCACTCACCTGTTCTCTCTTACTTACCCACCTGTTCTCTCTTCCTCACTCACCTGTTCTCTCTGAGTCACTCACCTGTTTTCTTTTCCTCACTCACCTGTTCTCTCTTCCTCACTCACCTGTTCTCTCTTCCTCACTCACCTGTTCTCTCTTACTTACCCACCTGTTCTCTCTTCCTCACTCACAAGTTCTCTCTTACTCACTCACCTGTTTTCTCCTCCTCACTCACCTGTTCTCTCTTCCTCACTCACCTGTTCTCTCTTACTCACTCACATGTTCTCTCTTCCTCATTCACTTGATCTCTCTTTTCACTCACCTTTTGTCTCTTCCTAAATCATATGTTCTCTCAATCTAACTCACCTGTTCTCTCGTACTTACTCATATGTTCTCTCTTCCTCACTCACCTGTTCTCTCTTCCTCACTCACCTGTCCCCCGGTACTCACCTGTTCTCTCTTCCTCACTCACCTGTTCTCTCTTCCTCAATGACCTGTTCTCTCTTCCTTACTCACATATTCTCTCTTCCTAAATCACATGTTCTCTCTTTCTCATTCACCTGTTCTCTCTTTCTCACTCACCTGTTCTCTTCCCAACTCATCCGTTCTCTCTTTTTTCACTCACCTGTTCTCTCTTCCTCACTCACCTGTTTTCTCTTTCTCACTCACATGTTCTCTCTTACTCACTCACCTGTTCTCATTTCCTCACTCACCTCTTCTCTCTTCCTAACTCACCTCTTCTCTCTTCCTCACTCACCTGTTCTCTCTTACTAACTCACCTGTTCTCTCTTCCTCTATCACCTGTTCTCTCTTACTCACTCACCTGTTCTCTCTTTCTCACCCACCTGTTCTCTCTTTCTGACTCACCTGTTCTCTCTTCCTAAATCACATGTTCTCTCGTCCTCACTCACCTGTTCTCTCTTACTCACTCACATGTCCTCTCTTCCTCACTCACCTGTTCTCTCTTCCTTACTCACCTGTTCTCTCTTACTCACTCACCTGTTCTTGCTTCCTCACTCACATGTTCTCTCTTCCTCAATGACCTGTTCTCTCTAACTCACTCACTTGTTCTCTCTTCTTCACACACCTTTCTCTCTTTACTCAGTCACCTGTTCTCTCTTCTTCACTCACCTGTTCTCTCTTTTTCAATTACCTGTTCTATCTCACTCACCTGTTCTCTCTTCCTTATTCACATGTTCTCTCTTCCTCGCTCACCTGTTCTCTCTTCCTCACTCACCTGTTCTCTCTTTTTCAATTACCTGTTCTATCTCACTCACCTGTTCTCTCTTCCTCATTCACATGTTCTCTCTTCCTCACTCACCTGTATTCTCTTCCTTAATGAGATGACTACAAAAACTACATCCCTAACACAACATTTAAAACGATCTCCTGCACAAGAAAAAAAAACAATACAACAAACACAACCACTGTAGAAGATAGCAGCGTCAGCCATCAGAGTGGAATAGGGGTTGCACGAATATTTATGCTAGATTCTGCATAAATGGTTTAGCTTACGTTGATGATCCCTAACTGTCTTAAAGAAACAATCAAATACAATTGGCAAAGGAAAATTGATCATAGCCACTTGTTGAGCGGTTCAAGAATCAGGCACCAACCCACAGATGAAGATTTAGGCCAGTGCCTGAAACCTAAATAATACAGCGTTAACACTTTGACTGATGATAACTGCAAACATTTCGGACCCAAATCAGAACCGTTTGACACCCTCAAAGTGAACACTTTTATAAACATTCGCTAATATAGCAAATCAACTGTCACAAGGGAGCTATAACCTGCTCATTCACAGATATTGTCAGTTTTGAGGATTTTTAATTTAACCATTTAGTACAAGTAACTGACATGTTTTCAGTGCGATATAGCAAACTTAAGGCCGTACATTTGTAAGTCCCCATCAGCTGAGCTGACCGATAAGAATCCACACTGTTTAAATAGCATAGTCTAAATCTGGGCTCTGGTAGTAGGACAAAAGCAATGCTTCACATGTTAGCTATTGTACAATATGGGCCTCGTCAAGAGAGGGTTCAACTCAAAACAGCCTATTAATATAAGCTACACTAAAAGTTATGTTTTTGTACTTTCAATGTACAAATAACGAAAGTGCTGATCAAACTGCTGGTCTGCACAGCTTGCAATCTGTATGAGACCTATACATGGGTGAAAGTTCAATATTTCAAAAATCCTGAAGTTTTGAATTCAAATTTTAAAACTGGCAGTTTATAAAATGCTGACAATTTCGAGTTTAGATGGTCAATTGTCTATAGATAACCTAAAAGTCATTCAGAAAAGCTATCACAATCTGCCTATTTCAGTATTTTGAGGCTGACTTTCCATAGAAAGTCAGCCTCAAAATTCTGAATTCAGGAATAATCCTAAAAACTTTCACCCATGCCTATATGAGCACCCATATTGGACCCTTATGGGGAGTGCAACCGGGCCCTACCTGGGTCCTGGAATAGCCCATATTGGACCAATATATGCATGTTTGCTGTGCCAACAACAAGAACATGTTTTCTCGCGAAGTGGCCCAGTTTGGTTAAATTTCTCTCCAAGGTTCATAAAAGAAATCTAGCGAGACGCATTTATCGGGCTTGAAAACAGCGCGATATATAACAATCGAAACTGAAAGTACATAAAGTGCATGATTTCAATTATTTATTTACCCAATGTCTGTTGTATGCGTCGTCAATATAAACCCATGCAATCAGGCTACCCACGTGCTACGTAAATGAAATCAACTTTGCTTACCTGATTCCAAGAGTGCCTGTTCTATAGCCGCTTGCAGCGTTGGTAATTCCTGATATCCCTGCACATTATCTGCATCCTCCTGAAGACTCTCACTTATCATGTTTATAAACACTGATAAATCCTCAAGATAAAGATCTTCTAAGTTAACAATGGTAGGGTCTGAAATCTAAGAAAAATAGTTTGTGAATTAATCAGGGTTTTTTGTATATCACAGCACCGATCGCTGTAAAAAATTGAAGGCTGTTTTATTAAAATATCCGGTGGGCAAAACTTGATCACAATACCCAGAAATCTATATTTAGAAATACTGGGAAAAGTTGTACCCGGCGCATTGCGAGCCCATATTTTTAGACTAGGCTAAATCGGGCTAAAGTTATTATTGATATTCAAAAGGATAAATATAGATTGTACCGCAAGTAGACTAGTAGGTCGCAATTTAATCTTAAGTATGTACTTAAGATGTGTCTATAACTTAACAATACTTGACTCGTCGTCAAATATAACAGCTATAGCTATGATTTTTTATGCATTTTTATCATTTACACAAAATTGATAGATCACATTTAATGCGATATACCCAGCAAAGAACGAACGCATGCTTTGGATTCTAAACCACTCACATTTTATGAGAAAATGACCCATCTGCACTTATTATTTATAAATGTGGAATCTGTCTAAATATGAGACACATTTAAAAGTATTTACAAGTATCATAAAGACTCATTACTGAGTACAGACTACAGTAAAACCTCCAAAAAGTCTAAACTTCGAATTTTCGAAATACTCGCTAATTCGAAATAAATTTAGGACAAACTGGATTCAATTCAGTATCTGTTTTGATAACTCTCTATTAATAACATGTGTTTTGGGTGCAAAAAAGAAACGTCTCGTCTCGTTTCTTTTACGCGCCAAAAAGTATGTTATTCTATAGAGAAAATACTGAACCTCCCTGTAACTCGAACTACTGATCATTCGAAATAAAATCTCTGGTCCCGAGGACTTCGAATTTACGATATTCTACTGTTAGTTAGTATTCAGCATAGGTCAAGGAAACATTTTTTGAGCGTAAAACTGTGTATATTTTCGTTCAATATCAAAATATCTACTGATGAAGCGCCAAAATTGAAAGCCATTCACCAGGAGCTGGTAGGACCATAAACTGATTCATATTTAATTCATTGACTGTTTTCATTCTGATGGATTATCCCATACTTATTGATACAATAGCCATGGTCTAATCCATTTTGTGGCTTAAACTAGTTAAAGAGTTGACGATCAAAACTTCTTGAAGATGATGCATTTCTGACCCTGTAGATTGTTTTCGATTTGCCAAAGTACCTGTTTATCGGTTTCCAGAATGAAAAGGGTTAAATATCCATATTATATGTTAAAGTCCGAACCACATGTCATTTCTCAAAGTTCTATCAAATGGAAATCAATGTTTTCCCGATTCTCACAGTGTGGGTTTTTTCCCAACTATCTTTAGAACACAAGTCAGCTCCTTCCTGTTTAGGTAAATCCCCTATCTTTTTATAGCAGATTAAAATATACTCAACAAAAAAAAGTTAAGGAAATCTCAGAAAACCATTCAACATAAGAACAGCAAAGCTAACAAATATTCAATTTTTATTTATTTGTTTAGATACATGCCATCGGTTGAGAAAATGTTTATTTTAGTTTGCTAGCACTAATACCTTTGCTGTGGTACAGTGTCAAGTCACCCAGGGGTTAAAGCCATTTTTCGCAAAAAGTTACTACAGAGCATTCCCTCATAAACACATGAAAAACATCTAAGTTTTCAAAACTTGAAATGCAATTTCTATTGAATGTCACATGAAATTAATTTGATAGCCTTAAACATCACATTTCGAAGATAAGGATGCCTTCATCAGTAACGAGTGTGTCCCAGTCAGCGGCAAATTAGGACTAGAACCGGTTTCGCATACTCTGAATACTGGTGATTTGGTGCAGAGGGATCAGCATCAATATCTCCTGCAACACTGCATCGAGAGGCTGGGGGTTTCTTGATGCCATTATTATGCGTTGGACCCTCTGTCCAAAAGTGTAATCGATCAGTTAAAACGTAGACATGTCTGATGAGTGAACTGACCAGTCAATGCACACAACATTGTATTGCTGATTCTAGTGAGGTGTCTTCTGACATTTTCACCCTAGGCCTGGTGCTGCCGCTGATTTTCGCACAAAAAGGCAGGACAACAGACCTCAACATCTCATCCATGTATACTTGACTGATCAAGTGTCCCTCTATAACCACCAGATCTGTCTTCCTAGGTTTAAAACATCTCCATCTCCCGAGGGACCTGGCGAACGTTAATGTATGAAAACCTATGTTTGCTCCGTAAATTGATTTTTTGCGAAAAATGGAGTGAAGACAAGTCAACTATGACATAGATTTATTATGTTGCTATGGGCGCTACAGACCCAGATAAAGCATCATTATAAGGAGAAATGGTCACTTTATACTATTGCGAAATTCAAAAGTCTTTAAATATTTTAGATCTTTTGTCATAGCCCCTAAAACACCATTTTTTTAACTTTTTGTTGAGTATATTTCAGGGTCATAATAGTTTGAAATTATTCATATAAGCAAACACTTAAAGGCATAGGTAAAGGTGTTAAAAATCTTAATTTATTCAGCCAATCAGTGGACAGGAAATTGCTAATATGACCATTTCATCTTCTTTCTTCTTTTTTTTAATATGGCAAATATCTGTATGAGATTTAGAGAATAGAATGACACTGTGGAAGTTAATTCTCCTTATATAGCCCAGACCCTCTTGTCTCCATCGCTGTAAAAGTTGGATCTAAAGTAGTACCAGTCTCATGCTTATAGTGCATTTTAGTTTTTTCCATAATTTTATCAAATATGCCATACTACATGTAATTTAGTGCTATTTGACTGAAGAAGTCAATGTTAGTGTGAATATGTCTGCTATCAAGGAGGATTGAAGATGATTTAATACTATATTATGATGGGATTCACACCGAATAGGCGGTAATCGAAAACGTTAATACCATCGACAAACGCAGATCAAAAATTGTTAGAAACAGAGTTTTCGATTGCAGTCGCCCGACTGGCGACAAATAATGGCAATCAAAAACACTGTTGCTAACGATTTTTTTGATTTTTTAATCCACTTTCGTCGATTGTTAATGGAGAGATGTATTTGTTGTTGTATATGTTTTAGGAGATGGTACATGGATATGTTAGGGGTCTTTCATTCAAACCAGACATCTATGTGTCTTGATCCACATCTGAACTAAGGGTGAGGTTAGCGCGCCGTAATACGGTTTAAGCCCTCCAGGAAAATACTTTTACTGACCGTTCCAATGCAGTACATCTTTTGTGGGTCATTTGTGTTATGTATGTCTTGTGTTTGTCATGCATTGCTGCCTTGTGGTCACCTGAAGGGAAAGGACTGACCTCTTGGCTCTTGTTTGTGATGTTTATTGTGACTTTAATACTTTCCCATTTGGTATCCTTGGACTGGTGTGATGCTTGACTATCGATTCCTGATCCTTGCTGTCTTTCTTACTTTGTTTTGTTTTTATTTACTTTTTGCTGTTGTAGTTGCTGTTGTTATATTATTTTTGTTTTTTTTATTTTATTTTACAATAGTTTTTTTTTGTTTAGTGTTAACGTCTTTTCGTTGTTGTTTTTGTTGTTGATGTTGTTTTGTTTTGTTTTATTGTTTTGCTTTTTGTTTGTTTGTTGGGTTTATTATTTTTGTTGTTTATGTGTTTTTATTGTTTTGTGTAAACATCCTTTCGTTATAATTGTTGTTTTTGTTGTTGATGTATGTTTTTTTGTAGTTTGTTTTTGGTTAGTTTTATTATTTTTGTTGTTTTTTATTTCGTTAAAATCTCAAACCATTACACTGACTTTTAATAACAGCTTTTAAGAGATTTGACCCTTTGAAGATGAGAGATTTGACCATGTACCGTGAGGACGCCCCATGTGGTGTTATCGAGAGGGCATGTCTCGCGAGAAAACCTGTCTTCGGTGGGTTGCGAACAACAAAGGCGCAGACCAGCCTGCGCATCCGCGCAGTCTGATCAGCGCCTTTGTTACTAGCTTATTGGAAAGTATCATATCTAAACTTGCTACAGGAGAAATTTCAATTTTCTAGCTAGTCTCTGTAGCTGGGGAGACTGGTTTGAGTCTCGCTTTCACGGAACCCCCGAAGACAGGTTTTGTCGAGACGAGGACCTATTATGTTCTACCCTACTCTTGTTTATCACCTGTCCTTGAAATCACGGTCCATTGTTAGATTATCTGATAATCGAACAATGCACACTCTCGTTCAAAATTTTATTATCATTCAGTGCAATGCTACATGTAATGTATAACCTACTTAATAATTGTCGAAATATGTTTCCCTCTGTGAACACAAAGCTCATCTTCAAAGTGTCAGTTTTGCAGCGTTCCGTGCGTCTAATCTGGGTCAGCTCTGTTTGCCTATGTCTCTACGATACGCTTAAATGAGTTATATAATTGCTCTTTTCGCGTAAATAGTTATTTGCTTCTTTGAAAAATTAAAAATACACACACACACATTGCGCAATATAACACTGGGGACTTCAGTCTTATTTCCATTAATATCGCTCCTATTTTTAAAACTGCTTTTCATTGGTGGAAATATTCTCCAATCCAAATTCAGCAAAAAGGAAGTTCACCATGGATCAATACGGGTAGCAAATACCCAGAGAAAACGGAATGATCACATATACTATGACAATTTCAGGCTTTGCATGCTAGCCTTTGGCTATCGTCCTGTTTATGGGACATAGTCAAACAGTGTAGACCAAGATCAGACACCCTCATAATGGGCTGTCTGATCAGGATCTACATTATATTAAAATTTTGGGGAAAATGAAAAATATCACCCAATACCCATAAAGCTAGAATGGGCTCGTTCTATTGATTAGGGTAAGAATTTCCATTCTGCTAAAACGGTTTGATTTAAATGGGTAAAGCTGAAAAGTTAAAACAGGTAACCGCGTTTCTCACAAAAGCGATTTTTCTACAATAAAAATGAACTATTCAAAATTGCTTGATATATGTTTGTTTGATTCTTTACGTCCCATCAACAATCTTTCAGTTATATAGGGATGGGTCTTCCTGGGTTGAACCAGTACTACGCTAGGATAAATGTGTCTTGCTCAAGGACCACGACGCAGTGATGCCGTTGAGGCTCGAACTCGCGGCCCTTCGGTCTCGAGTAAAGCACTCAACCACTGAGCCACTGCGCCCCCTCCCCCCCCCCCCAAAAAAAAAACAAAAATTGCTTGATAAGCGCCGGTATCCGTTATATAGAGGATCTTACATGAGTGCTCACGTTTTATTGAATTTATTAAACGAGTTGGGGAAGAGAGATAAAATGCGAGGCTTGCCGAGCATTTTATCTCTTTTTCGCTACGAGTTTGATAAATTCAATGAGATAAGAGCACTAATGTTAGATTCTATTTATCATATGACAAATACTTTGAAATCTCATTTCTGGCGTTAAAACGTTAAAATTGTGTCATTATGTGCGCAACGTTGTTATTGACGTCATAACGTTTCCCGTAAATCTATAAACCACTAGTGGTTTATCGATTTTATTGCATGGCGTTATTTCACTCCCAGACGCGATGTCATATGATAAAATACGTATATACGTGTGTACATATTTCTGTTTTCAGTCCAGATGCACATAACCAATATCTTCAAGAATAAGCTGACAATAGTAAATGTTAATAAAATTAGCTTTTCAAAAGACCTGTGTATCTCTACATTGGTGTTACAGTCTCGAGAAATTAACAAAATATGAAACCTGTGCAAAATTGCACAGGTTTCATATTTTGTTAATGTTGCGGTCGTATGTCTTACATTGATTTACGTTTATCTATTAAATGGGTAGATCCCACAGCTTGACCTTAAACGTCACCTTATCAGCCGAGTCGTCATCAAAATCATTAATTTATGGGTTTCAAAATACAGTCACGGTGACCTTCGATTTTAATCAGCCACGCCGCCAGAAAGCGAGTTGGGTAATCACAGGTTTTGTCAAAGGCGTTGAGCAATTCCGAAGTTCGTTACTCAATTATTCTTATCTTAACATATAGGGATCACACATTTTTTTTCATGAATGCATTAACATTTGCCAGGTCCGAGTAAGCTGTCTGAACACGAGGCCGATAGGCCGAGGGCTCAACCATCCCCGAGCGACCCGGCAAGTGTTAATGCAATGAAACAAAGATGTGTGATCGCTGTTATTGCAAATTTTACCTTATTCCAAACAAATTCGCACTGAAAACACTGCTAAAACATTAAAATATCCTTTAAATACACCGCATGGGTTTCTCCAAACAAAATAGCGGTGACCAGCTGTAAACTTTCGAACGTCATAGCGTCGTCACGACGTCAAAGCCGTACGCAACGCTTTCTCGAACAAAAGTATCGTTGAAATGATCTGTCTGGTCCGCAACGCTTTCTGTATGTAACGTAACGTAAATAGCTAGAACTCGTTTTAAGTATTTTCGAGTTTTTACCCCATTTTCAAACAGTACTTGAATCTCCTTTTTCGTGCATTTGACAATGGGTTAGAACAGCTGTATGAAATAGATAATCTATGCAGAATGCGTCGTCATACTTCTTGCTGTTATTCTTTGACTTTTCGCATACTGTAAAGGCGGCGCCTCATGAATACGTAATTAGGACTGGTCAACGCTAGACATAGGTAAAAGCTGAAAATGAGGCGTGGTTTTATTCAAAAGTAACTGTATCATCTTGCGCCATTATAAATGGAGTCATTTATTGATGATTGGACCTGACCCCCCCCCCCCCCCCTTGACCCAATTCATCCTATACGTGTTCTATAGGGTTCATGACTTGGGATAAAGCAGGCCAAGGCAAGACGTTGACGTTATTTTGAGCATGCAATAGTGTTTTTATTTACGTGTTGTGTGAGGCCGTGCATTGTCATGCTGGATTATGCCAGGCCTGTTAGTTTGCTTGAAATGATTAATGCTTTTATGTGCATGAACCCCAAAGACGCCAAGTAATAATGGTTGCTGACGTGGGTGTTAACGTGTTAACGTGATAAGGACGTATCGTTGTCATACGTGCGCGAACAGGTCTTGCGTGAACTCTGACAGACCCAGTACTGTTGTACCAGTTCATAAGATTATGTATTGTCTGATCATTTACCGTAGACCCCACATTGAGCACGCCAATAACTTGGTTTCTTTGATCTTTCGAAAGACGTGCCATCACTATATGCAATTCATTTCTTTTCGGTCGGTCTTTCTTGTGAATGTTATTTATCAACGCTAAAGCACTTTTATGAGGTTTTATGTTTTAAGCATGAATTTCGTGAGTATGTTTCTAAATAATTCAGTCACGCTTTTTTTCAGTGCGCTATTACCAGATACTATATAAGGAATTTAGGTTGTTGTTTTTTTTAACTCAGCCGACGTTTCTGCTTCACAAAAGTAAGAGTTTTTTCTTTTTGTTTGTCAAATCGTTCAATGTATCAGATTCTACCTTTTTAAATTCAGTAGCTACTATTCCACAAACAATGTATGGCAGTATGACAAGGTAAATCCAAAAACCGTTATAACTTTCGATAACTGTATGAAGTTTAGTGGAAACTTAAATTTAGTACAAAAACATATAATAACATCACTGTAGGAATCTCCTTGTTTAATTGTAGATGTTCATTTTCAGTTTCAGTTTATGGATCATGACTCAGTTTCTGGATTTTTAGCTTAATATGAAGCTTGAATATTTTTAGATTTTGTGAGATGGTTGTTAGACAGGTTCTGATTCATTGGTTTGATTTTGAGTAAGTTGCTTTCAAGAGTTACTTAGTTATACTTTAAGTTAAAAACATCATGTTTAGTTATATTAGTTAAGTGTGTAATATTTCCTAACAGTGGTCTTGAAAGTATTTCAAAGTTTTTCAGGCTGGTGAACAGGCGTGTATATTGATGAAAATGCTCTGGTTGCTTCATTGGTTGGAAAGACGAGACTGCTCCTACAGAAAGCTAAAGGATGTAGAAGGTATATGTATTTCAATTGCTTGTCAAATATTTCAATCCACCAGCGTATTATAAGTATATAGGTTTCAGCTTGTAGCTTCAGTATCATGACTCCATTTCAGACTTTTAAGCATAATATAAAGTTTGGATATTCATTGGCTGTGAGATTTTCATAAACGGTTCTGGCTAAGTTGTTTTCAAGAATAATTTTGCAGACAATTATTAACTTAAACTAATTCTATATATTAAAGAGTAGTTGAAAATGTATATCTTAACTGAACTTGTATATTCGTTACTATAGGACCTTTAGCGTTTCAACATGTGAGAAAATGGGTGTATGTACTTTATAATAGGATAAATTCAGTTACACACACTTACGTAAAAAGCAAGTGGTATGAATTCTATTCTTTTGCAAAACAGAGTAAACTTTATTTAAAGAGTGAGGAAACACTCCTGAGATGGGAGCATAGAGCTGAGGTTCTATATTAAAAAGCTGTTTTGAACGTACTGAATAGTTAGGGAACTTTCAGGGAACTTTTCTGTAGGTTTAAAATTATAAGCTTGTGAATATGCCTTTGCGTGAACGGCCTGCTGGTTAGAGCATTGAAAAATCCTAACCCCTCCCCCCTCCATCAGGGGGTTAGGGGTGGGTAGCCCGCTCGCAGATTTAAGAAAATACAGCACAAATATGAGCTAAAAATACAAGGACATATTTGGATAAAATTCTTTGAAGCGAGAGATGTGTGAAAACAGCGTTTTTGAACAGGATTTCTAAGTTTTTCAGGCTGGTATGATTGACAGACTGTGCGGCAAGACAAACAAGAAGAATTTGTTTATGTGGGTTTTGTTTTTGTACTGATCGTAAATAAAAGTAATGTCGAAAATCTGAAGCAGAAGCGGCATTCTAAACAAAACATGTTAGGTTTCTTTTTCTATTAAGAATAGTTTTTGAGTTGTGAATCTGGTTTGCAATGCAGGATCTAACGCTTAAGAACGTTTAAAAAGACAATATTTATTTTCGGACGATCAAGAAATGACATGTGATGAAATGCAAAAACGTCACTTTAACAATAAATTGATGAAAACACTAACAAACGTAAAAATGCGACGTGGACGTCAGAATGAAGCACAGGAACTATTCACAAACTTTTAGAAAAAAAATGAAGACGTGTATCTTTAAAAATAAATATTTATAAAAGAATATACACCTACTTTTTTATATTCTAAGGGTTTGCGACTAGTTCCTGTGGAATGAAGATAATGAAACCCAATCTTCTTCATAATTTGTTACATGACGTCGACCCCTTAATGTGCAAACAAAGAAAGCATCGTATCATGCGGAAATGTCAGTCAAATTTTGCTTCAAAACCAGCTATATGAATGCAAGATACACAATGACAAAGAATAAGCATTTAACGTCACTTAAAGCCGTCGAGTTGAGATCGTTGGTGCATTGCGGGAATTTTGGAGCCTAAAGATAAATAGGACATGCTTTGCCCGCAAAAGTTACCTAAAAGAACCCGTAGAATTGTGTCAGCGGGACGTTACATTGACGTTAGTTCAAACTGAGCACAGCACAAATTTATTTGCAAATGAAAACAACCTGTTATATGCGGGAAGTAAGCATTACACTTGCTTACTGTAACCGAAACTTTGCCACTTTACCATTCTATCATCAGAAAAAATACGTGAACATTAAGGTACAGAATGATGAACTTAGACGTCATAATATACATTTTATTGACGTCTAACATTCTAAAGTAATAATTCTTGCAGTAAACAGGACCCCATTGGAAATAAGCCATTAAATTGGCTTTCATGGGTTATCCTAGGTTATGAGATCAGAATCATTTTATACAATGTGTCTTAAAGTATATCAATTTTTATGTAGCTCTATTAAAGTTTTTATATTTATTCTATGTGATTTAATGTGTATGTATGATATGTGTCATTTAGTATTGATTTATATGATTATATCTGATCTTGTACCTGAATAAAATTGAATTGAATTGAATAAATGTGCTTTTATTGAATTAGAATGTTACCGCACTTACACCAATGACGTTAAGCGTTTGAAATCGTAACGTAAGGTTGTAAGCTGATCATTTCCTGGATCCCTAAATTTATTCCAAAGGTTTTGTAAACAACAAACAATTCAAAAAGATAGTAAAACGTTATATAAGGGTTGGATATAACTTGGATATCATGCGACAGTCTGCATGCCTAATTTTAAACCCAATCACGGTTTATAGCTATGGTTTCCTCTTTAATTGCACGACGATACTCTATGATGGCTCTGACGTAAAGCTTTAATCGGTGGGTTGATGCCTGATGCTTATCTGTAGCTGGACCCACCAAGGCTCAACTTGAGGTTTTCTTTAGCTCTGACTATCTGTGGGTCATGAGCCCTTTTCTGTGTTTCATCATGGTGTGTTAATTTGATTAGAGTGTTTCTCCATTATGATACATTGCATTTGTTAGATGGCCTCCATGCGAGCTGAACATTTCTTGTGCTGAATCTAGGGCGAAGATTTGGTACCAGTAAAATGCATTTAAGCCCCCCGGTGGCTTAACCTGCTGTCCGTTCTAAGCCAGTGGTTCTGTTGTTGCTGACTTTTTGTTTATTGTTATTCCCATTGTGGGAGTCTGTAATTGTTCTATGTTTTGTTGTACGTTACTTTATGTCCATTCTAGTATTGCAGTCATCTTGATGGGGAAGAGGGAGCTGGTTGTTTTGCTTTCTTTGTCTTCCTGGTGTCACTTGATGGTTGAGCCGCTCTTCCTCGCGGTGCCATGGGGTTGTCTGCGTTTTGTGATTGTGGTATTTCCTGATCATACTCACTTACTATTTTTGATAGAAACTGGAAATTTATTGATCGTATTTCACAGTTTCCTACTTGGGGTCAGGATGATTATGGGAATGCTAGCCGGATATGAAAATTAAATAGCATACAAACGGGATTCAGAAGGAAATCTTGCGACTTATATTAATCTGTATCCCATTCAAGTCTAAGATTTACTCGTACACGTTAATGATTTGGTTTAATAGCAATTAGACATACTACTAACATATGAAAACATGTGTCTTTGCTCAAAGATTCTATGTACAAAATCTTTGTGAAAAGAAATGTTTTACATTCGCTTCTTTTGTCTGATAGCTCCACAGGGAATGGAGTGATTGGCACTATGCAATTTGTAGTTAATCAACAAGAAATGAAAATTTTTTCAGAGTTGAAGGCTATTGAAGAATGTTATGACATCACTACTGTACCTGAAATCGCTTTGATTTTAAAATATAGCCATGAACAATGTCGACGATTTGTTTATTAATAGCTTCTGATAACTCTTGATTGCCAAATTAAAGTGTGTTGAGTGATGTCAGACTCAGATGTGACAAGTGTTTTTAACAGACTTTGCCCTAAATGATTAAACAGAGTGCATTCTAGTAGGTGGTGTCTCGTAGTTTCTACTGCGCCATAATTACATAAAGGGCTTGCTACAATATGTTTGATGTAGAGATGATGATTTAGAGAGCTACACTGTGTTCTATTTCGTGCATTATATATTTTGCCAAGACGCTGTCCTTCCTTATATTATTTAGGAGGCATAGTCAAGTCAGCATTGAGTTTATATTTAAATGTAGAGAGACTGTTGGAGTTTTGGATTACTTGTGGGAGATCATTCCAGTCTCGTATTAATGATGGTAAAAATGATTTGTAATGCAATTGAGTATTTGAAAGCATTGTCTGTAGTTTGTGGCGTTGCAAAATTATAAGTTGTGTTATTCGCTACAGTAGGTGGGATAAGAGAGGATAGGTATTCAGGGCATAAATCGTTTATCATCTTGTAACACAGAAGAAGTTATGTTTCTTCCTTCTTGAAGATAGATTTTCCTAACAAGTTTCTCACAATAAAATTTCGATTTCATACTAGTTTTGATGCACCAGTAACGACAATACGAGCAGCCTCATTTTGTAGTTTTTCTAATTCATTTGTTTCATAGTGTGCACAGTTGTCCATTACTACATCTGCATATTCCAGTAGTGGTCTTATGAGTGACATATATATTACCTGAAGTGAATTTATGTCTAGTTGGAACTTTACTTTGCACAATACATCGATACGGCTCCAAGCCTTCGTCTTAATTTAAGCTAGATGCTCGTGCCATGAAAAGTTATTTGACAAGATAAGATCAAAGTGTTTGTGATTTGTCACTTCGTTGATTAATTGGTGATTCATGTAGAGTGGAGGATGAACAGGTGTATTAATATTTCGAGAAAAGAGAACATTCAATTTTATTAGGGTTAAAAGTGAAATACCATTTGGATGCCCATTCATGTATTGCAGTGAGGTCAGAATAAAGGAGAGTAGATGGCATGCGTTTTCCACTGCAATATAAAAACTTGCATCGTCGGTAAAGAGTCTTATTGAAGAGTTAATACGTCTTACAATATCGTTGATGTATTTAAGGAAAATAAGAGGACCTAGTATAGAGCCTTGAGGTACACCTGCTTTCATAGAAGTCTGACGTGATTAGCCATCTGGCAAGACTGCTCTCTGTTTTCGATCTTCAAGTTGTCTTTGAACCACATGAGGAGAGATTCTGTTATGCAAACTGTTTGGATTTTGTACAAGAGACCTTTATGCAAAACCCTGTCAAGGTTGTACTTATATCGTAAAAGACAACATGGACATTTTTACCTTCATCCAGAGCTTTACAACATGTAATATAGATATCTACAAGTTGCTTGACTGTAGAATCACCAAAAATGAAACCTGACACAAGAGAAGTTAAGACGTGATGATCACGAAGAAAATTGAAAAATATTTTAATGTACATTTTTTCTAATTGATAGTCACCTCTATCAAAAAGCCAGATCATACGAGAAAGTTTGAGTATGCATTTTTGTTGAATTTGAATAGGCAGTATATTGGACAGTGGTATCTTATATTTACAATCTTTTCCACCCTCTGTCCGCACATCAGTGAAACACCATTATGTTTGCGTTTCAATGGCGGGTCGACCAAAAGTTGCCTTTCTGAGTTTTAACTCTTTCCTTGCTAGTAGCCACTTTTGTCATCTATTGATAGATATTGCAAACAGTTTGCACCCAGATCAGGACCGACATAAAGTCGGTCCTGATCTGGTTCCAAACTGTTTGGCACTTTGACAGTTAAGTTTGAAGAAAAAAGTCAGCAGACTAGAACAAAGGCATGAAGAATGACCCAACATGCAGGGAGTTTAGCTATAATCGTACTTACGAAATATTCTTCATCGCCAGGCCCTAGCCTTGGACAGAACCTGCAATACAAAGAACCCTCGTAATTATGAATGGTATATTTCAACCCTTTACTGACCATTGAAATACACTCCTCAAATTATTAAAAACCCTTTGTATACCAGAAACCCCTTAACGGGTACTTTGGCAAACAGTGAAGACCCAGATGAAATGCAGCATGATGCTGCATTCATCAGGGTCTACATTGTTTGCTATGATTAAAACAATCCTCATGGACAACAATGCATCAAACGTAAGAAAAAAAACTAACTGTGACTCCTTAAAATGCACAATGGGCAGTCCTACTAAGCCAATTTCGCCACACGTCATTCTTATATAATTGCCTTTATATACGATTCTCATATGAGTCTTATATAATTCTCATATGTAAACCTGAATATATGATTTTCATATGTGCAGTTTCATATGAATTTTATATAATTTGATTTATATGATATTTACATGTTCACAAAATCATATAATTTTTTTATGTAATTAATATCATATGAAACCCATGTAAGTTTTATATGATTATTATATGTGTACTATTTCATATAATTATGACATAAATTAATTTATATAAATTGATGTTAAAAATAAGATCATATAAGTTTTATATGTAAATTAATATATGTGATAATCATGTGTGTTGAATTAAGTTTTGTAACATTTTTATAATTTTCAAATACAGTGCATTACATATCATCCTCATGTGACTGCCTTTTTATATAAATTTTATATACTGCCTTTTTATATAAATTTTATATAAAGGCACTCATGTGATATTTATATAAAAGGGCAATCATATGATTTTCATATAATTATTATATGATTATTATGTAAAAATGCTTATCAATATCATATGATTATTATATGTATTTCAGTTTACGTAAAAATCATATCATTTTCATATGAAAATTATATAAGCTGTTTTATATGATCCACACGCGGCTGCCTTTTTTAACAAGTATTATATAAAAGTTTTAATATAAGAATCATATGATTATTATATGATTTTTACGTGTGGCGAAATTTGTAGTGTATACTTATTGTATCAATGTGTATGGGAACTCCATCAGATTACAAAGGATTAAAGGGATAATGAATGTCCCCATGTGAATGTGCACATAGCAGATCCACATAAAAGACTTTAGATGTGTTTGATAAACAATTAAGTTTTATTATTAACATTGGCGAGATGTGTTTGATAAGCAATTAAGCTTTATAATTAACATAGGCAGAGTCTCTTTGCATGAGAATTATTTATATAAAAATGAAAGTTTGCTAAAAAAAACACTTTTTTGCATAACCAAAATGTAATTATAATAAGACACTATTTGCGAATTATTTTGAAATTCGTATTTTGTGTAGTAGGTTGGGTTATGTTGAACCGCATATTTCACACTTCGCAATTTCACACCATGTGAAGAATTTGTAACAAAACGTCACTTTTGGCTAAATGTGAAATTTACGTATGGTCAATTTCGATAATTTTGGGGGTCTAAAATCTGTGCTCAAATTTCACATTTTTATATATTTAACGCGTGAAGAATCAGTACGTATACGTCTTACCTGTGTAGCAGTGGTACGATTTTTTCAGATGTGAAGAAATGTTACCAAATTTTTACAGATGGAAGAATTGGTACTTAATCTTCACAGATGTCAGTGGCAGAATATCTTATCACATATATGCAAAATTTCATTTATTACATAACGTTTGCTGGACCCACATCGTTTCTTATAGCCCTGGCTTACTAGGAGTGTTAACCCATATCATGTTAACGTAGAAGAGAAATGGAGAGTTGAATTGGCACAAAACTTTTTTATATTTTCATCTTATGTCGCAGCTGTTATAAACAGCTTCAAACTAATTGAAATATAAATGAAAAACGTATCTGAGGAATACTTTATAAAACACTGAAAATGTGTGAATTTTTGAAATGAGGGTTCCTTCATTTGCTCGGACTTTGTCTGTGCAATATCTACCAGTTTTTTTGTGTGTTTTTTTGTTGTTGTTTTTTTTTCAAATGACATAATTTGCAGTCTCGACAAAGCCTTGGATTTTTTCTATACGATTAAAATTTTGTAAAAGCGATATATACTTTCTGAATAAGCGCAAAACATGAATGGTGGCTACTTATAACTTCGGTTCAGTGTACAATAAGTATATAAGTTTACACTAAAGAATACTGTGTTGGAAGCCTAAACTGTATTTCACCAGGCAGCATGTTTTCGCCCTATATTCTGTTGTTGTTGAACACTATATTGTTTATCTTTCACAAAGGCGAAGACATGCTTTGAGTCAAAGTCATTATTGATTCTGAAACCTTACCACGGTCACGCATTTATAGGAAATAATAGTAATACACCATGTTTTGGCTTTATGTAATATCGAACATTTTAAAGTTATAACAATATTTGTGACTTCCGGTCCTCTTTAAGACAAATATAATTTCAACATGGCAAAGATATATGATATCTTTTGATTGAACCAACCCTCTACGTACAGGGTATCTCAATAAAACGTGGACCTTTTTTTAATTGCTATAATTCCTGTATAAAATGTTGAGCCATTTGTTTTTTTTTGTGTGTGGCTAAATCAAAGTGATATCCTTTTCCTCTGATAATGTTTCACAACCAGAGAGCGTTTCAACAGGAAGTGACTTCATGATGACATCATAATGTGATCATGACATAATTTCCTGTCATCTGCATGTTTGCTGTTGTTAAAATGGCTTCCAGCGAGAACTCCTTAGTGTCAGAGCGTTCTCAGGTTTACATTTTAAAGAAACAAGGATTTAAAGTGTCTCAAATAATGGAAATTATGATTAAATCAAAATACTGGGTGATTAAATGGTTTGCTCGTTGTGAAACTTATGTGATTTTACAAATTTTAGGCGTTTTCGTTGTTGTTGTTTTTTGTTAAAGGTGACTTCCTCTTTCTTTAAGGGCCTTGAATCCCAGGGATTATTTTAGATACCTATGGACACTGTCTTTTCTAATGTTCTCTACCTTCCCCTTTAGTTTCCTGCTTATTTTCCTTCCAGATAAGCCTCTTTTGTACTTTAACACTTCCATTTCCTTTATGATTTTAAATGAAACCTTGGATGGCCTACCACTTCCCTTTCTTTGGCTAAATTCTCCAGTTTATTCACAAACATACCATTTCATCACCCAGTTATCTGATTGTTTTAGAATTCCTATTATTGAGACACTTTAAATCCTTGTTTTCTTAACTTGAAAGCCTGAGAATGCTCTGACACTAAGGAGCTTACACTGGAAGCCACTTTAACAATTATAAGGAAAGTTCAGACGACAGGATATGATGTCATGATTGCATTATGATGTCACAATGACATCACTTCCTGTAAAAGCGCCATCTGATGGTGAAACATCACCAGGGGAAAGGGGTATCAATTTGCTTTAGCCAGGCAAAAATCAGAAGGTTTCAACATTTCATACCAAAATAAGAGCAATTTGAAAAAAGGTCAACGGTTTCTAGCCACCCTGTACATTTGATATGTTAAACGATACAGTTATAGATAACGTCTAGAATCGTTTTAGTTTGATGCGTTGCCTGTAAAATTGAAAGATTATCATCTGATGAGATATGATTGTTTAGGCTGATGGTACGCGTAACGAACCAGTTTAACCCATATAAGCCTAGGGTCCATTTAAAGTGACAGAGGCAAACAGTTCAGAACCAGATCAGACGCCACATTACGTGGCGTCTGATCATGTTCTGCATTTTTTGCTAACATAGTGTATTTTCTAATTTCGAGTAAATTGTAAATTACTAGGTAACAACCCTTAAACTTGAAATGGAATTGTCAAATTGATAAGGTGGCAAATTCCAGTAAGCCAAAATGGTAAATGAGCTGTTTCAGAAGGTGTACTTTTTCTGACATCAAATTTAGTTTTCTCTTTTAAAAACAAATGGAAAAAAAATCATTATCATATCCTCGAATACAATACTTAACACCTGTAAAATGGCAATAAAATTGCAATAAAATAAATCTCTTTTTCGTCGCTACAATGATTTTTGAGGCTAGCATACAAATAAGTTCGGCGTCACTGCGTTGTGTCCTTGAGCAAGACACATTAGTCCTAGCTTAGTACTGGTTCAACCCAGGAAGACGTGTGCCTACATAACTGAAAGATTGTCGATAGGACGATGAGAATCAAATCAAACGAAGACAAACCATGTAGCTTTATTTATTCTTTCTGAAAAACATATGAGCCAGTGCATGAGATTTCCAACAATGTGGTATGTGCGACCAGCAAAGGCTCAGACCAGCCTGCGCATACGCACAGTCTGATCAGAGCCTTTGATCGTCGCTTGAATTTTTATGAGTGTTAAGCTACTGACCGAACATCTTTTGGAGGTTCAAAGCTTAAAATGAGGCTGCACAGGCTCGTCTGAGTCTACATTTGTCAAAATGCCACATTGTTGGAAATTACGTGTCACATCTCATATGGATCTTGGTAGCCTTACATTTGCTTTCTTTGTCCTTTCAGAAAGAAAGTTGAAGCTTGGTAGGCATTATAAATGAATTGATTATTTTATCTTGGATCAAAAACTATATATATTTCAGTTTTAAAGATACTTGATTTATTGGTTTGCTTAAGTAGGTGTCACATTAAGATAATGGTTGTGATGCCCTATCATGACTCAGTATTGATGAACCCGATTGTTGTGGAGCTACCTTTGTGATAAGCCATTATGATGTAAAACACTGACTAACACTAAGTTGATTTCAGAGCAATATGACCAGAAAAAGCTACATTTACAAATAAACCGTGACATGTGATTTCCAACAATGTGGTATTTTGACAAGTGTTGACTCAGACGAGCCTGTGTTGCCTCCTTTTAAGCTTAGAAACTCCAAATGATGTTCAGTCAGTAGCTAAAGGGTCATAGAATATTCAAGCGACTAGCAAAGGCTCTGATCAGACTGCGCGTACGCGCAGACTGATCTGAGGCTTTGCTGGTCGCACATACCACATTGTTGGAAATCTCATGCACTGGCTCATCAAAACAGACCAACGTTTGGCACCAAGAGGAAGACATACTTCCAGACAGACAAACCAAGACCAGGTGCAAATAGGGAGCGCAGTGGTACCTAGATTGCTTGACTCGAGACAGAGGGGTCGCGGGTTCGAGCCTCACCGGCGTCACTGCGTTGTGGTCCTTTAGCAAGACACATTTATCCTAGCTTAGTACTGGTTCAACCCAGGATCACCCGTCCCTGTTTAACTGAAAGATTGTTGATGGGACGTAAAGAATGAAATCAAACAAAATCAGGTGCCAATAGCCCACACCACAATGGAAGCAACAAAAATTAGCAACAGCAGAATTACCACTTAAGAATGGACAGCAGCTATAACCACGAGATTTCCAAACTCTATAATACAAGGCAGAAGATCAGATGTTCAAGGATTGTACAGCTTTTCTCACAATGTGTTTATTGTTTGTGTTGATGCTTTACGTCCCAGTCAAAACTTTATCAACCATGTCGAGACGATTTTCTGTCTACCCGGGATGAATACTGCCGTAAGCAGAGGGTAACATGTCATGCTCTTTGACATAAAACAGTGCTTCCCATTAGTTTTTGTATTAATAGAAGGACACCCGGAGGGTTAAGCCATATTAAGTTATTGCAAGGAGGCTATAGTGTTTTTATCTAAATAATTGATAAGTGGTCCACTTTTTCACCTCTGAGTCATCTGTTTGGTGTGTAGCAACGGAACACCTTCAGAGAAACGTTTGAGTATTATTCTTTGATAATTAGATAGAAGTCTCATCAGCTTCGTCGTGACAAAACCTGTCCGGGGGGTAGCACAAAGCAAAGGCACAGACCAGCCTGCACATCCGCGCAGACTGATCAGCGCATTTGTTAGTCGCATACTGGAAAGTATCATATCTAAACTTGCTTCAAGCAAAATTTCAATATCTGTTGCTGAGGAGACTGGTTTGAGTCTCCCTTTGTCGGAAATCCCGAAGACAGGTTTTGTCGCGACGAGGCCCATTTATGAACAAGAAAAATGCATCAGTGCAAAAATAAAATTGATAGATAGCTAATTGGTTAAAACACAAGATCCTAACCACAATTCCATTTAGAGTGCACTCACTGGTCATATTGCGTATTGCAGCGATATACAACACATAAACCCTTCTTAATCTGAGAATATGACAAATAAATATTGGCAGCCAACACGATTCCACATTCACAGACCTTCATAAACTGCCTCTGCGACATCAACGGGACGCTCCCATAGCAAAGGGAAGTAACTGATTCAAGGCAAGCAAGCAAGCCAACATTTTATTGCCAATGGGAATTAGCTGAAAGAAATAATGATGATTATTTGATCCATTTTATCAGCGATCATTATGGAAAATGAACTGAGTTCTAAATAAACACATAAAATCTACCGCATGAAAGAAAATTACAAAGCAAAATGAAAAAAAATAGGATTTCACTTTTGGAATACAGTTAACGCAAACAAATCTGCCAAGCAGCAAATAGCATATGAGCCGCGACATGAGATTTCCAACAATGTGGTGTGTGTGACCAGCAAAGCCTCAGATCAGCCTGCGCATATGCGCAGTCTGATCAGAGCCTTTGCTCGTCGCTTGAATATTTTATGAGTGTTAAGCTACTGACTGAACACCATTTTGAGTTTCTAAGTTTAAAAGGACGCTGCAGAGGCTCGTCCAAGTCTACACTTGTCCATATGTCAAATTGTTGAAAATTTCTTTCCGTGGCTCAATTATAATATATCTACTTGCATATTTTCCAATAAGAGCTACATGCATTAAAAGGAAAATAAGCCCCCCTTTGTAGCAAAGCATTAAATGCTGTTTTTCGACAGTTTCTGCTGACTGGTATATTAGTGTTAAAGTCTGGAATTCATTTAACATTTACATTTGCTACATAGAAACAGAAAATGCCATCAAAAAGGCTAAAATAGATCAATTGTCATTTAAGGCCAAAAATGAGGCTTCACCCTTACTTACTTTCAGAAGACTATACCAGAATAGCTAATTACAAACAATCATAGTACGATGTTGTGTGTTGTGGTACTTATTATCATCTATTAAAATAGGTTATTTTGGTATTTGCTTGTGCTCAGTGTTATTTGTTTATGTCAAAATTCTTAAATTGTTCCAAATTTGTCATTTTCCTTTTTTTTGGCCTATTCTGACCGCCATTTTTGTTATAAAAACGGTAAAAGTCAAATAAATATAGACTTTCATACTAAGGCTGTTGTTCTAATACACCAATAGAAGTAATTGGTGAAAAGCAACTTTTATTTTTATTTTTTGGCCTCATAGAGGAGCCAAAATAGCCCAAATAGCACATAGCTCGTTGATATATAACACCTTTTATTTTACCAAAATATTTTCTGGCCCTAGCCCCACTTATCAAGGTCGAAAGTGTAAAGTCACTGTTGATAATATGTTCTACGTTAATATAACCTTTAATTTGATATGCTTTTTCTGAAAAAAAAATGTGAATATTGGCCTCATTCCTACTCCTAAAATCCATCCAAGGGACAAAAGGTCTCCATGCCCTTCAGTTTAATATGCAACATGACTTTTCTGATGTAATTGTTGTATCCACTATGCCAACTAAACGAACCTAGTCTCTTTGATTCGTAGATTTTACTACCACACTGCCCTCTTAGAAATGCCACATAGCATGCCTCTGAAAATAGATTTTGACCTCTTCCCTACTTAGTCTACTGAAGGGGCCCAAGGATAAAGTTATGTTTGCATACTGCTATTAACTCTATGCTTCGTATTATAAAAGGCAAAATGACATTCTTCTGAAAGAAATGTGTTTACCCTTTCTTCACTACTAAGGTCACTCAATGGACATGATTTGTGTTTGGATTTTGTACACTTTGTATACCTTTTAATTTAAATATGCGACATGACTCACTTTTGAAACAGATTTTTTTTCACCACTTGTCCCACATATTTGCCAACTGATGTACATTTTGCTTGCATAGTGTTCTACCCTTATTGTCCTTAAATGTGTTGTGTAACAAGTTGATTTCGACCAATGGTCTTGTTCCCAAATTATATCAAATATGCATGTCCCAGTCCTCTTAATAAAATCTTATTATACATTTAAACATATATTGCTCCTCTGGCAGCATACATATTTTGAATTAAAAAAAATAATAAACTAATACTTCTGTAATAAAACTTTTTTTTTACTTATTTGACCTTTGACCCTGTCCAATGGATCCAGAGAAGCGGAAGTCTGATGGCATTAGGAATGAGTTTATGATGTTGATAAGTTTAATTAACAGTGGCTTAACAAATTAGATCTAGGTCACTAAATTGTAATCTTTTTTTCCCATCATGAGTCCATGTTGTATGAATGTGCAAACTTTGCTGATATCCATCTAGCCGTTCAGATCAAAATATACACGCTTAAAGCTGCATAATAGCTGAACAGATTTATTGTGAAAACATAACTTAATTCTACTTTTACAAATGATTTAAAAAGAAAATAAAAAAATTCGGAAAATGTTCATAGTTGCAGACTTATTTTCTTTAAATTTGACAGTTTATGTGCTACAGTTACATTGTATCATAGACCAAGGTCACTCTTTTATCATGCAAAAATGTTAAACTCATGTAAATTTTGTTTAAATCCCAAACTTCTGGTTATAGTCACGCCCATGCTTTCGCCAATGCTGAAAACACCTTTATAGACTTGGCATGTCCATATTAGATGTCTTGTTTCGTCTAATTGTATGATCAGCGAGATAATTTTGCTTTTGAAATAGTAAATTTTCGATTTCTGGATTGAGATGTTCCTCACTCATCTTTCCATAAGCTTGTTCATTTTGAGAGATAATGTTATAATGTTTAATGTGACTTCAACATATAAACCAGTTTTTGACTGCTAAGATACTAAAACAAGGCTATCAATATCATACACTTGTAAAACATTTTCTAAATTATACTGCAAACACTCAGAATCCCTCGTTTAATACAATGAAAGTTTGAAAATTCTTCTGCAAAGCATATCAGAGCCAGTAATTTAAGGTATTTTAGTTAATGAATTAAAAATAATCGTTGGAAGCCTTCGTTTTGTGATGAATTCAAAAGATAACCAAACATTATAAAACGTGTTGCATAACATGAATATTGTGCAACAGTCTGCATTGCTGGTTACAAACTCAAACACGACTACAGCTAGGGTTTTCTTTTTAATTGCTAAATGGTGGCTCATGCCTTAAATTCAATGACGCCCCTGACCAACAATTTTCATTGGTGGATTTGGTGCACGGTGCTTGTCTTTGGCTGGTGTCACGGTGGCTTAACTGGGGGATTTTTTTAGCCCTGACTGTCTATGAGTTAAAAATCCTTTTATTTGTTTCGCCAAGTATGTCAGTTTGTATTAGTTTGATTGGTTCACTTTGATGATACATTGCAAAGGTTAGAAAGCCTCTGTGCAACCTTTTTGTTTTAAGTACTGCAGCATTTTGGACATATATATGACAGTGAAATATATCTAGCCTCCCTCTTTCTCCCATTGACCTCGGTTACTGCCCGTACTAAGATGATGATTCTTTTGATATTAGTCACTGTTAACTGTTGCTCCCATTGTGTGTGAGGTTTTTGGATAGTATATGGTCCCAAAATAATAAGTCTAGAAATATTTCCTTCATCGCATTTATGAATTGGAATACGCATTAAAGCTAACATTCTGCCTTAGACATTTCATGGAAACATTGAAAAAACTGTCTGATTTTTTGAAGGGCAAGGACTGTCATGTGATGTTTATTTGGAACATTTTTCAGAAGGTCAATACTGGCAACAATAACCATAACCTTTGCTGGACATAACGCATTTGCCTTATAACATGAGCGTCTGTCATCGTATTCATTCTTTACTCACTGAGATTGACTGACTTAATTTAACAATTTTTACATATTTTAGCAAGGGTAACTGCCCCTGTGTATAGTTTTACCATTGAATTTAGTTCCAAAACTGGAGTAAAATTGGCAAATTTAAAGATGAATAACTTGAAAATTCGTATTCCAAATACGAATTTTATTCTGAAGCTCTACAATGAATGATTTTCCTAATTTATTGTAAAATGGACAATAATTTGCAACATGGATTGTTGTCTCTGAAAGTCAATATTAACATAACAAAGCCTCTTGTATATTAATTTACTGCATCAGGTCTTCAGGAAGCATATTAGGTCCTAGCAGATAATAATTGAAAACCTTCGTAGGAAAACAATATATCAAGGAACACTTTAATTATGACCCTCACGTACTAAAGGGACGTAAATTGCTTTTAGTGTGGATCCCATGGGCGTGACACTATCTTCTGTAAAGATACCTCATAAACTTAGTAAACGGATAAGAACCAATTTTGCATGGTCAATATAATGGACCATGATGAAGACTTTATTATGAGTTGGTGACCTTGCCCTAATTTCAATGTCACAGCGGAGCAAAATGGGTCAAATTTTAACGTTTATGGTTGGGTAGTATCTGTTTTCTCTAACAATAATACTAGTTCATTGGGTAATCTTATTAAAACTAGTTTCTACATATATAGACACTATGTTGTATTACTTGAAATATTGTTTGGCTTTTGAAGCTTAATTTATTTCTTGATATGATAAAATGATAACAAAATAAGAACTTGTTTACTCAACGGGCAGGGGTAGTGCTATAAATGGATATAACTCTTTTGCGACGATGAAAAAGTCACTCTGACGCAGCTTACATAATGTTGTTTACAAATAATAAGTTTCATGAACATCTTTTTCATGGGAGGAGGGGTTGTCCTGAATATTTTTAAAAGAAAAATAGTTAATGAACAAAACAAAGCAGTTAACCTAGTTTATTTTATGTATACGTTGGTCGTGAAATCTACAATGGTTAGGCTCACATCATTTAGTCTGTCCTGCATTTCATGTAAACTTTAGCTGGTCTGATGCACTAGTTCATAGTATAACAGAGACAGTGACTTGAACTTTTCTTTGTTTAGCAATAGTTTATATAAAATGAAAAAAGCAAATAACACAGATAGGAGCAACAACAACAGAGCCACGACCTTAGAAGTGACAGCAGCCAATGCCACCAGTAATTTGTTTTACTACTCAATAATACTATGTCGGATGAGGGTCTAGAAAAGGTATTTGATATGTAAACTCAGCCTTGTGTTTATCAATGGTGAAAACAACATGAAAAGCTAACTTGAAGATTATAAAATTGGTATGAAATTTGTTTTATGTTTACTGTCTCATCATTGCATATAAATAAAACAAAACGTTTTTGCTTTCTTATCTGTAGGTGCCTGATATGGTCGTATGGACAAAATGAGAATTTGAAGCCATAACAACGACACAGATTCTGGAAACGTATACCACCTTTCGCTAAATGTTTTTATAGCAACTTTCCTGAAAATGTGTACTAAAATGTGCAATTTTCTTTATTTTAAGACTTTTTCAGTCTGTGGCAGCTGAAGTGAAAACCAGCGCATATGCACCTGCTTTTGCTTAACATCTGGCCTTTATACATGTAAGTTCTAAGTGAGATATGGAAAAAACCTCCCCAAAAACCCTGACTTAAGTGCTTAGTCTTGTTAACATCGCTGATACATGTATAAGCGATCGCTAGATATTGTTTATATGTATTAGACTTTGTGTGTTGTAACGGCAACTCTAAACCCAAAACATTGATGCTCGACTTGCCTTAAAAATGTAGATAACAAATTGAAAGGTTTTGTATTCTTATAGAACGCATTCCAATCATTTATGTTCAAGTTGTTCAAGTTTATGTTCACTTCAAGAGAACTCATTTATAAAAGCTTCAAGACATTTGTTTCAGACGGCATTTTTAAATGATTAAAATGACCAATCCTCGTATTAGGGCACTGTTTTAAACCAGCAAATAATATTAAGAACTATTTTTGCTGATTACATATTCCTTGCGTATCACCAAAAATATAATGAGAAATAAATAAGCTACGACTGTGAGATTAAAATGTGTTCAAATAAAGGTGAAACACCTCTTGTATAAAGCTTCTCGAATAAAAAAAGAAATAATTACTTTATAAAGACGTTGGTTACATTTACCAAATTTATGAATAATTTCCATACATGTAGCCGTGAGTCTCTGGCTTTAGTTGTCTTAATTTTCAAATGGCAGCGACAAAACAATCATTGAACGACGAAACAACAATAAACCAAATGGACAGAAATCGAAATGAGTTGATGTTGGTATTACTTAAGAAATGAATTCAATTTTAAGAATGTTCATGGAATCATGAATGCCTAGGGTCATTTGCAAAGTATTCTGGATTCCATTAATAGATCAAAAATTGAATGTTTTGCTTATATTTACATTTTATTATATATATCTAAAATATAAAAATTATCTATGATTTAGGAACAAAACAGTTTTGTATTTATTATGAAGTCGTATTAACGGTTTTGTCGGAGAATGAAACGGAAACGCGGAACAGCCAGCATGAACATGGACAGCCAAATGGAGCAAACAAGTAGCATGTTTTGCACGTACGACTCAGGTGTGGTTCGCTGTCAATCACAACACCAGTTTCACTTCTGACGAATGAATTCAATGTTCGAAGCATATTGCACGGGCAAGTGAGCTTGACAGCTGTCAATCAAATTTGTGTCTTTCATTAGTGTGAATGTTGCAAAAAATCTAAAGATTCATTTAAGGTTTGCTTCGAAATATAGGCAAATGACCAAAAGGCATTATAGAAAGAGCTAACTTAACTTAGAAAATTTATGATAGACATATTATGACAAGATCAATATTAGCACCACTGCTGGAGGAAGTAAACAAACGTTTTACAGAAAAAAAGCTTTCCATCTTTCAGCACTAAACTAAAGTGGGTTGTCGTCTACTGTCTGAACGTATAGAAGCTTTTCGAAAGAAAGAGATGATCTATTAAATATTACACCACCTCATCGCCATCTCCGCAAACGGAGATGATGACAAGCTGGGTGGGTCATTTTGTGTTGTGACACCATTAGACAATACATACAGGTAATGTTCACAGAAAGGGCAATCTCATGCTACACCACTTAGCTGGTGCTACCATATAGGTTGCAGACTTAGTCAATTATAATTGCCAATCCTTAAGAGAATGAAAATCACTTAAACTGAGACATGTTAAAACATAGTAAAATAAAGTTATCTTATTGATCGACATTGTGGGTCATTGTGAATGGCTTTGCGATTTCAAGAACAAAATCAAGTCCTCGTAACATAGATGTTCAAATAAAATAATCAATCATCTGTTCCTGCCGTCTCCATACTCATAATGCAGTGATTATTCAAGCACATTCAACGAGTTATCATATTTATTCTGAAAGCAATTTAAAATCAGTATAACATCATAAATTATACCATTTTTTTTCCAATCGTCATGCATGATTATAAGTAATTGATCTTATCATTTCGCTTATTAACATATTCTAACAAGCGGAAATTGCCATTTATAGTTTGGTTCAAACTATTTCAGAAGAAGCCATGGTGTTTGAGATGTTTTACTGTGTTTGCTTTGGTTTTGCTTTTGCGTTTTATGTGTTTTCATGCGCTTAAATCTACCTTTAAAGGAATATGAAATTAACTCTTAGGAACCCTAGTGTACATAACGTTCTTATTTAAGTGTGTCTAAAGCAGATTTATTCGTTAACGCAGTTTTAACGTTATCAGTTCAAAGAAAACGTTCTTCAACAAATATGTTTATACCTGTTGATCATAAAACAAGGTCAAATCTAAGCTCCGTTTTAAGGCAGTGGTTATATTGGTGTTAGTTTATTTTGTATTTGTTGCTAGAAGAAGAAAGAAAAGTCTGGCAGTTATTTTAACTCACTATTTTCAAAACAGTACATGTATTTTATTACATTTAAAATGTTTTATGCACATACCAATCGCAATTAAATAGTAGAAGCATAATTGATAAATCGCTTTTACGTAGTCATGGAGGTTGCGACTTCAAACCCCATCACAGATCCTCGGTTTTTTATTTTCATTTATTTACTTATACAATTGTTTGAATATAATTCATAATCAATTGTTAATTATTTCGGTTGTTGAATTTCAAACAGTCCATACTCAATGAGTTGATGCATTCTGTGGCATCTCGCATTTGCTAAATGTCCCATTTAAGGGATACTTTGTATAAATGTTAAAAACTGTTGACCAAACATGATTAGAGGGTACATATGAAAATACTATAAAACAAAAAACGATGAAAAGGAAATGAAAGCATGGATGGGATTCGACTCTGCGCATAATGGAAAAAAGAATGGATTTACTGCTTGCGAGGACTCTACAAAATGTACCTACTGAGCTATCCATACTGACAACAAACTTTTTCGAAACCACACCTGACTTCAGATTATGCCACCCAAATGTTTTGATTGTAATGTTTACATACAAGCAAATGTAATCATAGTCATTAGATCTTGGCAGAACTTTACCAATTAATGTGGGGTTTCATGTTCTCTAGAATGGACCGATCCAGAAAGTTCTGTCAGGTTGTTTTTATACGTATTTTACAGAGGGTCGCACGTATCTCCATCGAGAAGCAATTAGACAGAGGGGTCCAATTGCTTGTCGTTGAGGGTCAGTACAAGTATTTCTAAAGAAACACGTAGCAACTTGTGTTTTTCCTGGGTGGGGGGTCAAAACCCCTTGTCCTACACTTTGTTTGTCTCTCTGTCCATGATTTTCCCTGACTCGCCATTGTGCCCTAGACTCCCAGACCGAGGAGGAAATATCTGTATATCCTTTTGGACACCAAAGTATAATAATCTAGGTAAGTAAGGGTGCAAATATCAGTAATTGATACAATCAAGTACCACATTTGACCCAGAATACCAATAGAAAAGTAACAAACTCACATTTAGACACCACGAACGAGAGCCAAGAGGTCAGCTCTTTCCCAGCAGGTGACCACTAGGCACATAAAAACAGAGGCAGCACAAAGGCATAGCAAACACAAGACAAAAAAAACATAAAAGATCCATAAAAGAAGTACCGCCTTGGAACGGTCGGTAAAATATTTTACTGGGGGGCTTAAACGGTAATCACGGCGCCAACGTCACCCTTAGTTTAGATGTAGATCAAGACCCATAGATATTTGGTTCGCAATAAAGATCCCTAACTTATCAATGCATCATCTCCCAGAACATATAAAT